>JADMLD010001181.1:1200000-1802500 GCA_017589585.1 Phylloscopus whistleri
GGAAGAGCAGTGAAGGCTGAGCCCTGGGCTTCCCTCACAGCTCACCTGCCTTGTGGCATGGCAGTGTTCGACTTCTGTCACTGAAGCTTCCATGGAGCAGAAGCCAGGCTTTAACTGAGTCATATATTCAAGAGCTTCCAAACTGGAGGAGAATCTGTTCTGTTCTTTGAAGTGTCTGGAAAAGTCACTCTCCTACTGACTCTGTAGAATTCTCTACCATATCTTATACTTCAATCTTCCTCTGTCTCTTGTGTACACCTACCAGCCGCTTCATTGATTTTGTGCCCCAAAGCCACCATTTCTCCCTCTGAAATGTTTCTGTCCATTTGTTGTTTATTTGGAAATCATTTGACCATTTAAATCAGATATTTCAAGTCGTATTAGGACCTCTAGAAAACTTTATTTGTGTTTCTGCATTTTGGACAAGGGAGTAAAGAGCCTCTGGGAAGCTTGTGCTCCATGAATAAAGTGAAGGTTGTAGGTGATATGCGAGTAATTTTCTCTGTGCTTTCTATGTCAACAAACAATTCCAGCTTCTATGAAGCTTCCCTCAAAATTCTTTGTATTGCTAAGACATCTTTCTTGAGCTGTAGAACTATGCATTGAAAAACGAAACCAGTTTGGTTCTAATTGGAACAGGTGGTGGTGGTTGTTTGCTGTGCTGAGAGGTGGAGGTATTTTTGCTTCTGTCTGAAGTTTTTCAGAAGTAGTCTACAAATGCTTCATTTTCTACTCAGGTGTTCTACCTCTAACATAAATCATGAGTGTCTGTAAAAGTAAGTGTTCAGGGTGGGGGTGGGTGGTGGGGGGTGTGAGGATTGCTCTTGGCAAGAAGAGGAATGAGGGTTACATGCCAGGAAGATGTCTGCTGAGATAAAACATTGGGTGGGTAGGTATGTTAAAACCGGTTATGCATCTTTGATTAAAGAATAGTTGTTTTGGACCAGACAGCTCTAAGTAAACACTCTTGGATGATGAGAGAGGCAATCCTGCACCAACCCCTTTGTTTCCTCCCTGCAAGGTTATTTTGATTCTGGACAATGACCACATCACCAGCCAGCCACACAGGCAAGGACGACAGCATGGGGGCAAGTGGATGGCTGCAAGGGATAATTAGGTGGCTTCTTTCTTGGGACAAACATGTTGTGTCTTTATTTAGTTTTGATGATAACTTTTACCTGCATGGTGCAAAATTGTAAATACACTAATTCAGATACCTGGGTAAAATTGAAAGTTTAATTTTCATCTAGTGGAGCAAAAAGAAGATTATGTTTAATTTCTCTAGAGACTCAATTTTTAGAAAATACATACAATATTATGTAGTGAGATGCCAATTTTTCTACACTATGCTCATTTTCTGAATATGTGCACAGGTCTGTAGCCATGGAATTAAGTACTAATTTAATCAGTCATTCTTTGTGGCCTGTGGCTGAGATGTAGTTTAATATGACCAACTTCAAACTTCTATTTCATCCAAGGCATCTTCAACTAAGGTGGAGCATTCAGTGAATATGAAGAGAAGAAATATGGGTGCTTGTCTTCATCTCATTGGTTAATAGATTACTCTGGAATGTTGATAGATAGAAGATGACTTTTTGATGGGTTCTGTTTGGAAAGAGACAAAGTGCTGTGGTTGGTGACAGAAAGTTCTGCAGACTGTCATACCTGTCTGTTACATGTCTTTATTCAGGTTCTTATGCCTGATTGCTTAGGAGGTAAATCTTGTCTCACGTGAAAATATATATTTCCCCATTGAAGACATTTCTGGCCTTCAATATCAAGAGTTCCCCTCTTATACTAAGATTTATTTAGTGCCATTTCTTTTTCCTGGTCTTTGTGTTGTGAATCTGTGTTCTGCTCGACAACATATGTGACAGAGTTTCATGAAAATAGAAAGGTAGGATTTGGAACTTGCTCTGATTCCTTATCCTTTGACACAATGCACAGTTGGGGTTTTTTGCACTAAGTCCGAACACAGTGTTTTTCCAGAATCTGTGAGGATTGTTGACCTACTGCCTGTGGGTGCTGTGGAGAAACACTTGTGTGGAGTTTTTCTCCCTGTTACTACGTATTATGCAGTTGTGGTTCCAGCCAAAAGTAGAGTTTGTACCTGAGAAACTGTGAGTGAGGAGAGCTTCCTGGTCTACTTAAAGACTGCAGTTTCCCTCCAATTTGTGGTCCTGCTGACACTGGGTTGGGAGGAAAGCTACTGCTGTCCAATGAGTAGCACATTACTCTTCATCCAGTGAACTCACTGACTGCTCTCTCTTTCTTGATGCTCTTGGGAGAAGCATTAAGTGACTTTAATTATAGTAGCAGGAGGTGATAACCTCGTTCTTGTTATGTTTTATTTCACAGAGCTCTGGAGCATGCTGCTGTTTAGTGCCACCCAATGACCAGAGCTGCTCTGAAGGTCTGGCAAGAAGTAGCTGGTAGTTGTGGGGTTGTGGGGTTGTGGGGTTGTCTTTCCTAAGAAGAAAATGCTGCTCAGCTTTAAAGGAATTCCTGCATTCAGAGTTAGACCTTATGAGATGACAAGCTGCAGGGGAAGCAGGGAAGCACATTAATAAACTTGGTGAGATAAAAAAGTGAGTGCAAGGTTTCTGGAAGCCCTCTCTCTGTGCAGTTGTCTTCCTAGCTAACATTTGGAACAAACACAGCATGGAGATGTCATCAGTATTGGCCACCCACCCCACTTCTCTCCCCTGAAAGTCCAGAAAGATGAATAATCACAACAGAAGTCACCTCAAATTGGTATCCAGATGTTCTGGGTGCAAATGGCAGATGCATCTGTTGAAATGCAGGGAAGCCTGCAGGGGGAAGTCAGAAATTAGTACACCTGATGATGAGGCAATCGTCTGCCATTTACATCTAGGTTTTGCTGTCTAATAGGGGAATGCAGAGGAGAGTGGTTTATCTTAAATGTCACTTCATGAACACAGTAATTAAAGTGGTTACACTGGAAGTGAGATTTTGGTAAAATGCTTCTCTTTTCCAGCGAGAATTTCAACCCTACTCTAAATTAAGTGCTTTAGGAATTAAGTGATTAAAGTGCTTAGAAATCAGTGGAAGAGTCTTTCTATGCCATTCTTTTCTCCAGCCAGGACTGCTTCTATATTTTAAATTTAAATAATTATCAGAGTACAAGTCCATTCCTTTATCTTGCTTCAGGTTCTCACTCCAGCCTATACGATCCAGACAAGACACGACGTGAGAGGTTTTTAAAATAAGCTAGAAATGTTCATGTACACCATCCATCTAGACATTAATGCTATACATATTCCTATTGTATTGGTGGTTCTGACATGTATGAGTGTTTCTCACAGCTGTGCTGCTCCATTTCATTTTGTCTGAGAAATATTGAAGGTAAACACGAGAGTGATGCTGTCCTTAGTGGGCAGGTTTGGAGCCCTTGGAAATGATGAGTTGTCCTTGGGGCTAGTGCAAGCACATTTGATTGCTTGCAGGCATAGGGCCTCCCAGCCTGGACAGCGCTTCCAGGATTTATCTCTAAAAGCTGGATGAGCTCAGTTAGGAGAAGCACTAAGTTTTGAGGGACCTTGCAGATGAGTATAAAAGGATTTTGATATTTTATGTGCCTAGGTTAGCAGATGGCAGATGCAATGCAGTGCACATTAATGTAGAATAAATAATGAATCTTAGAGAAAAGAATAAGAGGAAACATCTGCTGAACTGAAACAGGATGTATCATATTGACCGAGAGAAGAAGAGCAAGTTACCACGGAGAAATTCTCAAAATGGGCAATATAAAAAGAGCAAAAACTGCTGTTACTGCAATTTTTTTAAACTACTTTATTGTTAGAACACTGTGTTTATTTAGGAATGTATGATTGCTGTGAAGGAATATATATTTGCTGATTGGTTTAAAGAACTTCTCCCCACTTGAACACTGAGTTCAAGGCACTTAGTAGGGCACTTAGAGCCATACCTTGTCCCATTGCCTACCAAGGGTGCATTTTTCTGAGAAATGTGCCAGTAATGCAACAGAAAGTGAAGCAATCCTTCTCATCTGGATTAGTGTACCAAAAGTGTGATGGTGCAGAGTCTTAAGAAATACAAAGCTTCATGTTTAGGGGTAGGATCTAGTTGAATTCTGTTCTGTTGAATTCTTGTGGCTGAACCCAGAAATGAGCCAATTTCTGGCAATGCTACCTCAAAGAAACTGGTGAGATGTTTACTATAAGCAACCAAATTGAGCTTTTGGTTTGGTGAAAATTACTTTCTAGGTTACTTTCTAGGGAAACAGTCTTCTGGTTCATTACAGCATCGTTGTGTATGTGTTAGTGAATTAAATTATTTCTTGGTGTTTCCATTTATAGAATGTGAAATAAGATGGCATTGATACTGTTGACAGGTTCAATCCCTGTCTCCTTCCTAGTACTGAATTTAAATATCAGTGCTGTAACTGACCCTATGCAATATGGGTACAAAAAGGGTCTATTCCCATCTTGGAAATCCTATGAACTAATAGTAGAAATAGTGGTAAAATCTTTTTTATTTTTGAGTTTTAATTTGTCTTGGCTTTGTTTTATGAATGTGAAATCCAAGAACTTTTATATGTTAGTTAGCATTAAGCTTGCACATTAGCCAGGGGAAGATCCATATAAAATCATGAACGTTACACAACCATATATTGCTATACAAATTTTAGTGGTCATGTAGTATTTAAAGAATGTTATTCTGTTTTCTTTTTATTTTAATATTTGTCAGAAAAACACAGTCAATACTTTCATCCCTTGTATGCAGATACTGTGCTTATTCATGTTTTCAGAATAAAGAATCTTGCAATCAGTGAGACTGAAATATACTTATTGTGTATGTTATAAAAATAGACTGACAGGGATTCTGAGATTCCTATTTTGGTTTTCCCATAAGCTAAAAGAAAAAAAAATAATAATGTGACCTTTACATTCGAATACCACTAATTATTGCAGTTCAAATACTTGCATGCTGATGGACAAGTACCAGAGGATGGGAGATTTCCTGGACTGTTGGGTGCAATGTGTTGCTGTGCAAGAGAGCAGCAACCCTGTGGATTGCTGCCCAGATTTCACTCTGCCCAGATTTCACTCTGTGATATGTTGCCTTGATGACAGGATCAAGTACCTACAAAACTGAGTGGTGTTAAGATGACCTCAATAAGTCAAATGAAAATGTGAAGTAGTCTGGAAAACTAAAGGTGCCAAATTCTTCTTAAGACAGAGCTGCTGTCAGCAGCAGCCTTTAAAAGTGCTTGGTTTAGTGGTTCTTTCCCATCTGGAGCTTAAAATAAAATCAGGAGTTTTTCTTCAAAGAAATGAAAAATATCTCAACACTGCTACAATAGTAAGAGAAATTTGCATCTCTCTGGTTTGATACCTGGGACAGGACAATGAGCACACATAGTTGTTCTGTGTATATGTTCTTATCCCTTTTTACCTGTGGTTTTTTTCTACTATCAGGTTTGTTTCTGCCTGGTTCACCTCTACTGAGACTGAAGGTGGATGTTGCAATATTCATCTCTGTTCTTTCTTGAAATCTTAATGTGAATTAATTTCTTCCTTTGGTCTCCTAGTGAAAGAAGTAACTCTAGCTGCAAAGCTATTCACTCTTATCTCAGTAATTTTATGGGCTACTTCCTATTGTTGTATCTAATTCAACACATTTCAAAAAATAGGAACATGGTACAAAGAAAGAAAAAAAGGAATGTGATTTAAAAAATAAAAAAAATTAAAACAAATTAAACTTACTGGGAAACTTGCTGAATTGGCATGTTATGTTTGCTTGTCTGTAAAGTGTCCACTTAAATACTAACCAGCAAGCAGGGAAACAAATGTCTGGGATGTCATTCATAATAAACATAGATAAGCATTTGATTTAACATTCAAGGAAATCAGACACATTATGATATTGGTACAAGAAAAACTACTAGAACTGGAGAAACAATGATTGGGCAAAGCTAAACTACATAGATAGGAATACTGAGAGTTAAAAATAGTAAGCTTCTGTGTATTCTGTGTATTACTCATGAATATTATCATGATTAATAAATATTCTGACAGAAATACTAGAAGGCAGTAAAGATTCTGCTGGGAGTTATGAAGTTTTCCTTGGAGGACAGGATTTGAAATTCTTTGCAAGATCTTAAAAGGGGTCACTATTGACCCAAAAAAGTAGTTTCCACCAAATGTTATTCTATTTTGAACTGTTAATTTTTGTGAATTATTGGCAGCTGTGATCTAACAATTGTACCATCTTTCCTTATTTACATTTCCTGTCTGATGTAAAATCTCAGCAGTTATTGTATATCATTTGGCCTTCTTCAGTGCTTTATATTTTTCCATATTTATCCAAGTCAATGAGAAAAATATTTAAATTGGCATTACAGAATATTCCTGTAAAACAAAAATATTTGCTAATTGAATGTAGAGAAGAGTGACCAAGACAAGACAGTTGTGTTAAAATATCCCTCCTAATGTGCAAAACACGCACATTACATATTTTGAACATGATTTTGCTCGGGTAATTCTGTTTGAGATGTGGCTGTAAATAAGTTAGTTGAAGACTGAGTTGCCTTTGATGAGATCTGCATGTGTATATGTACAAAATGTATTTTATAAATGTATTTGTGCGTGGCAGCAAATGAGATAAACAGCACAAGAGATATATATGTGTGTTTATATGGTTTTGGCAAATCAAGTTGCAAGGTTTAGGCCACTGGTTTCATTTTCCACATCCCAGATCTCAGAAAGGCCTCAAAGAGCTGCAAATTATAAAACAAGCCAAAGCTCTGCGTGCTTTGATAGGTATTTGAGAGATGTCTATGCACTCCTTTTGCAGTGGAGAAACCCTGTAAGTCCGAGTGCCTGAGCTGACACAGCAGCTTGGCAGCAGCCCCAGGAATGGGGTTTGGGCTGCCCCAGCCTCTGGTGCCTGGGCTCTGCTGCCACGCTGGGCATGGGCTGCCAGCACAGCCCTCCACAGGCTGCAGCACTGCACCCAGGATTATGGGCTCTGGCAGCAGCTGTTTACTCACAGTCATTGTCTTTTTTCAGGGATTCTCCCTTGCTCCATCATTTGTAGTAAAGTCAAAAACTTAATTTATGTAATGGGAGGGAGGCCATGGCTGCCTCAGTAAGTTCCTGTAACTGAAAGAAACCCAGCTCAAATTCAATAAATCATATCAAAGTATTTCCATATAGACATTTTTATCATCTTTGTTTAGAGGCTCCAAACATTTTGTTAAAATGCAGATAGTCTAATTGAATCTGAGTAAGGAGCTGGAGAGTTGCTATCAAAACACATGCCTCAGTCATAAGGTACCTACCTTATTTTTCATTTCCATGATGAACCATTAAACTAGCTTACACTGGTAGGTTTTATCTTATGCTGTGAAGCTCCATGTCTCATAGATCAGGTTGTTATTACAAAGACTTTTTTTTACTGATTTTGCTCCCAGGAATTTGAAAAGGGGAGAAAATTCGAGGAACATTAGGTAGAACGAGGAAGAATACCTTTTAGTGGCTGAAAAACATTACACATAAGGGATTTTATTATTTTTATGTGCAACATGACATCTTGCCTGTTCAACCATTAAAAGACATATTAAATGAAAACTCAGTGAATGTGTGCAAAAACATTTGCAATTATAGGGTACTCATAACAATCACATATTGACAAAGTAGGTGTTTTAATGGATCAAGCTTTGGGCAGGGGGTGAGGATCTGCTTTCATACAGCTACTGACCTTCTGTAAATCTTGACAGTTCCATTCTCGTGTTCCTTTCCCCATAATTTACAGGCAAATACAAAGGATAACATCTCTGAAACAAATAGTCAATCTTCAGCATTCAGAGCATGTCCAGTATAAAACCCACCCTAGTCTTGACTGGAATTTCACCACCACATGAAAACACACATTGTTACTAACCTATAGTAGGTCCTGAAGCTGGTTTCAGATTCCAGAGAGGAAATGCCTGCTTAAAACTTGCTCTAGAAAGTTGGAGGATTGTTGTAGGAAAGCTTTAAAGCCTGCAGTGCCTGGCAGCACAATCACTCACGTGTCAAATAATTAATTAATGTTCCTCTTTATTGCATTCTGTGCCCATATATAGAAACAACCCATACCACAGCCCAGGGATTTTAATGATGTTACAATGGAAGTGTCCTTGACTGTTTTATTCAGGGGTCCTTTCTAGGAGCTTGCTGGGGTAGTAGAGCCTCCTGCTGCTTCAGTGCAAGGCCACAAGAGCTCTTTGGGAGTTGAGGAACAGCTGGATTGGGAATTTCCCTTCTTCCTTCGCTTGTTCCCTACCTTTGTTTTCCTAGAACTGAGCATAAACCAAACCCTACTGCCCGAGCCTGCCTTGTGCTGGAGCCTGGTGTGTGATTAACCTGGGAGTCAGGCACTGCCTGTGCAGACATGTGGTAAGTGACAGTTCCACCTTCCAGAGCTCATGATCAAAAAATATTCAATGACTATTTGGGATATTGGTGTCTTCGGTCTGGTGCCTGAAATTTCTCAGTATAAAGCAACATTAAATGAAAGAGTATTAGACACTGTGTTGCTATGAAGCCAGCAGTCTATGTGCTATTGCACATGGTGATACCTAGACAGGCATTAAATAGTCTTGTGGATGCAATGACTGAACCTGTGCTTCAGATTTTAATGGTGCTGCAGTAAAGGAAGTCCATAATTTAAAAGATGCTTAAGAGATATTTGGAGAGGACAAATTGTGGTTTACTGTGTTGTGAGTCAAATGAGAAATGGTCCTCAATTTAGTCAGGCCATGTTTGGAGGTTTTTGCCACATGGATAATCAAAATGTTGGATTCTCATCACAATAACAAGCTAATAGTACAGCACATTTGATCTTCTGTGTTTTGATTTTGTATTCTCTGCAGTGGAGCAGCCTATGCATCTGTAGGCACACAGCTCAGCAGGGCCAGCTCCTGTCCCCTCCTGCTTAAGCCACAGAGATGAATCCCTGTAGTTTGTCTTCCTGTTAAAATACACAGTGGGTAATTTTGTCCTTTTAAATCCACTGTTTTGCTATCATTTACTCAGAAAGATGGCAGGAGTGTTTACTTCCTTGTTAGAGCTGTAGTAATTTTCATTGACTCCAAGATATTATTGAATTGTTTTGAAAGACCAAATATTTACTCTGACAACTGCTTTTTTTTCACTGTATTAGTTTTGGAGATGTTTTAAAGTGTCCATTTTTGACTGCAGAAGATGGTGGATCATAGTTATTTCCCTGTGTTACCTATTTAATTTCAGAATCCCCAGTGAGTTTCTGTCCTGCAGGATGTCAGGATATTTATTCCCTCAGTTGCCCTCTAAAATTCCTCTTTGACATTGCTGGAAAGGTTTTGGATTCATTTCCATCAGGATTTGAGATAACACACATTCAGTGTTCTTTTCAGTGCTGCTGATAGCAACATTCACCTGGTAGAGGTTAGAAGCTTATTTTTAGAGACACGGGCCTGACCTAAAGGCAAAATATAGAAATCAGTGGAACTCAAAATTGACTTTGCTGCTTTTGTGAGCCTGTCTGCATGTGCCACAATCCCTGCGTTACACTGGTCTGCAGGGGGCCAGAGCATCAGGTCTGGCTGGTGGGGACAGGACGGTGCCACGGGGAGCAGCGCACAAGGGCAGCATGAGAGGCAGATCTGCTGGGGAGCATGGAGCCCACGCCTTGAATCTGTGAGTTGGCTTTTTCTGAGAACTTAGGCCAGGATGGGCTGACCTATGGAGGCATGTGGATTGCCTTCAGATTTTGGGGGTGCCCTGCTGGCACCTCCCCAAGCTGCCCCCTTTTGCTTGTGTTCCCAGGAGAGGTACAGGACAGACTGATGTGAGCCCTGAGCTGCCTGATGCTGATGTAAGCTTCTAGCAGCACAGCACTCTCTGGCCTGGAGGTGATTACATTTCTGGCAGAAACAGGATATTTAAGATTAATTCAGAACTCAAATGATGATTAGTAGTGTTGCAGTGAGATAGTGTTTGTGGGGAAAAGCGGTACTTTTCAAAGTTATCACAGCACTAAATGGAGGAGGAATTGCTGGCTTTACTGAGCAGCTCCTAGACTTCAGGCTTTTTTTTTTGTTTGTTTGTTTTTGGTTGGTTTGGGTTTTGTGGTTTGTTGTTTTGTTTGGTTTTTTTTTTTTATTGGTTGTGACCATCCTAAGTAGGTCAGTGTACAGTGTATATTTCAAACATTTTACAAAATGCTAGAGCTCTTAAAGCCTGATTAGGAGGGGTTATTAAATGCTTGCTTTCAGTGTTTGCTCCTTTGTTCAGTGCATCAGGTTTTTAGTTCGTGTTCTTTATATCTTAATATTGCTTTGTTGCTTGTGGAACAGACTGCAAATTATTTTTGCTAATGTTTTTTTAAAAGTCTAAATGGCTTGGAATTTTTTTTTTTTACTTTGTGTTTTTTGATGCAATGGCTTTTACTACTTGGCAACATTATATATAGAGTGAAGCTTTCTCTTGTTTCTCATTTCTGTTTCATAATACTTTAATACTTTTTTAAATGTCCATTAAGTATAATGATTTTGCTTTACTTACTCCCTATTGGACTGCCGAGACTCATATAATCTTCTTCTTTCCCACTCATGAGTTCTATTTTCCTTTTAGGGCATGGTTTGTCTTTAGAAGAATGTTTTTCATGTCTGACAGTCTTCGTTGCTCTCTTCCTCATACTGCCTTTTGGAGATGGAGAACCAGGGAGACCTATTAGACTGCTTTTGGGTTGGGGATTGGTTTTGTTTTTATTCTCTTGCTGTACCTTTCTTATATCATGCCTTTCTTATATGATATCTTCATGAAGTGGCCTGGCACAAGCACATATTTTAGTGTTTTATCACTCAGGCTTTTTTTTTAGCTAACTTCTGTGTTCTTATGTAATGCCTCTCTTTAGCAAGTAAAATGGGGATGGACTCTGTACATGGGGCCAGGCATTTTCTTCAGTGTTGTGTGGAACAGCAACTGCAGGTGAGAGGAAGACCTGGGCTTGTCAAGGGAAGAGGGAATGCACTATTCAAAGGGAGGGGGATCAGATGGAGAAACAAGTGGCAGTAGAAAATACCAGGTTCAGGTTACTTTGAAAAATACAGGATAATTTAGTCCTTGTGGGAAAGGACAGAGAGACAGAAAGAAGAGAAACCAAAGAGGATGAGAAGTTGATAAAGACACTATATCCATTACAGAGTGGATGGACACTATATGGGAGCAACAGGAATAATATTCAGCTGTCCCTATTAATACCAAAGCACTCATAAGACCTTAATGCAAAGAGTAGGGCTCCCTCATAGTGGTAGTCCCTAATCTAAGCTTTACATAACATGTCTGCATACAACCTAATTTATATTTGTCATGAATGGAGGTGCAAAAGCTACTTAGTAGTAGAACCCTTAGTAAAGAGTTACTTACACTTGAATTTGCATCCCTGAGTGAAATGGTGTCGGTCTGACTCTAGAGCTGAAGGAACTCAGTCCTCTGGTGGTCTGAAAGTCTGTATAAGAAAAAAAAATATGAGTAACATATATACTTTCATAATATTTATACAGCTGTAAGAGTTTTACTTTACTTAAAAATTTCAGCAACTCCATGTTATCCAGAAATATTTCCATCAGCCCTTTGAACAACGAACTTAAGATCATGTGAATCTTAGCCCAAAGCCCATGTACATAACACATGTATTGTGAGTTGGTAGATCTCAACACCCGTTCCTTATTATTGCCTTTATTTTTTCTTTCTGAAGAATATTTTCTTTGCTGCCTTAAAACTGATATGATAAGCAGAACAATTGCATCAATCTGTATTCCTGAAAGATTGGACAGACATATATTGTAGCTGCAGATGTTATGAAAGTTTGACAAAAAATGTCTCATAACTTCTGTAGTGTTCAAGGTCATAGAAAAAAATTCTCACATACAGCAGGAACTTGGTTTTAACCTGTGAGTCATAAAATAGAAGCTGTAAAACAAGTCTTTGAAATACAGTGGAAGAATATTAGTTGTTTTCAACTGACAATTCATTTTGTAGGTACCGAGGTAGACACAACTCTGTATAACCAGTCATTCCTTCAGAGAGAGAAAGTGTATGGTCAGCATAGAGTAATGTCGTTTTATGTGAAAAGGTTTTTATTCCATTAGTAGAGTAGCTTGTTGAAATAATAAAACATGTACTCTTCACCTCTTATTTTCATTTCCTGATGTATGATAGCTTGAACTGCTGTTGAGTAAAATTTGCAGCAAATGTTCTTCCTTGTTCTCATTTGATATAGTTCACACTCCATTAACATCCTGATAGAGAGAAGGACGTTACTGCCTAACTTTTTATTTTCTTGTACCTCTGAGATGACTTTGGGATACCATGCTGTGACTGCAGAACATCACACAGATTTTAGATAATGTCAGTGCAGTGGGATGAATTCTGCAGTGAGACTCAGTCTCAAAATAAATTTAATAATCATATTCTGAATGGTTTTGTTTAATTTTTTCATTAGATTATAGGTGAATTTATCCTATTGTGCACACATCTACTGAAGCACTCACACTGTGAATGCCACTCTTGTTCTTGCAAATACTTTGGTTAAGCATATCTGCAGCCCCTTGTTTAAAGAAAATTATTTCACATTGGAAAAAAATCACTTGTTCATGACATTGAAATAGAAAGGTGGTTTTTATAAAAACAGAATTTACTTTTTCCATCTCGGGTTGATTAATGCAGTTAAATATTATTTGTTTTTCAGATGAAGCATTCTTTTCCATGTGTCTGTAGTCATTTCTCCATCACAGATTATATAAAAGTGGTGATTGTATTTGAAAAAATTGTCTCTTACACAGGTAGGACAAAACTAGACTCTGTAAGTCATCTGATGGAGGGGAGATACTGAATACAAGATTAGTTTGAATATAAACAATTGTTAAAGGGGTAAAGATCTAAAGACAGATACCAAAAGACCTGTCTGGGTGGAAAAGATAAGGTGGCATAGATCATTTTAATGAGTGTTTTAGCAGAAATTCAGAATTAAAGTGCTTAAAATTGGCACCAAGAAATGCTGAATGCTTTTCATTCTTTTTAACTGAAATTAAAATAGAACTTCTTTTGTCATCTGACAGGGTTGTGTTTATCAATCTGAATACATGGCCTGTCAGAAACAATAAGTATTTGCAGATTCCTTTGAGGTCACTGGGAGTTGAGGGATAAGCAACCTTTTAAGTCTACCCTGAGTGTCTGTGACAGAGTGCATGAGCCTTGGGGCAGGTGGCGCAAGGAAAGGGTTAATTAAACAAACCTCTACGGAGGGGCCAGCAGCTTATTCTTATCTGAGGATCTGCAGGAGTATGGGGTTGGATCTGTGAGTGTCTGTGACTCTCTCCAGTCTCTGTCAAGTGAAACAGAAGAAAGGGATTAAAATGAGGCTAGAAGAAGCCCGGCTATTAATGGGAAGACTGAGATCAAGCAAGCTTAGGGACAGCAGTGCCCATGTTTGAAAGATCTTATTTAACTTCATCTTTCAGTTGGCATCACTCTGTTACAACAAGAGGGGCTTGGTATCTGCAGAAAGGTGTTCCACAGCATCACACTGGCCATCAGACTATATTGCTTTGATTCCTTCGTGATTTGGGTACTCTAAGACCAGCTGCATGTGCTCAGAGGAGACTTGAACTGATGCTGCTCTGACCTACTACCCTTGTCCTGTTTTTTTACTGACTTTGTCACACAGGCTGCAGACCAGAACCAAATTTTCTCCTCATCACCAGTTTGATTCCAAAGCACCATGTAAAAAGTTTTTTTTATCTACAAAATAAACCATAGAATGAGGCAAACCCCTAGGTGATGTACCTGTGCTATTACAATGTTTGAGTGTGGGTAATGTCAGCAGGTTTTGCCCCACGGTGTGACTTCTGCAGTACCTCAGCAGTAAATAGTATTTGTAAGAACTGCTGGCTTCCAAGAAGATTAAGAGAGGGGAAAATAAGTTGTAAGGCTCTAAGTTATATTTTGCTTTGTTAATAAATGTTTTCATTTCAATTTTTCTTAAAACAATCCTTTCTAAGATTTGTATTTTGGATTCCTAATGTCATTTAGGAGTCACAAGAAACTCTTAATTAGATTTGTGAGTCCTTAACATCAGATACCAGTATGTTTGGTAGACAAAACATGAGATATTTTTTGCCTGTGACTTAAGCTGGATTTGCAGTTGATATATTTGAGGACTGACCAGAGTCAACCCTAGTGGGAATAAATCACAAGGTTCTGATACAGGCTCTGTGTCAGATGGTGCTCAAGATCCTCTAATTGTGTAAATCAGAAGCCTTGGAAGTCTCCATTTATGCTAGCAGCCATGTGAAGAATTGCTGAGATTGCCTCAGCACCTCACAGGGCACTGTAGCTTTTGACTAACTTTTTTTGGCACCTTTCTAAATCCGCCCAGCATGAAGCACTGTGTAGGGAGGAGAATTCCTGCATCTGTCCTCCTGATTGTGTTTTGGTTCCTCTGTGGTTAGTTCGGAAAACCAAGATTTTGTGAACTTACAGTGTCTTGACTGGTATCAGTTTTTCATCCTAATTTCTTAGAAAACAGCCAAACATACTGAAGTGGTATGGCAGCCCTCACCAAGTGACAGGAAAGCAAAGATTTGTCACTGCCTGAGCATGGTGGAGGAGCATGTGCCAAGGTGTGTGCCATGAACACACAACTCTCAGGGTAACCACTCACAACATACTCTGCAAGGCCCTTGGAAGGCTGTGGAGATTGGGAAGAAAGCCTTTCTTTGACTTCAGGGTTGTGACTGAGCTGTTAGATGAGAATTTGGTTTCATCCTGGACTGCAGGTAAGCTGCAATTTTTCTTAATGTACAGACATTGTGTGAAACTTCTGAAGAAGATAATGGGTCATCCAGACACCTTTAACTGATTTAGGGCTTCTTTGTCATTATCTTAGATTTCTGTGCACTTCATAGGATTTCATAAGAAATAGCAGGTGATGTCCTGATTTTTTAAAAGAAACTTTGTGAAACATCAGGAGATGTGGCAGACCACCAATTTGAGCTGATTGCATCAAGTAAAATCTCAGTACTTGTTATAGCAAATTTCATTCCATATATACAATACTACACTTGCTTTCATATGTCTGGAAATTTTACTTTTTCACATGTACCCATGACGGAAAGTAAGTTACTTGTGCTCTTTGACAGCCTCCTGTAGTTTTAACACTTGCAGCTAACTTACATTTCATGTTTTCTTCATGATTTGAAATGTTTCACATTACTTCTGCTTCCTTGCTCTCTTTTGTGTTTTGCTTGTCTGCTATAGGAAAAATTCTTCCAGTTTTATCTGGTGTGAACTTCTAGGAAGCTTCAGTCTCTTAGTTAAAAAAAAAGGCATTGAATTCTATTGGAATGAAAATTCTTTTTACTCTAATTTTTGTATAATGCATACATTGTATTTTGATTCCTGGAATTTCTGAAATATGACAAATATGACACTGTCTAGAAATTATAGGTATTAAGCAAGCAGCCTCAAAGTGAACAGAACTCAAAACTCTTAAGTTTTGAGTCCCTGCTAATGAAATAATCCTGGAGAGGCATTTGTCTCTGTGAGAGCCTTTACTTCTACCTTTCAGAACACCTCAATAAGTTTGCTCCTCTTGCTGTACCAGCTCAAGTAACTTTCATTTGCTTGCAAATCCTTGCCTGGAAGTTGACCAGCCCTTACCTGGCTGTATTTTCAGGAGTGACAATGTGTCACAACTCACCCATTCTGCACCAGACCCCCACGTGAGCAGTGTCCTCAGTTTTCATCAGAGCACTGAAGTCAAAGTAGGACTAGTTTGGCTCAAACTGAACATCAGCTGTTTCCCCAGCCTTCCCATATGATATTTATTGTGCAAAAGGGTTTAAATGACCATCTATGTAAGATGTTGCTGAGCATCCACGTGGATTATGTCAAACTGCTAGGAAAACAACAATTTTTCATAAGATTAATCATGCTGAAAAAGGAAGTGCAGGCTTTGTGATTGAAGACAGCTGGTTAGTGGGGGAACATAATCCTGGGGACAGCTCATGGGGCTGAGCCTTGCTCAGGTTTGTCAGCATGGCCTCTGTGCCAGTTCACTATGGAAGGGCAGTGATGTTCTTGCCAAGCCACGGCGCTGAGCTTGCTGAGTGTTTCCATTTTCAGTGTTATCCTTAAGACCTGGTAGGAGAGGAGAGGCTGCACGTGAAGTAACAAGTGGTTATCCCACAGGCACGTAGGTTTTGTGCAGCATTCTGCATACAATGACACAAACTATATTCAAATCCTGTTTCGCTGTATTTTTGTGCAAATGTGCATGTTTCATAAGAATAAATGAGTGACAGTGTTCATAATAATATTTTTCTGATACTTTTTTACTATCTTACATATAGTCTTGGATGATTTTCAATTTACTGCAGAATTTTAACAGTCTGGAGAAAAACTGTCTTTGTAGAATAGAGTGGACTATTTTTAGTTGGGAGGGACCTACAACGATCATCCAGTTTCAACTGCCTGACCAATTCAGGGCTCACCAAAAGTTAAAACATTGTCCAAATGCCTCCTAAATGCTGTCAGGCTTGGGCCATCTGATGTTTTGTATCTTGCTTTGAAGGTGAGGTGTGAGGTCTGGCTCTGACTTGCAGGAATGGGAGAAAAGCAGATCTTGCTTTTAAGCAGTCAGCAATTACCCTGTGAAGTATGGGTAATGTAAAGCTTGACACTTACAAAGGCAACAACATACTGTTATATTGATTTGTCATTCAAATGTTGCCCTCTGAGTGAGAGGACTGTAATGCTCCTCCTTCCTGCCCTAATCAACCTTGGATCTTGCATGCAGTTTTCAAGTCACATCTGGTTGTTGTGGCTGATTCCAAGGTAGGAAATTTGACAATGCATGTCATACTTGAAGTTTAATTTGAGAAATAAGTAAACAATTCTCATTTGTTCTTGATTATTTCCTTTTTTTTTTTTTTTTCATTTGTTTGGGGTTTTTTGTTTGTTGGCTTGTTTTTTGTTTAACTTTAAAGTTTTAAGTTTTTAACTTTATGATGTGGTAATCATATTCACCACATTTCACTCATCTCAGATATAAACCTATGTATATATGTGAATGCTTTGAAACCTTCTTATACTACATAGTTCAACATGACATTTGTAAAACTTGCACAGTCTAACCACTGACCATGCAAAAGTTAAAAGCATTTGTGCTTCCATGCTGCTGGCAAAATAAGAAAAGCTCTTGCATAAATTCTATAGAGAACTACTGTTTTAAGCAGGACTCTCTTGTGGTTCTATGAAAAAAATATTCCACATAGCACAGAAGCTGTAGCCAAGTTAATATGTTTGAGTTTCATTTTAAACTTTTCAAAACTCTACACATTTTATGAGCTCTGGGTGATAGCTATTTCCTTCTTAAAAACATTTTTTGTCTCACACTCAAAAACAAGTGCATAAAACAAGAAAGTTGGAACAGTCCAAATCACAGCCTCAGTTTTAAAACCTGTCCCATCCACTGAAAAGCTAGAGCCACAAATACACAAAACTGTTTGTCACCAGTATCTAAATCCAGGATAAGCTGTGTAGTAGGAGACTAATAGTAAAGGTCTCATTTAAAAATCTTCTTGAAATTACCCTAATATGCAATGGGAACCCTGATTAAAAAAAAAAAAAATACTGTCATGTAAAATTAGTTTAAGTACAGTTTTATTTTATATGCAGTTTATAAGATAGTGAAGTTCTTCATTTAAATCTGTGATTCACTCAATTAGACTATGCATAAGACTCTCATCTAACACCATTATATCAAGTGCTGGACCAAAGAAAGAAAGCAGCAATCTCAAATCAATGTACCCAAAATGGACACCAAATAATTTGTTCTCTTAATGAGAGGATTTATGCTTTTTCCTTAGTGCATAAAATTCACTTCCTCCTTATCTGTTCACATGTTTAAATTTACAGTCTAGCCTTGAAATACCTCTGAAAACACTGTGTAAAGAGCTTTTTCTGGGCAGTTCTCAGTTGCTCATCCTCTCTTTACATGTCTTCTACAGCTTTCATGCTGATTATTGTACTAGATCCATTGACTGCTTATTTCTTGGATCACCTTTAGTTGACATGAAAAAAAAATCATAACTGGAGTCATAATCATAATTCGGAGTCAAATGTCCAAGTGAAAGAGTGGTTTGTCTGTATGCAGGGACAGCAGTGTCCACAGACAGGGACATGGCCAAGAGGTTGAGAGGAGGAATCAAAGCCCCTTGCTCAGCACCCATTAAACCTCACCTAGACATTGCCCAGCTTGGTGCCCTCCAGCACAGGCTGGAGCATAAACCAGAGGGCCCAAAGGCACTGGGGCTGGAGCAGCTGCCCTGGGGGAAAGCTGCAGGAGGAGGGCTGGCTCCCATGGGGTCAGAGGCACCCCTGGGCACCTTGCAGCCCTTCAGGTCACAGTGAGGAGGTGACTGCTGCTTGTATGGGTGAGGGGCTGGAGACAAGAGAGGGAAATTTGAATGAGTGAGATTCAGAGTGGATATCAGAAAAAACCTTCCCACCCCAGGAGGGTGAAGCAGTGGTACAGGTTGCCCTGGGAGGTTGTGTGTGCTTCACCCATGGAGGCTTTCAAGGTCTGAGCAGCTTGATATGACCTTGCATATGCTTCAGTGTCAGCAGGAGGTTTTCCTTCCTATGGGAAAGATTTCCCACAACTTTAGTCTTGATTCTCTGCTCTTTGGTGGGGATTCAAGTTAATTTCTCCTCTGTGCCTTTAGCATCCCAGTTCCTCACAAGGTCTCCTGCACCACTACTTCCCAAAGCCTTTTGCAGCTGTGATGGGGAAGGTGGCAGTCTGCACTTTGCAGTGCAGGCATTCCTGAATAATCTCCACATATCTTTCATGATTCACTGTCCTTTTCTTTAAGAGTCCAAGCCCAAGTTATGTATTATCTTAAAAGTTGCTTCAAAGCTTTAAAGTGTACATAGAGTGAACTTAAATGCAGAGACATGGGATATTTTCTTATCTATTCTTGATGTGTTGCTGTGATATAGCAATGACATAACTGGCTAAACGTGAGTAATTTCCACAAAACAAAGAACATCTCTGGCATCTGACAGGGTCCTGCCAACACTGGTACCATCAAAGGTTTCTATTGCTTTTTACCAAGCTTGAAGTTAATGAAAATTTAATGAGTTGTAATTAAAGAGTGAAGGAATTGAAGATGCTTTATCAAAGATTCCAAATCCTGCTTGGTGAATAACAGTAATTGACAAATGCAAACATGTTGATTTATCCTTTATCCTAATAGCTATTCCGTAAATGGAATGGGCATTTCTTCCCCAAATTAATAAAAGATTATTTTTGAGGGTTTAATTAACTGTTCCTTAAATTCTTCATTCATCTAAAATTAATCTTCTGTGACAATTATGCACCTTTAAAAAATTCCTTCTTTGTAACATAATCTATAGAGGTACACACTGACTTGGCAACCTACTATTAGCTTGCAAAAAGGAAGATTTATGGCTGGAAAACACCAGCTGCACCTGTTGTTTTTGCTGAACAAATCACCCTGAAGTACACCATCACTCCAGCCTGCCACTACATCATTTGTATTGCTAGGAAAGTGTGTTTTTTCTGCATCACTAGTATATATTTTCTAGAAATGAGTAAAATCACACAGTTACCCAAAGTCTAACTGGTATGTTTATGATTTTACAAGAGTCTTATGAATCATTGGTAAAACAATACACTTTGATTAATGAGTAATATTAGCTACAAAGAAAAGTGTCTTAAATAAGAGCTCAGGGTGTGGTGTTTTTAACCTCTCACAGAGCAAATCTGAGATTTGTGCTTTGCAGATTGCTTGTCTCCATTAGCACCCTGTTGAAATTTGACTTTGTGTTCTTCCTAGTAACCAAAATAAAAAGGTTAGCCAATTATAAACTTTCTGGAAATAATGGATGGTAATCACAGCTGTGGTCAAAGAGGCTCCAGGGGATCACATTTGTGTGTCACCTGAGCATAGATTTGAGCGAATTTTGTGCTGACATCCTCTGGTCCCAAGGCTTGCTCAGGGCTGCACTCCAGAGTGAAAGGAGGGATGAAGGGGTCCCTTCCCTAATGTTCTGTCAGCCATTTGGAAAGGGCAGTCAAAGCTGCTCCACAAAGAAAATCCTCAGGGCAGCTCCTTGCAATATGAGAGTGGGTAGATGGATATATCTCGTGTCCTACAGCCCATTTCTGTAACAACTTCTCATCATATATTCTCACCTACTTGAAAATATGCCTAATGTGCTACAGCCGTGGCAGCTGGCAGATTGTCCTCCCTTTTTCGTCCTAATCTCTTTCCTCTTCTCTGACCTAAACTGCTATTTTGTCTCCAGCAGGTTCCCTCACCATCACATGTCCAGTGCCCCAGGTGGATGATATTAGGCTGCAAACTGCAAGGCTTCCTTTTTTGACAGGTTTTATAGTATATTTAGGACAGTAAAGCTTGATGCTCTGTCAAATAAATGGAGACAGCCACCAAAGAAGCAACTCTAACTGCAGAGTCTGGCTGAGCTGGAGGTGGAACCAAGGCTGATGAGGACTATAACAGCTGCTGTAAAATAAGTCATAGTTCACTTAAAAATTATAGGATTAAATCCTGAATCTGAACCAAACTCTTGTTACATGGTTAGATTCCACCAAATTAAAATTACCTGTGCAATTACCTTTGAGTTTAGAACCTTAAATAGGTGGCTCTAATAACTAGAATGAAATTGTTGTTATTGAGGGATACGTGACTGTGATCTTATTAGCTGCAAAATAGACCAAAATAGAGACAGTCACTGCTAGTGGATGAAGATGGCTAATTTGTTTGTGCTGTAGAAAACTGTGGAGAGCTTGGAAGGAAAAGTTTAGGCTGAAAATGTCCAAAACATTGATAATCAAAGAAATATATTTTTTTTTTTTCTGTTTTCATGTAAGAGTGCTCTTCAAAAGTATTAAGGTGTGTGTCATACTTGGGAGGTGACTGGTAATGGGATTATTTTATTCAGTGGAAGACCTTGTTTTGTATGAAATATACATTAAGGTCTCACCTTTAGACCTGCAAGTGTTACTTGCTTAAAGCTTCCTTTATGGTTACTGCCTTCATTTTCACCATGTTGTGTGGCTGTTAGCATTGCAGAGTTGTTATATTTAAAGGAGAAGGCAGTCGTTTTCTTTAGGTTTATACATTATTTTTGAATTCCCAATGGCAAAACTTCATTTTGACATGGAAGTAAATCATTTACGAACTTGTTTTTAAAGTCCTGCAAAGATTTAAAAGATCCATTTAATTCTAATGTTAAATATGGAAGCTGCTCATATTCTGTTTTTCCCCTTCAAGAAATCTTTATTGAGGTAAGAAACCTGATTTTTTGATCCAAGTTATTCCAGTCTGTCCCCCTACAGACCTTTTCATTGAAAGGCATTTTAAGGACTATTAAAATGAAGGACATCATGAAGGCTTGCTCTCAGAATTTGCAACATTAATTTTTAATAGCTTCTGAATTATTCTGTTTATTTTATGGTTCATATAATAACATGGTAGATGTGGTGGTTGCATTTCAGTGGAAGGAATTCAGGTCAGACTTGTTGAAATCTCCCTGATAGCAGACTACAGCCCATTAAAAGCACGGGAGGTTTTATCAGAGGGGAGTTACTGTTCTTCTTCTCCTTCTTTTCACCTATTTTATTTCTGTCTCTCTTTGCATGTGTTTTTAAGTACACACCTGTCTTTTACGTAGCAGTCCTTATAACATCAATTTTATTTTAATGTTTAGGGATCAAACAGGAATATTGAAGTCAAAGTTTTACTTTATTTGATTAATGCATTAGTACAAATGAAAAGACTTTGAACTAAGACTCTATGTTTTTTACATCTTTAGTCATTACAGCAAATCAATATAGCATCAAGAACAGTCAGATCAGAGAACGCTCTTTGGTAGAACATAGTAAATAATGTGGTCCTTGGGAAAGAGAATATACATTCAAAACATAATTTTATCAATTTCCTTCATGTTTCTAGGCAGAAATGCTGGTCATGCAGTGTCCTCATTATTTTAACTTGTGCTAGCCTACTTTAAAATGACCACTGACCTTTTCTAAAGAAGATTTCACATTTATATATTGTACTTGACATGGTCATCAGTTCAGTTTTCCATTCAGAAAATAGGCTGGGGTTCTTAATAACGTACTTCACAGGCCCTTATTTTTATTGATAGAGTTATTAGTTCTTTTCAAGATTTTTCTTGGTTGGAAAGACTAATATTTCAGATTTCTTTGCTTCATTGCCATCTGCTATTGTCTGCTATTTGATCACTGTATTAGATTTTCCCTTCGTGTTCCTGACAAACAATGTCTAATGATGGAGGTTGGAGGATCGGTCAGGGTAATTGGGACACCACCCCAAATATCTGCCAGAAATAAAGGAAACAGCAGTTGCTGCATTCCTAAAGTCCTGCAATCTCCTCACTCTCAAGTGCTAGTAATTGGGACCATTTGTTGTCATTTATGTAAATAAGGTAATAAATCATCAAATATGCAAAGCAGGACATCAAGTAATCTGCATAAATTCTCCAGATTTCAGAACATTTAGTCTCCACAAGTATGGGCAGATTGTAACCAAGAAATATCTTTCCAGATGGCTTGAGCAGGTGAGGATGCAGTGGCTGTGCTTTTCACAGTAGTGGTAAACTCGGATTACCTGAACTATTATCTATAGCTATAGACACACAATAAATGGAGTTGCAGATTTTTTATTGTTGTTTAACAGACATGCTCATCTCTCCAGAGCTGCTCAGACAGCAAGGGATCAAGCAGCTGACTGTTTATAGACAGTTTACTCAAACCCATGCAGTCAGCATTATAGGGCACTTGTTATCTCCCTGTAAGGACAGTGTAAGTGACAGAAAGGATCGAATTCAACACCAGCCACTTGAAATTTTTGCACAGAAAAGAACCTTGTGCATCATATATGTTGCACTGTGTAAGTAAAATTGTGCAAAAATTGAAGCTCGCTGTACTCTGATGATGCACATTTTAAATGGGACTAAAAAAAAAGGTTTTTTTCCTTTTCTGTGATGGCCAAAACCACACAAAAATCACAGACAGCTGATCAGATTAGCTTCTTGAAATATTCATTTATGGATGTCTGAAAAATTTTGTGTCTCCCAAGAAGAAAAATACATTTTATATTCTGCGGTTTGTTCACTAACTCATCACTCCCAGGGCTGCTCCTGAGAAAAGGACACAGGATTGGTGGAACACTCTGTGTGTGTGTCTGCAGTTTATATGATGTCTCTGACCAATTATTTTTGCTTTTAAAAAAACTCCCAAATAAATGTTATTGTAATCCCTGACTATAAAGGGTTCTGTATCTGCTTAAAGGGTTCTATATCTGCTTACTTGCCTTCTGCTTTCCATAGACCCGTGGAGATTTTTCTTTACATCCAAGGTGTGTGGTGGAAAAAGACTGTGGCAGTCCAGCCTCCAGCCTAGAGTGCCAGAGCTATGGGTGCCCTACAGAGATATTCCTTCTCACCACCAGCTTCAGAGGATGACCATTTTCTTCCCATTGTTCTTTTTCTTTGTAGTTTGCTCCTCCTTACAGGAGCAACCACCACAGCACCCATACTCAGGTGCTATTGATGGAGCCTTGATGGATGAGGAATAGAAAAATACTTCATGTGGAGTATGAGTGAATTGCCCTCAAGCCTGAAGTTTGTCCTCCTTTCACTCATTTTGTGCTTACTTTTCTTAGCTATTTTTCCCCCTATGTGGATGATGCAGAACTTCATGATGAAAGTGGAATATTGAAAAAATGAAAAGGACTCGTGTGCCTTGACCATATGCACAAGATTCTGTCAGTCAAGGATTGCGTTTGTGTCTCCTGGCACATCCAATCTCCTCTTGCCTCCTACCTATTTTCTCTTCTGTTCCCTCCAAGATTTCATTCAAACCATCATAAGGGGCTGATTTTCTGTAAGGCATATTTTGTCTTTTGTAAAGCTTTAAGTTCTCTGTGTTGTATTTTTGACGTGTTAGAGCTCTTGTAAAGGTTATCCTTTTATTAACAGGTGGTCATTTAAAAATGATGATTCAAAAAGCTAGAGAAGGCTGCAGTTATGCTAAAACAAATTGGCACCTAACATTTGAAACTAACATTTTCTTCAGAGTAGAATGTTAGTGTATGGTTACAAATTGTTTCTCTCCCTCTCCTATTTGTAGGGGCAATAAGGACTAAGCCAGTCATAGTTTCACTTACATAACTTCAGAAGAGACTCTGAAAGTTGGACACTCTTCTCTTTTATCAAAAAACTACTAATGTATAAATTTGGCAAAAGATAATTACGTGCACATTTTAAAATGCTTTAAGAATCTCATGTGAAATAACTTTCCACTCATGTGGAAAGCAGTATTCACATGTTACTTAACAATGAAGGAATAATAGTGATGATCTGCTGTGATTTATAGGGTATTCCTTTAAGAACATATTGAGCCTAAGTTCTTATTTGATTTGATTAAAAGATCAGAAGAAGCGAAAAAGCTTTGAACTGAGGTTGTGAAGATTTTAGCACTTTTAGTTATTACAGCCAAATAGTATAGCACCAAGAACAGCCAAATCACAGAACCCTTTGCTAGAGTTTAGCAATAATTTACATATGGTGTAAATATTTGGATTTTGTATTCTTTTGTGAGTGGCTGATATATAGAAAAAGGTAGCATTCTGCAAAAAAAAAGTGTTTGTTATGAGTTGCATGGGCAGCTGTTCACAGTTGATTGCTCTGTCTGGAATTACTTAGTGATTAACTCATCAGGATAAAATAGCCAGGCCTGCCATCACAGTTGCTATTAATTGGAAGTCTTAGCAACAATCTTGGCAAACATTTCAAACATGAAAGGCTGTGTTTTCACACACTTGCCCCCTTGCTTTGTTCTTTGGATGGTGCACCCTTTGGCACGTGCAGTTACCTGTGTCTGAGTGTGCCTGGGCTCCTCTAACCCTTCAGGCAGGGAAGGGAACCAAGTGCAGTTGTCCAAAGGCCTCCTGAGGACAGCACCAGGAAAGGGACAGTAGTTGTGTACCTATACTGGTTTAGAAAAAACATAACCTTGATGTAGTTCAGTCTTTACAAACACTTTAATAGTAAGCCACAGACCTGTGTACTCAGGCAAACCAGGACTCTGAAGGTCTTGGATCCAAAGCAAAATATAAGATGCAGAAGTGATAAAATAATAAAGAAAATTAATTTTGCCTTTACTGATGGTATTTCTGGGTTTGTGGCAGAATAAGGTATTTAGATTCTACAGCTGTAAATGCTTTTATCTTTAAGAAAGTTTTTGCTATGGTTTAATTTTCTAAATTTTGAATAAAAGGAAATATAGTAGACCTGAAGGGTTTTTTCTGACTTTTTTTTCTTTTTAAGACTTGGAACTGAGATTAAATTTCTATGGGTGAGTAGTAAATCTCTGGAACAGAATTTCCTGATATAAATGACAACTCTGCTTTAATTATAGCATCTTCTAGGCAGCTATTATATTAGAGCAGGGCCCTTAACAGACTTTGCTTTTTAAGACCACATTCAAGAGTAACAGGACTTCCCATAATTACAACTTCCTTTCTGTTGGAAGGGTTCACTTGTCTTTGAATGAACGACTAGGTTCCTTTTGCATGGTTTATTTTCCTAGCAAGAATGTCTTCAGATCTGTGCAAAATGTTTTAAAATGGGTCTCAGTATATTGAATGTGAAGCATCTTCTGTATTATGCAACTATTTCAGAAATCATATATGAAGAAATAAAGTACTGGTACATAGTTCTAGGAAAGCTTTAACATCTGCAAAATTAACTTGTCACTAATTTTGCATGCTTCAGTTACTAGAAAATGTAGCTCTCTGAACCACCAAGCTTTTTTTTTTATTATTATTACATTACATACCTATCTGTGACTTGCATCTGAAATTGTTTTCATCACTGATCTTGTTCTTTTGGTGCCTATACATTTATTTCTCATTTCATGCTGAAAATGTTATGCCATCTGGTTACTTGCGTAATTTTGTAAAGAGAAGACTTCATTAATTTGCAGTTTTAACTTCTGCACCTGCAGCTTCCATTTACTGCTGTAGCAGTTGTTGCCTGTCAGTTTAGAAAGAGTCTGCTGAAGTTGAAATATTTCTGTGTACATGCCTTTCTGTCTTTAGATACTTGCAGACCAAAATTTGGGGGAGGATTCGGTAGGCTGAGAAAACACCACATCCTGAACTGTACAGCATCAGCTCCCAATTTTTCCTGGATCACATGCAAGGGATCCTCTCCTCTCCCCAGCTCTTTACGTGCAAATGTAAACTAGAATTCCATGGCTGCCCAAAAAAGGAGATTTCAAGCTTTGCAAATGCTTTGTTTGGATTAATAACATCTATAGTCACGTTTCTTTTATCCCAGAGGGCACAAACATTTCTTAAGTTAATAGCAGTATCATAACCCATCTAATATGCTACGGTAAAAATGCCTTCTGTTAGATAACAAATTCTTGTTGTCATATTTCAGCAGTAATTTATTTTCTAGGCAGGAAAAAGGAGAGGTTAGTTTTGAAACTAAAAGGACAATGTTTTAACCAGTGTATGAAAAGTGTATGGTTTTCTAAAAATTTATTACTTGTTTACATGATTATTCAAAAGCAAGACTGCACTATTGGTCCCTTAATGTTAATTTCTGCTGTGTGAGGCTGTGACAGAGTTTATTCATTGACCCAAAGCACTAGAAAACTTCCTACAGCACTTTATGAAAACCTGACAAACTGAACTGCTTTTTGCTTAATGGTATGTTACATCAATATGATGTTTCTACTTAGCTGAAGCTGGCTATCTGAAATCTAAGAGAAAAGAGGCTGGGTTTGTTTTGAACTTTTTGTTTGGACTTTTTTGTTTGTTTATTTTTGGTTTTGTGGGTTTGTTTTGGTTTTTTTTTAGTTCAAAAGAGTAGCTTGGGGTTTCAAAAAGCCTGAGAGCTGATCAAAGGCTTGCTCCCTGGGGAACTTCAATAAGAACCTGTGGTGAAGAAGGAGGGATTGGCAGGAAGAGACCTGCCCCACCCTTGGGAGCAGCCCAGGCCTCCAGGGCAGATGGGCTGGGGAGAGAGGACCTGTGCAGGTGGGTGATGGGGAGCTGGCAGCAGCCCTGGGCTGCACTCTCATGCTGTTCCTGCCCAGAGTGCACTGATTTACTGTGCCTACATCCAGCCTGAAACACAGTCAGCTAAGCAACCTCAGCTTGTGCTCTGGAATGTTTTATTTCAGGGTTTTGGGGGATTTTGGGGTGGAGTTTTCTGGGGGATTTTTTTTAAGGGTTTGATGCTCATAGCTGGAATCATCAACTTCACATCTCAGAGCCTTTAAAACAAACAAAGAGGATATTTTTGGGGGAACACTGTGCCATAGACTGCAGAACACTAAAAGGGATGAATGACCAGAAAGGAATCAAATCCTCCCAGAAATGGCAGTCAGGCATGGGATATTTGCTGGGACTTTGGAGAAAGGTTGTACATCTGCTGTTGGACAGATTTAAAGATATTTAAGGTTCCAGATTATTAGCCTCTGAATAAGTTTGATAATACAGAATGATAAAACTCTGGGGGGTGGGAAGGTACTTCTGAGATTGCCTAGTCCAGCCCTCAGCTCAGGCAGTCTCTGCTGAAGCAGGCAGGTCAGGGCTGTGCCTGGTTGGGTGTTGCTTATCTCCAAAGATGAAGACTTTATGCCCTCCCTGTTCAACTTGTGCCAGTGTCTAACCACCTTTACTCTATAAAAAGCCTTAAGTTCTCTTTTTTCCGTCTGTGGTTCAATTTGCTCTCATTGTCCCTTGTCCTGTTGCTGGGCACCACTGAGAAGAGCCCAGCTCCATTCCTTTTATCCTCACATCAGATGTTCGTGCACATGGATAAGATGTCTCCTCCAGGCTGAGCAGGCACAGCTCTCTCAGCCTCTCCTGACATGACACAGTGCCATCAGACACCGAGATATTACTGGACATGGTCATCTTTGACTGGAGTATTCCAGGAATTTCCCATGTTTGAGGAACATGTTTGACTCACCCCATTTCTGCAGAGCTGTGTCTCTGCTGTGAGAAAAAGAGCTTCTTTTTTTGTAGAAACCAGGATGTTGCTGTTCTCTTTCAGGGCAGAAGTGTCATCTTAGCATGCAAATGGACAACTTAGGGCCTTTACTATCAAAAGCTGATGGATAGAACTCCCTTTCCTCATCTTTTATGCTACATCTTTAGAGAGAGCCATAGGAAAATCTTGAATTCACTATGTCCTTGCTTAGCTTAGAAGTTACTTTAAGTTACAGGTAACGTGACCATCTAGTTAGATTCTCCTTCACAGATGAGGCCATTCTGTCCATGAACAACCTGTGATAAGCATGCTTAGTTTGGATGAATGTGCAATGTACAGCAATCTCAGTTGGCATTTTGCTTTAGCAGTAGTGATTCAAAAACTGAAATACTATTTTTCTTGTCACTCAGGACTGGATTTTATTTCACAATTGTTCTGTGTTTTGTGGAATTAAAACATGTCTTTGTAGTGTCACAGGCATTATTGTCAGAGCTTAAAAACACTTCTTAAGCACACAGCATCTGTGTCTGCTTACACAGTGAGAAATCATAATGGAAGATATTAAAAATTACAATTGGTCAAACAGTCCAAGATCTTGAGAGGGTATGACAGTAGTTCTTAGGCTCAGTACAACTGAGCTGTCACATACATACTGGGTTTCACATTTTCTCTTTCTTCTTCTCTCCTTCTTTACCCCAGTTACACGATTAACTCTCCATTCATCAACCTATTTCACCCCTGTTTCTTCATTGTCTTCTGCATGACCTGCTGTGCCTGAGCCCTGCTAATGAGCCCAGTTACTCTCATGCCCCTCAGGTCCCTTCTTGTGAGTAGAAATCTTCCACTCAGAGTTCTTCTGTGTTGACAATATAATATCATGGGAAGGCTTGCTGTATTACACTTAATCTGGCCCATTCTTGATAGGGCAACAAAGCAATAGATACCATGCTTTATAGAGAAGGCATAAACAGTTATCTATTTAACATAGGACTCTTGGAAAAAACATATGGAAACAACTTGCTAAAATATTTTACTTCATTGCACAATTGCCATCGCAGAAAATGAGAAATAGCTGTAATAATTTAGTCACATTTTGCTTACTTTTTGCTTATTAAGCATTTCTCCTAAATATTTATTAGTACTTTAGCTTGTGTAATATTGATTTGCTTATGTTTGCTCTAGTTTTGAAATAAAATGGACCCTCATATTCTATTTGAGATGCAGCATACTGGTTGCCTGGGATATTGAGAAATACATTTTAAAATTCAGCATGAAGATTCCACTGTAACTGTAGCTGTGATGTCTTCTTTTGTTTGCACTGTGTTGTTTTTCTTTAGAAGTTGTTTCCAAAATTATGGTGAATGGAATTTTCTTTTCATGTGACCAAATGCTCTTTGTCTTGGCAACATTCACAAGCACAGAGCTGGCAGAGAAAGTTAGGCAGGATTTGCCTGGGCATTTTCAAAGAAGAGCACCCAGGAACTGAGATTTGAAGTAATGTAGCCTGAGGTCAGGAATTTTTTCTTTAGAGAGTCAGTAAAGAACATGATTATCTGTAGTGTGCAAGAAGCCAGGGGTTTTCTAGATATATATGTACCATTGAAATAGGAAAGTATAATGGGCAATATTCTGTGCAGTGTTGCTTCCTAAACAAAGCCAGTTAATAATAAAGGATTTGGGACATTTTTCAAAGAGAGATGATTTTTGCTGTCAATCCTTCCTTTCTTTTGGTGAGTTAGATAATATAGTGCTAGGAAAATATGCATCATTTAATCCAATTTGAGCTTGCACTGTGCTTAACTCAAAGACAAATACGTTCTTGACACCAGGCATTTACCATATAGCACTGAAGCAGTGTGGTTTTGGCACACTGGGAGGAAATCTGCTGAAACAAGAAAGTGTTTGTTTGAGAGAGAGGGTTTGGGAGAGGAATGCGGGAGGGTCCCAGATGCAGGGGTAACCCCGCGCCTGGGTGGTTTTTCAGCTCTACCTGCGTAGGTGGAGCATTCCCCTCATGCCAGGGTGCTCGTCAGTGCACACCAGGAGCTCCAGACAGTCCCTGGAAGAGCTTCTGCTCCCCACACCGTGGTTGGGACTCAGCACTGGGACAGAGTCATCTGTTTTACCCCAGCACACATTTGCATTCCACAGGTCTGGGAAACTGCGTGACCACCCAAGGCTTGGTGTTTAAAACTGATCAGGCTGGCAGCACAGTACTCCACATCCAGCTGCGCTGCACACACAAACTCCCCAGCCTCTGTGCTGGAAAGTGAGCTGCGAAGGATTTTTTTAATTTTTTTTTTAGAAATTGCTTTTGGAGCAGGTACATTCCTGCACAGTCAGGATGTCCAAACCCTCTCGCTTGGCTCGACCTGTGTCAGCTAATACAGCTCCTAAATCGCCTTTGTCTAGGAAAGAAGATTTTAACAGCCGATCACGAAAAATTAGGCTAGGTGAAAAGATTTTGAGAGCTGGCAGCGAAGGAAACCTGGTTAAACAGCATCAGCAAGAGCAGGTGGAAATCACAGAAAGGCTTGTGCCACGGAGGGCTCCTTTCCTGAAAGGTAACTGGTTATTTCATGCTGCAAAAGAATAATCGAATGTATTTGCAATCATTGTGCTCTTAATAAACCCCAAACATCAATTATTATATAATAAGGGGTACGTGTGTGTATGTGTGTGTGTGTATTGTTTCTAAAAGACAGATTCTTGTACATAAAGCATTTGTTTTGAAAATAAAAGGGCTCAAAACATTTTTGTTGTTCAGTTCTGGCTGGGTGCTGTATACAAGCTAAAAATGTTGAGCTGTCAAAGTGGTAAATCACAATCTTTTACAGTCTAAATGTGCCACTGTATTGTGAAGCTTTATTTGAAATAATGGTTTGAAATTATTAGCAAGTGTGAGAAAGATTAAATAGAGAAAAATAAAGAGAAAATAGACATCAGTGCAGGCATAGAATCTTTCAACCCTGCAAGTAAAACTCTTATTTGTGGGTCCAAGCAAGGCAGCTGCAACTATTTCTTGTATGAAAACGAAACAGATCAAGTGTATTTGGAAAGGCTTATATGCTTTCAGAATGCAAACAAATGTGGAGGATAATATAAGATTACAATCTACTTTCACTGATCTGTTGAGCAATGGGCTGCAGGAGCACTGCCTCTTTTTAACTTAGTTTTTGTGACAGTACTCCTTAGAACTGCATTTAAAAGTAGCCATTTAATCTGTGTAGTGTAAAATGAGAGTAAATTGTCATTCTATCAGGAAGAAAAAGTAGTAGTATTCTAATTGTATTCTTCATGGTGTTTGTATTTAAATATGAACAAGAAGTAGAATTCCTTCAGTACAGAATAGAAATTGCTGTCCCTCCATCCTAAATCCACAGGAAAAAGAAGTGTGGATTATAGACCTTTGTAACTTGAAACTGTACTTTCAGTTCACACACATGGCATCCAAGGTCACAGTTTTTATTCCCGCCTGAATAAGGTTTAAAAGATTTTTTTTTCTGCAGTATGACTTCTATTATTTCATAAAGAAGGGAAAAGTGATGACACCTAGTCTTACTCAGGGAGATGGATGATCTCTTTGTTTCTACAAAGGAAACTGGCTTTGAAGCGCTTTATTAATGGCAGAAGAGAGCAAATAGAAAAGCTGGAGGTGGGAGGGCTTAAATTACTGGTCTCACTCACAGAACCTCTTGCTTATTTATCGATGTAATGTGGAAATTCGTTTTTGATCTTGAGGTGTATTGCAAGAAAGTAAAACCTTTATTTCAAAAAACTCCCAGATGTACAATTCTTTATGCCCTGGTAACCAATATTTATTGATTTTATAGCAAATTATGTTTCCCAATCAAGTTTTTAAAATTTGAAAACTTTCATAGAAAATCCTGTAACAGTATGTTTTTCACCAAGCTAAAGTTTGTTAAACAGCATTTTATTCCCTTTGTGTTCTCTCATTTATTTGGTGCATTGAGAAAAGGAAATCGTGTGGGATTTACAGAACAGAAAGTCCTTTTAAGGGATGTGATTTTTGTGGCACACTCGGTTCCTTCATCACTTTACTCACTTTATCAAAACGTTGGGCTATGTGATGCTTTACAGCTTCAGTCAAGGATTGCACTCACTGCTTAGTTTAAGGTGAAATTTCTATAAAGGGAAATCTAGTGTACATCAGTAGTGCTGCAACATGGCATGTGCTTTTAATATTTATAGCTTATACTTACTGTCCTCTTGAGCATGAATTAAACCCTGTTAAGTACTGGCTTTCTGCATGGGGATGGTTGTTTTAGTTTAGGCAAGATGTTACTGTGAGTTGTTTGTGTAAGAGATGCTGAAGAACAAATACTGATACTTCTGAAGGGAGCATACTATAAGGGTGATGGAAATGCAGAGTGTGGGGTTTTTTCTCTGGAAATGGGACTGGCTGGATGACCCCCAGTAAAGCCCAAGCATTGGCCAAAGTGATTTGAAAGTTGTTTTGTGAGAAGTGAGTACAGACCTGGGGGGTGGAGGGACAGCAGATAAGGCAGGAGCCAAAAGAAACAGTGAAGGGTATAGAAGGCACAAGGCAGGGCCCTGGGGCAAGGCTGAGTAATACAAGAGAACATGAGCAGCAGCCAAGGGCGTTTATGTGGTCTTGAAGTGGTAAAGAGGAAAAGTGGAAGAGGTGGCAGAAGGCAGGTATAGGCTGAATGAGATGGGGCAGAAAGCTCCTGTGGGAAGAAGACTGGGGCTTGGAGGAGAAAAAAATGGTGAGGAAGGAATGGCTTTTAGGTGGGTCAAAGAGGCTGGAATGGAGAAGTGGGAGCAGGAGGCTCTGTTAGGTGGGGAGTGGGGTCCTAAACAACCTGACATGAAAGACGAGTTTGACCAAATTTCATTCTTTGTTGTGTAACATCAGTGAAATCTCATGGTTGTGTGTGTGTGTGTGTGTGTGTGTGTGTTCTATGCCTTAAAATCTTGGTCTGTGCACAGGAGATCAAGTTGGGTTGTCTGGATTGGCTTCTACTGTTGAACTTTACATGGGCAACAGGACACTATTTCTGGTTTCTTTGAAAGTTTAAAATAACAGTAAGATAACATGCATGAGTAGTGCTAACAGACAGCAATCCAGCAAAGCTCAGGGCATAACAGGAAATACAAAACTGTGGCTATAATTTTAACTGTAAAGTATGATGATTCATTTTAACTACATGTTGGGGGGGTTTCTACAGAATTCTTGCCCTGCAAGATGAGTTGCATGGGGGCAGCTTGAGGCAAAGGCAAAAGCCATCCTTGCAGGTAAAGCCATTACAGGTCAGAGTGGATCTCTCTGCCTCTGCCACTGAGATCTGTGTGGCAGAGACAGACATACTGCTTCATCTTTCACAAGGGTATGGCTGTATGGATTTGTTTTTTGGTTTAGTTGCTGGTTGTGCAAGTCTGGGACTATGAGTTCTGATTTGCAGAGCTGAAACCACATAACAGTAACTGAAGTCAGTGTCAGCTGCAATTTTATTGCATGAAGTACTGTCTAGTGCAAAGGACTCAAGGTCATCTTGTACTTACCTGTTACTCTTCATCTGAATTTAATGGACAACTTTGACCATAATTTCTCTGGATGCCAGGTTCATCTTGCTAAAAGAGAAAGGAGGGAGTAGGATAAAATTCTTATTTTATAATGAGAAATACTAAGACCAGGCTGCAAAATTTGCTGCTTGGTCTTCAGACCAAGACCTGACAAGCATTCAGTATGTGAACCCCAAGTCCACATCCAGAATAGCTAAGATGAATCATTTGCTTCCATGCATATGAAATGAGCCTCCTGTCCATTTTGTGAGGAGAACAAGGTGATGGCTGTATGAAGGATGGGATGGGGTTGTGGGTAAGGCAAATCTGTAATACAATGCACGTGCATGTGGAGGGGGAAACAGGGTTGGACAGACAGTCTGAGTTTTGGCATTTCCCACCTGGTGATAGACTTCCTTTGCAAACTGAATATCATTTAAGGGTTTGCTGGTTTAAATAAAAAATGGAGATAGGTAAACCTTTCTTTTTCTAATTTTCACTTTCATGACTGAATCAATTACAATAGGATTTTTTCACCTCTGGGATGAGTTACTGATTGGAGAACTTTATGAATTTCTGTTACCCGTACTTTTCTCCAAAAAATAGCAGAGAATATACTGATGTCTGTCTTTTCAATTTCCTTTCTCTGTGCCCTTTTATTGAGTTTTGATATTTGCTTTATTATTTGGCGTCACATTGATTCACTTTGCTTTATTCTTCACTCTACTTTTCTCCATTGGAGTTTCCTCCCTGGTTTCTCTTCTGCCCTTTACTTTGCAGTTCATGGTGATCGGAATGCAAGGAAAATATTTTTGGGCTAAACCTTTTGGTATCTCATATTCAGTTGAATCCAAAACTAGACAAAACCTGTTTGTTCCATCCCTAGTTACTAGAAGGGGGCCAAAGGACTTTGGGGATAGACTGGGATTCTTAACTATGGTCTCTTCACATGAAGCAAGCAATAATAGCATCACAGAAAGTGTAATTAATTACATTTTCCCTCTTCTGTTTTTATGACAAACTCCAATGACCATATAACCCATACGTGTATCACTAATTATCTCCAAGGACATTATGGTTTTTAAATAGATATAGAATAATGGCCAAAGTTTGGAAATTATTCTGTCTGACATTTGAGTAATATCTATGGAATGTTAAAACCCAAGAACTTTATTTTTCAGGAACTTCCATTTCACAGCATTTCCTGACAAGGATATACCTACAAATACAGAACACATGTAGGACTAGGGGTTTGCTATCCAAGGAAGTTCATTATTAAAAGAATAGCAAAGCAAAGAATATTAATATTTAGCCTACAGTATTTTTTCCTCTGCAACTGTTTTAGATTCATGAGAGCAAAGAAGACAGATCTTGTATATACAGTACTTGTATATACAAATGTTCATTATCTCACAAATTTAATGCTAGCTTCCTTCTTTACTACCAGTACATTTTTTTTTCAAATTGGACTGCAGCTTTTTTACCGTGATCTAAAAAAAAAAAAAAATCAGAAACTTTACTGTCTTTTAGAGTAGCCTGAAACATTATAGTGAAACTAGGGCTGGTATCAGATGTGCAACATAATACAGTTAATAGTTCAAATTTTGAGCTTAAGACATAGCTTTGATAACATATAGGGACTATATTATTTCATTTTAGTATATTAGTGCTAGAAATAAAGAAATAACATGGGCTGTTAGATTACAAAATAAATCTAGATTAAAAAATTCAGGCTGGAAAAGAACATTATTAAGATAACTCTTGGAATTTATGGTTGCAATGTAGAAACAGAGACCAGGTATGAAACAGTAGACATTCCTTCAATTGCCTACATGAACATTTATTTCTATAGCTGCTGAAGGATGACTTCACCTAGAGGATGAATAGGGAAGCTGAACATGCCTCCTTCCAGTTAAGATTTTGCAGTATATAAACTGGAGTTATGGTTATTGAAAACTGAATGTCTGGACATTTGTTTAGGTAAAGAATAATTGGCCTACCTCTGTTCTTATTTGCTGTGAAATCATGACTCAGACCCAAGCATAAATTATACTTTAGCTATTTTTTTAAGCATGATTGCCTCCAAAAATTGGCCATGTCAAAAGTAGCTGGCAGGCTTTCTTTCATTGGTAACCTTTTTACCCATTATCTGAATTTGTGCAATTATGATGGAGAGGCAAGGGCCTAAAAAATTCTGCATTTCTATGATATACTGTGTACACTGAGCTGTGTGGGATACTCTGTTCTGTACCTGTCAAACAGTACATTTCTATATTTTTCTATAACACCGTGGAAAATTGCTGGCTGGGTAGAGAAGGGAGACCTGATTGATTCTGTGTTCAGAGGGGAGCTGCAGTGTGTGCTCAACTCCTCTTGCACATCAGAGAGTTCACGTGTGGGTGACACCTCATAAAAGCCATACCCAAGGGACAAGCTTGGGATGGAGCTCACAGCTCCCATAACTCACTAGAAGAGAATTCAGACTGTGGATGAGACTGCATGAATTCTGATGGAAATGTTTTGAAATTGAATGTATGCTGCAGCCTAAGTATAATTCAGTTTACCAAGTCAGTAGTCAATCCCAAATAAAAATAATAAAAGAAAAAACTGCTTTGGAAACCAAGTTACAGTAGTTGCCTTGCTTACAGAACTATTTATCAATTGCAGAAAGTATATTCACTTTAAAAGTTCTTCCTCTGGGACCTGGCAGGAAAAAGAGGAGAGCTCTGTACATCCCCTTGGGAAGCTCAGCATCTTCAGTTTGCTTTACTATAAGGGCATGAGGGATGAGCAAAAACTTCACCAATTCTCTCTACAGCTCTAAAAAAGCTTAAACCATACAGATGAGGGAATTTTGGAGATATTACAATTTTGGGGGAAATTAAGTATAATTTTTGAATGTTCATTTTTCCTTAAATTATGTCTTTCTGAAATCTGTGAGAGGTTTTGAAGTTTAGATTAAATTAAGGGAACGAATAGATGGCACAGACTGTAGATATTTAAATGTTCCTCGTTGGATTCTTGCTTCATAAAGCAACACATCAATATCACTTTCACATCTTTAGGATGTAGGTATATATTTTATACAGAGTATATAACTTTTCATGTATATACAAAAATTTGAACAGTGTAAGAATGTCACCTAAGTGACATGACTTAATTGGAACCATAGTATTTCAGTAATAGAGATTTCAGTAGGTGTCAGTCAAACAGTACCATGCAAATCTGGAGTAATTTAGCAAAATTGGAATGGGAAGGCTCAGAAATATTAGTCCTACTGTCAAAATCCCCTCAAGCCTGGCTGTTTCTGTGAAACAGGTTTTCTTTCTATCCAGAATTGACCCTATTAATATAGGATGAATAATTTTGGAATGTACCCTTTTATCAAAACAAGAGCTAGTGTTTTGAATTGAAAGTATAATTTTCAGATTTATCCATTTATTTAATGTTGTGGATATTCTAGTAGGTAAAAAGTTACTTGTGAGTTCTGTGTTAGTTTATTTGTATGATGTCAAGACAGGAGTTGTTCTACAGTTGAGAGGTTTTTGACTTGACGTGGAAAGAACGTCACTGAAATATGCTGGAAAAAATAGCAATGCTCATGTATTTAACATGTACTTGATAAGCTTGTGTATCTTTTCTTTTTTGGTGGATGGACTGTAGTGTCCTTCTAGGCTGAAATTTAACTCCTGTCTGTTGTTATTCTTGTCTGCTAATTAAGTGATGGATTGAACTTCCTTTAATTTTCAGGTTAGCTCACATCATCCTCTGAAATGGGATTTTCAAAGCCAGACAGGGTGTTCCATCACTGAGTGCAGTGGAAGGATTATGTTACAATTATTGTGGATAAATGTTTATAAATCCTAGTGCAAGGTTTTTTGCACAATGGCATGGTAATGTTTTAAGCTTCTGATTAGCTCCTAGAGCCATTTTTGCTGTTATCCATCTTTTAACTTTAGGCACCGAGGGCTCCCCCTGACCCAGAAAGGCAATCATCCTAGCTGATCTTAATTCCTGAATCCTTTCTAGTATTATAAGTGTAGATATAACATCAGCTCTTTCCAAATCTTCTGGTATTTCACCCATCCTGAGTGAATTCAGGTAAATATCAAGAACACAGAAATTTTCATCTGTTAGTTCTTGTAGTGCCCTGGGATGAAACTGGTAAATCCCAGCACAATGTCTGGTTTCATTCCTTTCCTTTTTAGATTTTCTTGCTGGTATTAATTATGGAAGACACATGGTCACAGCTGACCCTCTTCTTGAAGTCTGATATGAGAAAGGTATTCAAAATTCTGCTTTCCCCATGCCATTTGTTAGAAACTGTCTTTTCCCATTGAGTAATGGATCCATCTTTTCTTTGCCCCTCCTCTGACTACTAAGGCATTTATGCAATAAGTAGTCACCCAGGCCTGCTGTTCATTTTAAGGAAAGGGAAAACATTCAGGGCCCAGTCATGAACCAGTTATACTGCTTAAAAAAAAAAAAAAAAAAAAAGGCAAAGCTGCAAATACATGAAAAATCAAAACATCTGGAATGCACATCTAGCTGGCTGAATATATCCAAGGTATCAGTGTGCAGTCATTTAAGAACAGGAAAAGTTGTTCTATTACTAGGAAACAAGTTTTATGATGGCCATCTCCTGCTGACATAGGTTGGGGTTGTGTCCTGGCCTAGATAAAATTTATCTTGAGCCTCATACTTTGAGTCTGTGAACATGCTAAGGCCCTTGCTGCAGCTTCAGCATATGAGTAACTTCCTGAGTAGTGAAAAAAATCTTTGGAGACCTCTCCTCAGCCTTCTATCTTCCAGTGCACAGATTCATCAGCAGCATCCAGATGTGGCACAGATAGACTCCATTAATTGCTTGAAATTAGGCTTTCTAAGCACCTCTTGTTAGAATACATGGGAAAAGAGATTAAGGCAGAGAAGGTGGAAGTGCAGCCCTGCTGTATGAGGTGCAGGCTAACATGCAGGCTTCACAGACAGCTGTGCTGCCTGGCTGCATCTTGGCCATCACCTGGAAGGTGCATCACCTCCTCCATTTGGGGCTGCAGATTATCTTCTGCCAATGATCTTCTGCCTGTCTGAAGATGCTCCCTCTCTCCCCATACCTGTACAGCTGCCAGAGCCAGGAGATTACAACCTCTTTCTCTCTCAAATATCAATTAGGGCAGAGGATAAATACTAAGCATATCACTAGTAAGGGTGATCAAATAGCACCTAAAGGGGTTAAAATTAATTCAGCAGTTTGAGACCAAAGTCTAGCTTCCCTTAAACACATTTTATGCTGTAAGTTACTTATTTCGTGGCACAGATTTCTCAATGAAGCCTTGAGTGCATGATAAATGACCTCATTCACATGCTGGACATTCCAGGCAATGTTAAAATCATGCTCTCAGCTCATGCACTAGCCATGCAAACTCACATGTTATACTTGGCCATTTTCCAGCCTGCACATCTCACTGGGCAGTCTGCTTTTCCTACTAATCCTGTGCACACTGTTTGTCATTATCTGACTCAACCACCACCTTTCTGTGTTTCCCATTGTTATATAGTGTATGCACTTATGGGATTAAGTGTATTTTTGTGCTGAATTACCTCTCATATTACCATTTGAACGCAGTTCAGGTAATTATGTGTCCTATTCTTCATGCTTGAATAAGTGAAGTGTCACTTTGCTCTCTTGACCTCTTGGAACTAACTGACCTCTTCCTTTGCAGGGCTCTGTAGCTCACAGTCCTGCGTTATGGTTTGCATGCTCCATGGCTGGGCAAGAGCCTTGGTGTGGGGCAAAGCTGCAACTTTTGGGCAAATCATACTACCAACATGAAAAACTTTCTCTACACAACCTCAGAAGTCCTTCAGGATCAAGCAAATGGTTTAAATTGTACTGCCTTTAGTGATGGTTTAAATAGGTTCTGGCACCAGAGGATCCTTTGTAATGCTTGTGCAAATGTACGTGTGTACCTCCACACGAGTCCTCTGCCTGCAGCTCCCAGGGAAGTTTCTGGGAGACAGTGGTGGTAGTTATTGCTGAGTAAATATCAGACTGGAATTAGCTGCTCAGGAGATAGTTTTGAGTAGGAAAAAAATGTAACTAGAACTTACTTGCTGATGACAAAGGGTTGGTTCATAATACATTGTTTGGTTGGGTTTTGGGGTTTTTTAATCATCAAGCTGATGTGTATCACTGCGTGTAAATAGAAGTGCAAACAATACTTGTGCCAAGTAATCTAATTCTCTGTTTTTAAAGGAGTTAAGAGGCTGATCAGCCATACAGTATTTCTCCATGAAAGATACTTTTGTTCAGATGCCACTATGCCCTAATAAAAAAAAAAAAAATAGCAAAGAGAAGCTTAACTTACGTAATATTTTGTTTGTTTGTTTTCCACATTCTTAGAAACTAGTCTTTGCTAGAAAATTAAGATGGAGTTCTAGAGATTCACTGTAATTAACCCACTGCAATGTTTGTCTCCACAACTGGTGAAATTAGGGAATAGAGATACATAGCATCAGGGCAGCTGCTGCTTGTTAGCTGGGTGGTTTGTAGCAGACAAAACAATTCCTTCCTGCCTGACTGGCAAGTTATTTTAATGGAGTGTAAATTAAAGATTTCAGTGGTGTTCCTAGTTACATGAAATCCCCTTGGGTGCCTTACTGACATGACCTCCTCTAACATTAATACTAATGTTGTTGCTTTTTCTGGGGGTGTTAGGAGCTGCTGTCTCATCCTAGATGCCATGGAGCTACTCCCTGAAATCATCTAGGACCTTCATTTAGCAATATCCTCCTGTTTCAAGGACTGAATACCAGTGGCAATAGCCTTGATCTCTGGTTTTATTCATGTGCTAAATCTAAACTATGCATCCAGAGATAAAAATGGTGGCCTGTAGTCATCTTCTGTATTTAGTAATTCCTGTTCAGCCTTGAATGAAAACTGTAATTTTTCAAGTCAAAAATGGACTGCCTTTTAATTTCTTTTTTAGTCTGCTAATCACTGAAAGTGCAGAAAATCCTGTTTTGTCAAAAGAAGGAAATTTCCACCAGTGCAAAGCCAAAAGCTTTAGGAGAAAAATGTGTGAGGCTCCCAGCTGCTTCCCTAGTGCATGGTACACAACATTGCTCCATCACAGCTGACCCATAAAGATCCTTGGAGGTGAACTACAGTGCCAGTTTAATAATGATTTCTGTATTTTCCTCTCAATCCTAACACAGGAGTTAATTTTTCAATAACAAGTTACAACTAAAAACACTGATTTTTTCTGTAGTCTCTATTCTGTCCATATGCATAAGCCGTACTCCAGGTGATATGACAGAGATTTTTCCAAGACCTCTGTGAAAATATTGGTAGAAAATAGCAGGTGCAGCCTGAATTTTCACTCTTCATCACAGCATGTTTAAGCTCACAGTCCTAACAGCAGTTGGTTTTTATCTTCCTCAAAAAGTCCTGTAATGCTTATCAGTACATTGACATTCCTGACAGTTGGAGCTGTTCTGTGCTGCTCAATGGCATGCAACAGCTCGTATCTTTATATCCTACAGAACATATATCTATTTATTTCATATAATAATTCTGATAAAATGTCATCTCTCAAGAAGCAGTCTTGTCATGTTCCATGTTTGAAAGCCAACTCCAATATTTACTGACCATTTTAGAATGATGCTGATAGGATGTGTGGCCGATGAGCCCAGGCGTTCAGGAGTTTGTCAGACGCTGTTCTGGAGAGATATGAGAGGAAGTTTACCCAAGTGTCCTTATCTCTCCAGGAGGCACATTGTAGTCTGTAGCAGTAAGGAAATGCAGCCAGCTGATGGTACTAGATATTCTTGCATCATTAAAAAGAGCTAACATATGAGATGAAAATCCTGTAGATTGTGACAGAGCTATTTCTAAAGACAGTTTGTTAGCTCTCTAAAAAGATTCTAAGTAAGTTTGCTTATGATTTTCATCTGTATGTTTGCTTAGAGGACATTAAGAGCAGGTATAGGTTCACTTACAGTTTGAATCATTTTCTATGCATATGTTTGCTGTAGCTGCCATGAAGACATGTGATGAAGTGGCCACTGTGGGCAGTGTCAGTGTGGAATGGCAATCTGCTCACTGCCAGGACTGAAGATCCCTGATCAAAAGATTTGTTTAAAAAATACATGCTTTGTAAGTGGAAATGTAGACACAACCTGTGTCTATGGATGGAACAGCCAGGACTCCCTTACCTCAGCCATGCCATGTGGTGCCTTTTGGGGCAAGGGTTGCTTGGTGGATTAAAGGTGCTGTAAAGGAAGGGGATGAGGTGTGTGTTAGGAGCTTCTTTAGAAGCTGAATTCTGAACAAGTCCGAATTGGTAGCAAAATCTGTGTCTTCTTTTCACTGTGATGATATATGGTTAAAATACTTGAAGCCCTTCTAAAGGATTCTGAATTTTTTAAATGAAAGGTGATATACATGCAGACAACATTACTGATATTTTCAATGGAAAAACTGAATAAACATCTGATAGCACTTGTGTTGAGGATGATAAAAATACTGTATAAAATCTCTTTTAAATTACCACAAGATTACTTGTACAGAAATTGATGTAAGTACCTTTTTAGTCTTCAGTGGTTTTCAAAAGTATACATTCAGTAACTTTAAAACAAGTTCCAAGTACTTCAGCTTTAATTTTGTGATTAGATGTTTCCAAAGATTGAGGGAAGTATGTGTGAGCTCTGAGCTTTTCTGTTTTACTTTCTTGGTTCACTGAAACAGGACTTATACAGACTTGAGGTAAAGAAAGCAAGCACCCTTGCCACTTATTATATTCTGTGATCTTTGCACAGGCAAGCCTTGTAAAACCAGCAGTGTTTTAAAGTCCCTTGATAGCTACACAAGATATTTATATACTTTTTCAGAAGAGAAGTGCTGTGAAACTGTCAGAGCTCTTCTGAATTTCCAACAGAGCAAAAAAACCCCAAAGAACCAAAGCAAATAGTGGCTTTGGATGATGCAATCAGTATGAATTGCACCCTAGCTGCATTGGTACTAAACATTACCATAAATATTTTTAATTATCACATGATTTTGCTAAACCAAAGTGAGATGTATTCAGCAGTTCTATTGGGTAGTCATAGTTCATATTCACAGATATGTGGATTTCAGGTTTTTGATATGTCTTGATATGTGAGACAACCAGCTGTAAGGAGGGGGAAGAAGACTGACTTGCACTAGCAGATTTAACTGGTCACTCATCTATTCACTTGGTATACAGGCTACAGAGTGCTTAGGCTTTGTTTGATAAAAAACAAGATTTATGGTTTCTCCTAGCCTTAAGAAAATTCTTGCACAGCAGGAGTAATGCAATTCCTTATTTTTCTGTCTGGTTTTGCTCTCACCTTCATCTGTCTATAAGACCTGGGGCACCCTTCATCTGTCATTAGCAGGCAGCCTTAGCACCCTGTTGCAGTGTGTAATTAGCCCTGTTGCAGCCCTCCGGACAGGCTAGGAACTGGAGAGCACATTTCCTTAGCCAGGTACTTTCTGAAGGTTGCCCACTCCCGTTTCACCAGCCAAGGGATGCAAGGACATGTCCACACTCTGTCCACACTCTGTCCCATAGGCAGCAGAGAGTTCTGTTTACAGCCTGTCCAACTTGCCATGGTCTCTTCTGAGGACCTGAAGAGCTGCAAGGCTGAGCTATGGTGAGGACACTAATGCTTTATTGGATGTGGCTGCTGAGCAGGTGTGTAGGTAATGATAGTAAACAACATTGACCAGCAACATATCAGCATGCTCTAAAGTGTCACAAAAATATAACACCCTCTGGCTTAGTGGGTATTCACAGTCCCTAACATCAGGTTTAAAATTTGTAGCCAGGTTATCTAATAGTATGCTTGTATCTTATAAAAGACTTCATCTTAATATAGCAATGTAAGAATTACCTGAAAAATATTCTGATATTTCTTCCACCTTCTTTCCAATACATTTGACTACAAAAGTCTTTTTAACTGTTTCTGCAGTTTATAAAGAAATGTGTCCACTTATTAAATCCAGACGTGCCATTCGTTAAAGGAATTGCATCCTGTGAGACATCCTGGAGAATGTTCCTTTCATCTTTTAAAAACTGCTTCAGCTAAGTAAAATGGGTATTCAGTCTCCCTGAGTTCACTTTAGTGAATGTTGTAATGCTGACTTTAAAATAAATGGATATCTGGAAGGAGCATGTTCCTCTCTGCTCTGCTGAAGTTATGGTATTTTCAGTATAGTACAAGATGCCTTATAAATGTTGTATCTGGACAGTTGAGCATAATGCATCTAAAGACAACTCTTCTGGTTTCACAGAAGTCTTCTCACAAATTATTGGAGAAATGAGATAGGAGAAAGCTTTGGGATCATACTGCTGATTCCATCTGGTAAAGTCTAGACTGCACTGAAAGGGTAGTTTGAGATCTGGATTACTTTGTGACAGTACTGACAGATGGACTCAGAGACATTAAATGAGAAGTAAAGAGGTTAAGAATTTTTGGCTGGGCTGTGAATCTGTCTGATGTTATTGTTAATGCATTAAAATAGTATGTACTGTATATTAATAGACCACTTCTTTAAAATTATTCAGTGTTGTTCTCTCCTGTTGTTAGCAGAGGTCCTGGTGTCAGTTTAGGTGCATTAAATTACAAAAGGAAATTAAAAAAAAACCCTGTAAGCACAGACATCCAAGTGAGTTCCTGCACATCAGATGGATGTCTAATAAAAATTATAGCACATGTTGAGTTTAGGTTGGGATCATTATTGATTACCTGCAGAGACCAGATGGGGACACAAAGAGGGATCTGGAGAGTAAAATGTTTGCTGCTTGTAAGGGCATGAGATACCTGAGAGAATGGGAAAAGATCTTACAAATGCTATTTTAAGTGAAGAATGACTGTGACACTCCTGTTGGAGTGGATCAACAAGGACCATAAAAAGATGGAAAATGACACAGGTGAGAGCTGAGATGATCTCCAATAGATCTGTTCAGTAGATCATCCCTAGAGAAGATTTGAAAGCAAGAAAGTTTCAGGCATTATTATACGTCAGAAACAAAATAAGGTCATTGTCAGTGGGTGGGTAATACGCAGCTTACTCATTTTGTGGGATTGATGAGAATAGTTTTAAATTGACAAAATGGGACACAGCAGAAAATCCAAGAGAGACCCCTGTGATGCCTGTACAAGCCTTGAAGGCACAGAGAAATTAAAATTGGACAAATGAGACTACAAAAGTGGATAAAGGAAGAATATTATGAGGTGATAGCCAGCAAGGAAAAGCTAGTTCCATTGTTGGTAAAAATTTTGACATGAAGATTTAGTTATGGAAAGAATCCCATCTCATCTGGCTGAGAGTTGGGTGAGGTCAGTGTGAATTGTGGAATTGTTGCATCAATGTAAGGATTCAGGCAGGTGCATGGAAGCTATCTATGCCAAAGGGAAATGAGATGTTATCCAAAAAATGGCAATGTGTCCAGGAAGGCTTGTATTGGCAAGTAGAATCAGTTGGGTGTCTGTACACATTAAGGGCATAAAGCTTTGAGAAAGGGAAGATGGCATGAAAATAGAACCTCCATAAATAAAGAAAAGAAAAAATGGAAGAAAAACTAAGAGAAAAGCTTTACTGAGGTAGTGTCTCAGTAATCCAAAGGTGGATGGGAATAAGGACAGGGAGAGAATGACTCAGAAACCAACATAAATCTGTAAGGTTTCCAGTTGGCAAATATTTGAGAATGTGCAGGCAGCAGTTAATTAATCTGGAATAAAAAGTGCAGGGACTACTATGTAAGGCAGGCATTAATGTCACCCTTAGCCCAAGTTTCAAAAAACCTGTTAGAAATAATAAAAATATATAATTGAGATACATTGTAAAGCAGCTCCCCATGTTTCATTGTGTAAATAATCATTCTAAAAATAATATTAAGCAGAAGTAAGGAGTCTGAAAGTAATGGAAAGAGGAGTTGCCTATACAGGGAAGTGTACCACAAAAATCAGAAAACATGAGAATGAATTGTAAATGTCTAAGAATCTACTCAAAAAAAGATGTTTCTATTTTTCTAAAAATAAAAATTGCAAAACGTAAGAAGAATGGAAATGCAGTCAGTGGAAAAAATCAGAATTTTGACATTAGTGGTGATATAGATGAATGGGTTTTAGATGTAATAGGTAGCACTCCTCATATTTTAATGATTCTATCAAACTCGTGACAAATGCAGGGTCTCTAATAGGAATGATTATGCAGAAATGGAAATTCTTACCTCCAGGGGGAAGCAAAACTTAAATTATGTAATTGTTTCAATCAGAAGAGACCATATCATCCACATCCAAAAACTTGCATAGTATTTTACTTCCAAAAGCAAGTACTTTTAATAAATATATCACATCAGTTGGTATTACCTGGGGAAATAAACAAAAAATAGTACTTAAATTGGAAAAAAAATGACTCCATTAAAGAGCATTACTGTAATCTCAATAGTATGTAGAATCTTCTATAAAAAAAGAGAGATTTTAAGAAAAAAATAAGCAAATGACACAAAACATGGTAAGTTAAGAGACAATGTAGGATCTCCACAAGGAGGTCATGCCTGACTAAGCTGATACCTCCTTCAGTTGAAGAAATAGCTAAGCTAGTTCTCTAAACAAAAGAAGTTATGATATATCCACATGGGCTTCAGTAAAATACTGTACTTGTTATCTGCTATGTAGAGCTTTATTGACACAGGAATTACCGATGAGTTGTAGGAGGGAAAGGGAATAAAAAACTAACTAGAAGGGAAAATGGAGCTGGAGGGTGGGTTGGAGGTCACCAAAGGATTTCCCAAGGACTGACTATGGGATCAGCCTTAGGAAATGTTTTCTTTACTGATTGTATTATGAAAGCAACACTACTGGGGGAAAAAGGTCTTGATGACACAAGTTACCAGAAGGATTATGCTGAAGACTGGAGTTTCATTTAGAAGAAATGGGATGAGCATATGAGTTGGAAAATAGTGCAAGGAGGATGACAGACTGCTGTCAGAAGTGAAGGGTTGTGCATTTGGGAGCTTGTATCAGGGACAGGCTGGACAGGCATGGGAGTGCTAATCACAAGATAATTGAGGCATCAAAATAAGACTTTTGTGGGAAGTTGACAGGTTTGATTCTAGCATGGATCATCTGGCAGTATAAGAAAGTGTGTTTCCCATGCAAGGAATCCTTAGTGCTGCTTGATATCAGGTATGTGTAAAGTATAACACACAAAAATCTGCCAGTGTGATCTTGTATACTTGAGAAAAGTAAATCCAAACTGGTTTAGAACAGGCAGGTTCCTAGGCAGGTTTCTAAAATGCCTTGGGGAAGGGAGAGACTTTTATGAGGGGATATTAAAATCCTTGATTTGTCTGACTGTAAAAAAGAAAATTGAAAGGAAATACAGTTGCTGTCTCGCACATAGGAGGATTTGTACATAAAAGATAGTTCTAGCACAAAAAGAAATAATTACACACTGATCTTGAGAATCTGTGGGGTGGAAATTTAGGCAGCTTTCAAATATGAAGCCCAGTGGGACAAGGCACCTGACTAATTTTTAGAAGAAAATGTGTTGATTCATGAAAAAAAGTATATAATGTAGTGCCATGTAGTGCCTACAGGGAAGGGATTTGGTAATAAAATTGATTTCTCTTCCTAATGAAAGGAGACACTAGAAAGATGGGGAGGGAAGACTTTAAAATAATACTGATAGCTTGGTAATACACTTGAAAATTACGAAACTCATGCATTTTTGATTCAGAAGGGAGGAAAGCCTCATATAATACTGGTATCCCCAAAAACTACACACCACCATAGTTTTTTTAAACAGAATTTTGCTTGTCTGGGGAGACGTAGACTAATTTGATTTTTTAACTGTATGGATGATTTTGTTAAATAAAAACCTATCTATATTTCTAAACATTTTTATTTTAAACATTTTTTCTGCCTTTTTTTTTTACTAAAAGTGATTTTCACACTGTACATCTAAAAAAAAAGGAAAACCATATTGCAGCTGGCATTTTGTTAAGTTTTGCACATAAAACCTTGATATATTCTAAGTGTGACTGTATTTTGCTGTATATTTATAACAGTAATTATTTTTGATGTTACCTTTCTGCAGTAAAACACAATTTCTTGCAACTTATGGGAAGCATAAACTTTATGACTCTCATATTTAGCATAGAGAAGAAAAGCTCACAGCATATGACTAGTTAGTGCCTTGTATTAATATTTCTATGATTAGTATGAGAAGTTGAGCTGATTATTTTTATAGCCCATTTTTTTAGCTGATTTTTTTTTTTATTTAAAAAAGTAGAATTGTATAAATGGGCTTAGTGCAGTGCTGTGTAATGTAATCCTCCTCATGGCAGCAAAGAAGAAGGAAAGGTTTCTGCTGGAAATGGCGTTTGGTGTAGCTCAGTAATGCAGTCATTCCTACAACAGCACAGACAGACACTGGCAGCCTCAGGGTATGTTTCCTATAATGTCACTTGAGTTATTCTGGTTTTTCGGGGCTTCCTTTTTCAGCTTGAAGGAATTAAGTCCCATTGAGAAGGAAAAGATCCATATCTGAAATAGCATAAATTGTTCGTTGATTTTGTGAAATGTGTAAGTCATAATGTGTGCAAAAACAAATCTCTAACTTTGATGGCATGCTGTGAACTTTCTCCCTCCGCCAAAATGTTTGTCCTTGGAGGTGAGACATGGTGGAAGCTTTCTAAGGGCAAAGATAACAGTACAGTGATGTGTTCCTGGAACGAGAGCGTTGGGTTAAGTGTTTTGCTTGTTTGTTATTTTTTCCAATTCGTTTCAAGTAAATGATGATCATTTACACAGACTTGGAGAGCCTGGTGAATAAATGAATCCCAGAAAAATATTAGGCAATTGCCCACAGTCTAGTTTAGAAGAGACCATGTTTTCAGAGAGGTAGGAGGATTCCTGCTGGAGGGTGGCATTTGTGACAGCTGCCACAGGGCAGGAGCCAGCCATGAGCTCAGCTGGGCTGCTATCCTGCCATTTCCTCTGCAAATGGGTAGTCCTGCTTCACATATAGTGCCTTTCGGAATTTTGGCTCCGTCAACACAATTGCATTGCTTCAGTTATAATGATGTAGCTAAGATGGGAATTTGATGTAGGGTCCTGGTGGGGGAGGATGTCCCCAGGCCTGCCAGCTTGGCCCTGCTGCCCAGGAGCAGTGCCATCCCTGCTGAGCTGGGCTCTGCCAGGCAGGGGAGGAGTGACCTGTGCCAGGCAAGCACTTGAGCCCTGTAGAGATGCAGACCTGGATCTGGCACTGTCCTGGATTTGCACTGTGCTCAGCCTTTCAGCAAGGTCACCAGTGGGTGTGAGCACGCAGAGGGATTTCTCTGCCAGGCCACGATGAGTCACCAGTGGGACTCCCCACAGGTGGGAGACTGCCTCTTTCAGGAATTACAAACGATTCGCTGCTTAAGGAATGTAGGAGGAATAGGGATGGGCCCATTATGAGGTGAGCCTAGTTGCAAGTTTGTGATCTCTCAGTGAATCTTCTCCCTCAATATTTTTGTTTTGAATGTTCAGAGCAACTCTGCATTTCATAACTAAGTATATTGGTGGGTTTTGTGTTATTTCCTGCTTAGACATAACTAGGGCATGCGGAGGATCTTGGAGGAGATCTAAGATAGCTATCATCTGAGATTTCTATCCTCAATTTGCAGACCATGCTGTGTAACAAAATCTGAATATTCATTTTGAACTTTTGGGGTTTGCTTATCCAAACTATTTGAAATTCGCCAATCATTATCAAAGCTAAGATCATCTTCTCTTTGCTTCAGTTACTGAGAGAGATTGCAAATTCTTACTTGAGAGAGTAGTCAGTATGGGGAGATGGACCACATAGCTCCAACTTTGAAAGTGGGACAGTCCAAGTTTAATGTTCTATTTTCTGTTTAAAAAGCCCCCTAAACCAATGGAGAAAGGATATCTAAAAACTTACATTTCCTTTTTGAAATTTATAAATAGAGGCAATTCTCCCTTTGCAAGCTGCAATAGCACGCTTTGCTATTTGCTTGTTTATTTGAGCAATGATGAAGTTACATAATTTTTCTTTAGGTAATACATTGATCAACATTAGCAAAGTCACTTTTTGTCTTTTATATCTGGATATACAGTTTTCCCACTTTGCCTTCTTCCTATATCTGAATGACATAGTTTTAGCCCCTGAACAACTCAGCTTCAAGAGCAGAATACAGTGTCAATGGAGTGTCCAGTTCACCATCCCACATGGAAATAGGTTTCTATAACACAGTTTGTGGTTGCACATGTGACACAGACTGTCAAAGTTTGTCTTGTATTCAAGATTTAAAATGTTATTTCTATTCATTAGGTTTTTCTTTCCCTTAGCTTCATTTCATCTTACTCTCTAACCTTTCCTTTGCCCTCCCTCAGCTTTCTCTTCTTCTCCCCATTGTAAAAAGTTTTTATTTCCCTTTGCTGCCACACTGTATCTGGCTTTAGTTTATGCTGTTTCTTCTGTTCTCTCTGCATAGTTTTCTTTCCACTACTTTTGTAAAGTGGACCACTGTCTATGTTTGGATGAAGCGAGAGTGAATGAACGTGGTCCTGAGGATGAAAATTTAAAGCTGCTTTGATGGCCAAGTCCATGGCTGTTGAAATAACACAGTCAGGTTGAGTGCTGTGAGGGCCAGAAGACCACATCTTTGTTAAAATAAGGGGTGGGAAAGTTAGCCCATTTTTTCCTTGCCACTGCATAATATAAAGTTGGTTGCTCTTCAGAGTTATCCAAGTGGCTGAATTTGTTCATGCCCCTGGACAGGGCAATCAAGAAGCAGAGGAGTCCATGTGTGACACAAGAGGCTGATGGACTTTGACAAATTTAGACGGGAAGGAATTTATCTGACTCCTCAAGGGGAAAATTACTGATTCTTGAAATCATAGGATGCTGCTATGGGATAGTGTTAAATGAGCACCTTCAGGACTCAGAGGCTTTTTGCAAGGGTTTCCATTGCACTGCACCATGAAATCAAAGGCCAGGAAGGAGAGGTTTTTCACCCTGGTTTGTTAAACTTTAAGGACAAGCCTTTGGATGTAATTTCAACTGCATGCAAAATATGCTTTTAAAAATGAGTCAAAATGGGTGGTAGAAACTTCCTTTATTTTCAAATGGCAGGCCGGTATCACAAAAATGAGAGAATGGAAAAACCTTCCTAAACATATCACAATGTCTGCAACAGGCTGCATCAATATGACAAACCATATTACTTTTATGATTAGAATTACTCCTGCACGGGGCTGTGTGCAGCTTTCCTTTTGTATGGAAGAGGAATGCTTCTGTCAGAGCAGGCAGTGCCCCTTCTGTCTGCAAAGCAGAACATGTTGTCTGCAGAAGCAGAAACATATTTGTGATGAGAGGGAAAAAAAATATTAATCCTTTCAAGAATTAATTTTCCAGACTATGCTTTTGCAAGGTACTGAGTGTGTAAACTGAAGCTGCTTATCTTAGATAAGGATAGAGGGGAAGGACAGATGTCTCTGGACAGGAAAGAAGAGAAACAGCTAAGCACAGACTCTAAGTGCACCACAGGTAACTTTATGTGCTTCTAAAAACTGAAATGTGATCGGAAAAATGACAAATTTCTGAATGTGAAAAATTAGAAGGTAGAAAACTTTGGCATTGAAGATGAGCATTGCCTGGGACTGGGGATGGCCTGGCGAGGCAGTGAGCACATCTCTCTGCTGCTGGGTGTGCATCCCTCCCGTGTGCTCTGGGCAAACAGGCACCCTGAGCAAGGCAGCTCCTCACCCCTGGAATCGGTGCCTCAGCAGGGAGCCTGGGGCAGGAAACACTTTAGCAGGGGCAAATTCACCTTCCCTTTTCCTTCAGACGTCCTCACACTGCAGTGACATACGTGAGTGAAGTGGTGATAAATGTCACTGGGAGTACATTCATCTGGGATCTGTTCAAAGGCTCAGGGTGATTCTGATGCCTTAAATTTTTATCCATGAGAAAGATATGTATTTTTAATAAAAGTTTGGGTGGTGGGTTGTTTGTTTGTTGTTTTTTTTTTTTTGTGTGTGTGTGTGTGTTTTGGGGGGGTTGGTTTTTTTGTGGCTTTGTTTGTTTGTTTCTTTGTTTTGTGGTTGGTTTTTGGGGGGCTTTTTGTTTGTTTTGGGTTTTTTTGTATTTTTTTAAGCTTACAATGCGGTATAATGAGAAACGTAGAAGAATGGATAAAGTTCAAAAGATTTCACTAATCCCCTAAGGGAAAAAGTCTCACAAAATAACTCTCAAGTGCTTTGGATTTATTCATTAACTGGAAAATCTGTATTATTTTAACAAGAAAATTAGGAATAAGTACTTTTTCTTTGGACTTCTACTACTGTAAATACAACATGAAATACTTTCCCTGTACAGGGATGAGTTATTTTACTGATTCATAGTTTACTTTTGGTTTTATATTGAAACTTATTTTCACCTTTTTCATGATGAAAATGGATAAATTACTTCAATCTGTCTATATACATATATTTTGGGGGGTTTTTAGTAACTTCTATGGTATGGGCCATAAGCAGTTATCTGAATCAAAATATTTTATCCTGTAGTTCTGTTCCACTCATTCATGAGTAATTTATTTCCACGATTTTTAAAGTAATTGATTAGAGTAATAGGCACATACTGATAGTTTTTCAATTATTTTCACTTACACTAGAATAAAATTTGATTTAAAAAGAGAATATGTTTAATGTGTCATTGAATGAGAGTATAACTCTCTTAAGATAATGGTCTTTTACTTGCAGCTGTATCCATCAAATATAAAGGCAACATGAAAAATTAGAGTAATAAAAGAGTAGATACTCTGCTTTAGTGAGAGACTGTGAGCTGCCCTGGTGAACATTAAGAAAAAATTACCTTCCTAAAACTATTTAACTTTAGGATGGTATATTAGCAGGCATCAGACTGATCTAGAAAAAGAGATGATTGGGAAAGGATTTTTTTTTAATTACTTTCTTATTAATTTATTTAGTATATCTGGGAACCCATAAATATATAGTTTGAAGTAAGCAGCCTTTGACACTAATATAAAAAAAGTCTCGTGTCTTTTTCCAGTTTTAGATTTTCTTGGTGTTCCAGCTCCTGGAATCCTAAATGTAAATTTAAACCTCCAGGAAAAGAAAAAAGACTCTTAGCATTAGAGTTACAGAATGAAAATGATGGAAATATTACCTGCCTGTAACATAAATGCTCAAAATCCAAAAAAGCAAATGAAGAGTCCAAAATTTATTTTGGATTTTAGTGGGGATGTGGATGCAGGCCTCTGCTAAATGGAAGGATATCTTAGCTCTTTAGGTTCAAAATACCATAGAGCTTCTACTCTGTCTCATTCTCACATCTTCCAAGCAGGATATAGATTTTTAATAAAAGCTCTGTGAAAACTGGAAGAAGAAATAGGTGTTCTGAGCAGCTTTAATCCTGTTCTTTGAATTCATAAAAAGAAGCCAGCTATCTGTGATTTCATTTCTCATGTTGTAATTCTATCTTCACTAAGGACACCATTGAGCAGCTTCACACCAGATCTAAATGTGAGGAAAACCACAGCCTTTTCTAAGAGAAACGTTCATTTGTGGCTGGGAGGATCTGGGGAAGGAGAAGGACCCATTCTGTTCACTTAGCTTGTCTTCATAGCTTCTCTTTGGGTCATCATTGGCTTTGCTCTCACCTTGCCTCTGGTGCCTGGGGAGGAAGGAGATGCCATTCCCTTCTCAAGTCATCATGAGATTCTCCTGGTCCCTGCCAGGTGTGACATGGTGAAGGTGGGAGGGCCTGCAGTGCAGTGGGGATGTGCTCTGCAGTGATGGACACAATTTCAACCCAACCCCAAGGAGTCTCCTGAGCCCAGCTGAGCCCATTCCTTCAGTGAGGCAGCACAGTGCCACCATTCCTGACAGTGGGGCTTTGTAAACTGGGGGGAAGGTTGCCCAAGTGGGCATTTTTTTCATACAACATGAACAATTATTTAGTTTAAGTGCTCCCAAATTTAGACACAATTACTTGTAGGTTAAAAGAAAGGATACTGAGTTAAGAATTCTGTAAGACAGAGCATTTAAGAGTGAAGTTTGGCTTCTTGCTATGCTTGGTTGGGACCAATGACCATAGCCAACAATTTTGGTGATGCTCAGGGGAGAAAGAACACGATCATTTCTCGTCTCTTTCCCCCTGGCCACCTCCTGGCACTATGCTAGTTAGATGGGGCAAGAGCTGTCCCTGTCTCTTGCCAGGACCCAGACCCTCAGGGCAGAGTGGGAGCTGCAGAAGTGCTGGGAGCGTGGTCACTAACTTGGCTTTTGGCCCCATCTGGTGAGTTGCCATCACCAAGGATAAAGGATGTAAGGATGTGCTGGTAAGGGCAGGAAAAAAGCAATGTTCCCAGTGTGCTGGAGGAGGAATAAACTCTAATATAATCATCCCTGTCACAGATGGAATATTTTACAAAGTATTCTGTCTATAATATAAGAAATATGCTAAACATCTCTATTATGCCGCATTTGAAATGTAGAAATAAAAATAGAAGTTGAAAGGTAAAGCTATTGCTTCTGCTGGGTTTCTGCATCCTATCAGTGCAAGATGTTAACCCTCAAACCTCCTGGGAGCAGCCCATTCACTGTGGGGGGAATGCTGGAATAGCCTTAAGGGTTAATAAAAGGTAGCAAATTGAAGTTTTTACCACTATAGCTGACCATTATTTTTTTAAATTAATAAATTTAAACTGTTGCAAAGATCAATCTGCATGTTAAATCCCACTTTTGTTTTGACTGAGGCAGAGTCAGTTATTAACTGCATGATGAGCGCACAGACGCTGAGTCCTATTCTTTCCTTAATTGAGAATTGCTGTTACAGATACTTGACAGTGGTTCATAGTGGCAATAATCCCCTTTGAAAATGGTTGTTATTCTAGTCATAAGTAGCTTGCCAGGGCACTAACCCCAGCTTCACCTCTGATGGTTAGGAAAAGAATCTGGTTGGTAGTTGATGATGTGTAGTGATTTCCTGCAAGATAATTGCCAAACTAGCAAAGTAAGAGAACACAACTTTTAAAATATTTTACCTTTGTGTAGAAAGAAGGTATAGGCTGTGAAAAATACTGTAACTCTCATTGTTCAAAATGAAAATTCATTGCTTACTGAGAGTGCTGACTTAAAAATTTTTGCATGTCTTTTGTTGATCTTGCAGGCTGATGCACACGACCTGCTAATGCGATGCTTGGCTTTCCATACAGAGCCATTCATCCATGCTATATGTGAATGAAGCTTCCTGGTTTGTACATGTGCTGTGTCACATTCCTCTGGTTTTCTAACAAAGCTTTTAATTGGTATGCTGTGACTAATGAGCATGAAGTCCCAGAGGAAATGGAGCAGAATTTTCCATTATCCACCAAGAAGCTTCAAGCACATAGATTATCAGGGCTTGAACTCCAGGATAAACCAGGGTCAAAGGCTCCGAGTATAATGGAACCTCATAGCTTAATATTTTGCTTCCATATTGTTAAATTAATAGTTTCTCAGCAAAACTGTATTGTCTGCCTGATGGCACTGTGCAAACTATAACTGGCATTTCACTTGGACATCACATCAAATCCCTGACCCTTCACTGTTAAAGTTCCCATAACACTTGAATACTGATGTCCTGCCTTTGTTCTGGTTTGGGTAATGATGTGCTGCATATTTTCGTGGGTTAGACCTCTCTTCAGCTTCAAGCAGAGATCTTGCTCTTCATTTTTCCTCTGAAAACTATTGTACAGTGTTGCCGACACAGGATTGCTGCCATATAGTGCACCCGAAGTGGTTGCATTTTTAGGGGGGGTTTAGAGCTCTCACTCCGACTTGAACAAGTTCAGGACCTCTTTGCTTTCAAAACTAGATGAGATTGGGGATGTTGTGAGACCAGCATACCTATAGGCTATCTCTGCCAAGTAGAGCAAAGTAATTATCTTCTGTGCCTTATGTTCAGCCCACCTACTAAGTGTCCCCAACAGGTGCAGTACCAAAGAAAATTTAAATTAACTTAAAAGCATAAAAAGGTATCCAGATTGTTACTGGAATTGGTGGGGGAAATTGTGGTTAGCTTTCCAATAAAGTATATGGAATAATATTTTTCCCAATTCACTCTTTTAGTAATTAACCCAATATACAATTAATCATTTCCTCCTTCTAATAAGAGTCGCAGTGTGAGTTATGCTTTGCAGGGAAACCACTAGCCCAGAGAAAGAAAAAAAGAGATTTTTTTTTTTTTTTTTTAAGGTTGGTTTCAGCAGGGTCACTTCCCTGAGCTGTCATGGTTCAGTGTGGGGACAAGGACTGGAAGTGAGCACCTGAGGGAAGAAGGGATGTCTTCTTGCAGCAACATTACTACCTCGTAACAGACCACCTCATAGCTCATGAAGCTATGGCTTATGTCTTGGGAGCCCGGAATAAAACTCAATTAAATCTAATTTATTTTATATGTTGAAACTCCTCCACTGCAGAAAAAACATCATGGTACTGGTGGAAGCTGGGTGGGGTAGGCTGGTCCTTCTTGTGCAGGTGGCTCCTTGCATTCCCAGCAGCTGTGGCTGCAAGAAAGCTGCCTTTCATTTGCTCCTCTCTTACACATTTGGTTTGCTTGATTTCCTAGCTGGTGGGCTCTTGTAGACCCTCTCTGTTCTCATTCTGTGAGGGAGTTTCCAGAAGTGCTGCCACCTCTTGTGCTTAGTGCATCCCTGAGTGCCCAGTGTCTCTGGGCAGTGTGAGAGGGTGTGGGGGGGTGTGTGTAGCAAGGAGAACACAAGGAGCTCTGTGGTTCTGTGCATCTTTTTGAGAAACAATAAAGAAATTGATGCTACAGAAGTATCTTGGACACTTGTTTCACATGACAGAGTTGGTTTCTTTTGTTTGCATATTAAAGAAATTCTATATTAGCACTGTATTATAGAATATTAAGGTTGTATTATTAGATTCAAAGGTTACTAGGTACAATAAGTACATTGTGTATTCAGATTGTGATATATTGTCCTTTTATCCTGTGAGGAAGGGGTTTATGCTTCCTCTGCAATCAGAAGTTCTGTGTGCACTATTTACAGTGGATAGCTGTAAATAATTTCCTGTCCTTTTCTTACCGTCACAGATACCAAGGGGACAAACTAACAGTGGTACCAAAACATGGTACCTGTTACTGCTTTAAAGCCCACAGAGAAGGGAAAGGAGAGTGGAGTTTAAAGGCTTTGGTTACATTCTAGATGAGGTAAGAGAGCACAGCTGATGTACTCCAGGGTGGCACGGAGTGTATCCATTTACTCATTCAGGTTGCTGTCCTTAAAGTACAAAAAACCAAGGGAGTTGAGGTGAAGGTCAGCACTGCCTTTCATTTTCATTTGAAAGATCCTATAAAACCCAGAGCATGGATGTCTGCTAACCACAATTACACTGCAGGCTCTATTCAGTGACCCAGCAGTATTGCAAAATGTGCCAGAGCTTCACCTGTGGAGCACCTCCTGGCTTTCCAGAGAGCAGAATGCCTCACAGCCCCTGGGCTGGAGCACAGGTGCAGCCCTTCTGGGCTAACAGGGAGGGAGGGTGCCAGGGGCTGCTGCAGCTCCCCAGCCCAGAAGCCTGGGCTTAGTGCTGCTCTGACCTGCTGGCATCTTGCTTTTGTCCAGGAGCCCACAAGTGGGAGAACAATTCCTTTGTCCAGTCCAACTCCCTTGTTGTCCCAAAGGGCAGTGGTGCTCAATCACACTCGCAGATTTGCTGGTTGCCAACCCAAAAATCACCTTCATTTTCATTCTTACTATGCATATTGGAAAGCTGTTTGGTCCATCATTCCTTTCCCTAGCCAGAATTGTAGCATTTCTGATGTCCAAAGAACAAGGACCTTTACCACTTGAAACACCTCCTGTACTAAGAGAGTGAAAATGTAATAGCCAGCCTGCTTCTCTGTGTAGGAAAATGTTTGGGAAAGTCTTCCCACAATTCTCCTCTGGTTTTTTTGAGCCCTTGTGCTGTCATGACAATCTAGAGAAGCCACATGGTTTTATTTTCATAGGGGTGCACGGGAGGTGATTAAAAGTATTCTTTGGAACCTATGCATTGGTGTCTCATGTGAAAAGTATTACTCAGCAGAACCTTCAATCTCGTGCCTTTAAAAAGCAAACATGTTTTCCTATCAACTTCAACAGGTACCTGAAGGTACAAAAACTTGTAAAGAATTGTCAGGCAACAGCAAGAACCTCAAAAATTGCTCTTCCCAGATCCCACTACTGTATTCCCCAGAATATTTACACTTTTTGACAAACGGGATTTTGGCAGCTGTGTAGAAATGACCTCTTTTTAGTCAGTAGTTCAACTGTTCAGAGAAGTGTGTATAGAGTGACACTACTTCTTAAATAAAATAAATGCTAATATATGCTAATGCCTAGTAATTTCACTTGTGTATTTTTGGCTTTATTCTTTTCATTAAAAGTCTTAAAATGTTCTTCTGAGTTCTATTATTTTTACTTACATTTTAGGGAACAATAAAGCTATAACCTTTAAGATCATTACTGCTTTATAAAATGAAGGTAAAGGTGTTTGCATTTTTAGTGCTTTGGAAGATATTCATATTCTAGTAAAATATACCACACTAGTTAATCTGGATCTTCAGTAAGCAAATGTAAAAGTCAAACTTTTTAAAAAAAGAGTGAGAAATACTTGAATTTTTCACATCTCTCTGAAATAAGATGCCATGTCCTACGTTTTAGCGCTTGGTTTGTTGAAAAGATCAGAAGTACAGCCCTTATTGACTTAGTCCTGTGCTGAGTGTAAATTCACACAAAGAAGAGCAATTTAACATGTGACTGACCTTTTTCAGTGCAAGATGAAGAAATGTGCTGTTAAGGTTACCGGAGTGTGGCAGGATGTTTAATCAGCTTCTTTGCTTTAAAGAACAGTAGGAAGGAGATGATGTATTAAAGATGATAGCTTCTTGTAGATTTTAACTCGTAATGCCAGGATCTGAGTACAATAGCAGATTAAATCTCTGTAGGGGAACTTCCTACTGGACTTTCTATTTTTAGATGTTTGTGGCTGCTTCTTCCTTTACTTCTCACTAGTTGGCTTTTGCTCCCTTGGAGAGGTGAGTTGCTTTGTCTGAGATCTACCTCCAAACTCTGACAATCCTTTTCTGTTACGAGCAATTTTTTTTTCTCAGTTTTGTAGGAAAGGCAAAAGAAGACAGCATAAATGGAGCCATGCACTTTCCTGTTGTATTTCAGTGCATGCATGAGGTAAATTCATGGCTTTGAGCACTAAATGTTTGCAGCACTCTTAGCATGTGTGTAACAGCACAGCAAACTTCCATGTAATTGTAACAAATAAACACAGATTTGCTTGTGCAGCTGGGTAAGTAGGATAGCCTGGTGTTCTGTGCTTTCAATTTGTCCCTCATGTTTGAAGAGCTGTGTGTCTCCTCTGAGACATGCACATATCCATCCATATCAGATGGCTTCACCTGGCTGTCTTTTCTCTCTGACCAACATGGATTCATTCAGAATAGCTTTTCATTTTAGGAACAGCACCTTTTTCCTCTACTGCCCCCATGCCCTCTCTTGAGAGATTAATTTACAAAAGGAATCCCGGGTCTAATATATCTCAGAGATAGCACAGCTGAGGTTATTATATTAATTTAATTACAGTGAGACCTTCTTCCTCTTCTCCACTGTTCATCCTCAGGATTGTTGCAGTTCTGTGCATCAAAATCCCCCACTCTCTGTCCCTACTATGATCTTTTCAGAGGTTCACGTATCTTGCAGTTCACTGTCTTTCAAAGGTCCATTTTTGTGACCATTCTGCTCTTGAGGTTGACTAGAGATTTTTAAAGGTCCCTTCCAAACCAAACCATTCTATGATTCTATAATTTCTAATTCAGGCAATGCATATATATTTTTTGCAAGTTTCAGTAAGCACTTCTTTATTTGCAATTTGCATTTTTGGGTCATATGCTTGCTAGCAATTTTCGCCTTTTGCCAGTCAATAATCCTTAATTTTAAAAAAGGTATATAAACACAATAAAACTACTATAATATTACAGAAATGTTTTCCTATTGGTCTTATACATTTAGATGAATTTTTTTTTCACTATAACAAATTTTCATTTTATTGCTTTTTAATGAAGCAGTGTGGTGGGTTGACCCTGGCTAAATGCCAGGAGCCCACCAAAGCTTCTCTATAATTTCTCTCCTCAGCTGGCCAGGGGGGAGAAAATGTAATGAAATGCTTGTGGGTTGAGACAAGGACCAGGAGATACCACTCACCAGGTATCATCCCAGACAAAACACTCTGCTTGTGGAAATTAGTCTAATTTATTACCAATCAAATTGAGTAGGATAATGAGAAGTTAAATCTTAAAACACAATCCTCCCTTCTCCCCAGGCTTATCTTTGTTCCTGATTCTCTATGCCCCACAATCAGCAGTGCAGGGAGGTGGGAATGGGGGTCAGTTCATCACACATTGCTTCTGCTGCTGCTTCCTCCTCAGGGGGAGGACTCCTCACACTCTTCCTCTGCTCCAGCATGGGCACCCTCCCAGGGAAGACAGTCCTCCACCAAGCTGACATGAATTCTTCCAACCACCAACTGCTCCAGTGTGGGTTCCCCACAGGGTCACAAGTCCTGCCAGCAAACCTGCTCCAGTGTGGGCTCCTCCCTGCATGGGTCCACAGGTCCCGCCAGGAGCCTGCTCCAGCACAGGCTTCTCAGAGGGTACAGGCATCCACCTGCTCCAGTGTGGGGTTCTCCATGGGCTACAGGTGGATCTCTGCTTCCCCACTGACTCTACAGGCTGTAGGGACACAACCTGCCTCACCACATTCTTCACCATGGGCTGCAAGGGAATCTCTGCTCTGGCTCTTGGAGCAGCTCCTCCCTCTTCTTTACTGGTGTCTTCAGAGTTGATTGTCTCACATATTCTCCCTCCTCTGTTCCTTGGCCATAATTGCTTCATAATTGCAATAACTTCTTTCCCCTTCTTAAATACATTATCCTAGAGGCACAGCCACCATGGCTGATGGGCTCAGCCTTGGCCAGGAGCAGGTCCATCCTGGAAGCAGCTGGAATTGGCTCTGTCAGACATGGGGAAAGCTTCTGGCAGCTTCCCACAGAAGATATCCCTGTAGCCCCCTGTCTTCTCACTACCAAAACCTTCCCTAGCAAACCCAACACAAGCAACTTCCCAGCCTTCTGCCTCTCTGATGTTTTGTTTTTCTTTGGCTGTTTGGCTTTTGCTTGCTTTTGAACCCATTGGTGGAGTTCTCTTTATTCAATTCTAGTGGGCTCTTAAATTACAAGTTTTTTACTTGGTTAGTTTGACAAGAGTACTCCAAAAGTGCTGTGTAGCTTTTGCGTCATTTAATAATTGGTGTAATTTGTCTTTGTGGGAATGCAGCCAGATCAGAGCAAGAATTTAAGTTAAATAACTCTAAAAAGCTTGTAATCTTAGAAACTTCTTTTTAAGGCCACAGGAGTGAATGTTTTTTACTGACATTCAGCAGTCTTTCTTTGGTTGAGTCTCAAGTGATGCCCATGTCTTCAGCATCAGACCTACTCCTGACTTGGGATGCCAAACACCCCAGCACAGGCAGTGAATAGATAGCTGGCAGCACCCACTCAGGATGTGTTTTAAATGCCATAAGTCCAAGAGAACTACCTGAACACATGAGCACTACCTGGGTTCTTGTCCTGTGGTCTTAATCTGCTCTTGAGCTAGAGATGCTCCAGGTGCTGTGCTGTCACCGCAGAATTAGCATAAGTTCACGTGTATTTGTCACCAGGCTCTCCTTGGACTGTGCTGTTTTGTCCCTGGCTTCCTGTTGCCAGGGTGGTGCCCTGCATGCTGGTTATCAGGCTGATAGAGGTGGGAGAACCCCAGCTGTGAGGGCAGAGACAGAGCTCTGAGAAGCAAGGAGGTGTGAGAGAAATGGTAAGATTGATGCATGTTGGATATGGGAAAGCCTCTTCCTCTAACTTCTACATGTCTCTTGACTCCCCTTGATCTGGCTCAGCTTGTCTGGAGGATGGAATTAAATCTGTATATAATTTTTGCTCTCTGTGTCATAAGGATTGTCAAAACCAGAATGATAAGAATTCGTTTATTAATTTTAAGAATGGTGTAGCTGAGATAAAAGCATTAGCTGCATCATTGAAACAAATCTCCCCAATGACACTGAGAGGTTACCACTGCAGAGGACACTTATGAAATGTGTTACAGTGGGTTATTTAAGGGACTGTTCCTGAGGAGTGCAAAGATAAACCTTCAAAGGATCCTTCTGTAGCAGCAAAACACGCATGCACAGCAACAGCAAGTTGTCACAGGTTACACCCCTACTTCCTGGAAGAGAATTGAGGCAAAACAGGGACACACACCAAGTTTTTGGAAGAACTGGACTGAAAGTTCTGAGTCTGTGTTTAAGCTGTGGTGTATGATCCTGGCAGCGGCTGCTTCTCCCCACCTACGCCTTGGCTGTGTCCAGTGTGACTCTGAGAGAGGAGGCTGCAGTCAGTACGGATTTTCATTTAAAAGCAAGTATTAACAGAAAAGTATTACCTTCTGTAACTTCATAATCAGAGATAACATAAGGAGTAAAATGAGGATATGGTAAAAACCATTACAAAAACTTCAGTCACTGCTAAATAGCAATTTTATGCAAAATAGCTGCAGCCTCTTATTGGGTCCTGCTATTATCATCTTTTCATTTCTCTTCCAAAAGAGGCAAAGTTCATGGGTGTAAGAAGGGTAGCTGCAATTTATTCCCTTTATTCCCCAAAGATATTTTTTGGGCACTAAAATGAATTTTCAATTTTGCAGAGCCCTGCAACAGGCCACACATAGTTTGGGACCCTGCTTTGGGAACCATTGTCTTGGACTTTAAATGTGAAATCAAGACAGCATCTGTTTGCATTTAGTCTGCTATTTAAATGAACATGGATTTTGGTATGGCAACCTAATTGCTCTGAGACGGCACTTCTTTTTCTCATCTGAAACAAGAATCATCAACTGAATAAATCTGTAACAAATTTTATTGACATTTTGGGAGGTGCAAGTATTGCTAGTGTCAATTAAAAGTATGGTCACATGCTTTCCCAGAAAGGACAAAATTTCAACATATCAGTGCATTTTCATACCTACTGCCTCTATGGTAGGAGCATTCACTGCTAATCAGATGGCAGATAGCCATGAGCCATCAAACACCTCTCTCAGCATTTACCCCAGGAGCATTTTTTATTTCCCTGCTTCCTAATGAAGGATTTCTTTGCCAGAAAACTTGTGGAAATATTTTTCCTGTATTTCTTCAGACTTTTCCCAGTAGAGAGTATCTTTCAATTTCAGCTCCTTTCCTCTGTCACGTTGACTCCAACGCCGTTCTTTCTGGATTTCCTGCATGCTTTGTTTTTCCAAGTTTCTGTTTTCAGTTTGTGATGATTCTTTTGCACTGATGGAGCATCTGCCCATAATTTGCTATTTTCTATTGTGAAAAGCCATTTTGTTACAGTGAGGCTTTGATTCAGTGATGGTCTGTTCTGTCTGTTATTCTCAGAGATGACTGACTTCTAGTCATGGAACTTCAACCCCTAAATGAGCAGCCTGGGCTCCTGATACAGAAAATAAAACCTCCATAGAGGGGTCCAGAGCACTCTCATCTTCCTGATCATTCATCAGATTATCTTAAATTGATCAGGGATGGGGGAAGGTATGTCCTTGGGAAGGACTTTCTTTGTCTCTTGCTTTTTATGGAAGGCAATGATCCTGTTGTGCTGTTACAGTTCTTCCACCTCACATATTAGTATTAAAAGGCTTGATCATGGTTTCTCTGCTTTCCAAGTCTGCAGCAAGGTCAGAAAAATACATGAGCAAGGGACTGGTAAATCTAGGAGTGGCATGCTGGATTGAAAAAGCCTATGATTACCAATCCAGTGCTACATAAAAATCTTGTGGAGAATGTTTTTTGTCATCATGGTTTCCACAGAAGAGTCCTGGGAAGGCTGGGAAGGCTAAAGTGCTCCTAGCACAGTTGAGTTTTCAAGATTTTATATCAGATCCCAGGGTGAAGCCATGGACTAGACAGGGACAGCCCCGGCCTTCCACCTTTCTTAAGATGTTGAGGCTGCACATCAGTCTCTCTTCCAAAATCCCTTAATGATACAGAGGGATCTCTGAGAGGGAGTTTTGCGAGCTGTTTTGCAAAGCCCTTTTCTTTAGCCTATAAGGGAGGAGGGGAGGTGTTCCAGGCTGAAGAAGTGAAGAAGAGACAGAAAACACCATCTTTAAGAAAACCCAGCAAACGCAAACACACCCTGAAAGCAAAGGACCTCAGTGTCTGAATTCAGCTAATGCCCACCTTTCATCATTGCTGTACCAAGGCTGATCTCAGGGTCTAGCATATGGTTTAGCTATTGATTTGGCTTCCACTTAATTGAGATCTTTGAAATGAGATTGTTCCATGCTGTGCAGTGCACATTTATACAGCCACTTGCTACACATTTTGCCTTTTCCTTGCCTATTAATGACAATAAAGTTGTCAGGAGGCTGTTGCCACCTGAACCTTTTGTCATTGTCTGTCTTCTGACTGTTGACCCTGCCATATGGAGTGAATTCCCAAATCTTGCAAGGCTGTGTGGGGCTGATGTAGAAATTTTCATTTAACTTTCATGGCAAAGGCAATCTGTCTTCTATTGGCATCCATAAACTATCACTGGTTTGTTTACAAGTCTGGCTTACAAAAATACACACAGAGAGTGAGTGAAAACTTGTTTCCTTACTACAAGTGATCTTAACAAAGAGCTTTCCGGACTTGAAAGGCAAGACAAGCAAGCATTATGCTATGATTTAGATTTCTGCATTAGGAAGTCTTTTAAATCAGCTAATAGAGATCTTCTTTCTGAAATGGCTGTGTTGACATTTAATAAAGTGATAGTCAAAATTTTGGGATGGGAGTTGTTTGGTTGGGTTTTTTTTTTTAGTTTGTGAGGTTCTTCCTGCTTGTAGATTGAGAGTTGCTTCCTTTTGCTGTTGAAGGCTGGGGTTGGAAAGGAAGACTAACTGCAATCTATTTCAAGAATAGTCTGAGGAGGAGGAAATTCCCTTCTTGTTCCTAATAACTGGTGCAGAACACTCTGCTGGAGGAGGAGAATAGTTCAGTAAGTTAAAACATTTAAATGAAGTTTTGATTTCATTCATCTTGTTATTATCTAGAAACTTAATTGCATTTTAAACATAGTATGTTTTATCTTCTTTGTTAAGGGGGAGGGACTGTGGGTATTGTGTAATAGTTTTGAACTCAGTAGATACTAATTTGCTGATATAGCAAGGGTGAAATGTTTAGTAAAAAAAGAAAACAGTAGCAGATCCGCTACTGCTTGTATTTCAAAGCACCAGTCTAAGCTGCTGGAGTACCTCTGAGACACTAGCATGCATTTCCCTATCCAGGATCTTGGATTAACAGACAGACTAACAGAAGTAATTTTGCCCATCTACAAATCTGTAATGTTGTTGTCTTTTCAGATATTTCAGATAGCTTTAGGGTACTTCCACCAACAGTTTAGAATCAGGGGTTCTGTTTAAATATCAGTAGTAGAGCAATCCAAACCTCCTTCAAGGAGGAGTTAGACACCCTAGGTGACCAGAGTAGAATGGGAGTGTTTGTCTAGGTGCATTTCTCTTTTGCTGTCATCACAACTAGTGCGGTGTTCAAGGCACACCAGTTCCACACTTTGTCCAGAAGCGTGTGCTGTCCTGCTGGGAGCAGTGGCCCTGTGGACCTGGGTGTGGAGGCACAATGGAAGCCCTTGTGCTCCTCCATTTCATGAGGAAGCTGCTCCTGATGCAGTGGGGTGTGTGCTGAAGCACAGTGGGACCCCCTGAAGTCCCCTTGCCCTGTGCTTTTTCCTCACAGGGCTGACTCAGGGAGGCAGCTTGGGTGCAGTACAACAAAGCCCAGGATCTGTCTGTGCTTCCCTGCTGCTCCTTGGCTGTCAGCAGGGAATTTGTCGTCATCCCAGTGGCTGTGATTCCACTGCTGCTCCTTGTAGGAGCCGTTATACAAATGCCAAAGGGACTCGGCATCCCAAAAGTCTTAATCTGCTAAAAATTCACTTTTGTTCTCCTTTTGCCACCCATATGAAATGAGGTTTGGTAAGCAAATTCTTGAATTTTTATGCAGCAAAACTCAAAGAAAATAATTAATTTTTCAAAAATGAGAATAAGCTGGAGATGAAAGAAACACCTTCTGCCAGGTAATTTATCAAGGGTTTTCTGCAACCTCTTTCAAGCCAAGAATGTTGCTGCAGGTGTGAGTTTGCTCATGAAGCTGCTTGTCTACCCAGGTGAGCCACCCTCACACACTGTCCCCACCATGTACGTGCTAGCCTTTCAGAAGAGACACATTCCAGCACTGAGTGTCTCATCCTATCCCATGACCTGTTTTGGGACTTGGCCAGGTGGGACTTTTATCTTCTGCAGCCAGTATAACCTGCTTTGAATTTCTTAAAGATCTCCATCAGATATGTGTGCCAGTAAGTGAAATTATTAATGTTCATTTCAGTCATGCATCTGTTTCATAAGATTATTGCTATGTCTAAGTGAAAATCAAGTGTTTAACTGAGAGAGAATTTCTGCAATGCATTTTAAAGTATCATTTATTATATTATGAGTAATAGCCTGAAACTCACAGCAGAATTCATTGGACCATTATATCACACGCTGTGCAGGAAATTCGTGTGCATCTTGATAGAGTTTATAATTTAATTGATGATGAGCAATTTAGAGAGGGAGAGATATGCTGTGAAACATAGAGGTGTAGCATTATGTGACTGTGAATACAGGTGTATATATGGGATAGCTCAAAGTTTAATAATTAATAACTTAAGAATGTCTGTCTTCTAGTCTATATAAATTTATAGAATTTTGAATAGTATCAAATAATGAAAGGTTATGACATTCTCTTATTTGTTTTTTCTTAAATCACTTTAATTTCCTGTAACTTTGTGTCTTGTATTTCTTGCAAGTAAAAGCCCAGATTTAAGCTTTTAAACTAAACATTAGAAAAATTTCAGGGATTCATGTGCTCAGCTTTCATTTTTATTCTGCCATTGAAAAGAGAGAAAAAAAATGTTAATTTGCTGAAAAACATGTTGGGTGCTTTTAGTATGTTTCAGGTATTCAGAAATCTTAGAACTCTCTTTTCCTTTAAATAGAACTGAATGCATTGTCATGTCCAGTGCCGAGAAGTGGCACTGTAAGGCAATTCTTTTTGTACTTGTAAACAAGCTTCCATATGCAAGTACTTTGAAAGTGTTTTTAAAATTGTGCTACATCTGTGTCTGATGTTAAAAGCATGAAAAACAGCCAAAAAACAAGCCCTCCTAATGGCCTCAAACTGCAGAATATGTATACATATTCAAAACTGCCTATCTCTAATTTTAATAGCGAACATAAAACATAAATGCCTTCCTAAGCTTTCTCCATGAGCTCTACTGTTTTATAGACCTTCTGTGCCAAACTTCCTTGTGCTTGCTCACAGTTTTCTTGCCTGGGCAGTGACAGCCATTCCCCTCCTTGCTCTGACCAGAGCTATTTTGATGTCACCTCATCTGCAGGGTGACATAGCAAAATCCTGGAGCCTCTTGCTGCAGAACCTGGAGCAGCCAGCTCCCCACGCCCCAGCACCTTGGTCAATGGCCCCAGCCAGGGCGGGGTGCAGAGGAGCCCTGGCACTGCACAGGGAACCACCACAGCCAAAGCCTCCTGACTGGGGGGCAAAAACCATTTAGAGTCATAGAAGCAGCCCAGGTTGGGGGGAGCTGCTGCTGTGGTCTGGTAGCAGGGTCTGCCAAACGCCTTTGGAGAGCAGGCTGATCCCATTTCCAACAGGAGGCTGAGCAGCAGAAACCACGGCCTGGCACCCAGAGTGAGTGGTGGTGGGTTTGTGCAAGGTATGTGACTTTATGAATGGACTGGCACTGAATTTGTGTCAGGGTGGCAGAATCTGTTCTGGCCCAGCAGCTGAGTATTGGTAAATTAGGCCAGTGACAGGCAGAGAGAGTTTAGACAGATCAGCACAGTTTAAAACTTAAATTTAAGCAAATAAAGTTCATTAAAAAATAAACCTAATAAGCTAATTTTAAAAGTTTTTACCTAATAATATTTAGTACTATATTCTGTGTAAGGAAATTGTGGTGTCATTTTAGGAGACAGCAGGGCTTGTTATGCATTTAAAACAGAGGTTAAAACACATTAATGAAGTTCTGTAAATGTGGCAACCACCTCGTGCAGATATTAGGCAGCTACACCAAATTTTGCCTTAGCAGTTTAGCTTTGCCCTAAATAAACTTAATATAGTGGATTTTAAGGGGATTTAAGTCAACAGAATTTTTATGTCATAATTTTGCAGCAAGTTGTGATTTTTATAGCTTGGTGAGATTCAGCATGGTAAGTGAAAATTGATCCGTCAGTGGAAACTATGTGAAAATGAGTTATACTTATTGTTTGGATTAAAATTGATTATCTTCTTATTTCTGTACTTATTGACTTACTTAAAGTATAGGAATAAAAATTACTGGGTTACATAACAATGGTTAAATCTTGACAATAGTTCTGTAGGAAACCAACCATGTAAATGCAAAATCAGAATAGTGTGTTTTCCCAAAGCAGTACCATATGTTAGTTGATTAACAAATTGCAGGGTTATTAGAAGACCTTGGCTGCTGGTAAGAAGCAGCATCTGTTTTCTACGTCTTTTATCTAATATGTGTAAAGACTTTGCCAAGTCAAGTTTAAGTTTTTTGGGGTTTGTTTTTTGTTTGTTTGGTTAATTTTGTTGCTGTTGTTGTTTAGCAGTGGTGTATCAGCTATATTTAGTCTAAAACTTTATGTTTTGTTTTGCTTTTATCTTCAACCAGACATCAACTCCAACAACTAAAGAGCAATTATAAAAGTTCAGTGTTCCCTCAGAATTCATCAGTTTACACTGATGGCATTGCAGTGTGTGCAAAGTGCTAAGCATGCGTGCCTGCATCATTGTGTAACTCCAAAAACAAGTGTCATGAGTTTTACAGAGCAAAAGGTACCTCCACTTATGACCCATTCTTAATCAATCTTATGACACTGGCTTGGAGCAGAATCTCTTATGGTCTAGTCAGTTTGGAGGCTGTAGGGAGAGCCAAAAGCCTGAGGCTTCTCCCTGAAACAAATGAGGTCTCAGAAAAAGACTGAAGATTTTAAGTTCTTTCAGGACTCTCAAACAGAACTTCTGCTCTTCTGTGTTAAAAATCAGCTTGTGGTTTCCAACGTAGCATCTAAGAATAGCTTTAGCTTTTCTTATCCAGGCCTGATGAAGTTTCTGGACTTTCATATGGGGATCTTGCCAGCCACAGGGAGCCCCTAGAACATGCTTCTGCATGTTCTTCTTTTGGGACTCATGTTTCATTGAGGATGAGAGATGAAATGAAAATTTTAAAAAGAACTTTTTTAAAAAAAACAATGGTTTGCATGTTGTTAGTGTCTCTATTGTCAAAGTCTGATTTCTCAGTTCTTCTGATTTCCCCATACTTTCATTAGAAGGCTGTAATTTGAAGCTGTGAAGGAAATTTTGAAACAGACAGTGGGTGGAGATCAACCTAATCTTTCTAAGCTCTGGGACTTTCCATGGTAGGAAACTGTTTAGTTTTGCAAAAATTGCCTGTATTTCATTGGCAGGACATCGAGCACAGTCGGTTCATGACCACAGAGTGAAAAGCTAGGACAAGTCTTGAGATGAAGTATCAAGATGGGAAGTGAATTCCCTCTCCTGCTGCTAGGCTGTGTGTTTTAGAGGACAGCAGCTTCAACACCTGCAGAGGTGGGTGCTTGCTTTCCCTATAGGTGCTGGTTGTGCTGGTGCTGAACAGCCTTCAGCAGCTGTAACCCCCCAGGCCAGCTCTCGGCCTCTCAGCAGCCCAACTATCCACTCTATCCAGCTACCAACAGCTTCAAAAGCACAGCCTTTTAACTATGCCTTTGTCTATAAATAGCTTTTCTTCCTGTGTTTCTTTGGGGGTGCTAGATGAGGCAACGTAAGGTATGTTGTCAGCAAAACACGCTGAAGAGGATGAGCCAAGAGGTGAGAGAAGCAGCAGCTGAGCAGGCGGCTGCAGGGCTCACACGTGTGTTTGTGTGAGAGAGGTGTTACCTCTCTGTGTGGTGCCATGTGCTGCACAGACCTGAGAGCCCCACACAGCTCACGTGGATGCTGCACTGTGTCTACATGGATTGGGGTCAAAGGGTAGGGGGAAGCGCTGTTTGCAGCCCTTCTGGCACAGCCACAGCCACCACTCATGAAGTGTTACTGACAGAAGTTTTAAGAGCAGGCTTCATGCTTCGGTTTTCAAAGTCTGGACAGGAATCATGCAACAGCTCCATCTGGTATGAGATTGCAAACAGAGCTGTAGTGCAAGGGAAAGACAGACCGTCCTCAGCCTTGTAAAACAGCATTTTATGGTAGTGAGAGTCTCCTCAGAATATGATCTGGGTTGGATTGTTTTGTTCCAAGGGAGAAGTGTTTAAGAAACTGATTGTCTAGTCTGCTGGCAGCAAAACAGTATGACAAAAAGTGTTGGGCAAAAATAGAAATAGCAAAGTCTTCATACAGAGAATCTGGAACATGAGCCTAAAATTTAGAACTAAATGTGTGCTTGGCTCTTGAGGGAAACAGTCTACATGGGAACCACTACCTAAAACATTGTGGAAATGTTAGAAAGAGTATTAGGAGATATTTCCACGTGTAGAGAGTACATATTTTTCCAAATAAAAAATTAATTTTATTTTATTCTCAGAAGTATTTAAGGAAGTATCATGCCATCCAAAAAGCCATATGTGCAGATGTTTTCAAGTGATCACCACTACCTCCACTGGAGAGCTGCCCACTGAACAATAAATGCTCTGCTCTGCTGCATGCAAGAGTCAGCTCCTGTAACACTGGCCCTGTATGTGCTGGGCATTTATTCTGCTGTGTATGCTGCTGTACAGTCATGGAAAGGTGTCTCAGGAGACTAATCCACCCCATCCTAAAATAGTGGTCTAGATTCAGTGCAATGAATCACCTTCATCAGTTCCTCTTTCACCTCTGTGGTTGCTAAGTGGATACTAGGTGGATATTTGCTTTTATTTTTGATGGCTGAAAATAAGTGAGGTGTGGGAGGTTGGCTTCTCTTCAAAAGAAGGAACGAATGGAATTCTTTGGTGGTATCTAAGGAGAAGTCCCATCAGCTAGAAAAAAGCACTGTTATTTTCTGTCACTTGCAGTGCCAGTATGGCAGATGAGTATGAAACATCTTTAGAACAGCCAGTGATCTGCCAGCCTGCAGCCACCTTTTCAGGGCTCTGGTCTCCAGCAGAGGACAGATTTGCCTGCTCTACACAAACCACAGTATCCAAAGTTTGCTTATGCAAGGTGTTACAAACTGTGTCTATGCCACACCCATGAAGATTTTATGATTTTTTGGTGGTTTATTTCTTTTTTAATTACTTCAGATTTTCTGGGTCAGGAGTTACTGAGATACATCACCGTATATCATACGTACATCACTTGAGAAACAGTATTTAATGATGCAAATAGAATGTTTACAAAGAGTCCGCTGCAACAACCCCCAGGAGCTCCCTATTACAGCAGTAGCTCCAAGTGCACGACACTCCCCACCACTCTGATGTGTTTCTGCAGTTAACACACAAGTACATAATCTCAGGTATTAAACTGCCATTGCTTTCCTTTGTGTTCGATAATTCTGTAAGAACTGCTTTCTAAAGTACTTGAAAATCTAATGAGATTTTGGATAGGTCTCTTTCAAGTCAGCCAGTCATAACATTCCTTGAGAAATTGCTGGTAAAAAATTTCTTACTGTGCATCACTGCTTAATAAAAGGTGTATTATTCTTTGCCCTTGAAAAATGTCTCCTGACTAAAAAAAAAAAAAAAAATAAAGAATAACCCCTCTGTTTCCTTGGACTGAGAAAACCTAGAGGTGGTTACACATCTCAAACAGGAAATAGTCAAAGCAAATCTCCAAGGAACTACAGGAACAAAAGCATATGATGCCTTCATGGCAAGGTTATGTGCAGCAGTGTGAGCAAATATTCAGATTTCGTGCTTCTAAGCAAGCAAATTACCAACGACCTACCAGATCCTAGTGCTGCCTAGCAGAGTATTGTGTGCGGATCTGCACAGCCTTGCCTGCCGTGCACCAGGTCCCACATCCCAGAAAAATGGGGAAGGGCACAGGAGGCTTGGCACCATGCTGTGCTTCAGTCTAAGTCAGGGCACCCAAAGTCTTCCAGAGTGGCTTCTTGGTAGGAGGGAATTGCTGCAGGAGAAAAGATGATCTCAGCCCCCCCAAAGCCATACAGATCCCTTGTTCAAAAGGTTTAACAGTGTTCTGACACTTGATGGTATCCAAAGCCTTGGATGCTGATGCCATGTAAGATTTACCCTGCATTGTCTGTCACCTCTGTGGAACAGCTGAGGCACTGCAAATTCATTCTCTAGCTTCCACTGCACTAACTTTCCTGTGTAGACAATTTTCTACAACAGATGAAACATGACTTAGTGTATTGTATGCCATTCATTTTTTCCCATATCCTCTCTCCAGGAGGAGATTTCTGTGTGATTCTCACCACAGAGCAGAGTGGTTAGATTATGTATGGGGTTGCTATTTTTCTGTTGTAATGTGCTTCTATTTCTTTACGTTTAGCACATATTACAAAGTGTTGCTGTCAGTATTAGAGCTTCTTGTACCTTGTCAAGTGTGAGAGCAGTTGTACCAGGCCCAACAACCTGTCTTGAATGGTGATTGCTACCTAAAGAGGGATGTGGCGTCAAGGAAATATGTAGCCATACTTCTGGAATATCCTCCCAGCTCCCAGAAATATGCCATTAAAAGATTACTTGAGGGAAACCAAGGATTATGTCCTTTTTCTTGACAGTGCTCAATTGATTTTTTCCCATTAACTTGTTTTTTATTTTTTTTTAAACTCCTCTAAGCTCAATGCAGTGCATGCAGGTAACTGCAATGTCCTACAGCAGGAAATTCCCTAGCTTACCAGCACTTCCATAATGCTCTGTGAAATTAATATTCACATCTATGTAGTTTTGAATCATTAGCTTATTTCTTTCATTTGATGACCCTATGGTCTATATTGAGGGAGACAATGACCAGTCTTTTTCCATTCAACTTCTGTCACTCATGTTTGTAGACCTCAAAGAGATGTTTGAGTCATCTGTTTTCATAATAGAGAGTCCTACATAATTCAGTTGTTCCTTGTACAGAAACTCTTCTGTAACTTTGATCATCCATGCTGCCTTTTGCTTAACATTTCTATTGTATCTTTTTTTGACCTGGAGTAAATTAAAATTGCATGCAATATTCAAAATGTGGGTAGAGTGTGGATTTGTACAGTAGCATAATGGTATTATCTGCCTTGTTTGTTATTCTTTTCCTAGCATCTTCTAACATCTATTTGGTTTTTTTATCACTAATGAGCACTGAACTGAAATTTTCAAAAACTGGTTATAATCTCAAACTCTCTTTTTGAGCAATAATAGTTTGCTCAATGTCAGCGTGTATCGCTTTACATTTGTCTACATGGGATTTCATTTGTCAATTTACTGCCTCATCAATGAATCTTATGAAGTCTTTTCCTTGTAACCAGCCCTTGTCTTCCCTGAATATCAAAATGTACTCAGTAAGCTCTGCCACCTCACTTAAACCCTTTTTTTCCAGCTCACTAATGTAGAGAGCTGCCTGAACCAGTCCACTCTGTGTGATTGGAAATCTACATCTTCAGGGAAATCTAGCTTTTGTTCCTACAGGGTTTTTCCTATCTTTATTCAGTTTTTTTATCAATGGGAAGATCTCCTCTTTGTTTCTTTACTGAGGGATGTTGCTACATGCCCTCTGGAAATCCAAGGGAGCCATGTCTGCTGGCTATCACATGTCTGTTCTCTCACTGGGTTGGGAAATGGCAGCAGTTCTTGCTTCTGCTTTCCTTGACCCATATGATCTTGTTTTTCAGGTTCTCTCTGCAATATTAAATTGCCAATTTCACAGTAATACATTTGAGGGTTGCTACTTGCCTAACACATTGTCCACATGGAACCTGTCAAGAGCCCTATTGGAGAGTGACATACTCTGCTTTCTGAAGTTGGGGAAGCGTTAACAGTTCTTATTTTAGCTCCATCAGCAAAAGAAAATTACAAGCGATAGTGCCTCTGTGGCTAAATTTGTGGTTTGTCGAAAACTGTGGCAGAGCCCACAAGATGAGGAGAGAAAATAATGTCTGATTTTAAATTTCAGCTGTTGGCTGCAGCTGCAGCTTTCAGAAAGCTTTTCAGCCTGGTTCCTGTCCCATTTTCTCCTAGCTTCCTTTTACTGCAAAGGGAAGCTGAATTGCAACATTGAACACTCCATGACTTGGGTTTTTCAGTATGCAAACAACTTCAACTTTAACTGGCATGACTTTCAGCATAGGTATTATCAGCAGTACACTGTTTAAGAAGGGGATAGGAAAACAAAAGTTTTTAATTCATTTTTTTTAAGTTGGAATGTGTAGCAATCCAATAGATGCTTTTTAAATAAATAGGAGAATAGTTTGAATTTTTTGCAAGGTGCTGAGTTTTTATGTTAATGTTTAATTGGGATGTCTCTCCCTCAATGAAACAATAGCATCAGAATTCAGTTACTTACGTATTGATTAAAGCCACTATATTCTTGCAACTGATGACAACTACTGCAAGATGGAGGGGTATTAGTCTCTAACCTGATGAAAAAATCTCTGCGGCATGGCAGTCCCATGCTGATGAAGACAGCTGAGGAAATGGAAATATGTTACCTTTCCACAAGCAAGGCTTTATTAGTTTCTTGGAAACACTCCTGAGATTTACCTGGCACTATGAAGAAAAGGTATTTAGTGATGATTTGCAAAACATTGCCACAGTTTTAATGTCTGTGACTAAAATTAAATGCAGTATAAGACCATGTTGAAAAAGGACCTCATGCTGCCCAAGAGGCCTGGGGTAGCCTTGTCTTTGAGAGGAATATTTCTCAGACTCTTAAGTCAGAAGACCACCCAAGTCTTTCCTTGCTGGGTGGGGAAAACAAACAAATTACCTTCTTTGATGGTTGGGAAAAGAAAGTGATTGATAATGACTGCCTGCAGCATTTTACCCCTAACTGTGGTATTCAGCCTGTGTTTTCTGGCTGAGTTTAGTCACTTCAGAAGACAGTGCAAAAGAGCAGACTAAAAGCATTATGTGAATACTACTCACGGGCTACAAACTCATCCTTCACTTCTTCACCCTCTTCCAAGGGCACTCCTGCCTTACTCTCTGTTGCGAGAGAGGCCTTACAGGAGTTGTAAGACTGAAATGGAGACATATAAGTAGTGTTGTATCTTGTCTCAAAGTGATCTTGGTGCTTCTTTCCTTCTAGCACTTTGCCCATAATATCCTCCAGCTGGTGAAAGGATTTAAATATCATTCCAGCTGCAGTCTTGAAGTACTATTTTTTAATGGCAGTTCTAGGGCAAAAAAAGCAAAAGAGGGGTGAGAAAAAGTGGGAATTTATTACTGGACCTTATTATATTAATTATGAAAGATTAAGCAATAGTTTGAAAATCACAAAATTGAAAAAAAATTACAGAGTTACATTTTGCAAATGAGTCTTGGAAATCAGAGTATTGTAGTATTTACACATGCAGTAAAAGCTGTCTATGTTGCCAGTTAATATTTAATAGCCTTTTCTTCTGGACTGAGGAAAACCTGTCATTGTCACTATTACTGCCTGTTCCCTTGCACTGTGCTGCATGTAAAGGCATATGCTATGTTATGAGGCACATTTATATCTCAGTGCAGACTTGCAGTTTGTAAAGGGACATACCTAATAAAATGTCACTTTATGTTGTCAGTGGAATGCTCACCTGTGAGTCATCCTCTGGTTTGAAAAGTTTTTGTGTAAGAAATACAGAACAGTTGGAATTAAATTGTCTTGGGTTATGTATTTATTCATGAGAGAGACAGAGTCTCTACTGCTGAAAAAGCTTAAACCTTGTATGACACCTTCCTATGCTGACGTTGCTTATTCTTGTCTTCACCCCAGGCAGTTCTGTATGCTTCTTGTGGCCTGATGAGACAGAGCTTTTGTTATTTTTTCTCCCTTTTTATCTTCTTGCACAGGAGCAGCAGACTTCCCCTTGTAGGAGGAATAAGATATGACGTGAGTCATGACACTGCATCACACTTGGTGGTGTTTGGACATTTTACCCTTGCAAAACCTGAAACATTCTTTCCATTTTTGGGAGGAGGTTGCTGTGGCCACAGGCTCCCATTCTGGCTGGGCAGAGTGCCCCAGTTTCAGGTCCCCTTTCACCTGGGGGCTCTGTGTTGTCATGCAGCACCCAGCTGCACCAGTGTTTCCAGAGGTAAATTTAGCTCATGTACCCTTTTCTTACTGTTAGTATATTAAGTTCAAAAGAATGGGCTCTGACAATCCCACTAGCTGTTCTGCAAGGAGAAGATGAGAATACTGGAAAGTGAAAAGAGGCAAAGACTTGTTTTCCAAGAAGAAAACCAAGACAAAAGGATAATGCAAGTCTTATGGAGCTCAGCTGGTGTGAGTGAATGAGTGAATGAGTGAGTGAGTAGGCTGATAGGATGGTTTCCCCACCTAGCACACATCCTACAGCACTGGTGGGTCTGGCTGACAAGGGAATAAAACTTGATCCTTGGAAACTGCAGTTAAGGCAACTTTGCCATGAAGAAATAGGGTGCAATTTCTTAGCACTGAGGGTAATTAAACATGAGTTAGTTAACTGTAACATAGTCTGTGAAATGAGAACTGGTATATTTGCAAAGCCTTTTGAGCCCAGGCAGCAAGAAAGCCTGTATTTACTGGGTGGTTGCTGCAGGGTGTAGGATTGTGGCAGTCCTGCTGCTGCTGGACATGGTATGCCTGAGTCAGCAGCTCCATCAGCCATGTCCTGCCTGCTGAAACACCCTCAAATAACAGCAGCAGCAGCTCTGTATTAAAGGCAGTGATTATAATCAACTGTCGTGCTTGCACCTTTCAGCAGATAATGTGCAGTGCTCAGTAGGATTTGTTCCCTTCCATGTACATCAGGATAGGTATGTTTTGGGGTGTTTTTCCTTTCAGGTTTTCTTCTCAGGCATCAAAGATGGACTGTGCTGAAGACAGTGACTGGGTATGTGTACTGCATCGTTGGTTAGGATGGTTAGGAGGTTTTTTAAGGTGGATGTCTCATGTGGCAAATAAAAGGCAAAGGAGAGAACTTTGCTCAGGGTTAAGCTCCCTCAGATGGGAGCTTGATGTCCTTCACTTTCTTATACTGATCATCTGGGTAGATCTCATTGCATGTGTGGTGGAGTTTTAACAAATGCTAGTGCAGATGCAGCATTGGTGTCCTGAGATGAGTAATGGCTTCTTCATCTCATTTAAGCTTTTGGCCTTTGTGTGAGGATCCCACATCAAATTTAATGGCTTGTGATAGATGGGAAATCAGACAAGATAATCAAGTGGTCCCTGTTGCCCTAAAGCTATAAAACCCTAAAAACTGAAGAGTAAATTAGTAAGTGTGCATCCCAGCAGAACAGACTGAGTAGGCCTGAGAAAGAACAGCAGTGCTACTGCTGTCAACTCCAATTGCTTTCTTACTAATCAGCTGTCTTAATAATAGCATGAGCATGGTCTGGGGAGGTCAGAGAGGCACTTTGAAGGAGGGAGATGTACTTACTGTTGGAGAGGTCATTGATGCATTTACAGGTTGAAAGGTCTACATTAGACATCTGCTCTTACATCTGCCTTTAGAGGCTGGTGCCCTACAAAGGGTAGAAATAAAAGTTTTTCATACCACAACTTGTGACCATCCTTGCTGGGTTAGAATCCAGATCTGCATAGAAACAAAGCTGTAAGAATTTATTCTGCTTGTGTTTATCTCTTTTCAAATATTCAGATTGGCATTTGTTGTTTAGTATTGCCCTCTATAGTGGGGACAGGGAGAAACTGTAGTAAAAACTATTTAAAATGTCCAACTCATTAAGTCACAATGGCCCTGACCTCTCACTTGATTTTAGTCTGACTCTTAGAAAAAAAAATCTAGTTCTTTCCAGCGACATTGCTGTGAAAAGTCAAATATATGGTTGGGTACAGTCCAGAGATAGATAAAATGAATAGTGTTCCCAAAAGTGTTACTTTTCAAGAAAGACCATCATCATGAATTATATGAGTGCTGTGGGTTGGCAACACAGGTGCCATTGTGTTATATTTCTAATCATTATTTACCAATTTTTTTTTATTGAAATGATTTTTTAGTGGTAGAATATTAATTAGAAATGCTGGTTGATAAGTAGGTGGTTATGGTAATCACAGCATAACTTGAACTATTACTTCGTTTCTGAACCCAGTCTCCATTGAAGTATACTTTGTATTTCCTGTTAATTCAAGCAGTCACCTGAAAATCCTATAAACTGGATGTGTACTTAGTAAAAGCTGAAATAAAAGATCTCCCATATTATTTCACAGTGTAATTGTACTTTGTGTAGGGCAGCTCCTGGTACTTTTGATCACTAAAGCATGTCGCCCCATAAATTTACAACCAGATCCCACGGATGTCCAGGAAACCAGTGATAATCAGTGTTTCAAGCAGTAAGTCTGTTCTTCTGGCACTGCTAAAAAGTTGGATCAACCTGAACCCAAACTCAACCAGACCTCTCTTTGAGTCAATTCATCCAAAGTGAACTTACCAAAACCAAAATGCTTTACACTGGGGAGAAATAGAATTTGAATGTAGAGCAGATGGACTTTAAAGCGACCTTCCCCCCTCCCTTTTGTCCACCTCCTTCAGAAACAATCCCTGCACTGTTCTTTCCCACCCACATATTGCTTTTTATTCCATTAAACCGTAGTGATTAGAATTTCTGCAATGTAAGGTATATTTTGCTTTCACAGAGTAATTTGTTTGGTACCTTACAAAAACATGATCATATTTTCTGTTTCAGAGTTGGCAGGCTGATCTCTTTCCTTACCCTCCTGTATGAAAATGTGGTATGTGCAGGAAGGGCTGTCCAGGCTGGCGGGTGTGAGGAGGAGCTGAGGCATGTCAGGGTCTCCAGCTCAAAGCTGGCTGTGCTGGGGGCAGTGCAGTCATATTAATGTTACTTTGGTATGGTGGGATGACAGCAGGAGGGTACAAAGGCTGAAATAAGGTGTTCCACTGCACAAGTCAGAAACATGGATCCTGTAATTATGCTCATTTAGCTCTGTTCCATCTTCCCTTGGGCAACGGAAAGGGAAGTCATGTTGTATCTACTGTTAGCTTTGTTGGGATTGTCCCAAATTAGAGAGGGAGACAAAGGCATTGATGAAAGAACAGAATCACCTCTTTTTTTTTTCTCCTCACTTGAATGTCAGCACTTCTTTGTGATGACCACACTTTTTCTTAGTTTGATTTAGGGCATGCGAAAGTGTTTACTGCTTTCAGGCCTTTTAATTTATTTAAAATATTGGAGGAAGAGGAAGGAAACAAAAAATAAACTTGGAAAACATAAAATATAACCTATTTAACATGATCTTAAGTCCAGGAGTGAGAGTTGTGAACTTGAACAAAATGTCTTTTGGAGTGCATGAAGATTGATGTGCTACTTGGAGATGAGCATCTGACAGCTTGGCAATGCCAAGTGACAGGTGATTATAGCCACTTTCCCAGAGCTGTATTTGTAATGGAATTGGAAGGATGAATATATCTTCTGCCTGAATATTTCATGTTCAACTTCATAGTCACTCTTCTGTATGGTTGTTCTAGTGATTAAGCCTGGCTCTTGGCACCACTGTTAAGTTTCTGAACTTTTCCAAAGAGCTGAAAACCTGTAGGTCTGACAAGACACAATCAAATTCTGTTGTGAAGATGAGCAGAAAAACTCATACTCAATTTACTTTTTTGCTTCATCTGAGTGTTGCCATTTCACTCCTTGGGCTAATTTTTCCTCACAAGTATAAGACTTCTTAACTGAACTGGAATGTACAAAGTATAAATACTGAAACTCTCCACAGATTTTTAACAGGGAAGGTAATTTCATGACAAGTAGTCACAGAAGTTGTTTTAGATTGTCATTGTAATTTTTAAAATCAAGTTTCAGATGTTTTCCTTTCATGTAAGCACTGAATATTTTAACCACTATGTGTGCATTAAAAATAGGACCCACTTCATTGAGATCTCTTACTAAGTGGATGAGACCAAATGATCATAAAACCCCCCTCCAAATCTTAATAATCTAGAATTCTTTGTACAATACCTAGTCAATAGACAATTAATTTAAAAATTAATCCTCTTTGTCTCCAGGTGTATTTACATAGATTCGTATTAATAGACCTCAGAATTCTTTTTCATTTTGCTTGTACAAGCTAGTGGCTGTTATTGTATCTTCTTTGATAATATGCTATCTGAACATAGTCCTCTTCTTTCAGAAGTGAATCTATTTTAATTTTAAGCATTGAGAGACACCACCCAGCCTGGCAGTGAAGATGCTGAGGATGAATGAGAACAGAGATGTGCTCAAACAGGAGCTGCATCCCTGAAGCTGCTCTCTGCTGTCCAAGGAGGAAATCAGAGCTTCATCACAGTCAAGTGACTTTCTCTGGAGCTCCTTTCTCCACTTCAAATCTGACTGGTTGGTAGAGAATAGCTCCCCATGATCCCCCAGTGTACAGAGGGGAGATTTTCTGACATGCTGGAGTATCCTCATGATGCTCTCCCCCTGCAGGGCAGCCCCAAGCCATCTCTGTCATATAAAGGCTTGGAAAGGTGCTACAGTGTGACCCACTTGAGTGCTCATAATTCCTCTCTGGCTTCTGCCTCACCACTCCAGGTCTAATACTTTTTTCTGGACTAGAACAGGTTAAACAGTGTCAGGCTGGTTCCTGTGGAGAGCATTCATGACGTTTTTCACAGTGGCTACAGGATTTCACATGGACATGGTGACAAGTCTTTAATGATGGGACACTTCTTATGATTTAACTATTAATAATTACCTTCCCAGATTTTTAGTTCTGAATAATTGCTAGAGCCATGGAGTCATTGTTGGATAGGTTTGACTAATTGAGTGCAGCCAGTATTTGTTAATTGTTCCTCTTACGCACATGCTAAATCCAGAAGTGCTGAAGTCGCTCTGGGACATTAATTTTAAACACAATTAAGACATCATAACCTGTTGGCAGTTATTCTCTCTGCATTGTTTTGATATTGATGGATCCAGATCTGAGCACAGTAATTAAAAGGAACCACTGTTATTGTTGATCCCACAGATAAACTAACCCTGATTGCGTGCTGTGAACTGGTTAATCAAGTTTATTTAACTTGTTGTTAGTGATTCATCCTGGTGACTGTACTGGGGTGCTCTTTATTTGAGCCTAATAATATAATGGTTCTGGCTGTGTCCAGCTGCTAAAAGAGTTTCAGTAATTCTCTAAACAGACTCCGGTAACATCTTAAGGAATGGCATTGTTGGATACACAAATTAAATCCAGCCTGAGACCAAGGAATTTTCCCTTAAAATGAGACATGCTTTGAGACCTTGCTGTCCCAACTGCTCGCTGTCCTGAGCAGCAGTATAGGTGATTATGTTTCCTGAGTGGTGATTATGTTTTATGGGCAGGCTCTTTGCTTTGGTTTGATTTTGATGATACCGAAGTGTGCCATGTTCAGTCTCTTCCTTTGCCAATGCTCTTTAATCCTGCTTGAGAAACTACTTCTGCAGCTGCAGAAGTTCTCATAAGGTGACTCCCAGTTTTCAAATCACAGGTCCACAACCCAAAAACCAATCTCTCTTAGACCATCTCTACATTTTGGGTGTCTGTTTTGCTCAGGCCCCTTAGCAGCACTATCAATACATTTGCTGTCAGTCTCAGCAGTGGGAGCATCTTGCTGTGGCCATGAAAGCAGCAGTTCCAGACCTATTTGGCACCGTCCCGAGGGGCACCTGGCTGCTCACTGAGACCGGGAAAGCAAAGAGATCAACTCTGTCTTGTGCTCTTGGCTATGGAAATTAAAGGTGCTGGCTAAAAGCAGATAGCTAAATTTTAAATATTATTGCTGTTGTTGTTGTCATTGTTTTTTAGTCTTAGACTGATTTTCTAGGTATTTTTCCCCCACCATGGATGGAGGGAAAGCCTTCTAAGGAGATGGAGTGCACTGATTCTGTTCTTACGAAGGTTCTTGGTCCAAACACTACTGACCTCCACAGCTAACCCTGGTTTTGTACAAGGCTGAAAAAGTTCCTTCCTTTCAGGCATTTAATGCTCGTATGTTTTGTACTTTCTTTTGTGTTATTTTAGGATAAGGTCTTTTTAAATGCCCTTAGTTTCTGAACTCTCAGTTTCTGGGCCCTGTGTACAGATAATGTCTTGGTACAGCTTTCATGGTGCTGCTCCAGGCAACCACACTGGCTTTCTTTTTCCATCAGAGGTTTCTGAGTAACTTTACATTTCTTGAAGTTGGTGGTGTTCAGTGTTCACTATTTCTGCAAGAACCCTCTCACACTTCTAGCTGGCTGTGAATGTAAATTGCAAGAGGCTCATAGCAATTGTCCTGACTTTGGAAAACCTTGGTGTTAAAGGTACATTCCTTCATATCACAAAAGAAACATCAGATAAGTGGGATGGCTAGCCATCACTTCTCCTAAAACAGTCCACAATCAGAATGAGCAGGAGGAACCCAGGGCCAGGAAAAACACTATTCTAAATAAAATCACACTGTTTTCTTTATAATTGCAGGACAACGATAGGAGTATTCTGCTGGGAGCACTGTACTGCAGACCTTAAATAGCAGTGCTAATGTTTAAATTGTATTTTCCTATTTTCTGTGTTTTCCATGCCAGATTTCTGGGACTTTTGCCAGGTTCCAAGACCATATAGAATCAGTTGTTAAAAAGGAAAATAAATATTTCTGAAGTGCTACAGATTATGTATGTCTGATCTAATGAACAATAGTTTTGTTCATTTATCAATTACTCATTGTAATTTACTCAAATGTCTTTTTTTTTTTTTTTTTTTGACTTGACAGGGGAGGATAGGAGCATGAGAAGAGTGATCCTCCTTGAGCTTCCATACTGAATTTATACATACACAAAACATTTCTGTGTTCAGTAATCTAAGTAGACAGGATGGCATTTCTTCCAGATTGAGATGCAGAAGGAAACGTAGGGGAATTTTCCTAGCCTGTCTGGACTGGGTGGTTGAGAGGTCATTGCAAACAATTTGGCTGATGTTATATGGAAGTCAGAGTTAAGAAAACTTGGAAGGCTATATTATGCTAAGTCTGTTTAAAAAGACATCCAAGATACTGCTACCTGGTGTTGGAGTATGAATTTAAGTGAGATATTGCCTATTTTTATTAATACCTCAGTTATTCTTTGTTCTTAATCTAATTCAGCAGTTGTCTGTGGATAAACTTTCTGGGCTTGATGCTGTAACTCAACACTAAGTTTGTTCCACCATCTCTGACTCAGTGTTATGATTTGGATAGACTAAATCAGTCTGATACTCTCTGCTAAATCAACACGTGGCATCTGCTGGAATCCTTGGGATTTGATCTCATCTTTCTCAGCCACGCTATTTTTTTGCCTTGCAGCCTGGTAGATCTATCGATTTTCATGCAGGCTGCTGGCCTCTGATCTGCCAAAAGAGAATTAGTTATATGTTTCTGTATGTTTTGCTACTGAGGCTTCGAAATCCCTCTTAACCCAAGTTCCCGCTTACATATTGCTACCATTCATTTTTATTGGCTTTGCTAAAGTTGAATTCCTGTATCTTGATTTTTCCCCAATTCATTCTCTGAGTGGCTTGAAAGAATCCAACTGAAAACAAAACCTCAAAGAGTTTATGTAATGAATTACTTTTAAACTAGACGCTGAAAAAGACAGAGGAGCATTTATCAGGAATGTTTGTGGGCTTGGTGGTTACGAGCTTAAAAAAAAAAAAAAAAAATACCGTGTGGAAAGGCTTTTGTCCCATGACAGAGATTTAAAAGGCTGCGGGTTCGGATTCCAGCGGAGGCTCAGGCCTGCAATCGCGTTTGAAATGTTGCCTTTCACACGGCCGCCCGGCTGCCGCGGGGCGCGGGCCGGCTAGGGGCGGCGGCGGAGCCGTCACCTGTTGGGGCCGGGCTGGGGGCGCCCCGGAGCTCGGCGGGGCCGCGTCCGCCCGCGGGGTGCGGGGGTTCCGCGGGGTGCGGGGGTTCCGCGGTGTGCGGGGGTGTGCGGGGGTGCCGCCGCCGGCGCGGCGCTTCCGTTCGCTCCCCGAGCCCGGCGCTGACCGCGCTGCGGTTCCAGCTTGGAGAGGGGAGCTTGTGCGCTAGGCAGGGACAATGGAGGAAAATGAAAGCCAGAAACTTGAGCAGTGCCTGGCTTGCCCAACAGACAGCAGGCAGACGAGGGGTAAGTAAGCGGCGATATGAGTAAGGCGAAGATGGAGTTACGTTTAAGCATGTCCCTCGTTGCTGCTTTATATAACTGGAGGCAGAATGCATGGAAAAAAAATAGCTTTTTTTTTTTCTTTTTTTTCTTGTACTAATGGCTCCGCTATGCACATTTCCCTAATACTGGAACTTTGTGAGTTTAACTTTCTCTTTGGAGAGATTCCTGTGTGCGCCCTCCGTAGCCGGGAGCACGCTGCATGGCTGTCACGGATGCGGGATCCTGTCGGTGCGGAGGCTGAGGTGGGGAAAGCGTGTCCGCTTCCCTTTAAATGCTCTGCCAGCCTTAGCTATGGCAGAGAAATAGCTCTTCCTTCGTAAAAGTGGGTTTGAGCTCATCTTTACCTCGGGGTGTCTGTTAAAAGAGGGAGATCCACGACAGACTGTGCCAGGGTTAGTTTACTTTGAGTGAAACCACTGGGGTTTGTTTTGGAGCGAAGCCAGGACTGTCTAAGCGGGGTTTCCACGGCGGCTCCGCCGCTGTGCATTCATACATTCACTGCTGCACTATCTATTTCCTATAAAGTGAACGAAAACTATTTCCTGGAGAATTCTGCATGGGCCATTCCACGTGGAACATAACATTCAGGTAGCCCGACAAACACCTAATCTAAGCTATATCTACTACAGTGTTTGTGGGGCACCTGTGAACATTCCCATTTCCTGCATGTTGCATTCCTCAAAGGCATTTCAGGAAAACTTGTGTTACTGTGCTTTTGTGAAACAAATAGTGCATGTGGTTTAAAAAAAACCAATCACACAAGTTTACAAGCATGCAATGCCAACAAATAGTGTTCTAGCAATTTAGGAGGGAAAAACCCCTCCTATTCCTTTTTTTTTTTTTTTTTTAATTGGGTATTCATTAATTGGTCGATGCTCTTTTGATTTACTTTTTAAGTAATTTTACTTTTAAGTAAAATTACTGAGCATTGCAAGTAACCTGCATCTGTGTATGCTTGTGTTTAGTGGTACGGAAGTCTTCACTTCAAGAATGTGTCTGACTGGGAAAAAAAAGTTTTCAGTAACACATTTCTTCCGTAGGGGTCGGATCAAACTGCCTCAGATACATGTGGAGCTAGGAAAACAGAGGGCTGACCAGACTGATTCTATGGTTCCCAAAAATGTTGAGTGCTGAAAGCTCATAACCAAATGTAGTAGTTTTGGCGCCTATCCAAAATTTACATTGGAAAGAGAGCTAATTGTAAAGACAGTGAAGTAAATTAGAACAATTCCAAATAATATCACATTTACTGTTAACATAAATGTAACACAGGTTGGTTTGACTCATGCTGTTAATTCCATATTGTTTTTAAAATGTTAGTATTGAATGGGGTTTGCTTCAAGGCTCAGTTTCATGGTATCAGTATGGATCAGGTGCACACTCATTCCTTTCTGAAATTATTCTGAAAATGTTCTTTTCTCATGTCACTTGGGTTGCAAAACAGGACTATCAAAGTCTTCCTAGCACTTAAAGTAATGAAGCAAAGTGACTTTCCTGACCTTTGAAGACTTCATGGAGGGTGTGACTTAGAAGGATTACATACCAGGACCTATCGAAGGACTTCTTTATTTTTCTGCTTTTTTTCTCTCCTAGCTCGCAGCCATTAATCCGTCACGATAATCTTGCTGCTAATCCTAGACATATTCCTTCTACACTGCAGACCTGGGCCTTTACTGTAGTGATGGGTGATGTTGGTGATGTTAAGAAATCTCGAAACTTGTTTTTAGATCAGAGAAGCAAATCAAGTGTAAGAGTTACTCATGCCTTTGGATAACCAAATTCCTCCCTGTCAATCAGCAAGTCTTGCTTCTAGTTGCCCTCTAGAGTTGCTGCTTTATTGAACAGAAAGACCTTCAGCTTTTAGCTTCTGAAAATGAGGGAGGGAGAGAGGGAGACAGGCTTATCTCACACCTGTGTGTTCTCTATTGCCTTCTCTTTACTCCTTTCCCAAGGAGGGTACTTGAATAATTTATCCTTTTCCTACTCTTAGCACTCATCTGGGAACCATCACATGATGTTTCACACATTTCACAGTTATCTGTGGAGATTGATTTGCTAGGCCTATTATCTTCACTTGGAAGATACGGAAAGTTTACCCACAATGTTATTGAGCACTCCAAAATCCAGAGAATCTCTCTCAGTTTTTCCTCCCTATAATACTGTGGCATACAGAGCATCTGTAGACCTGATGTGTCTTGAGATCCACAGGGGTGTTCAGCAGCCCAGTGCTCAGCCCCACCACTGAAGTCACTTATCCCTGTCCAGGAAGTGGTCCAAAACATTTTTTTTCAGCAATTAGTAGAGAAAAGACCCATACTGAAACACAGCAGATTTTGGTTTGCAAAGAAAGTTGTGCTGCTGTGTGCTGTAATGATGCAGGGTCAGGATATTGCTGAATGCCCAATTTAGCTTTCTGGCAAGATGAGAAATTAGTTTGCATAGTTTACGTTCCTTTCTTTTCACTGGTATTTATGCAGTATTTTCCAAATACATGAACGAAAAATAAGAGAATTTGTTGATCTTTCTAATACAGTATAAGAAAAGTATGTTATTTTTGATTCCATTTCAAGGTTTCACCTAATAACAAACAGTGAGTGGTAAAACACTCTACTTGATATGTCTCTTTATGTGCCAAATAATTAGCTCTTTCTTAAACTATTGAAATTACTGAAGTGCAGAGTAGGTAAAGACTTTGCATGCGAGAGATTTAGGACCCAAAACACACGCTCATGAGTTCTGGGTTGTGCTTGTCAGCATAAGTTTACCTGCCTTCTTGAGGAAGTGCCTGCCATCACTTCAGTGATTGAAACTGCTGCTGTGACCGTACTTTGAGGGCTTACACCAAATTGCAGCACTCAGTCACCCTTGCACATCCTGATTCCCTCCAGCTCCAAAAAAATCCCTTATTTTATGTCCGTGCCTTTGTTCCAGCAGCCTAAGGGATATAACCTCTAGCTCTTAGCACAACAAATTAAAGATGGTAAATTCCATCCAGCCCACCTAGTTTCCTTCCTATGTAAAATCCATTGGAATGACTGTGCAGCTTTCAGAAACTGTTTTCACTGAGTGTATCTGGAGTATATCTTTTCTCAAACAAGCTCAGTGTACCCGGTGGGTCATGCTCTGACTTTCCAATAAGCAGAGAGGACAGATGTTTCTTAATTGAGTTGTGCTTGAAGAAGTTGAGTGCATGTGTGTTTGTACACATGAAGGTGAGGCTGCTGCTATGAGGGTTTAACCACGATTGTGCTACTAAGAAGGTCTTAGAAGGTGCTGTGAAGATCACAGATGACATTTTGAATCTGTGTGAGAGTAAGACTTCCCTGTAAACCAAACCTGCTCACAAAGTTCTGCCCAGATCTGTGCTCATCAAACCATGGTGTCATCTGCAGTCTGGGCTCCTGTGCCTGCATCTGCTTTCAGGATAGGTTTCCATGGATGCAAACTAGAGGGCATTGTTGAAAAATTTGGAGCCCTTGAACAGTACAGGGAGTTTACAGAAACATGTGAAGTCTTTGAGGACCATCCAGGGCCAAGTTCTGTTATGGAACCCAAGGAAATTGGTTCCCTATGTGAGCTGGTGGGACCAATGCAGGATTTGCTTTATTACTAGGGCTTGATGTTCCACGGCATGTGGCAGGCAATTGACAATGCACACCAGAAAGCTGAGAAATCCTCAGCATAAAATCCTGAGGCAAGTGGTGTGCCTACCACATACAGTGTCAGAATGACTGACTGAACCATAAAAAGAAGTGAGTGGGTGCCTGTTTCCAAACAGCCGTGCTGTATAATGGCAGCACGCGGGCGAAACGTCGTGGGGAGGATAAGGGGCTCTGAGGCAAAATATGTCAGACAGAGAGAAATAAAGATTTATTCAAAACAGGTAGAAGAAGGTGCTCCCTGCTCCTGGGGAGATGCTGAGAAGGGTTAACACTCAGTTAACTGAGTCTGAGTCTGTCTGGTAGAGATGAGGAAGGCCACATCAGACTTGGAGAGGCCTTTTCAGTACTTCAGGTTTTTGTTAGTTTTTTTTTTCCTTTGCTGACAAAGGAGTGAGGGATTTTTTCAAAGGTATTAGGTAACAAGGCTCCAGTCTACAATTTTTCGAGCACCAGAGGGTTCATGTTACAGAGTTACCTGAAGATAAGCCAGCACTTACATACCCACAGTGTCTGCCTATCTCTTTACAAAAGTCATTGCGGTCTTTGGTCTTAAAGCAGATTTTAAAGTAGTAAAATTTATCTGAGGGCTTTTTTCCCCCCTTTTTTAGATCACACAGAACTTGCCTTTATTCTATTTCTTAAGAAATGGTTTATGGAAAAATGATGTAGAATTTTCCATCCCGCTGTCCTGAGACATGTAAAATCCGAGGGAGATCTGTGAAATTTAAAACCAGACCACAGTCACAAATCAGGAAAAAGAGACTCCCAAACCCTCTTATTATTTCCTAGGTGTTTCAAAACATGTTGAAAACACACTGAAAAAAAAAGATTAAGGATTAAAAATCTGCTCTGTCAAATGAATTTTATCAGTTTGTATCCTTAAGGATACTAGTTATGGGGCCATTAAGTGTGCTGGACCCCCTATTGAAGAAATCTGTTTCTTTTTGTAGAAAGCATGCTGTAGATCTTAAAGGTCAGGGAATAAGGGCCCTGTCAGATCTTCTTTTCAAGTCACATAGGTAAGCTGATATAAAAGGAACATCTACTTTAATGATACTCAATTTTCTGTGAGGCAATACTGCAGTTGTGTGATAGAAGTAGATAAGTATGTGCATAGCTTATATAAGGGATTATTTCTGGGCCACTTACTATGATGTGTATATGCCTAATGATGCAGAACATACCATTGTGCACTGCCAGAGTTTTAAAAGTACCTGGCTTTCATATCAGTCTTTTCCTCTATTTTTGCTACTAATGTGAATGTTGGTATTAAGTTTTTATAATATAAACTATGCTTGGTTTTGGTTTTTGTTTCTTTCCAGACCAGGCAAAGCCCAGTTTGCATGTAACATCACTAGACGATGCAGAATGTCTCCGGTCTAAAGAGCTCCTTTCGACCCCGAGCAGTCACACTCCTTCTAATTCAAAGTCCACCCGCAACATCCCTCGAAGACATACAGTAGGTGGCCCTCGCAGTTCCAAAGAAATCCTGGGAATGCAAACCTCAGAAATGGACAGGAAGAGAGAGGCTTTTCTTGAGCATCTGAAACAGAAATATCCCCACCATGCCACAGCAATAATGGGACACCAGGAGAGACTGAGAGATCAGGTAAGGAAGTCAAATTTGTATCGTGTCTTTTGTTTAGTGGTCCTTACAACTCCTACAAAATTGAGGACAAAACAAATTTACAACAAAGTTGTAAATTCTCATTACGAAGGGTGAGAATGTAACAAAGTATGAAACAGATTTTTGGGATGTGATTCAGATGTTGCCTTGAAATTCAGAGAAACAAAATTAATCTGTTCAATGTTACCTTGGAATTGTTTGTTGAAATTGACATTTCTGAAGAGCTTTTCATATTTTTAGAGCAAACACAGAAAAAGGAGTGAAGGTGAGACTCTTGATCTTAGTGTATGAGTCTCAATCTACTTTTCACAGCTGAAGGGAAAATCTGGAACAGCTGTTAACTTCTGTTATGCTTTCAGTATTGGCACTGCTGCCTGGGAGAAAAGAAAATACCTGCAGAGTGTGTCTGTATGCTTTAGCTGGCTCTGTTACCCTTTCATTTGCTTTCTTTTCTATTTTTGAGTTTTGTAATGCAAACAGAACAGACTTACCCATAACTATCTGCCTCCTCCAGGGAGCTCTGACACCCACATTTGTCTGTCAGCAGCATACCTGAGGGTGCTGTGCCTCTGCCTGTAGCTGCCTTCCAGCAGCGAGCAGTAGGTGTGGGGTCAGAGGAGGGGTGACACGCTGATGTATCTCTCAGAGCAGGTGGAGGCTGCTGACATGCCGACCTTCTGAATTCAGGGAGTGCCATGCAAGGATCTCTTCCTAGCTCTGGACTCTGGTTTGGGTGCAATAATGGAGTTCAGTCTGTTCAGGCAATCTACCATCTATTCCATAATTTTTTTTTTTCAATCAAGTATCAGAATTTGGAGTTTGGTCTAAAAAAATCTTGTGCTCATTATTCTCGGTTTAACAAATGATGGATAGCAAGCCTTTTTGAAAAAGTTCATTTCCCTTAGTGGTTTATACGTGTTTCTGCACTAACAGCAAATTAGTTGTAAATAAGGAATAAAAATGAGTTGGAAAAATATTGTACTCTGTTGTGGAAGCTCTTAGTGAATTCCAAGCTTCTTTGAAGCTTTGCATACTTGAGCGGCTTTGAAGATCAGACTGTTACAGGTTTGGAAAGATTGTAATTTGTTAACTCACCCCTAGAACTTCTCTTTTACAGGGTCTCTAGAGATCCCAGGTGCTATCACTGTTAGAATCCATCTGTATCCAGCTAAAATTGCTGCAAGACTTCAGCTCTAATGAGGATGATCTATTCCTTATTTTTAAACAGTTTTACTCCTTCCTTTTTCAAGTCTTGGCTTTTTTTCTTCCCCACTTATCTCTTCCATGAACTTTAGTGACTGTGTGGAATGTGCTGGGTGGTGGATAAAGATAGCATACAAATTAAATAAAGGGGGTGGGAGGGGGGCGAAATCCAGAGATTAGATCTTTTGGAGTCATGTAAATATTTAGTTCCAGTGTTGCAGACACTGCAAACCTAGTTTGAACAGCCTACAGCATTACACCCTACACATTTTGTAATTTGAGCCTTTTCTGAAGGCAATAAATTACAGAAGGAATGCAGTAACTGCTCTTGATATTTGTTTAAAATGTGTCTTCCTTGCTAATTTATTGAGGGTAAAATTCATTCTCCTGCTTCTATTTTTTGGTGATTAGACATATGTATTGCATGTGTTGCATGTAATGAGTTTTTTAACAATTTTAAGAAAAAATAACTTTAAAACTACTATTAGAGCATATAAATACTGAAGACTCCAGCCATTCAGCCTTACATAAAAAGTATAAACTGAACCAAAACCACATTAAAACATGGAGAAATAAATGATACAAGTTGATTGTAAGAAAGTTGCTTAGTTGGCATGTGATGTATCAACTGTCTGGCTCATCAGATGCAGTAAGACTATGATGATGATAGCATTACAGTTCAGAGGGGGATTTTCTTACCAATTGTGTCTCTGTGTGCACACCCACGTATCAGTATTTGGTGTGTGTGTGTTTGTGTGTGCTTATCTGTAACTGTATATGGATACACATGGGTATGTGTGTATAAATATGTATACATACACACAGCTGTGTGTGTCTATGTATCTGTGTATGTGTGCATGTATGTTATGTATAATGTGTGATTTCTTAGCCACTCCATGAATAAGACTACAGTATAATTAGTATAATTTTGCCTTGAAGGGTGTATATGTGTGTTTAGCATCCACACTTCATTTTTTCCACCTTTATATATGTAAGTGTGTAGCAGTGGTATAGAAGACAAACTACACGCACATGTAGTAGGTATGTATACGTAACATATACATGTATCACAAACAAAATTTGTAAGACATATGGGAAGACATGATTTAAAATGTCACATTTTAAATTTAAATGTCACAATTTATTTTCCAGGTTCCTTTCCAGGTTCCTTTTCTCCCTTCTTACTTCTTCAGCTGCTCCAGTATCTGGAAAGTGGCAACATTGTCCATGGTGTGAATTTCCTCACTGTAGGATGCCTATCAAGGATAGTAGTTACTGCAACCCCATTTTCTAATGTCTCTGTCAAATGGTGCAGCTGAAACATAAGATACCCCAGTATTTACAATCAGGAGGTAGCCCCTGGTACATCATATAATTTTTCTCCCAGGTTGCTCTAAACCCTGTCAGCTCCACAACCAATAGAAAATCAAGATTGGTAATTGTCTGGTTTCTTCTATGTGGACATTCTTCTCTTGCCCGTTATCTGAGTATGGCAAACTGACTCCTTGTTTGTAGGAAATAAACATCAGGGAAAAAATACTTGATGTCACATCCTACTGTATCACTTCCACTGGCAAGGGCAGCTGAATGTTGTCTGCATCTTCCACTATGCATTAATGGTTTCCTCCAGGCTTCATTTATTCAGATAAATCCTTCCCTGGATGTGCCTCCTGAGGACCCACTTCTGCTCCTGATAATCTGCCACAAATCAAAAGTACAATCATGGCCAGGTAAAATGCCAGCAGGGATTACTGATGGTTAGCTAATGTGATGACCTGAAACCTCCCAGCTGTGCACACAGATAATTTCTCCTCTGAAGGTTTGTTGCCTTGTTTGTGATACCCTCTTCTGGAAAGAAAAGCTCACAGAGGCAGGGGCCATCTTTATTTGCACAGGGGACTTGGGATATTGCAGCAAGGCAAATAGCCTGCAGCTAAGCTGGTCTGTGGTAAACTGGAGCATGACTTTGCAGCAGCCTGGGGGGTGCAGACATGCCTTGTGTGCCCCAGCACAGGAGACTGCAGCACCAATGGCCACAGCCCTGTGACCCACAGCCCAGCAGCTTGCCCTCATGTTGCAGCTTTTCCCCCATCTAAGCCCACAGCTGGGCACCAGAGCTTGCTCCACCTGGAGGCCTGTAAAGCCGAGGAACGATTTTTTTTTTAGGTAATGCAAGTTTCTGCAGGAGCTTTAAATACCTTACCTCTGCCAAGGCTATCTCACCTGTGGTAATGAAAGGAAGGTGCTAATGTAATCCCAGGGAAGTTAGAAAAAAAAGCAAGCAAGAAGGAAACAGTCTGGGATGTCTTCAGTTTCAGACTTGTCTATCATCTGCTGTGGAGCTCATGGAAGGACACGGTCACCTGCTTAGGTGAGGTTGATCCCGGTCAGCAGAGAAGGAAAGCAGGAACAAGTGTAAAAGCTGGGTCTATAGCTGCAAGCATGAAAAAGAGTTAGCAATTAAAAGGTTAAAATGCTAACCTGGCAATGGGAGGGGGTAATCCCTGCTGTGAACCTGTTTTACAAGTTAGCTCTAAAAAAACCTTTCTGAGGGGCAGAGAACAAAAATGAATGTGTAGAAGTTTTTCTGAGCAGGAGCTTGTGAGCCTGGGGTAAGAAAGTGAGCTGGAAGAAGTTTGCCATGGCTTTCTTCAGTTGTTGTTTGACTAGGAAATAGGTTGGGAGGTGTGGAAGGGTCAGGAGCAGCTCTAGTGCTTCAGGCAGTGCTCCGTGAAGAAGAAATTTTCTTGGCAAACAAAATTAGATTTCAAGCAATTAAAAACCAAATCCTTCCAGTGCCTTCGCAGGGTTGATTGCCTAGAAAATGGTGGTTGAGAGTTTTTTGTTATGTTCATTTAGATCTGAACATGACAGGTAACTCTGGCATCTGGGCAGGTGTGGCTAAGGTTACCATGGAGATCCATGATGTCATGCTTGATAGAGCATGTCAAGACAGCTAATCTAACATGTAGATGTTCAAAAAGTCCCATAGGCCAGGACTAAGCTTTATGCAAATAACAAAGTTACTCTGCAAAAGGGCGAAAGAAAACACGGCTGAGATATGGCGTGCGTTCTACCTGGCAGCTTGAAAGGATTACTACAGACTTCACCATAAATTAAAACTTTTGGAACTAAAAGAAGAGGATTTCAGACCGTCTCTGGCCTCACCTGTGGAATCTCGTATTTCGGTAAATAAGCCTCTTTCTGTTTCTGCCCTCGCTGTGAAAAAATGCTTTTGAAATCGTGGAGTTTGCTTCACCACGTTCCTGCTGGCAGCAGGGCTGCATCAATAAAGCAAGTTTTCTGGCAGGGCACGTTCCTTTTTCTCCTTCAAAAACGAGTTCTTTATCGAACGAACTAAGAATTCGGAATTATTTGAAAGGCATTGTAATGTATCATGTTGATTATGTGAATCATGCTGCAAAAATTTTCTAGGTAGTGTTTTGGAGGAGAAACTAAGAATGGAGACACTGTATTTATTTGTAGATTATTGCCAGATGTCTCTCCTTTAACTGTTAAAATAGAACCCTGAATTATAACAGCATATATACCAGGATTTGATGTCTGTTAAAATACTGAGGCTTTTTGTTTTTTACATGAATCCCAGTATCAGTTTGTTAAACTGACTGAGTGTGTGTTTTGATATCATAGGTAACATTTGAGCACTTCTTAATAGATTTTTTTTCCTTGGGTAAAAATACATTAGTAGAAGGTAAACATATTTGGAGGTGAAAGTCTAGCAACAGAAAGGCTATTGGGACTTTGGGATTTGAGGTATAAACAAAAGAGGATCGTTTCAGTCCCTCTGGAGAGACAGTAAACGCCCTGTGTTCTTAGTTGCAAGCACTTTTGTGCTGACATCAGTCAGGACAGATCAAGTAAACAGCGGTAGGTAAGGGGTGGCCCCCCGCTGGCACGGTGGGATGTGATAACGGGAAGCAGCCTTGGGGCTCCAGAGTTCACTTGGTTCAAATGGCTCGGTGTGGAATGGAAACGGGTAGGTCTGGGTGGGAGAGGGTGGGGACAACGCCCGAGCTTAAAAATGTGAAAAGAGAAAGGTCGTAATGTTCTGCCCAGGACTACTGAGAGATGTAAACTTGAGAGGAACTTCACTTCCATGTAGATCCTCAGTAGGATTTAGGGAATGAGGGGGTTGCAGAATATGGTAAGCACATTGTATAATTCCAGGTGAAAAAACAGGGTATAAAGGTTTTCTGATATTCTGCATTGCGTGATTAGGCAAGGTTAAATAAACATTTTTTTGGAATGTGTAGTGACTTTTAAAGTGAAAGAACTGAAAACACTACAAGTGAAGAAATCACTTGAAAAACTGATATTTTTTTAGTCACAGCTCTTTTGCTTTTACACCCAGTTATATCTTGAAACTGAGTTATTAATGGGAATTTTTTAGAATTCATTTCAATTTAACTTTCTCCCAGAGTCTGAGTGTTAGTTATTTAGTACTTGCATGTGTACAAATACCAATGTGTAAAATGAACCGTATTTTACGCTGTTGGTGGTTGATGCCATTGAATCGGGTAGGGAGAAATTGATTTAGTGTTAATTACTGAATGAACACTTCGTTGGTCTGTGCAAGTTAAAAAACAGAGTTAAAAATTACATGCAGTTTTAAAATGTGAAGAATTGATTTTAATCTGGATATGCTGCAAATTTTTCTAGTTGGGAACATCCATTTCATTGAATCACCACTTGGTTCACATACTGCTGTACTTAACGTGTCACCAAAAAATGCCTTTTTCTCTTTGAGAAGTCAGCACCATACAGCCAGAACTCACTATTGTGTCAGCATAGGCTTTAGGTATTTGTGTGGGGGAAAAGTAAAGTTTCAGAAGTAGTTTGAGGAGACTGCTGTGAGTTCCTGCCTCCTCTCCACCAACGGGCACCACTTCCCTGCCCAGGTGAGACAGCAGTTCCCCGTTGTCCCTGGGCAGGCCGTGTAACCCCGCCGAGGAAGGGGGACCCTCCCCAGTGCCCACAGGTGCCCCCCGTCTCACCTGTATCTGGAGCAACAATTTATTGCTTTCCAGGGCCTCTCTAAGTTAAGAGCAATTGCTTGTATTTTACACTGTTACAAGCACCTAAGAAAAGCTATGGAAATGAACATATGCAACATGATTATGAGGTTAAATCTCTGCTGGATTTCAAGCCCTTAGCTTTTGTTTATGGAAGGACATGAGATGACATGTCCATTTGTTTTGAGCTGAAACATGCTCTTTAGCCCCCAGATAATGCTGTGATTGCAAGATATTTATAAATAGCTTGATAGATAAATGAACAAAGAGCTGGTTCATTAGCAAAGTAAAGTGGATTTACTTTGTATTCACTCAAAATGAAAATGCTGAGGAAGAAGAATATTCCTAACAGAGTGTCTCAGTGGAAAGTCTTTCAATTTTACCCTCTAGTTTATAAAAGTAAGGGAACCTATTAAGGTACATATTAAACTACTAGCCCTAAGGTATCTCTGGGAGTAAATGAAGTTTAACTAGATTGTTAATACTTGCTTTGATAAATATAGGTTTCTTCATTTATATCTATCAGTTAAAAGTAGTTTGAAAAGCTGGGGCTTTTTTTGAACAAGCAAACAAAACTAAGCTGCAAAAAGGCTAATAAAGCAATTCCTTTTCTTTTTCCTTCCCTCCCCCATGCAAGCCACACACCAGTGCAGTTGCTTTGCCCCAACAGGATTAGTAACTTTTTTTCCTCTGGCAACACCTCTCCATTTTAAATTGTGTGTATTGTTTGTAACTCAGAAGTCCCAGGCAGTTGTTCGTACTTACCTTTCTTCATGTGAATTTTGTACATATATTTTTCTAATCTAATTTTATGACAAGCAAAAGTATTTTTAGAATGCTTTGTATTCAGTTGACTGAGTAAATGCCTGCAGTAATCTTGTTCTAGTACCTATTATTAAATCCAGTAAAGAATCTAGGACTTTGGTATCCCTTAAAGCATATTTCAGGCAGCTGCCTTCAAAAGTGTTGCCCATGGAAACCTCTCCCAATTATTGTAGACACCTGAGATTCCTTAGGTTTCATAAACTTAACCTTTTCTGGCCCAAAATGTCCTGAGGCATTTATAGGTGTGTTTTTGCACATACTCAGTTTAGCCTTTGTACTTTCTGGGTTGCCTCTGTCAATGACTGCCAAAAGCTGCCCCAAAACAGCCAGCAGGGCCCTGCCTGTGGGATGGCTTCAGTGCAGCACTGGCTCCAAGAGCAGTAGTGGGGAGGAGTGTCTGCACAAAGGTGCTTTGCAACGGCTTCCTCTTCCAACTCTGCTTTTAAACCAGAAAGCACCTCTAGTTGCTTCCTGCCCAGCTCAGGGATGAGCAGCACAGGAGGCACCTTCAGGAGACCATTCTAGATGGGGCTTGTGATCCCTAAATCCTAAAATGAATTTCAAGCCCCTTATTTACATGTGAGAGCTCAATAAGTTTGTGACAGAAGTGATAACAAAGGCCTGCAAGCTCTGGTCTACAGGCACTTTTGGCCACGCTGGTTTTGGGTAGACATTCTCACTTGGCCATAGCTCTGGATGTGTGCTACAGAAGGTGTGAGGAGCACTTGTCTGGCAGATGATCACAGCCAGGCAGAGGTGTTGGGTGAGGGCAATAGGTTGTGCTGGTGGTAGTGCTGAGGTGACACTGTAACTTCCCTAGCCATTGGTCAAGGCTCCCTCTGTAACCTGTGATTAGCCTCAGAACTGGTGAATTTGCTGTATCCAAAAACCATTTCCCTGCAAATGGTTGTGAATATGCTTGGGTTGTTCTTGTTGCAGCTGAATACTCCTGTGAGCTTCTCACTGGGAAGCACGTTTGTGCTATATGCACATTGTCAGTTGGGATGGGAGCACATATTTATGTCAGTCATTAGCAAAATAAATGCATCTCTGGACTATGGCTGCTGCTTTACAGCATTTTCCAGTTGATTTTCTAACAAAGGCAGATTGCACTCAAGTCACCTGATTAACTGGTTTGGTGTAACCATAATCACTGGGATTTAAATGTCTTTTCTGGGCTCAAATGGGAGAACAAGAGTGAATAAGACAAACCAGTTGCTTATGTACATATATTCCAATTTCCTTTCTCTTCAAATGAGTTGAGTACACCAGGAAAAAACAGTGCTATTGTTAAAATTGGGGCCAACACCTGTGACTCTGACAGCTGCCCCTGAGATGTGTGTTTTTAACATTCACCCAGTCATGGTAATTGTGCCGGTTCAGTAAATTCAGAATCTGTGGTATCAAGTTTTGCATCTTGACATAGCAAATCAATGCAGGGACTTCTGGTTAGTCAATAATCTTTTGAAGGGTCCTCTTTTGGTCTTGTGGATTTTTTGTCCCAATTAGTACCTTTTGTAATACTGCATTTAGCTGCATTTAGTGTGGCCCCTTGTGCAGGGGATTGTAGTGAATCCAGTTATTCACTAGGAGATTGCTGCCTTAGTAAGCACTGAGCAGTGTCATTTGTTTCAGTTTAGGAAAGATTTTCATTGGCTGATCAATACACTGGCATAAGTGTACTTCAAAAAAAAAAAAAAAAAAGGTCTAAAATTCACAATTAGTTATTAAGGAAAGGAAGAGAGAAGCTATTCTCATAGCTTATTTTTAGATTACGAAATCCAAAAGACCAATAATATGTTTTTTGTTTTGAGTTCTGCCTCATAAGGGCAATTTATTAACACCTGTCAGGTAGTGGGTGTGGGATCATCAGCCATCGTGTATGTTCTGATCTTTAGTAGTTACAGATTATTTAGTCCCACATCTTGAGATTTATCTTCCAAAATTATCTTCTTGCTAGTTCTTCCTGATACCTACATTAATGTCCAGTTCTGTTTTGTATTGCTGAATTCTTGACTATGTTAATGTCTCATGACTGAAAATTCCAGGGCTCAATTAAGTTTTAAGACTATTTCAGTTTCTAAGAGGTTTCTTACACATTTCTTACACATTTCTTTAATAAACTATCTTCATTGCAATTATTTCATTCAAAAGAGAAAAACTAGTTGTACTTCAATTTCAGTTGAAGCTAAATATTTCTTCAGTCTGGAGGGAGATGTGTGTCCTTTAAGAAAGGAGGAAGGCAGCAAGAGGAAAATGTCAAGACTGGAGAAACAGAGTTAAAAGGCGCTTTTTTTTTTTTTTTTTTAATTTGAAAGAAGTTGATTCTGATATTAAATCCTACACAATATGTTCATTTCAGATGCACTTCCTCCCAAATGAACAAGCAGAGACTTTTCCAATTTGCACCTATGTTGTGGGTATGTGGGTGTTTAAAGTCTGGAAACAGACCTGCTGTCAATGTTTATGTATGAGCTTTGGGCTTTCTTCCACTGTGCTTTGAAAGCATAATTTTAGCTGCATTTATTAATTTGTAGCCCTATTTTTAGTAACACAAAATACTGTACATCAGACGGTTGTAATTAGTAGCAAACTACTCACAGAAGGAACAAATATTTGACTTTGATTAGAATAAGTAAGAAGAAATGCCACTTCTTTCCCATTGGCTGAACAAATAAACCATTGCATCACATTGGTTGGTTGATTTAAGTGACAGTAAATATTGTTTGGAAGGAAGAATTATTTTTTAGGCCAATGTAAAAAATAATTTAAAAGTACCCATGTAACATAAATGCTTCCATTTAAAAAGTGTACCCCAAAATTAGAACATTTATAAAATTTCTTATAAATCTAAGGAAACTGTTTATTTTCTTTTTTTTTTTTTTTACAAGATGTGATAATTTGAGTAAATTCTTGATCTACTTATATTTCTATTAAATATTTCCCTAAAAGTCTGTAAAGAAAAACCCGCTCCAAAACCTCACAGATACTATGTGCCAATTTCACTCTTCCATTATGGATATCCCATGATCTTTATTTTTTTAAAAAAAAGCTATTTCATATTAAAAATGTTTTATAGCTTTCCATTAAACAGACAACATTATGTCAACGTTTACTACCCAGGGATGTGGGAGAGCCTCTGTATTTCTCTGTTCTTAGAATGGGATCACCACACTAATACAATTACCATGATTTGTCAGTAACTTCTGCAGTATTTTAAGGTTTTTTAGAGGATCTCTATTGTTCTGATTTGTTTTCAGCTGCTAATCCAAGCTGCCATCTTTTTGGCTAATACTAACCAGCACTGGGAGTACAGGCAGGATGGTGCCTTCAGCCAGCCTCTGGCACGCTCCTGTGTGGGTGAGTGGGGCAGTTTCTGCTCTGCACACACCAGGGACTCTGCGTTACCAGAGGCAGTTAGTATGGTGTCTGTCACTGGGGAATTTAAATGAAAACATGTGATGGAAACAGCTTCAAACCTTTCTGGAAGTCAGCGGAGAACCTCACCCTTCAGAACAGCACAGAAGGGTGTGGGGTGGAGCAAGGAGGTGCAGACCACAAAATATTTTTCTTGGCCCTCGTGGTGCTGGTGTTGATGTCAATAAAATGTTCCTGCTGACCAGGGTACAGTTGGCTCCAACCCCCAGCGGATCGTCTGACCGACGTGCTCTTCCTCTGATATCAGATGCAAGCATTTAATTTCTGGCTCATGTGTACTTCCCTTCCATTTTATTTTTACCAAGTGTTTTCCACACCGGACATTGCACCTGCTGCTGCCGCGCTCCGGCACGCCGGGCTCACAGCTCCCTCACACCGGCAGCTGCCGGGGCTGCCGCACGGGCTCCCGGCCACAGCCTCCTAATCCCGTCCTGAGCAGCTGGGTTAATCCCGTTCTGAGCCTGGAACCCTACAGCAAGTGGAGTCAGGTTTCTGCATGAGGCCAGTGAATAGCTTTCAGTAATGCAGGACCACTGCAGAGGTCACGTATGATACTTGGTTGTTGCTGTAGTTTAATTCAAGATATTCACCACAGCATTAACTATTTGTATTACTTTGATTGGTCTTTCATGTCTTCTTACTGTACTGTACTTACCCTCTTCCTTCATTGCTAAGTTGTGACCCCCTTGCTCTTGGGTACTATTCCTGTCACAAAAGGGTAGTTTCCAGCCCATGTGCAAATGTATTTACTCAATCCCCACCCGTGTGTGAGCATGCAACCATGAGAAACCAGTATTTTTTATGTGTGACTCATTCATACATCCGGATGTGCAATGAAGTTGCACATCAGACAGAGGCTCTGCCGTGTGTGCACACCTATGGAAAAGCTGCACCCGGAGGAAGAAGGACCTGTGCTGCTTCTGCCCTTCTGTGCTGGGGACAGTCTGCTACTGAGGGGATGGCTTTTGGGGAGGAGGTAACCCCTCGAGCTCCTGTGGCACAACCGAGAAGAAAAAGGAACCTCTCAGCTCTTTGCTGCTCCTCTGGTGATTCTCCTGCCAGCCAGGTACAGCTGTGATAAAGAGCTATGGCTTTCTTCTGTGGGGCTTGTGTAAGAGAGGATGGAAGCTTTTGGCTAGGCTGTTATATTCAAAACATTGCTCCCTGTAAGAAGGAATGTCCTTAAGTGTTCATTATTATCATTATTATTATCCTATTGTCCATACATGTTTCTTGGTTGATTTTGAGAGGTGCAAAGAAAGTTACATTACTGCAGTAGTTATCAGATGGTTTTAAAAGGGAGACTGACAGTCTACAGAAGAAGACAGTCTACAGAAGAAGGGCTTCTCTTGAACCACGTTAAAATACATTTTGATTTTATCTCATGGTTTAAAAATCTGTCATATGCTGTTCAAAAACCAAGATGTTTTCTTCTCTAATTATAGAGAATGTTTATATGCAGGGTATCCAGTATCTTTTTTACTGGAAGTCTTCCAGGACTCTGGACTTTGTGGGCCTCTTCTGAATTGAAGGGTTAGAAAACAGTAGACTTCTCCTCTGAAGATACTTGAATAGTGAAGATGAGTGAGCTGCTTTTTTTCTCAATGTCTTCTCCAGCTTCTGCTGTAATATTTTGGGCTTGACATATCTTTTTTCCTCCCGCTGTGACAGCAGGTATTGGTTTGCTTTAAAGAAACCATGAACTCACAAGTTCAGTCTTGTTTCTGCATGACTTAAACCTGTCTCGGAGACATTATTTTGCCAAGAATAGTTCCACTTATAATATCTTAGACAGATTTCTTTGTTGCTGTGGTATATAGGCAAAGCCAGCTTGGAATTTAAGGAAACCTTCCACAGTTTCTAAAGGGAGAACTAAGGAAATGAAGGAAAAAAAAATACAGACTCACAAGTACTCAAACAGGTCCTTGTGAGATGCTTCTGCTGTAGGGTTTGGGTTTTTTTAATGTACTTTTGTGGATTTCTCCAAATACCTATTAGTGGTGTGCTGTCAGAGAAAGGGCTGAGTTTTTTTGTGATGTGTTACAGCAGTGTGATTTTAGGTGTAGCAACTGGGGCAAGTAATTCTGAACTGATACCAAAGAGATTTTTTGTTTTAATGTGATCACTCTTTGTGATGACTGTAAGAAGATGCATAAACTTCTAGATTAGATTGAGTTGCTGTGTAGCCTTTTAAACACACCAGACTAAAACTAATGTGAGGTAAAACTTAGAGATGTGTTGAGTCGCCTGGCAAAACAAGGGCAGTTTAGATAACTACTCAGTAGCTTATTGTGGTAAGATAAACATGGAATTCTAGGTATTTTCCACAATAAAAGAACTTTTGATCTGTGCTTTCTGCTGCCACTTGTCAGACTTTCCTGGATACTGCCAAAATGTCTGTGCTTTTGTCATTGTCCTTCTCTCTCTCTCTCTTTTAATTTTAGGAACACGGTATTAGATTTTGAGTGCAGAATAGCTTTTCTAACTCCTGACTTTCTCTGCAAAAGCAGTCAGACAAAAGTTATCAAGCCTTTCAAGTGAGGTTTGTCTAGCCACTACTGCTTTGTTTTTCAGCTTATCTTCCCTGTGGTTTGAAAACTTTCTTATATGTCTGGGTTCTGTGATCTTTCAGAAGTCTTTTAAAATGCAGTCATAATTTCAAAATGTTCATTCTGCCTTCAGATACTTTCAGTGGAGACGAGGGCGATGATCTGGTTTTACTTACCTCAGTATATGGAGGGAGCTATGTTTGGAAACCTAATCTTACATACTGTTTGACTGCTCATTTAACCAGAACAGCCAGCCTGATTTTGTATTACTGTCTCTGCCAACCCACAGAATCACCTACATTTGTTCACCCAAATTCAGCAAAGAAGCTGAGTCTGGCAGCATTCTGTTGCAACTGCCAGATTTAAGTAATTTTATCTGAAATCCAGGAGGGAGGGAAGGTTGAATAAGATAAGGGAAGAAAAGCCTGGATGAGCCAAGGAGAATGTTTTGCTTTGAGTCCATTCTAGATGTGTTGGGTGTTGCACTGAAGAGCAAAACCATTAAAATCCTTTCAAAAACTAGTGACTGACACCAGCTGCAAGGTTAGCAGCATATTGTGGTATCATGCTCAATAAAAGCACATAGTTTATCTTTTCTGTGACTAGACTGCCTTGGTTCACAAATAAAGGGAGAATTTCCAGTTTCCTTGTTCATAACAGACAGGTAAGCAGTCATAACCATAGCTCTGCTATTTGATCACTTGAAAGCTCAGGCACCAAGAAGCATTGCAAAGAACAAATTTGCCCAGACTCAGCCCATGTGATCTCTCTTATCTCTTCTGTTACTTTGTTCTCATCTAAGAAGAGGATCAACCAGTTGTTTCTCATTTAAGCCCCTACTTCAGACAACATTAGGCATGATGCTCAAATATCCCCCATGGAATTGAAGTTGGTTGTCAGCAATGTAAAAAGGCACCGTTTTTCCCCATTGCCTTTCTTAAAAGCTCCATGTAAATATATCAGCAGTTGGTTTTTAATAACCAAGCTCTTTCTGTTGGAAGACTTCAGTAAGTAGGAATATGCAAACATCAGACTGACTTTGCTGTCCCAGGTGGGTGTTTTGAGTTAACTGCCATTCATTGAAGATAATTTCAAAAGCATCTGATTAAAATGTTAATACAAGTGCTGTTTTTCAACAGTTTTTTGTGGGGTTTTTTTGACTGATAATATGATTGCAATTTGCTTCTGTAAGTCCAAAGTGTACTGATCAAAAGAAAAGTGATGCTGAGATCTGGAGACATTGTGGGAGTTATACTTCTTTTCCTCAGCCTAATCCAAAAAGACTCAACCAAAACAAGTTAATAATTCATCATATTGGAAAATTTCTTAAATAAATACTGCACTATGAGCTCTGTTTGACTTGAAGGATAACTGCACTATGAGCTACTATATTTCCACTTAAAAGAGAGGGAGATATTCCTTCTTATCAGCAGAGCTATTTCTTTCCTGACAGTTTGTGCTGGTCAGAGAGGAGGAGGGATAATATCACAGGCCACATAACAAGGCCTTTTGCCCCCTTTTCCATGATTGGTAGGCTGAGAGTCAGCAGGACAAAATATTTATTTCTCTGACACACTGCCTTGCTACTTCACATGAAAGCAGTGCAGTCTTAGTCTAAGGGGTTTTGTACAGTTTGAGTTAATCCAGCCATTAAGAAGCACATTGTTTAAAGATTTGCAGATACTATTTCAAAGGCCAAAAAGCTTCTGAGAGTTTGTTCAGCCACAGTATTAGGTAAACAAAATGAGAGTAAACCATGGTGCAGTTGTTTTGTCTTTTCTTTTCTTTTGCAGGGTATTTTTTTTTTGTTCCTTCTTATATTACAGGTTTCCACAAACCACTTGTAGAATACAGTGATCTTTACAGAAAGACTAGCAGTAGTAAGTGCTTAGGGATCATTGTCTTGATAGCTGGAAAGAGAAGATTATTGTAGCAGGAAATTATCTGAATGATGAAAGATCAAAAAAATACAGATTCTTCCCAACCTGGACTCCTGGTAGAGTAGCCAGAGGTGTATTAGTCTCCAGTAGGGCTGGACTACTGGAACAAGTCATCTGGCATGGTTTTAGGCCTGCTCAGTGATACCAGCATAGTTTCTACACCTCCTCCTTGAAAACTGAAATTAAGAGTATTATTTAGCTGTAGACACTGGCAGGGGAAGGTTCATACTCTGGATTTTTCCCTGCAAAACTTTCAAGGAAAATGATCAGGGTGCCTTGAGAATTGCTGGCCCTTGGGACTAGCACAGGGAGAAGTAGGTGACACTTAACATTTGAAGAAATCCATGGACTGCTCCAAAGTTTGGTAATAAAGTGCTCTCACCTGGGTTGCCAGCTTGATTTTTGTACTCAGATTTATTTTATATTTTTTGTAAATTTGTGGTGAAATGGGTTCATTTGGGAGGAGGAGGTAAATATAGCTAGAAGGTAAGATTTTTCATATAGAAGAATGTTAAATGTCATCTCTTGAAACAGGTCCTGGGAATATATTGACAGGCAGCTTTTATATAATTTTTTTAATGGTATCTGGACTTTGGTGGAGAAATTCATTCTGCTTAAGCTGCCAGTAATTGCAATACAATCTTTTGCCATAGGAGTATGACATATTGTCCTAGTAGGTACACAGTATCTTGTTACAAAACCAGAGTGTATCCCAGCCAGAGAGCATATTTTATTATGACATTATCTTTTGTTTCCTCAGTACTTCTTCAATAAAATAGACAGAGAAGTTTGGCAAGCAATTCTGTAAAGATGTGAAGAGTGACAAGTGAGAGAATGGTGATTTTACAAAGAAAATGACAAATACAACAGGCAAGGGAAGATTTTAGTCAGATGTGTAAACATATCCTTTGGGTTGAGAGATAAAGCCAGAGGTAATGAACTGTCAGACCCAAGTAACCACCTTAGGAAATGTGCACAGACAGATGTGTGCTCTGCTCACAGTTCCTGCTGTGAGTCTGCTGTGGTGGTGCAGAAACCTGCAGCAGCCTGCAGAGTCACTTTTTAGGGCTAAATAGTAGAGACAATTAATGCTCGTGAGCATGGTGTAAATACATTATAAGTGTTTAATGTACTGCAATATTACATGGATAAAACTTTTCACAGGTTAAGACTTTAAAAGAAGATACCAAGTTGGTATTGAAAGAACCAGCAGTGGCATTATAAACCCACAAGATCAAATGACTTTGTAAAGTTTTGCCTCAGCTTTTGAAAACTGCAATGGAGAATGGAGTAACTGCATTTGAGCAAATGTGTGATCCCGTGTCATAGTAATGCCTAAATTGAAAAGAACCTCTGGGTAGCATCTGAACTGCTGTGGAAAGCAGAGGTTTAGATTAGATTATCCACACCCATCAAGCTGAGTCTTGAATATTGCCAGTGCAGGAGTTTCCACCACTTCTCCAGATGGAATTTCCAGGAACAAGGTAAACTGTGCCCTGGAAAATGGTGTGTCTAGAAGGGATGTAAGGAGCTTTTGATCCTTCTGTTTTCACAGGGCTTAGTGTGATGCTATCATTAAAGGAGAAGGAGTTATTTTCCAGGAAGACAGTGATTGGGACTCAAAGACAGCCTTACCTCTGGATGTGCATTGTGACAGGAATGCCTGCTGTGGATGTTGAACCATAGGAGCATTGCAGAAGGACACCTAAAAGATTTGAGATCTCATGAAATTATTTCTCTCTGAGAACTGTGATTTTTTATCCATTGACCCAATCAAAATAGAGATCCTCCTTGATTAAGAAATGTAATTCTCTGGAAGCAGGAGAAGATGCACTGAGTTTATACTGGCTTTTTAGAACAGCAATAAAAATCATAACAGAAACTAAGGGTTATAGCTGGAGAGCTGGGCAGATTCAAATCAGGAGTAATGCACAGTATTTTTCATATAGAAATGATTCATGATTCTGGCAAATTATCAAGGGAAGCAAGAGGTTCTTCATCTCTCTAAATCTTTGAACTATGACAGGTTGCTTTTCTAGCTGATATGCTTTAGTCAAACAAAAGTTGCTGATGAATAGGGGTGATTGGCAAAGACTTATTGGCTGCTCCTTGGCCCTGGTTATGCAACTGAGACTCTTGGCTATTCATGCAATTTTAATGTTTCAAGCACTGTTCATATGAAACTGAGTTTGACCCATCTGCTTTTTAATATAGAACTGCAATAAGAATGAGCTGTTACAAAAAAACCCCCTGCTTTAATATTTAAAAATTTAGGTTACTTGAAAATTTAAGATAAAAATAAGAGTAGTAAGCAAAATATTACAAAAAAGGAGTCATTTAATAAAATTAAGGTAGAGTTAGGGTAAATAGTATTTGCTGTTTAGAATTAGAATATTAATATATATATTATTGTTATCCCAGCCAGGATACTGATATACAGCTATCATAAACAAGCACAAGAAAAGCCTGTGTGATTGCCACCACAAAAATTTCCCAGCCTTAAATGCCCTTAATTCAGAGGAGTTTTCTGCTTTGATCAAAACTTTGAATTTCACCTCAGTTATTCCTTGGGAAAATTCTTGCTTACAGCAGTTTTGGCAATGTTAGAGATCCCAGGATTGCTCTGCCCTGAAATTGATACTTTGTAAGGTACCACCAAAGTCCCCCACTGATTGTTCATGTACTGTCATTTGCAAGTAATGGATCTGGCTACAGTAAATTTTTTTTGAACATGGACTAGACTACAGTACACCTTGAAGCAATCAAGAAATAACCCACAACCAAATTATTCTGGGGTAAGGAAGAGACAAAAAAACCCAAAACAACAACAACAAAAAACCAACAAACAAACCCTTCACTGGAGCAAGATCCAGAATGGATAGAAGTATACCTGAAAATGGGACTTTGCACCATTTGGCAATTATTTGTGGCCACAGCAGAATGAGGAATGGGAGTCTGTCTGAGGGAAGGTGGTGACAGATATCAGAATGAGTTTTCCAAGGAAGAATAAGAACAAAGAGATGTAGTCTGAGAATGAGAAATTTCTGTTAGGACTAGGGTCAGAAACAAGAAAAGGACAAGTGCTATATTAAAGTCGTACAGGAAATCTCTAAGCAGAAAATAATTCTTGATCTGCTCTTGTAACCACAGCAGAATGTAAAAAAATGAGGTAAAGAAATATATTGCACATGTAGCACAGTAGGCGGGGGGCATAACGTGTGTCTGTCAGAAAGGCACATACAGTTTTAGAAGGGGTTAAGGGACCAAAGCTGATTGCAGCACGAGGGGAGCATTTTGAACCCAGTGACTGAGGTGAGTGAGTTCTGCTCAAAGCTGCTGGTGCTGAGCGGTTTAATTCTAGTAGCTGGGAAGGATTCCCCAAATGATGTACAGGAGTTCTGTGTGTCTGTGCCTGGGGAATTCAGGCTGCAGTTCAGCTGTGTGTGTAGCCCAGCTGCAGGTAGCTGTGGGATTCTGAGGGGGAACCTCATTACTGCCTCTAAGTCTGAAGGGAGGATGCCAAGGAGATGGATCCAATCTCTTCTCAGTGGTGCCAAACAACAGGACAAGAGGCAACAGGCAGAAACTGAGGGACAGGAAGTTCTGCCTGAAGAAATTCTTTACTGTGTGGGAGACTGAGCACAGGAGCAGATTGCCCAGAGAGGCTGTGGAGTCTCCTTTACTGGAGATACTCCAGAACTGCCTGAACACAATCTTGTGCTGTGTGCTCTGGGATGACCTTGCCTGAATAGGGAGGCTGGACCAGATGACCACTGTGGCCCCCTCCAACCTGACCCACTCTGTGATCTTCATTACACTGTATGGATAGTTTGGGGTTTGACCTAATGGTTCCACAAACCATCTGAACTGTATCTACCTTAAAATACATGTACCCAAGAATATATAATTTTTTTATTGAAACCATCAGCAAAAATTAAAGTTTTTGTAATTTACAATTTCCAATCAAGTGAGGGATAAATTGGTAGTACTGTCAGTTGTAAAGTAGCTAATCTTGCTCTGCTTTCTTCCTTTAGTACCTCTTTCCTTCTTTCTTCTTAGATCTTCTGAGAAAACCAAATTTGTAATAAAAATTGATAAAAGTTCTAAAAAAAAGCTGCCTCTGTCCAGTTTATACTTTGTATAGTCTAGACAGTCTGCATTTGTGAATATCCTGCTATTGCATTAAGCTGTAGCAAGCTTGATAGTAATAAAGAGAAGAACTAATTTCTCCCCATGCTGCAGTGGTGGCCCTTCCAGGTTTGTGTGGGTGACCCCCAGAGGTTTGCAATATCATTCTCAGCTGCATTGGCTCAACAAAATAAGTAGAAAAATTCATCTCTATGGTCTTTTACTGGTGTTTAAATGCAGAGGAAGGGAATTTGTAAACAAAGAAATGCTGTTGCCAGGAATGCAGAAGGTTTCCTGGGTTTTTTCCCTGAAATTTCAGTCTGAATGAAGCAAATCAATCTCAATTTTGTTGTGGTCTCAGCGGGCACCTTTTTAAACTTTTATTTATTTATTTATTTTTGAATTAAAAAAAAAAAAAAAAGTAGATTCTTGTTTTAGCTGTATTTCCTAATTTTGGAAGTAGAATTTCCTAAATACTGTGAAGAAATTTTGTGTCAGCCAAAAGGAGGAATACTAAAATGCTTTGAATATTCATATTTTCATGAGGAGGACCTACTTTAATATACAGAGTGTGAAAATTTGGATCAGTTTCAGATGAAAAGTTTGCCACATGTATGCAAACGAGTCAAGAACTAAGTCCATGAACATGGGAGTTCATTCCTTAACATGGTAAATACTTTGTTAAAATGAGTCTCTTAAGCTCTGCTCCCGAAACATTGTTCCTCAAGCCCCTATAAAAAGAAGCACTCTTTGAACTGAAATTTTCAAATGGATAGAAGTTACATTTTGTTTCCCAGATAATTGTGATCTAAAATATTTCTTTATACCAAGAATACGTTAAACTCCCTGTAATGTTAATTTCAACTTGTAGTTCCTTTCTTTTAAAAGAAGTGGATGTTTTGTTATATAAAATAGAAGTCTAGTCTACATGTCACTTTCAATTCTCTATCTGTCATGGTATAAATAATTTAAAGGAAAACAAAGCATCCAGAGTATGTGCTAATGAGTCAAGTGTACAGTTGCTTTATTAGAGTTCTTGGTGGGGCTATTATTTTGCTTTTTGAGCTTTGCTGACAGCTAGAACACACCTGTAGGGTGTGGGTGATGGAGTCAGCCAGTTAATTACTGATGAAAACAACACCAAAATGCACCCTGATGTATGTTATGCAGTCCTGGGTTTCTGTCTGTACTTTCCTGAGTTTAGGTCACGTTCTCTATAAAGTCTCCAGGCTGTGTACAGAGGTTTGTGGCTGATGAAAAATGTGCTTCTAGTATTTCTTGATGCTTGACCTGGGTTGTCATAACTTCTGCCTGTAGTTCTCAGGCTGTGGATTGCTAGTGCCATGTAAGAGTAACACTACGCTTATGGAAGACCTTTAAAATTACATGTTAAGGGTCTTGGTTTGTAAAGCTCCTTGAAAAGTATGCTGGAGTGCCAAAGTGTTTTTCCTCCATCCCCTTGGCTCTGCTGCTGTTACAAACCCAGCACAATGTTCTCTGATCATCCTCTCTGCAAATACTCACCCTGTGCTTTGTTCCACCCCTTGGTGAAGCCTCACTTTTGTCACCTCTGAAGGCTTCTGACCATTTCTCCATGGTCTGAAGGGATCAACATGGTCTGTGGTGTACCCTTTCTTTCCAGGACTTGTGCTTGGCTTGCTTGGCTCCCTCCTGCCAGAGAGCACTGAAGTGAGGCCAGCTACCTAATATTTCTCTGAAATGTGCGCACGTTGTACATTTCAATTAACACAATCTCATATTTGTATATAAATGGTACTTTTAAGCTATTTGCTTCATAAAATGCCAAAAGATTCCCTCCTTCCCTCACTGTGGTGAAGCTGGGGAGCCTGTGAAGGGGAGGGATGGCTGTGAAAGCATGAATGAGTCTGGGGAAAGGTCAGGGACAGCCTGTGGAGCTGTGCCATCGGCCAAGTGTGTCGGGTAGCAGTGACCTTCAGTGTCCTCGGTCATCTCGTGCCAGTGGCCAGGGTCAGTGCAATCACCACATGACCTTTCCCATGGGAAAGCTTTCTCCCACAGCATTTTTGTGGAACTCTCTTGTCTTCAGGCTTGGAGAGGAGCGGAGTTTGGCCCTCTGTGTGCTGAGGAGCAGTTGGTGATTGCTGCCAGTTCAGCATTTTGCACAGCATAAAGCTGTTTGGATAATAAGACACTGAGGACAAGAGTTCATACCACTTTAAAAGTCCATGTAATTCTTTTAAATACTGGAAATACTACTTGAAGGAGTGTTTCTGTGCTGTTGTGTTGCAAGAGTGGTACAATAGCACATTTGACTTGAGACCTTGAAAATATTTTCCTCTTTCTAATAAGATTGATACAACTTTCCCACCACTTGCACTGAAAGTTGGCAAGATGCTGAGGAGCCGTTAGAGTTTTACTGTTTAAGTTAACTTGTGCAATCATGTTTGTACCTGGATGGAGAGACATGATTTACTCAACTGTGCATAAGAAAATTTCAGCTGTGGGAAACAAGCCTTAGAAGGTGTTTACTTTTAATTCTGATCTTTGCTGAAAGTTGAGGAAACTCATACTCCTGATTTAAATGAATATCAAAATTTCACTCAGTATCTTAAAAAAATGCAAAGACATGTTCCACCACACCCACCACTGGTAGAGAATTTGAAAGGGAGTGGTGTTATAATATGTGATTCTGGTTTAAAAAGAAGGCAGACGTTATTTTAGGAAAACAAACCCAAGTGTTAAACCCACTTTCTGCCTTGGTTTGCAGTCATGAATATCAAAAATTTAAGGCTTTAAGTTGTGTGAATCACGGAGAATTTGACACTGGCACACAAGAGTTTTAAAAGCATTTTTATGTCCCTTAAAAGTGGTGACAAGCTTTATATTCAGTTTTAATATGTAGGGAGAGTAGCATCTGTTACAGAAACTATTTAAAGTTTTGTGAAGTTAACTAGCACTCATTCAGCTGGTGAGCCAGGGCATAAAGGCTTTCTCTGAAAAATAAAAGGAGAAATAGAACAAAATCTTATCCAGATAGAACTGAGCCAAAGGTGGCTCTTCAGAGCTGTGAGTACAACAGGGATGCATTTAGATAGGAAAAAGGTTATCCATCTGCTAGCTTCAAACACTTCTTGGCCCCAAGAAAGACAAGCTTTAGTCTTAGCTCTTCATCCAAGAGGTAACTTCTTTATTCATTCAGTAGGTAACTGAAAGTAACTGAAAGTGTGTGCAGCAATGTTTGTACAATGAGAGTTAAGGGACTGTGGCCAAGGAACCTTCCCAGCATTCCAAAGCATTGCAGGTGGGATTTTGACTCATTCTTCTGACTGTGCAGGTGAGCCATAAGGTCTGAGGAGGCAGCAGGAATTCCTTCAGCAAAAGGAAATTGCCAGGTGGTTTAAAGCCAGTATGTCCAACTCCACCCAATTTCCTTGTGCCAGTGCTGTAGGACGAGGCAGAGGGGTCATGGCCAGTGCTGTCACTGTCTGGTGGCTGCTGGCAGCTTCTGGGGGCAGCAGGGGCTTGGAAAGGCCGTGGGCTATTCACAAATTTACCAGGGAGGTCAAGAGTTTATTGCAGGAACACAGAGGAAATTACATCCTCACCTGGCTCCCTAAATGCAGCTAGATTTGTGATACATCTAAAATTAGGGTAATTTTAATGATATCTGAAAAGCTCAGATACTGGTTCACTAAGGAAGAGTAGTTAAATTTGATAGGCAACCAAATAACATGGAATGAGAGCAGTGTAAAAGCCTTAGAATTATAGGTTTGAAAATATCCTTCAGGATTTCTACTGAAAGTGAAAAAAAAAAAAAAAAAAAAAAGGAACAGGGTGATTTTGCTTTTTTATTAAAAAAACAGCAAACAAAACAGATGGAAGACATCTCAGATTTGTATCTTCCTAATGTGAAGCACCAAAGGGTATTTTTTCTGGTTTTCATTTTGAACATGAGGGTGGAGATAGATTAATGGGTTTTGGTTTAGCCTCCAGTTCTTAAATGTCTTGCACTTGAAAACAGTGTTTTTCTCCTCCTTTATACCAGATGTTGCACTCTGGAGAGTAATTTCTTACTGTTTTCCAAGTTCATTGAACTGCCTTGTATTTTAATGATGTTGGTTAGGAAATGTACCAGTTCATAACCAGTGATGTACCTAAGGCTGTTTATAGACTTCAGTATGGCATCCATCACAACTGAAATGGCTTAGGAAGATGAAACTTGATCCTTTTGGACAGCTGTGTACTTACACTGAGAAGAGACACTTGAATGAGGAAGGATGACACTGATTTTTTTTACATGATGAGATGTTTGGGAGTTTGCAGTTATTTGAGCAATTCTTCAGGATTTACAGGATCAGAATGATTCCCCCAGGTAGCAGGGCAGCTCACAGATCATTGATGACATGCATAAGCTATGTATGTTAAAGTAATTTAGATAATATTTGTGAGCTTTTTTTCTTTTTTTTTGCTTTTATAGGGATGGCTTAGTGAAATATGAACAATTTCCTGGTGGATTTCTTTTGTTTTCTCTTTGTGGACGGGGTGTAGCACTAGGCATTTCTCTGAAGTTCTCAGTTCCACTGCCAAGTATTATTTCCAGCAAACTAATTGTGAGAGTTCATTTACTATTGCTCACTCCATTACACTTTTTCCTTTGTTTTGCAGCATGTTTCTCTGCTTGCTTCTTTTGCTTTCTTTTATGCACCCATTAAGCCCTGAACAAGCTGCTTGAATAAGTTTGCTCCTTAAGATTTTCTGCCTTTAAATCCCTCTTGCCGACTGACACATTCCTCTGTGAGATCTCTGCCTACCATGGCATCTTAGTGCACTAACAGGGTGCAGCTGCGTGGCTGCTTAGCACAAGCAATCTTGCTAATTAATGGAGGCTCCCCTTAGGGAGTGGAATCTCAGTTCTGTGCTCACCCTGAAGGAGCTGTCTGAAATGGATCAGATGACATGTGTCTTAAAAATGCCCACTGATTTTTAAAGGTGATAAGCTTACACTTCAAATGCACCCTGTGGGAATCTACAGTGTAGGTGTTCTGGGTTAGTGTTAGGCAAGATCAGTGTTTGAATACTTTTGTCTTCTAAAAAGTTGTAATTAGTGCATTTCCATCATTAGTTCTTTTTCCTGAAGTTCAGGCTCTGTGAGGAAGGAGCCATCTAACTTCTTGTTTGCACAGTGCTTAATAAACAGTGGATACTGTCATGATATTAGCTAATCAGAGAAATTATAATTTTCAAAGCTTAGGGTCAAGGCTGAGAAAACCACATGTTATGGGGCAACACAAAACATGCAAAACTCAGTTCAAAATTCAGAATTCCCAGTGCAGATCCTACCCTGTTTCATGAATAATATTGAGATACCTAAGGATTTTTAGATAATTTTTTTAAACAGCTTCCTCAACAGGTTACAAATAGAAAGCATAAAGCACTGTATGGTGCATTTCCTTTACACAGTGACACCATTGTGGGAGTAGTGCAAAAACCAGTAGGAGGAAGAAGCAAAATACGGTTGGTGTAGTTAAAATACGAGGATATATAAAATATCACATAGGGCATAGAATCAAATATTAGCTGGGAAAGATGCCAGAAAGACTTATGGTTTTGGTTCAGAAGTGCTTTTAGTTACATGTCTTCTTTTTTTCTTTTTAATTAAAGTACTGCTTTTTTCTCCTACAGCCTTTCTTTCAAAGGCTTCTCATGTAGATGTTTATTAGTAAACAGCTGCTTGCAATGAAAGACCATTACTTTAAAGCCATTGTGGTTTCTAATGTTGACTGGGGGCTTGTTGTGCTTCTGTTTGTCCTAATATAAACCAGATAAGAATATGCAACTATTCTAAAACTGGGCAGATTAACTCACAGAAAAGCTACATAAAGACCAAATAACAACCATGATTATTCATAGAACTTTTGACCCTTAGAAATCCTTGAAGTAAAATAATTACACATTAAAGTGTACCTAAAGTGCATCCTCATGTGAAAGCTTTTATTTTTTTTCCTTATGCTCACTACTTCAAGCTGAATAGTCATCCAGGTGTCTATAACAACAACAGGGTGTAACAGGACAGGGGGACAAGGCTTGTAGGAGAGAAATTATCTAAGTTAGGAAGTGGCTGCAAGGAGAAGTCAGTGCAGGGAGAAGTTAGATGACTGAATGAGACGTGATGGAGGGAAGGAAGAACAGGAAATTACAAAACTGCAAATTTCTAGAGACTGAAAGAGAGTTCTGGAGCAGCATCACTGTTTGCATCACTGTTCTTAACCAATTTCCTGGGTATTTACTTCTAGCTGGTGGTGTAAATAGGCCACTGGAGTAGCTGGACCCTTGGTCTAGTCCTTCTTATTCCTGAAATAATCTGTAGGCCACAGTAACCCCTGGGTGACAAGGATGAAGTACCATGTAACACCAGGAGAAGAATCAGGTTTGGGGAAAAAAAGTTACAATTTTGCCATTTGAGTCCCCTGCCATACGCACTGAGCTCAGAAAGTCTCCAGCTCTCCAAACCTCTTCAGCTTGCCTTTCTCCAGTTGCTCCCCAATATCATGCTTCAAATAGTTTTCCTTATTCCTAGAAAATTACTTTCTTGTAATTTCTCCTTCACCATGCTATTGTTTGAATTGCTTCTTGAGGGTGCTTTGAGCTTCTCCTTCCCTGACTTGGATATATAGTTGTCTTGGTTTGGAAAGGTGTTTGCTAAGGAAGGATAGATTGTCCTGCTAAGTTGAGCTTGAACCTGTGAAACTTTATTGTCAAAAGGTTAGAGCAGATCACAACAGCACAAGAACCTAAGTTGCAGTTTGCCATACTATTAAATTTAAGCTTTATTAAACATAGTAAAAATTGCCTTTAAAGAAAAATTATTGACTTAGAATTTGCACTTTGTCTTGGAAAAGTTGTGCATGTGAGATATGAAGTCATTAGACAGAGCATATAGGGAAATTTTTCCTTTGTATTTTATCTTATTTATTCTCTTGCTCACATGTTGTACCTTTGGTCCATACTTTGGCTTTCTGTTTGGTTGGTTGATTTGGATTGTTTTGGTTTTTTTTCAGAAGAAAACATAATTGTAAATCCACAGCAGTAACAGGTAACTCAGTCATTGTAAACCACTTTTCCTTAGGTGACATCTCTTGAAAGAGAAGGTGTCTTGATACTGATTTATAAAGGGTGTTGTGTTTGTTATAAATTCAATTTAGAATAAGTTAACATTACTGAAAAGGATATTTTTAATGCTAATAGAATTTGATGGTCAGACTTCTATTTCCCCCCAAACAATGCATACATGTGCAATAGAAAACATTTTGTAATATATTTAGCTAAGTATTCCTGACTGTTCAGTAAGATTGCTATCCAAGGTATGTGCACATTTGTCACTTATTTATGGTGGTATAGATCTTTATTCTGGGACATGCTATTAGTGTCTCTCTGGTGGTTTTCAGCACTTTGTCACTGTGTGTTGTTTTGATTACAAAACATCATCAGAACCCAAATGAACTGGGTAAAGAGTTTACTTGTGACCTATGATCTCTTTCTTTCTATAGACTTACTCAAAACTATAACTTCCTTTGACAGTGGTTGATAAGGTTAATATGAGGCCTTTAAATCCTTAGAATTTATTTTAGCTGAAGAGCAGAAAGAATAAATTTGTGTTTCATAGCCTGCTTACTCATGAATAACTTTGACTGAGATATATTTGTAAGCCTGGAGAATGAGACAGAGGAGTGTGTCTGAGCTGCTTTTGAGGTTTTGTGGCCAAGTGCCTTTCTGCTTCCCTTTCCTGGAGGTTTTGTGGCCAGTGGGAAGTAACTAGGGGTATTGCTTATAGTGATTAAGAACATTGTGTCAAACCTTGAAAAAGATGAAAATACATAGAATTGACAATAGTCTGGTATATAGCTTAGTAGCTTACATTGGTTAGATTTTTTTTCTTTTTTTGTAATGTAATTACATCCAGAAGTGGACGGTTTTCACCTGTGTTTAAGACACATGCAAGGTTGATTCTCGGTGTGAGCCTCACATGGTTTCTTCTAATTCCAACTTGAAAAGAGACTTGCTTCATTTTTTTGCCACTATGAGGCTCTTTAGTTAATGCTTTCTAACTCCAGAGCTGCTTTTTTCCTGAGATTGCCTCAGAAGGAATGTCAACCAAAGAAGACTTCGGCAAGATTTATAGGTGAGTGCAGTAAGATGTGAGGGAGAAAGAAAAGAACTCATAGGTTTACAAAAATAAAAAGAATCCGTTGCTATTCCAGGTCTTGGAACTCTTGTTGAAGCTCTTGTGAATGTCCCCATTTGAGTGCACTGTTCATGCCTGTGTACATCATCTTATTCCATCACTAAAGCTCCAATCTCACTCCTGGGACAACCAGCAGCCTTCTGGCTAGCTTTTATTAGATTAACAGAAGGAGGACTTACTCATGTCCCCAGTGAGGCAGAGGTATTTCCCATTTCTAGAAGAACAGAAGGAAGGAAGCACATTCCTCTATTTTTTGCAAGACCTTCTGGGGTTTTGTGGACCTGAAGCTTTCTCCTTGGACAGCGGTGGCTGCAGCCTTAGCCTGTGTGTCCTGGTTGGCTGGCCATCACATCAACACACCTCTCCCACCACATAAACTATAAAGCTGTAGCATAGAAGGAGGGGCTAAATGAGATAAAGCTTTATGCCTCTGAGCGTTTGCAAGGTGAAATTGTTCCATGTCCTGTGGCTTTGCTAGCTTTTCGGTTTGCAGGGGTAAATACGGAGTGAGATGATTTGGAGTCAGATGATTTGATCAAAAAAGGGAAGCTTGGACATACTTCTGCATATTGCTTGATCCAGGGTGAAGCAAATAAAACTCTGTTACCTGCTGCTGTTGGAAACAGAAAGGCAATAACTGCAGGGTGGAAATAAAAAGCAGGTCAGAAACTGAGTTACACATCTGTATTGTCTCACTGGCTGCCTTTGGTGCGGTGCTGAGCTGTTGTTATGAAACTGTGCCCTGCATTTCCTCATGTCAGATTTGATTTGCAAACCTGTGTGCTAGAATGGCAGGTCAGTGCCTCTTGCTCTGGCTGGGAACACCCTCATTCCCTCTCCTCTGCAGCTGCTGAGAACCTTTCCAGAGCATGCCTTTGTCTGAGAAAGGATGCAGACACTGAAGTGATGATATGTGGAGCAGAAGCACAAATGGGAACGTTTTAATACAGGGGGCAGGCAAGCTCTGTCACTCAGCCCCCTATGACAGGGAACTCAGCATTTCCCTTTCTTCAAGAAATTTAGTCTGGTGGAATTGCCTGTACATGACACTTCTGAACTTGCTGGTCCTGTTCTCCTGTTTGTCTGCATATCCCAATCTGGCATAGATATTCTTTGATACTGCTCTTTTAAAGACAAAATTTGGTGTCTCTTCATGTTCTAAGTGTTTATAAAGAATAGTATTGCTGAGTGAGAATCAAGCATCTTGTTGCTGTCATAGAGCTGCTCCAGTGCTAATGCAGATCTGAGGAAAGGTGCTTTCACTTGCCACAAAGGTGCCTGGAAGTTGATCACTCTCACACACACACAGATACAGGGTTCAAGATATGCTCTCCTGACCCTGACATTTAGATTTTAAGGTCTACTCTTCTTCTGGAGCCATGTCCTTGAGATAGTGACAGGAAATTTGGGAGGATGCTAGGTAGAGGAAACAAGGTCACTTCCTTCTCTTTTGGAGTCCTTGTTCACGAAAAGATCACAGGATTGTCTCAGATTTGTTTTACTCATCAGAGACCATATGGAAAGGAAGAGGAATACCAGAAGGCTGACAGAAATAGAAGGTTCTTATTAATGGTGTTCTTAAGAAATAAAGTGCAATATAAATTTTAACAGCTTAAGTCTAACAAATAAATCTCTATTAAGAGAATAGAAACAGGCCATCACTACCACTTATCATCTTGGAAGCAGGTATGGAATGAAAGAGTGCATTCTGCCTTCAAGCCAGGCAAGTCCTCAAGTATATTACCATCTGATGGCCACTAAGAAGCTTGCCCACTGTGACTTAGATTACTCCATACTAGTTAAAAATATATCTTACCTGTGTCCCCCGGGGCCATTTCATTCGGATCTTGCCAGAGTGTACTCTTTAACCAGATTTTAGAAGCTAACTCCCAAGAAGCTGAATCCCAAGTGGCCTGTAATGCACTCTTAAAAACTGCAGTCAAAGACCAGGCAGTTTGTAGAGTTCCTGAGGGAGCAGAGCAGCAGTGAAGACAGGACCTGGGGCTGCTCCATAACCCAGGGCAGCACTGCAGTGTCACAGAGGTGGCTTCATGGGGCCACCACCTCAAGGGGCACGGAGAGTCCTTTCCATCTTCTTCTGCTATATCTGTCTCATTGCAGGGACCACAATATGTGGGAGGGAATCCCAGAGTAAACCTGGGTTTTCTGGCCAGGGTCAGTGCTGTGGCAAAGCCATCTGGTCAGCCTTGTCATGGCCCTTTCAGATCTTACAAAAAGGCTTGTAATTACATTTGGGTTGGATTTAAATAACACATGAAAAGCCAAATCTATGATCGTGCATTTAAATACAGCTACTACTCTGCTTTTCTTGTTTGGTGAGGATTGTGTGAATCAAAAATACCTTACTCATCTGCAAAAAAGGCTTAGTCCCAGAAAATCTTGACTTTAATGACAGGAAATAATCATAAGCTACTTTATATGCAATTAAAGACACTTTCTTATGGAGATATTTTTGTAATTTGTATTTTTTCCTAAACCAAATTATCTAAAATATTATACTTTTCATGCTTGCAGTGCAACTTTGTCTTGCATATAAATTGATTTTTTAAATTCAACTTTCTTTATGCATGATTGAAACTTGAGACCATTTTACCTTTATCTAGGTAATTGATTAATAGGTCAGATAACACCTGCTTGTTGGCAGTAGCAGCTAACAGTTTTGTGCTACAGTTTGCTTGTTTAGATAATTGTATTAATTTAGAATGGAAATTGACACAATTACAACGGTATTTTTGAAAATGTAGGTTTTATGGTGGGTTTTTTATGTTAATGTCTGATCAGCCTGTAATCAGATGCTTGAAACTGTTTGAAACAGAAAATACTTTTCACACTGAAATTTAATGTAATGCTGGTCCAGAGCTCATTAATTTCATGGGAAGCCCAATGTTGGATTTGGACTATGGTCATAATTTTATCCATCTGTTGAAACAGAATGACAATGTTAAATTCAAACCAAGCAGTGATGTGGCCCAGATCTTTCACAAACAGCTGCAGACAATCAGTGGAGAATTTCATGGCAGTGGTAGGCTTGAAGGCCAGGGAAAATGTGTCCTGAAGGATATGTGTCCCTGTAGTAACTGCAGCCCATGACATGGGAAGAGGAGAAAGGTATTAGATATTTTGTCTTCTGTTGCTCAAAGCGACAGTTCAGGGACGATCTTTAACCTGAAATGAATATCTGTGAGTCAGGAACAGAAAGGTGATAATCCAGCAAAAGCAGTTTTGCCTGTGTGCTCCCATGGCCTTTCCAGGTGAGCTGTCCTGGTGCCACCCTCCTTAGTAAATACATGAGTGGTTGATTGAGAGGATATGGCTGGGTGACAGGAGAACCATCAGTGTTCCAGAGGCTGCCTTGTCAGCCTTCTGCTTCAAAACCCAGTCTGCCTGTGAGCTGACTTTCACAGGACCATGTTGTCCTACCAGCTGGTGACACCACCCAAGTGCTTATGTTGACACACAGATTGGCTGCCTTGGCAGGGCAGGAGTTCACACACCTCCAGGAGTATTGCACATTTTTTTCATCAGTCCTGATCTGAAATGTGATCTGGGGAGTTTGCAGAATGAAGCTGTCAAAACTATGCAAAATTAATTATAGGCTGGATTTGGCATAAAAGCTTAGATGCAGTGTTTTCCCTCAGCATTTGTACTTGCTGTTGGAAATGCTTCAGCCCATACATCTGTGCAGATAATGCCAATAGGGGAAATCACTAATGGAACATAGTTTTACAGGTTGGTTTAGGTGAATTTTCCATCAACTTCATGTGCCTGTAGGATAACATTATATTCTTTTCTCAGCTGTGAGATTTTTAACTTCTGCTGTGAAGCATGAGACACTGACTTTCTTTTGCCTTTATCACTTGCCTCTGTCACCTTGCACAAACGTCTGGGTAACACACCAGGGTCCCTGGGGTGTCGTGGAGTCCCCACTTGGGGTCCAGAGGTGAACATCCCCATGGTCAGGAGTGGAGCTCCTGCAGAGCTCTCCAGATTTTGCTTTCTTAAAAGCTATGAAAATGCATTGTTGAAGGAGAAAGGCCCAGGTTTCACTTAACCATGTAAGTTCCAGCTGGAAGATGAAGATATCCAGGGCCACTGGATTCCTCCTTCTCAACCTTAGGCCAGTCATTTATCCAATAAGTACAAGTAGGTAATTTCCATTAATTTTTACAGCAGCAAGGATAATTTAGTGTAAAGTTACATGTTATGTCTGTATTGATCTAACAATCAACTATCCTCTTTTTTTCTGTTTTCCCACACACTAGTTAAAGACTTGCAGAAACAGGACAAAATTTTTGTGGTTTTGGGGAATGAGAAGACAAATTGTTTCACCTTATGCATCAGGAGGAAGATGGGGATCTAAGGAGGGGAGGATTTGGCCCCTCCTTCCAGCTATGCTGAGCTGTTAGATCAGCTCAGCAATAAATAATGTATCATCAGCCTGAGATTAGTTCAGGATGTAATCCTTCATTTTTGCCCTTCCCAAGGAATCACTGCTGAAGCTCTCTCACTAATAGCAAAAATATTTATTCAGACATGAGATAAGGATTTGTTTCACTTGTTCCTCCAGAGACACATGAGTAGATCCCATTCAAGTAAATGAGTGTACTGCAGACCTAATCAGAGACAGAGTAAAGTCCATGGCCCTGTGCCAAAATGCTATATCATGAACTAAAATTCATGGAAACTTAATACAGAGACACCATTTGTTTGCTGTATTTAAATCAGACTTTAAACATTAAATGAAAGTCAATACACCCAATAAAAGCTTGTAATCCAGACTGTAATAATAATGCTGGTACAATAATCCTTGTACAGATGAGGGTGAAGTTGTAAGTGCATTTCCATTAATGTCATAGCACATCTTGACTTCAATAGATCCAGGATTTTTTTGGTAATGTTTTCAGCAATCTTAATTTACTAGCAAAGTAAGTAATTTTGGATTTCCTGTCATCCCTCCCCCCCCCCCCCCCCCCCCCCCCCCCCCATCACTGATGTTGTGATCAGCTCCTGGGACAATGCTCACATGTACTCAGCTGGATTCCTCTGTCAGCATCAGCCACCTACTTTTTGTCATCTGGCCCCCAAAGCCTCTTCTCTGTTTTCACTGCCCTGCCTGCAGTCCACAGGCTCTGCAGGTGCACTGGTGTGTCTGGCTTTTTGGACTCATTTCCTAGGAGGAGAAAGTTCACGTGACTGAGTATGTATCTTTTTGTCTGCAAAATGGTCTTGGATGGCTTTATTTAAGCTTGAAAGGAGAGTAGCTATCCTAAAGGTCACTGGGCAGTGCAATCCCAATTTACACTGCCCCGAGCTGCCTTGGGCAGGGAGCAGGGGGAGCGCTGCCAGCAGCTGACTGCCTGTGGCACAGACATTGCTGCAGCTGGGGCTGTCCTTCCTCAGCAGGATGGTGCAGGGAGTGCAGGTGGGTCGCACTGGTGGGTCTCAGAGTGGGTCTCACTCTGTCGTGGTGGGTTAGGGGACAAAGGGCATGAATGAAGGGCAAAACAAGTTCCAGGGCTGTGTCCATTGCAGAACTCTTTTCTTTCCCCATCAACACTTTGGTTTCATGTGACTTGAGCCCCTTCCACTGAACGGTGGCAACACAATGGTCTTTGCCAAAGTGGCTGATTATGTTTATTTAAGAGGCGTCTCGTGGTAGAAAATCAGTAACAAAAATCGATTTGCAGCTTTTTTCTGTGCTTTACAAAAGGCATGCAAGTTTCATTTGCACTAGTTGGAAGCAAGTGAAAAGAAAATAGTTCGTAAGTGAAATATTTGTTTGTGTACAGTGATAAAAAAACTTATTTCTTGAAGAAAATTACATATTATTACATTTTACATTACCATACCTGAATGGGAATTAATTTTATGTCCTTGGAGATACAAAACAGTACAGAAACCTGCATAAATACTTTTGTGCTCAATTATGGTCATTAAATTGATGTGGAGTATCTAGTGTTGTGTTGATTTAGCTGTAACTTATGTCTGGGGCTTATGAGCTGGGAAAAGGTAAGGTGTTTGTTCTGTCTGTACCTTTTATTCTGTATGTACCCGTATTTTCATTACCTTCAAAAGTATTTGTGGATGTGCAAGAGGCACAAGAATGGCTACCAATGTGCTGACTACCCCCTTTTATTGTTTGAAGGCTTAGCAACTCCTTTATACAGATTTTTTCATTCATTCTACATTTTTTTCCTGGTCTTACCTAAAGATTTCATTTTGCAGTCTCCTGTACATGAGTTTATCTTTAAAGGCACCAGTATTATAATACTACAAATGTTGGGCAGGTTTCTTGAAGTTAAGCACATGTGAGTTTCTACAAAGTTAAGGAGAGACAGGGAGACATTGAACTGCCATCTGAATAAAAAATACCTTCATTTCCAGTAGATGTGAGAAATTAAATGTTCCTTAGAAGGTTGCAGACAGGTTTCATGTGTTGGGGACTGATCTATGAGCATTTCTTGCCTGCTAGATTAGAGCATAAATATGTTTATTCTTATATGTCACAGTACAAGGGCAGTGCAGTGGCAAGCAGACACCTGGCTGACCAGCAGGTTAAAGGAATGAGGAGAAAATTCATAGTTGTTCTGTTTTCTTGTAAACTATGCTTATAGTTCTAGTGTGTCTGAAATTAGGCTAGGAAAGAAGGCTGTACTGGGGGTATTCAGAAATTAGATCACAGTGATATGTTACTGATGAAAAGAATTCAATTATAAAGTTTATTCTCTTATTATTTGTTTTCTTTTATATAAGGGAGGCTCTTATTTCTGTTTGGTGGGTAGGATTCATCCATAGCTCAGTTTGCTTATACCACCCCACCCCTCCAGTCTCTGTCAGAAGGGTCCTATGTTCAATTGCTCCCAAGAGAAGGGTTTGTTGCCTGCAAGCAACAGCTGAGAGAGTCATTTAGTGCTTATATGGTGAGTCCTTCAAAGAATAGCTTCTGCCTCTAAGGTCTTCCTTCCTGTTCATTATTTAACAACTATTTTATTTTGGGAACAAAACAAAACAAAAAACCTAAAGAGAAATGGGCACTGTTCACATCAACTGTTTTGCCCTGCAGACATGAGAGGAATAGTTTCCTTTCCCCAGGAAGAGTTGCCAGGAGCCTTTTAGCCAATTACCACAGGTCTTTGTGGACCCCAGCAACAGAGGGATTACTTTGCCTTCCGTAGTGAACATTAACCACTGCTGTGCTAAACAAATGAGCCTTTTATATTTTATCTACTTTGATATTTTAAGGAAATGAGAAGTCTTGAAATGACAAAACCCTGGTAATAATGAGGTGAGTTATCACCACATGGTTATTATCAAGAGAATTTGCTTTTTATAACTAGTGTGTGTTAAAGAGGAGGCATGCTCCTTGTTTGCCTTGGAAGTAAAATCATTCAAGTTTACTCTTGTCAGGTTTCTGAGAAGAATAAAAGATTGTTACTGTTTGTGAAAGAGAGATGCCCTGGTGGAGCCTGGCCCACAAATTATTTTCCTGGAAGCCAGACAGGATCATGGCTCATGTCTTGTCTGAGGTTTGTCTGATTCCACCTTCATCCATTGTCAGGTTCAGCTGCTGGTGCTGGCAGTCAGTTCTGCATTCATTATCTCCAGGAAAATTACCTTATTTGCAATTATCAAACTGTGTAAAAAAAAAAAACCTTGGGTGTTTTGTGACCAGCACAGACATTACCTGTAAGGTAAGCATTCTTTTGGAAGTGAACCACAGCATTTCTGTAGAAGCTGGTAAACCTGGAAGTGTAGCATCCACTACACCCCTGAGGTAATTGTTTTAGAGTGTGTTCCTGTTTATGTCCTGATGTCCTTCATGCTGTATTGGGAGTAGACTGAGCATAAAGGGAAGCTCATATAAATACAGTTAACTGAAAGTATATACCATATACTTAGATTTTATGTTATAACATTAAATTAGCAAATCAACATTCACTATGACTCCTGCATTAATCTTGTTTTCATGTAAAACCCTGTAATCACGTTTTCTGCATCAGTCAGTCAGTTTTCACTGGAAACAGCCAGATGCACAAGGACCTTTGCAGTTGTGCTGTGCTTGGAGTCACTGGCACAAGCACAAAACCATATGTTTGAAGACTCTTGCTACTTCTTTCTTGAGTTTCAAGCATGAAACTACATTTCTGTCCAGTGAAACTGTGGAGCAAACCAAGAGCCTGGGTTACACTGTTGTGTGCACTTAAAGTGTAGTGTTACATTACTACTTTGTGGTGTCAGCATATTGCAGAAATAATCAGTGTATAAATTAACGTATGAGCTTTCCAGAATTGTATGTGAGGAGTTTTAGTTTAAACATAGTTAACAACATGAGTAAGGTGGCAAAACCTCTTTAAATATCTGTGTACATTTGTCCCTGTCTGCTTTTAATGTAGGTGCTCTCAGATGGTTGTGGATGCCATGTATAAAGCTTTTGTGTAGCACAGAACTTGTGTAAGCATGTCGGTGTGCCCAGCAGCATTTACAACAAGCAAGAAGAACCTAACTGAACGTAAGAAACCATCTCTGATAAGGAATTGTTTGAAAAGTGTTTTTTTTCAGAGAAAAAAAAGACAATTTCATAAGAAGCTTGTACTACTTTAAAGCCTAGAAAAGTAACACATTTGGATTCTAAAGCTAATTGGAAAGATTATTTTAGTAATTGTATGAGTGTCAAGAACAAAGGCACTTAAAAATTGACAAAAAAGGAATGGAAGTAACTTTATAAAGCTACAAAACCTTTATAAAAGTAGACCAGGTACTGCATAGCTGAATATTCTACCATAATGGATCTGAAAGAGCTACAGAAGTAGAAACTCTGAAATTCTTCCAGACGTGTGAAGTAATGCCTTGCATTATTATGTGGGCAGGGCTGTTTTTCTTGGCCACAATTTAGGAAGACTTTTGTGTGTTATCATCAACGAATTAGAACTTGAATAACAAATCTTGGATATAATCATCATAATCTGTTCCTGTTGGGGAGGGAGAGAAGGAGAAAAAAAAGCTTATTGTAAAATAGTTTAAATGTGTTTGATGAAAAAATACTCATTTTCTTAAAATAGCTAATCATTTAGGTGGACTTTTTTTGTTAAGTGGTTCATAATCATAGAGACTGCTTTAAGAGTTCCTGACTCAATCACACTGCAAAAGTGAGCTCTGTATATGGTCCTGCTTAGGATCTTGTGTCTGCTTTGAGTTCCATACTAAAATGGAATAATTGAACATGTCAGACTGTCCCATAAAAGAAAAATAAGTAAAGTAAAATTGATTGCAGTGTCTTTTCCATATTGCACACCTGCCTTAAGAAATTACTCTTAATACGCCTTTGCAAGACATTGTAACTGTGTGATGTATGCTTGTGTGTATATATGCAAATATGTATATAACCTTATGTCCATTCATAATTTTTACATGGCAGTGGGTATCAGAACTTGCCTTCATCTCGCCCTGTGAGTGTGAGTGTTCTTTGAAGGTGTGTATGTGAGGATGTCAAGTAGTGACACCCTGTTGAAACTGCAGGCAGTCATACTAGGTGCTGTCTTCTGCCTTGTCTGGGTAAACACTGAGAAGAAGGGAGATTTCTGCTATGTGGGGATAAAAGAAATTAGCATTTGTGTGCAAGAGGAATGTGAAGGTGTATGTATTCTTGGATGCAATATATGCAATATCATACATAACAGTCATTACTTCTGTTTCCTTCTTCTATTTTCTTTTTTTTAATGAAGGAAAAAAGTGTCATTTAAGTGAAAACTATTAGATGAACTAGAGGCTTTTAGTTTCTCTTATAACCCGTAAAAGAAATTAACATAAGAGATCCTTCTGCCCAAACAGACTCAAGTTCTTCAGTTTTCCAATAGCTTGCAATTTCTTACTGTTATCCCCCACTTGTGTCCATTTTTTCCTAGTTGCATCTAAACAGAAAATCTGCATTCTGATTTGGTAGTATTTTCAATAACTAAAAAAAAAAGTTAATACATTTGTTTGGGGAATGAAGTGGCTTGATGAAACTTCTTGTAAGTGACTGACAATATAACACAATCATTAAAAAGACATCCAGTGAATTTGTCTTTGGATGAGCCTCTTAATGCATGAAGATTTTTTGGGCCCAGTGGTTTGAGGTCGTTCTATAATTACCTTATTTTAGTGGGTTTTGGTCCACTGTGTTTCAGGTTCAGAAGCATTTCCTTTGTTCTGCTGTGAATGATAGTGCTTCATTATGACATTTGCACTGACAATTATGGGAGAGGTGCTGAAAGGCCCTAGGGTACATCATCATTTTCAAACTCCCACATGCTTCTCCCCATTTTTATTAGGATCTCCTCAAAGTCAGTTACACACCCTCTTTCAAAGTGTTGTTTTAACTCAGATCTGTCAGTTTGCCTGTGCAGCACTCACGAGTGACTGGGCAGCTGGTATGCTAATTGCTACCTTACTGAACCAACTATAATGGCATGTCTTTTTCTTTCTGCAACCTTTTTGTGCATTAACATTTTTTCTTTGACCATACATTTTAATTATTGTGGCTCTGGAGTGGATTTTGCTGCTTGCTTCAAGCTTTTCAATGCCTGTATACAGCACTGTGCACAATGAGACATAATCCCCAGCTGGGGACCATCTCTAACAGTGCAATACAAATACATTATATTATATTTCAACTTTTTTTGTTTGATTTCGGCCTCATTCAGAAGGAGTTTGTTGTTATTTCTCAATTCCTGTTTGACATACTAATTTTACAGTGATTTTCTGGCTATTTAAAGCAGGTTTGGGGGAAACACTTCCAGTGTTTTGCAAATCATCCAATGCACAACATAAAGAAACAAATCCCTTTATATATGGATTGGAGGTTGATGTTTAGCATGTCTGTATACACAGGACATGCTAATGTACTTGAAAGGTAAAACTTGCTACAAATCTTTAGCTTTGCACATCACAGGATTGAAGAGCTGGGGTCTGCTTGTTTGCTTTCCCATGTTGAAGTGTTAGCTGTCATTACGGTGTGTTACGTTTTTAAAAAAGCAGGGAGGAGAACATTTTTGCTACTGTGTATGCCTCACAAAGCAGGAAAAGAAAGACATCATTTAAAGTGGCTATTGTGCAGAAGGTTTCTGGAATGTTTGGCATTGCATGTTAGAGTTTGGCATTTTGTCATTAAAAACTGGAACAGAGCACAGCCTCTCAAATATGCAGTCAGGCCTCTTGAGCTCCTGTAAAAATAAGCTGGCAAACAAACCCCTCTAGTAAAATGCTGATGCTGGAAAAGATATATGGTCATCATTTCGTTATGCTACTTTTCTCAGCATGTCTCATCTATTTCCGAAAGTAAAAGAGAGAGATGATTACCAGAGAAGCAGAAGTCATGGTGAGGTGAAATCCTGGCCTTGCTGAGACAGGGAACAGCTCTGTCACTGGGCCAGCCTGCAAGCCATGAAGTGTCCCCGTGCCCTGGCCAGGTCACTGGTTTCAATGGCCATTAACCTGCCTTGTAGTCCAAGCAGTTGTTTCTTCCCTCCTGCTGCTCTTACACTGCTCATTGTTTAGCACTGTAAATGGGGCTTATGATTGTTACTTCGGGCTTTAAGGGCACTGTAGCCATTAAAATGCCCCCCTGGAGCCTCCCAGGGGTTGAGTGCACTGGGGAGGCAAGAGGAGGCTTCTGGCATTGGGAGCATTTGGGTTTGGGGCTGCTGCCTGGGCAGTGAAGGTGGTGACTGTGCTGTGTTACTGTGGTCTAGGCTACTTCTGCTTATTGGTACTGTTATTTTCCCAGCAATTTTTCTCAGAATGGGAATTTATAATTAATTTAAAAATTTTTAACTCATATATTTTTTCATTCATTTTTTCATGTATATGTACTTGCAACATTATCTTAATTATCCTGTGCTCTTTCCTTCAAAAGGAAATATGTGTATTTAATATGTACTGTGTGGGGTGCTTGTGTAGGATAGTTGGAGGAAAAAACAGGAGTAATGACAGCCTAGAAAAGTATAGTGTGGAATATTTTGTTATTTAATTAATAAATTACAGTTTTAGTTAAAAATATTTTAACTCTTCAAAGTCTATATATCATCTTCTAATCAAGTAAAACTTTCCTGAATATAAATAAAAGGTGAGGAAAAAGAAACTTCTTTTAAAACAAACATTTTGGCAGTGCTGAAAATGATTTTACAGAAATTGCAGTATCTTTCCTGTCATACCACACTGGCACATGGGAGGCTTAAATAAGAAAAATACTGACATGACAGTCAAAATAATTTGGTGGAGAGGGAGTCCTTGAAGAGACCATGCGTGTCAGGGCAGAGCTACTTTCCAAATACTCTTGAGTGTGATAGTGATCAAGTAGGTTCAGAAGAAAGCGGGTTTTTATGAGACTATGTATTCTGTTTTCTGTTTCCAAATGAAGCACTTTTGTACTGCCCTCCCAGTTCTCTGGCCAGCTCTACTGGGCACCTCTTGCTGCCTTGGGAGGAGCCCAAGGGTGCCTGGCAGACTAAGGGTGTTGAATGAAGGCAGGACATGAAAAACAGTCTTCTTTCCTCATTCAGGGAGTAAAACTTGTTAAACTTCACAGCTTTAAATAAGGAGGAAACAGTACTTCTGTTCATCTGTAATGTCAATCAGTCAATCTTTTTCTTTGTGCTGCTTAATTACTGGGGAAATATTTAATTATAAGCAGCTTTCATGTTTCTGAAACAACTCTCTGATCATATATTGTTTTGCCTCTTCGGTTTTGGAAAATCTAAAAGGAAAGGTGCACTATCAGGAAAATACTATTATTTGGTCTCTAACCAGTAATGTGTTTTAACAGAGTGGAGATGAACAGCATCGCTTATTTGCAGTTTCTTTTTTCTTAATTCAGTAGCTGTTCTGTCCCAGGGGACTAAACAGCACAGTTTATATGTGGTATCTACTGCTCATATAAGCAACTCAGGGAACTTTTTTTAAACTTGTATCTTTTATAAGGTCCTTGAGCCTGGCTATCTATAGCTCAGCAGAGAACAGCACGTCCTGTGTGCTGCACTCCGCTCATCACGTCTTGGAATTGTTCTGGTGTGCATAAGCCACTCGTCTGGGTGAGATGAAACACAGACATTTCTAACGTTTTGACTCCCTTTATCCTCTCTGTAGGAGCTCAGTGAGGAGGATGTATGGTGATTTGGAAATTTCTGTGTTGAGTTCCTAGAACAGCTGAGTCAGCTCCAAGGTTCCTCATGGCTGTGTTTTCAGTTTCAGTCTGTTTCATAGATGGTGATAGGACTGTGGACTGCCAGTGATGATAAAAAAAAATATATATTTGTGGCAGTTAGACATTGATGTATCTGGAGCTAAGCTGTACTGTTGTTGGCAGGATTACAAGAGCTGGGTTGTTTGGAGATTTAATGTTCTCATTGTGGCTATTGTAGGGCAAAACTGAAAGCTCATAAAACTGAAGGCAGGTCGTATCAACAGACCAATTAAAGACAGTGTGTATCATGGATACAAATGTTTGTGAGCTATATTGCTTACACAGTAATCATTATTTTTGACCTTTTAGCATGAACTCTGTTGATTCCTCATCACTTTTTCATTCAGGATAGTCTTTTAGAGAAAATACTATGAGACATGACTTCATTCAGTCCCTGACTTTAGTTGGATTTCTGCAGTCCTGATTAAAACCAGCTTGGTTTCACTGGAGCGATGTAGGGGACAGAACAAGGCAACTTTTCCTTTCTGTGGTTTTCACTGTGTAGGTCATCTGAAAAGATGAAAATGGTTTTCCCAAAAAAGACTACTTCTTCCCCTAGGTTTCATTACTAAGTTGGAACTTGAGTGGATGATTATTGTGTGCAGTTGAGTGGCAATTGCTGTAATTGTGTATTTGCAGGTGGCACTGTCTTCTCTGCCAGGAGATAGTAGAAGGTCTAAGGAATTTATCTGTTAATGACACAGCCACTGGAACAGCAGCGAAGGTAGCTCAGTTTGCAACCACAACACTGTTAAAACACAGATAACTTTAAACTACATTCAAAACAAACTTCTGTCTCAGCCTGACTGACTTCTAATAAAACCAAGCTTTAGTTCTTCTTTTGATCTATTTGCATTGAAGCTTGTTTGCATGATGCAGATTCGAAGGAAATACCTTCCTTACTTCACTTTGACATTTCCATTAAGATTATTCTCAGTATAATCTTGTGTCACAAAACCAGATTCAAACCTATTCAGGGCCTTATCTTGTGGCAGAAAGCTGCTGAGCCCAGCTGGTGAGGAGGATTTTGAGTTGCTGTGAATTGAAGAGAAAATGCATAGACTGGGAGCATTTGTTAAATGCTTTTTTGATGTGTCAGTAGTTCTCACTGAGACTACATTCAGGCAGAAAGCTGGTGCTCTGATACCAGCTGAGAAGGTTGGTGTGGGCCTACCTGTAAATCATGATCACAGAAAAATCCAAATACTGGGCAACTGACAGCTGACCCAGCATCCTTCTCCATGATGTTTTTTCTCTCTATGCTCAGTGGAATATGCAACTCTTATGTTGTTAGATACCTTTAAACAACATTTAACAATGTTCTTGAAAAACACAAATAATGTATAGACTTTCATCTGTTTCTTACTAAACACCTTACTTAAACTCTTGGAAGCCCCTATATCCTGTACCTTTTCCATTATTGTTTTCTTTTTTTTAATATCATGGTAACTAGAACTAGTAATAAGGAATAAAATAAAATATGAGCAAAAGCTCACTTTAACGATATGAAAGTTAATGTTGTGCTTCTGGTTTTTGTCCTGCTGAAGTCCCACCTCTTTCCATTAACTAAAATTGGGGTTTCACCTGCAGAAATATACCTTAATACTAGAAAATGCACGTCTCTACACTTTAGGACCAAACTGATTGCTATAATAACTTCTTTTTCCTGTCTCACATACTTTTTCTTCTGAATTGAAGTGTACTCTTTTATCAGAAATTTCTCATAGGTACCCATATTATCACTTTTTCATATTCTTTTGAACAAAGCCTGAAGGGAAAACTTCTGTGCCATCATCCATAATTCAGAATTTTATAGCTCTTTTCTGAATGTGCTGAAATTTTTCAACATTACTTTTGAAATACACACACCCCAGAACTAAGCTTGCATTATTTTATGGTCCTGTCAGAGTCACATAGAGGAGTAATGCTGCTTCCCTACTGTTACTTTGAATTGCCTTCATATATTGTATTCACTGTTTGCAGCATAGCATTGGGAGTTCATGGTCTGTTGTTGCTTCATGTTTTTGAAAACATTTTTAAGTCATTACTTTAAAGATTGTAATTTGCTGGTGGCAGAACCAGCAAAGGTCTCACAAATTTCCTTAATTATGCAAGGTGGAAAAAATTCAGCTTACTCCTAAGGAAAACTCTTTAACTGATGGCAAAGCATATCAATAATCACATAATGAGTAATGTAATTTATTATATCCTTAAGGTTTTTGAAAGTTGTCACATCCAATAAAGAATTGCAGTTTTACAGTATCCCTGTCGATTGGGAAGTAAGTTTTATTTTGAAGTGTGGAAACTGAGGCACAAATTTGTCACTACCCGGAGTGTTGCCATAGCTGTACTGAAACCACTTAGTAACTGAGTCCAAAACCTTCATTTGTTCATCCTTTTTGGGCTGCTTAGGAGAACAAGGGTTTTATATTTAATGTCAGCCCATCATGATGTTATTCTGAAAGTGCTTCCATCATATCTGTTTTTAGGACAGTCCTGTGCAGGTTAGTGGTCTCTTACCAGTGCATGAAATGCACCATGACAGACAGCACGAATTCAGTTGCTCAGCAAGTCTGCATTCCTTGGCACAGGGAGCAGGATAATACTTCTGGTGTCCAGACCTATTGTTTTCATAGTGCTGCATTTCCTCACTAATGGCTTATGAGGCAAATATTTAAGTGCTTATCGTTACATATTCTCCTTTCATCTCATTATTTATAGAGCAACTATTAGGATTGTGAAACTATATTTTTTTTCCTTTTTTAAAAATTAAGATCAAGCAGCAGAAGTTGAAGACTTTCAAGTGTGCACTTAGGAGTTTGTTCACAGTGACTGTTTTGTCTCCTGTGGTTCACTCCTGGCACTCCTTCAACTTGGCAGCCCTCGATCAGCAGAGCCTGCTGTGCTCCAGCGCCTGAGCTCCTGAAACACCTCTGCATCCTCACTGGAATGAATTTGAGAGTTGTCAGACCCTGGTAGATGGATGATCTTCCACCCTTAGGAATCCTGTCAAATCTACTGAAGAATCTTTTATGGTGGAGAACAGACGCTAAGTGCTTCAAAGGACTTGCTCAATCTTGCATCTTTTTTTCTCTGCTGTTAGAGATGTGGGGTTCAGGTCAAGTTCCGCATGGGAGCTTTTGCATCATGGAAACTTCTGTACTGGAAGGAAAAGCTCACCAAGTAGTTACCTAAAGCAACTATTTTAGGAACTTCGGGTACTTTTGTTGGGCCAGATACTGTGCATCTCCTGGGGAGCAGGTTGTCCCCTTTGCAGCATGTGTGTTTTACTCCTTTTTGTACCTGCAGAGGGTTTTTGCTTCAGTGTACTTCATGCTTTTACCTTGCCCTGATCACCCAGTATTGCTGTAGAAAAGGACTCTGGGATGTTCCTGTTTCTCTTGGGAGATCAGTTGTTCCTCTGATCTCAGCTGTTTTTTTGGAGCCCATCTCAGCCTGGAAGCCCTTGTCTCATCTGGAAGACGATTGCCCTTGTCTCCCTTTCCCTGTCCCCTGATGACAGCCGATGTACCTTGCAGCCTGGATTGGTCTTCTGTGCCTGCACAGTCCGGAAGGCAGGAGCTGTTCAGGCAGCTGGAACTGGAAAGATTCTGGTGCCAATCCAGGAGAAACGGAAGGGATCCTGGTCTGAGATGTTTTCCTCTGAGCTGCAGTTTCAGCCTCTCTGCTTTCCCTGCTGATGATTTGACAGCACAAGGCAGAATGAGGGGCTGGCCTGCTGCCTGCCCCGCACATCATGGCACACCTTGCTGCTTCCCAAGGGCAGAGCCAGACTTTTTGTGGATTAGGGAAGTGTGGGAGAATCCAACACAGCCTTCCGAGCCTAGCTGTCTGCCTCCTCTGTGCTGCCCATGCCAGCCTGCCACTCCAGGGCAAGCCTTGCCAGCTCATGAACCCCCAGGCTGAATTGTCCAACATCCCATTTGCTAAGAGAATGGAAGAGATTTCTTTTAATTATTACTTTGTGGCTGTTTTGTTGGTTTTGGGGTTGTTTTTTTCTTCAAAGCATGCATCAATCTTTAGAAGTCTAGAAAATAGGATCCTGTTCAAAATTACTGCCCTGACTGAGCCCACTTCCTTGCCCAGTGATCAGGCCCTTGGTTCAGCAGGTCTTGTGTTAGATGCAGCCCCTGGAGAGCCAGGTCAGGATCCTGTCTTCTGCTACCCAGAGAGCCAGGGATCCACCACTGCTAGAAACAATCAAAGAAGATAGTCCCTAGCACTTTGCTTAGGGAGTGTTTGTTTTCTCTGCCTTCCTGCCATATATCCATGATCATAAGGTTCTTAATTTTATTTTTTTTTAGTTTTTAAGTGCAATTATCAGAGATATTCTAAGTCATCTTCTCTTTAGCCAGTGCCCAGGCACTTGCAGAGGGGAGTACCACTTGCTGTGTGGCCCTTTCATACTTGCAGTCACTGCCACACTGCAGGGTCATTCACCAGTGTTTGTTTTAAATGTCTGAAGTCCACAGCTATGCTGGTATGTTAACCCACCACTTCTGTGTAGTCTGGAAATGTTAAAACCATAAATTATTATAAACAAAGTGCCTTTGGGGGAGCTTATATATTGTGGTTATTTAAGTAGTTCTAGAGATTTCTGCCTTAGTTTAGTGCTCATAGTATGCATACACAATCAGAGAAATATTCCACAGTTCACTGAAGAACAAAGGTATATTTAATAGAAGATGTATTTCTACCGAATATATGCTTTTTTAATTAGGATTTTAGCTTAAAAAAATAATTTCAGCTTGCTTCATCTGCTTTCCATATGTAACTGTTTCAGATAAAATACACAGCTAAAGGTTTAGTTGAATCAGTGCCATTGTATAAATACAGAATTTCTGTATATGTACATTTCTCATTCTGATAGCTTCCAAAAGATAGCTAAGTGACCATTAGAATATTTTAACAGGAAAATATTTTTGTTTTATGAGATGCAAGTTCTCCTACATAAAATATAACATGCTGGAACTAATTTTCATTGCATGGTTATGGTTAATGGATAAAAATTTTCAGTCTGTGCAGGACCATTTCCATGCCACTGACCCATCTGTTTTAAAGAGACCTTGTCTTCAATAATACAGGATATTTGGTCACTGAGGAGGAACTCCCACAGTCCAGTATATACTCAGTCCACCCTTGAAATTTAGCCCTTGGTTTTGAAAGGTTCAATATTTCAATGTCTGGCCATCTTTAACCATCAATGAATATTTTGCCATAATAGATAAAGTCCCAAGTAAACCACTTTAGTTTCCAACCACATCCAGGAGGAACAAAGTGAGTTAAGGCTGGAGCCTGAAATTTCTGGGCAGAACTAATAAAGCTTCTCTTTGTTGAGGTTTTAGATGTTGCTTTGTTCTCATATGCCCTGGTGAAAAAAATGTTTCTTTTAAAAAAATATTTTACAGACACTTAATCTTGGTTGTGTCTAATGCCTTTCAATATTTTTAAAAGAAATTCCAAGTGGATGAGTTATTTATGTGTTTAGCTTTTATTTTCCATTATGTCTTTTAATAGATTCCAGATCTCATCTATATTGTAATGGCTTCTGTGTTACGGAGCAACAAAATTTACTGGGTTAAATATCCATTTTTCTTGCCTCTCTGACATGAAAGTGCCACAGACCTGTACAATAAATTGCTAACACATTTGTGAGCTAGAAAGCCCATAGTGTCACCCTCAGTGTCTGCAGGCAGGCTTCACCAGAGGTGAGGAGGTCCCGGTGCACTTCAGCACACCTGGAAGCACCGAGTTACTCCCAGCACTCAGGTGAACATGCTTGGAAGGCATCTTGATTAAAGGCTGTAAAGGGAGAAGTGTTCAGGCTTGAATTCTTTGTGAATCGCTTCCCTCAACCAACATGTTGAAGCGCATGTAGAGCACAATTTTATAGACTTGTCTGAGACCTGGGGTATGCAGATGGAATACGTAACGTAATGTCAAAAAAAAGAGATAACCCCAACTGCTGTTTGCATTCCCCCTCACCATCCTGTCTTCCCCATGCACTTACTTTTTTCTTTTCCTTCTGGCTAGATTCACTTGAATTTCTGGGAAAAGCAGGTGTTTAGGGGCCAGAACAGCACAGGGAGTGGGGCTGAGCTTTTAGCATCATGGAATTGCCACCATGAATCCCTGGGGTTTTTTTCTGGTTTTTGAGACTGTAAGCTCCAGGAATTGAAATATAGCATTCTGCACCCAAGAATTATTCCATAGAAAATGTGAGGGAGCCTATAATTAAATACTTGTGCACAGATAGCAGTATTAGAAGAATAAATTTGGTGCCAGTCTCTCCAGAAGTGGTTGAAAACCGTAAATCATGAAGCAAATAGATAATCACAGATATGACAAACTGTAGCTGCATCTGCTGATTATTTTCTCCTCAGGCACTTGTGTACAATTAAGAATTCAGATTTAACAGCTGGGAATGATTTTCAAATGTTGATCTAAAGTAGAAAGTTCTATTCAGAAACTTTTAGCAGTTCTTTTATCTTCCCCATTCATTATTTTTTCTGGAATAGGTTAAAAAAGATAGTACTTGACCTGCTCTGCACTGAGACAGAGAAGAGATCATTATAATCTCAGATATGGATTTATGCTTAATGATTCACCTTCTAGTGTGACTGAGTTCAACAGCAAACAGATTAAATATCTGTCAACAGGCTAAACTTTCTTTGGTCAAGAAACTTCATCTGTTAATATTTTATTTTCCTAGTTCAGCAGAGAGACATCTTTCAAAGGTTTCCTGTTGATAGTTGTGGCAAAGAAATTAAGGTAAAAAGCTCCCCATGAGTGCCTGTCAAATTCAAGTTAGAGATGATACACAAGGGAGAACGATTAAAAACTGAGGATATTTACTAATGTAATCATACATCATTAGATACACTTGGTTAGCACCAAGTTCTATATGTAAATAGACCAATACACTGAATGGACAGATCTGTGTAGATCTGTCTACATATAAAATCCCTACAGAAAGATCTCATGCCTGTCACTGTGCTCCACATGAATCTGAGTTCAAAGCATTTGGCATTTGGGCTCTTAGAGAGTATTTATATGTTTATATTCTGCAATTTTATTTTTGTATTCTGCCAGTAAAACCTCTGTTTTTAATGATCCAACAAGCAGGTACAGCAGTTTTATCTGAGTATGTATGCGCATGGATTTACATGCTTCCTTTACGACAACAGATATTCAGAGATCTTTCCCTAGTCTAGTAAAGTGAACTGTGCATCTTTGCTGATGTGGTAGAGGATTTTTGTGATTAATCTGGTTAATTAATTAGTCCCTCTAGAAATGGATAAAAGAAGAATTGCATTTTTGGTAGGGGTACATCCTGACAGGGCATTAAGGGCAAGTTTATTTATTCTCATTTGACACCAACAGTTGTGGTTTACATTTTACCTTCAAACATTTTCTTCTCTGTTATCTGTTCTTTTCATTTGGGCATTTCCAGTTGTGTTGCAGTGAAACAACATTTTTTTATTTTTCATCACATTTTTTCGAGTCTTAACCTTATTGTTTGTAGATCAGCTCCAGGAAACATGTCTGAAGTCTGAACACCCTACACAGATGTGTCATGTTTTGCATTTTTGAGATAACCTGCATTATCAGCCAAAAAACCATTATTCTTTAGAGCCAATATTTTACTGCTTATCTTTCTCTATATTTTTTCTTTGCTTACTTGTGTCAGGGCTTTTTAGTTTTGTTTTATTTCATTGCAGAACTATGGACAGATACTGTGTAGTACTTAGCCCATACCTAAGCTATTCATTTTTTTTTTTCTTTTGTTCCATTTTAAAGGTACAGAATTATGTTCCTTCCTCTAACTTGGTCTTGTTCTGATATCTGGTCTGAGGAGTTTACTTATATTGACAGCTGCTTAGGTTAAGAAGTTTTCTTCCTACAGCCTTTGTAATTTGAGAGGTTTTTAATTATAATTTTTTACATCATTTTAGGAGCTGAACATTGAGAATAAATGTTGGTTTAGACTATTTCAGTATTAATTGAAACAACCATTCTTCCAGAAAATTTGCATAGAATGGAGGAGCTGTGGTTCAACTTCACTTAGTTTTTTAGGCTGGTCACACTGATTCTCAGTGTATCCAGTGATTTTGGAAAGTTTTGCTCACGATAGACTATGGTGTTTTCTGGGGCTTCAGCTGGAAGAAAACAGTAGTTTTAGCTGGTGGTATAAGTTAGCAGATGTACAAGACAGGGAAATAGTGAACAATTTTCTTAGTACAAAATGATCTGCATCCACCTATTAACTCAAAGTGATAAAGCAGTTTCCAGTGCAGCCAGATGCCAAGACATATGTGCAGGAGCAAAGAACGTGGGCCATGCAAGACCCTGAGGACCTGAGCATGTGAAGCACTGACTTCAGTAGAACTTGAGAGCTGTTGCTGCATATTCAACCAGTCCTGACTTCTCAAGATGACTTGGAGTGGGAGGGCCTTCATGGCCTTGGAGTTTGTAGGAGCAGGGAACTCATGAGTAATGCCAGGAAGATGGCACTGCTTACCAAGCTGAATTTGAAGGGATTACTCTTAAATTTGTTCCAGTTCTGCTTTCCCCAGTTTGAAAAGAGTATTGAATTGTAAAGACCCAGAGAAGCCTTCTAGTTCATAGCCTAAGATTATTCATCAGGGTAAGCAGGATTTCCTGACTTCAGTCAAGTTCCAAACAGGTCAAAATCAAGACAAGATGCATACTCGTTGGAGTCCATGTTTTTGCAGGAGAAAAACTACCCACTTGAATAGATGTTGGTTAGGGGTTTTTTTTGTTTTGATTTGTTGTTTTTGCTGTTGTTGTTGCTGTTTTGTTATTTTTGATTTTGTTTTGGTTTTGTTTTGGTTTTGGTTTGGTTTGGTTTTTTGTTTTGGTGGGTTTTGGGTTTTTGTTTGTTTGTTTGTTTTGTTTTTTGGTTTTTTTAAATATATGCTTTATTCTAACACAAATTAATTTGGATTAGCCCTATTGCCTGTGTTCAGACTAGTGGCTTGCTTTTAACTGATTCTTGTTTTGTGTATTTTAATTTTCAAGAGGAATGTGTGCATTTCTAATTTTCACCTCTTAAAAAATCAGAAAATTTATAATAACAGGTTATGGGATACTAGCTTCTCTGTCACACTTGGAGATTAAATCTTTCCAATAATAGAGTAGCAGACTGGAGAAATAGTCATATGAACAAAGAACTGTTCAAACCCTTTGAATTAAAATGAAAGCAGTGCTACTCTACACCTTAATCAATGGAAAAGGTTGTTTGGGCCATAGGGTTTTTATATTTCTTTTTTGTTTACAGATTTACAAAGAGAATTTTCAAAAGTTGTCTTCAGGTCATCCTTCAGAGCACAGTTGCAATGTAATTACAAGATACACATTGGGGAAGAGGGAGCATGGAAAAAAAGATAGCAGTGATGATGGTTTTCAAACAATGAAATTTTATACAGCAGGAAGAAAGTGATTACTAAAAGGTTAGCCCAGATTATTATTCATGAGTTTTCTGAGCTGTTAAACAAATTGTTGTGCAAATGTTCATAACCTCATAATTTTCTCCTTCTCAAAAGGTGTTTAGATCTCCACATGTGCAATAGATCAAGAGTACTTCCAAAAATAGGCATGTTTGTGCTTGCAATTCCAGATGATCTTGTTACAACAATGGAGCTTTTGCAAAGAGTTATCTGTGGGCTGTGTGGATCACTTCAGTTCCTCTTACAGCTGGGAGCTGCTTTTGCACTGCAAAAATCCCTCTCCTTTTTGAGCACTGGGCTTTGGTTTCAAAGCCAAATGCAATTAAGTCACCCTGATTAGATCATTAGAGCCTTCAGTGAAATTTGCTCAGTAACATGTCTGAACTTTTGCTGTGGTTCCAAATGAATAATTTTTTGGTATTTGACTTTGCTTTGAAATGTGGAGTTCTCTTTGCCTAAAGGGGTATCTGGTATTGTATAAACATGGAAGGTTTCAGACTTGAGGGACTCAGTGCAGAATAATTCACCCTTGCTGAAGATCTGAAGTATTTCAGCAATTTTATTAGCACTGTGCTCTGTATCTGCTTCATCTTGTTGAAAATTTTACAAATTAGGGGACCTCCTCACAAACAGTTTTGGAAGAGCTCACCAGGCAAAACTACCTGAGCTCTCTCCCTCCTGTATAACTTCTGTATGTGACCCTGTACATTCAGCACCAGGAATAAAGTTTTTAAGGGCATCTCCCTCCTCAGACACTTTGCTCCCATGGTTCATTCACCATATGCCTCCAGAGTGGTAACAGAGTGTTGCAGAGCATGGAACACTGGATATTGAATATTCTCCTGGTCAAGGCTGGCATGAGGGCATTATCTAACAGCAAAGGTGAATCTGTAGGGAAAGTAACAATTTGCTTTGAAAATCAGGGTCACTTTCACAGGCCATGTGCCACCGAACTACTTTCTATGGAGAGCCTCACCCCTTGTCACAGTGGTCTGTGGGAATGCACAAGTCACTAGATGCATGTGACAGTTCACTTTGCATGTCTCACAGCATTGCAGGGGTAAGACATGGCCCCTACACCAGCTGAAGAAAATAGAGGGAAGAATATGAAGGTAACTGAGTGATGAAAATACAGATCTAAAACTGGGAAGACAAAATACACAGAAGAAATCCCCTAAACATCTGACACCACCAGCTGTGCATCCACCTACTTAAAAGTAGATGGAGGTTTCTTGTGAGCACTCTGACTCTGTTTTTGTTTGTCTGTTTTCAGTGTTAGAAATCCACTGAGATTTACTGCAGCATTAATCACTGTTCAACATGACTTAGGCTAGCAGAATTTGACTGCTTGACTACTGTGAGACCTTTGTCAGAAACAAAGCAACACTGAAAATTCTAAGCAAAACCTGTGAATGGAGCACTTTATTTTTTTGATCTCCTTGGCATCAAACTAATAATTAATAGTTAACTCAATTTTGGTGACTGTTTTAGAAGTTAGACTGTTAAAGCTACTTATTTTCTGAGTTCCAAGCTTTTGTTTGCAGTTTATAGAAATACAACATTAGTGCTCGAGACTTCACATCAGCTCTGTGCCAATGAATTTGACTATATGAATAGCTGACTTCTTCCTTCCAGCAAAGTATGTTCTTCACAGTAAGCACTTTTTGTGTGCTCCTCTGCACCACTCCAGTTAACATAAGAAAAATCAAGAAAAGAAATGATAGCCTGAAACATAGTTGGCAAACCTTTTACACTTTCACACTGAAATGTGCTTCTTTTGCCAGTAAGTTTACTAAAATCCAGTTTTTTTTTTGAAAGTACAGTGCCTTAGGAAAGCTCTAGTACTTGCTAGGGAGGTCATATTTACTAACCAGAAAATTATAATTGGAAAAGAGATGAAGCATGGTCCATTGCTTTAGAAATTATTCTTTGAATTGGCCAATTTTCAACTGTAAGGAAGTCTAGAAGGATTCTATCCCATTTCTGCCTCCTAGATTTTTTTCCCCCAATAGCACACTGATAAAAGATTTCCTGTGAGCCTTCTATTTTTCCAATAGATGAAATAAATATAAATTGCTTCTGGGGTTTTTCTTAGTTCTAATGAGTTAAGCCTAGTCTGGAAAGAATATACACAGAATGGAGAGATGCAATTTGGTCACTTGCTTTGCTGTTAAAACAGGATGTTGTGAAATAGCAGATTCAGGCATTAGGAATGCAGCACTCTGAGGTGGCAGGTTGTGACTCTACTTGCAGCAATTTGCATGGCATTTTCTGCAGGTCTTTATCGGTTTACTTTTGTTGTTATTTCACTTCCCATGATAAAGAATTGGAAGATCCCCTTCTGGCAAAGAAACCTTTGCAAATTACAATGACCAAAGGAAGAGCTGCTCTTCCTGATCCCACTATTCCATACCCACCATGAAGATTTTTCAGTTTACATAGTTACTGGCTTTCCCTTCTTTGTGGGTCTCATCAGTTTTGACTATGGAACAGATGTGCTTATCTTACCCCAAAAGATCAGATACTTACAATTTGTCAAGTGCTTTAATATCTTATGATGCACTTCTAAAAATACTGCTTTATTGTTGCTTTTAGGCAAAAAGGCAAATACTAAAAGCACTTGGAAAAGATCATATTCATAAGACGTATGTGAAGGCTTGGTAAGGTCAATCAGATGTTCCTAGCTATGTCCCATTGATGGTTTGTGGCAGTCTAGAGAAAGAGAGACCTGGCTCTTCACATGTGACTGACTTTTCTTCTCCTTGCATGTGACTCAAATGAAGCTTAGTCTGTCCCATAGATTGCCATATAGATGTCTCAGCTATAAGCCATCCCAACGTTCACTGCAGCAATGCATGCAAGTGGGGTGCCATCCCAGGGGCCATGACTGGAAGAGCTGCTCTGCTGTGGGCCAGAGCTCCTTGTTTTGCTTGGTCATCTGCCCAGCACCAACATCAATCAGGTAGCTTGACAATGAGCAAAAGCTGCTGCTTGGGGATTTTCCCACAGATTTGAGCACAGGTAGCTCTACAGGAGACACGAGGCAGGTGAAGGGTGTGTGGCTGGAGCTCACTCTCCCACTGCTCATTGCTCCTTCGGACTGCCCAGTGTGGGGCAATTTAGGAGAGGTCTGTAGCCAGCTTATCTGAGTCATAATAGGGCTTTTATGGCCTCTGCTTGAAGGAGCCAAGGATGTTCAGAGTGGCTGATAGCTGCTTGTCTTTATCATCCCTGCAGCCAGAACCAGGCATTTCCCACCATTAATGTGCAGTCCAGAGTTTGAGAGCTCGTCTGAAAATCAGTTTGTTCACCTTGTGAAGGTTTACATTTGGTCAGGGCTTTTTTGTTTGTTTGCTTGCTTGCTTGCTTGGAGTATACATTTGACAAAGTAAGAGGAGTTTGCAAACTGTTCTACCCCTTTCTTGGGCCCTGTTATGACATCTATCTCAGTCCTTGCACAGTAAGTGGTGCAGCTGGAGTTGCAGACTTCCATAAGCTGGTATCTGTTGTAGATCCTCAGAAGAAAGGTCTCAAAGGGTGAGTACTGTTTTGTTCCCTCTTCCCCTCTCCCCATTTTAAATGCTATCTAATAAGGATTCTTTCTAGACCATATGTTATCATTATTTGTCTAGTATTTACTAAGCCATAAAAAGATGGCTACACAGTTTTACAATAGTTTTTGTTCAGTTTCCTTTAAGTATTTCATGCAAACAAGGCAGGCAGGTTCTGTTAACTAGATTGAAAGGATTCATGATGGGAGAGTATCTTTCCAAAATAGAATTGTCTACAGAATGCTTTTGAAAACATCTGTGGGGTTTTGTACTCTTAGGCCAGTGAACATATTTTTTAAATTTTTCATTTGCTTTTCAGGCAAGAAAATACAAGAATATCTAGATAATTTAGAAACATAGTTTTCTGGATGTTGTTCACTTATGGTTTTCTTCTTCATATTTTTCTACTGTCTGCCTTTCTCTCATTCCCCTTGGGAGAACAATTTCTGTCTTCCTTCAGCACAGAAGCTGCTTTATCTTTGTAAAGGTCAGCATGAGCAATACTGTTGGGGAACTCTATCCACTATGATTAGTTAAACCTTTACTAAAGAAGAGTCTATACTTTCAATGAAAAAACACATTTTTTATAGATTTTTAGACCGTTAATTTATAAATCATGAAATCTGATACTGACTTATCTCTATGTCCTGTAAGTACCCACATGCATTTACACTTCAGACCTTGAGTTCTGAAATTCAGCAAATGCTGTCCTTACAAATATTGCCATTTAGTACCTAAAATTCCTCTTTGAGAAATCTGTTAAAAGCTTTCAGTTTTCCAGACAGGGAGCTTTAAATGAAATTTCCAAGAAAAAGTAATAGATATTGGGAAATAATCCAAATCATTAGTTATAAAATCAACAGTCCCTCAGTTCACATTCCGAAGGGGTCTGTGGCATCATCAATTTCTTGAATTACACCAGTGAATCAGAAGAGACATCTAGGTATTGCTGCTACTGGGTTCTTTAGTTACGCCCTACTTTCTTCTGTTATAGCTCTGGCAGAAAGATATATGACGTAAAATTATCTATTAACAGCTCTGAAATAATCAAATTATTATTTCTTTTTAGAATTCAGTGTTCCTTCAGAAAAATGAAATACCATTCCTTTCAGCATTGTTGTACAACTTGCACCCTTGCCATATTGGACATTATTGAAATTACTGGCCATTTATTCAGTTCCTGAGATAAACAGAACTGAAAGCTCAGTCAATGCATGTCAAGGCAGATATGATCATCCACTAGATTTTTTTTTCCACTTGGCTTTCTTACACTACCTAACCTTCACTGAACTCCCTGCAATATCTGCTTTCATAGAATTCTCCTTAATCCACCTTCACTGTCAGACTGGGTTTTCTGTTTGACTTTCAGAAATAGAGAAATAATGATATTTCTGGTAATTTCAATAACTAGAGAAAAATCATTGAGGATGGGAACTCTTTTAAGAGTGTTAAAGGGATAATAGGGTAACAATGTCAATGTGAAAAGAAATCTTGAATATGTCCATATCTTCATAAGAACTTAGTATTTCCTTTTGAGCTCATCAAATCAGAGTACCTCTTCAGTTTTGAATTACCTTAGCCCAGAACCTTCAGGTTTAAAAAAAAAAAAAATGGTTTCTCAGTCTCTCTTCTGCAGCAGCCAACTATGTGATCCTATAGTTTGGAATTATTTGTAATACAACTATTCTCTCCCATGTAAAACATCTTTGCATCTCCTTCCTGAGTGGATGAGAATAGGATCTATGTTTTCTAGCTGGTCAACCTGGATATTATTTCTGGGAACAACAATGCCTGACATCACTTTATATTGTGAACAGCATCTCAGGTCGTGGTTTCTCTCAGTCAGAACTGATACAAGTGCAAGCCAGAAGATAAACTCTTGAGGACATTGAAGGGAAAATACACAGCTCTGCAGTGCACACTTAGATGCTGTAACCTACCATCACAGAATTTTCATTGCTAACAACCGTATCAGAGAATAGAAGGCCTTGCTGATTGTAAATAGACAATACATGTTTCATTGCTGTTTGAAGAAAAAAGTTGTATTTCCATCTAAAAAAAAGACAAGCAAAGGATGAGGAACAGAGACCAAAAAAAAGTAAGTACTGTTCCATGGCCAAAATAGGAATTATTTTCTAGTTTCCAAGATAACCCCAAGACACATGGCAAACACCAGACAGGAGCAAAACTACAGTGGAGTATCTGTAGAGTCTATGAACACATTTATCTTCACAAGACTAGGCACCTTCACCCATGTTCAGATATATCTTAAAAGAGCACTGCCAGTATGTTTTGCTTTCTAAGTCCAGAGAATCACCTGTTGGAAAACATATTATTCTCAGATTCCTTCAAGAACAATACATTAGAGCCCATTCTTTCTTCACTCTGAATCTTTCAAATATTTTTTGAGGCTTAAAGACACTTGAAGATGATAACCTGTAGGGATGCCTGTAGTAAAACACATTCCATGAGCTTCTGTGGAGTCAGGAGTCCTTTTGTGTGCATACCTACAACTCACAAGAGTTGTGTGCTCTCAACAGTCAGTAACCAGGCAAATGGATCATCTCAAGTACAAACCTACATTATATTCTGTCTACAGTATTTAATTAGAAGAAACTGAGACAAATATTTTTTTCAAATATTTGTGTATACCCTTGGTTGTTTCAACAGATAACATTTTCTTTTGCTGAATTTAGGAGAGGGAAGGCACTGAAGAATGTGAGGTCACTGAATATTCACAAAAGAGCAGAAGAAGCTATGTACTGCTCATCTGGTTTTGTCTACTAAAGTTTACTTCATTTCCAAGTTTTAAGATTTGATTTGGTAAATTTTCAGCAGTTCTAATGATACTGTGTTCTAAAATGTGCAGATGTGCTAAAAGAAAACTAAATCATGAAAAAGAAAATTCAAATGTACATATTCCCATCACTGCACCTCTCTCTGATATGCAGAAAAGATATCCATTGGCTCATACTAATTATGGAATGGTTTGGGTTGGAAGGGACCTTAAAGGTCATCTGGTTCCAACCCCCTGCCATGGGTAGGGACACTTTCCACTAGAGCAGGTTGCTCAGAACTCCATCCAGCCTGTCCTTGAAGACCTTCATGGATGCGAGGCTTGTTTTCTCCTAATTTTTGTTATTTTGTCATTTAAGAGTGCTGTTAGCACTGCAGCTAGAAAGGCTTTTGGGGAAAGTTGAGGTCTCTTCCATGTAGAGATCTCAACTTGTGAAATGTTTAAGCATTTGAAGAGAAGATACGCACAATACAAGTAAATGAGATTTTAGAAAGACATCTCTATAACACATAAGAATACAGAATTGCACATTCTGTTCTGCATGAATGTGTTAAATTCCCTCCCCCAGGTTGTCCTTAGGGAAAAAAACCCAAACTTTATTGCAAATTATTATCCTGGCGAGGGGCCTGGCCCCTTACAAGTTGGAATCCATTTCATGTGCTGTAGATTCTTTTCAGTTTTAAAGCCCGGTGTTGGCTTGTGAACAATGATGACATCAACTCTTGAAATCCAACTCTAGCTTTGTTCCCTGTTCCATAAGGTTTATAAAGCCAGTAGCATTTGTTTTTGTTCCCAAATAGGATATATTTAAACTGACATATCTGATTAATGGGCTGATGTTATGGTTTGTTTATTATTGGGTTTACATTGTATGCCTTAAGTGTGAGAAGATAATTTTAAGAAGAAAGTTTTGAAGTACATAATAAAACGTATTGCAATAAAGACTTCTGAACAATATATAGTATCTGACTATCTATATATAAATCTGAAAATTAAATTAATATGTAAATATCCTTATCAATGAAAAAGTGTTGCTTTGCAATATTGATGTCACAATAATCTTCAACAACCTAAAGCTGGCTGGAGTTAATTAGCCCCTAGCATCATAGCAGTGATATCTGATTGCATCAAAAATGGGAATCACTTGGGACCTTGCAAAATCTCACTGTGTGTAACGTTGTATGTACTTGATACTTATCTATCTCACTCATATGAGGTAACTGATATTATGAGATAGTAAGACGTCAGTCTTACTCTCCTGGATTGCACTCTAATTGCTCTGTAACTGTTCAAGTATAAGCTGGTGTATGCTGCACAAAGGCATTTCTGAGCTCACAGTTCTCTTGTAATTGTGTAGATGACAAGTATGTGTTTAAGAAATGGTGGAAGATAATAAATTCAGTTAATCATAAAACAAGTAGGTTTTTTATGTTTCATGTTGTAGTTCAACATTTTAGGTGTTCTAAGGGAAAATGTAGGAGACTGAGCTTAGCAAAACCTTCCTGCTGTGCTAAGACAGTGATCCTTACAAGAGGTTAAGAGCAAACTTAATGTGGTGTATAAATGTAATACTTTTTCTGTAGCAGTTTTCCCTGCAGTGTGCTGGAAACTGTTCACGAGTTAATTATTGCAGAAACCATGTAAGGTAAAAAGGTACTGTGAGTTCAGTTGTACATGGTGGGCCAGGGACAGGAAAAGTGGTTTTGTGACTGAAATGGGAACCAAAGCCTGTTAACTCTCAGATCATAGAAAGCTATGATTGGACCAAAGTTATTCACCTATTTCTCTGTGGTCAAGGGAATTCTAATTAATTTTTCTAAGAATGCTTTAGTATATTGAGAAATACTTGGTAAGACTTGCCAAAATATGAGGTTGCCACTGCAGTTCTCCATTGATTTTTCTTACCCAGGTTACCCTCGATGAGTGTTCTTTAAATTGTTTCTGCTCTACAACTTACTTTTGTAAAAAAGATTAGGAGCTTTGAAGCATATAAATGAAGTAGGTTTAGGTTTTGTTTTTTTCATAAAAGCTGAGCAGAAAAGCAAGATACTGGGTGCAGTGCCAGGCATCCTGACAGGCAGCTACTCTATTGCATGAACCCTTTCCTAAAGTTGTCTAGGGCAGCAGTTCTCAGCTGAGACCATCATTTGGAGTTGTGGGCTTTAAGTTATTAGCCAACCTGTCCATTAAAGTTGTTTTGTCTTCTGGAGGTACACAGCAAAAAGGTGGAACAAAATGTGCGTACACATTTTTGTTTATACTGTCTTCTGAGTAAATACTATTTTTTTTCTTTTGGGGTGGGGAAGAATTCCTGTAACTTAAAATTTTGAATGGGAAGTAATTCAAATTTTTATCACTTTGAGTAGTTTTTATAAGGTTTAAATGGATGAGGAGATCACAGCCAAAAAATTAGGTACATTTAATCAATATTGAAGGCCAAAATGAAGTCCAAAAGCAAGAACTTATTAAAGAAACATTACAATTAAATCTCATCAATGAAAGATGACAAGTCCATGCATTTTTCTGCATTTCAGAGGATGTTGTTCTCAGCAGACCATCAGTTGTTCTTGCATACACCATACTGTGCTTTTCAGTGATGGTTGTTGTATGAATAACCAGGTCAGCCAGTTGTTTAAATAAAGTTGGGAGAAAAATACCACAGAAAAATGGGAGAGAGAAACAGCTATGTTCTTTAAACATCACATTTTCTCTATTATTCTTAGTTTTCAAAATACTGGAGACAGCTCATGAAAATCTTTTCCTTCTTAGGACATCATTGTTTCTTTATTCCTTTATAAAGATTTATAATATTTTTTGTTGTTTATCTTCAGCAATATATTGTGATTCCAAGAAGAGATGATAATAATAGGAGGAAGGGAGTGAATAATAGGAGAGATACACTGTTGGAAACCAAACTACTGCATTTGCCTAATTTTATCAGTTTCCAACAGTAGGACAAATATAGAAAAATTGTAAACAATATTCTTGACACTTACTTAGTAAAGTTTAGTCTCTGAATCCATATTTAAATTGTTGGCTATCTGTGATATTACATGACAGTGGCTGAAAACCCCAATTGAACCACTAACTGAAAACTGGTCTGTTTCATGCAAATCTTACCAGAATTAGTAGGAGGCACAGGGAGGTACCTCCTTGTAAACTCATAAGCCTCATTAGGCAACCAAGTCTGAGATCTTCAGAAAGGTTTTTTCAGTTTTCCAGGTCTGTACAATGGAGGGTTTTCACATACAGAATTCTGCATCACAAAGGAGTGATTCAAGTTCAGGTTCGTGGATTCAAATCAGGCTCAGATTACCTCAGAGAAATTAGGACCAGTCATCATATTTTCTTCAACCTGCACCAACCAGTCTGGGTTTGCATGTTGCACTGCATAGTGATACTTAAATTCTGTAGTGGGGGACAGACAAATCATAAATACAGGAATGTCTTATGTATTGTCTTGGTTACTTTTATGTGAATTGTGGAAAGAGTCTGATAAGCCCTGACCCCTGTAGGTGCTGGGGCCCAAGAACAACCAAACAATCTATTCATGCCTAACTTCACTAATGAAAAGAGTCTCATGGATTTCTTCTATGATTATTCCTAATTATGTGTTTAATTATATACTTTAAGCATAAAGCCAGGACTGAAATATACAATACCATGCAGGTTCTTGCTTAAAAACCCCTAGACTTACAAGTCATCTAAGGTGAACAAGAAGTTACATTTTCCTTTGCTATTGTACAGATACTGGAGTACAGATACAATACTGTATTTATGTTGAGGCAGTGCAAAAATAAGGTGTTTCAACACAGCATCTCTACATGGGTGGAGAGACAAGAAAACAGAGAAGATTATGTGACCCTGGAGAAATTCTGAACCCCCTGAATACCAGACTATTTTTTACTTTAACAGTGTAAATATTTTATATCTCTTAAAAAGTATAATTTGAAATATGATCTGAATTCCCTTGAGATTTTTTTTTCTCATTCTGGGTGTTTACTTTTAACATTTACTATATATATTATATGAAATTATATAAAATAATAGCTTTAATCCTCACTAAAATGAAACATAAGGGTTTAGCTATTCTTTTACAAGAACTGTGAGGAAGATGAAGTCAACAATGAAGAGAAGACCCTTCTTTTTTGTTGTTGTTTGGAAATCAAAACCAAAATAGTTTGCCTGGTTAACATATGTCATTTCCAGCTGTAATGTTCAATGAGTTTGAGCCAAAGAGCGTATACAGTTTGAGGGAAATGTAGATGTGGAGTGTGCTGGAAAATGTAAATCTTGAAACATAAGAAGTCATAATGTTTTGTGCATTCCTAGTTTGAATTCCACCGGCCTTTTTGTTTCCGTGCTTCCTTTGGAGCCATTTGTCACTGGCCATCACGTGTGCTGCCCCCCACCCCCGCAGTTGTTTAAGTGCTGTCCTGTAGATCACCTGCAGTTGATCCTTGTACATTGACTGACTGATGTTATTTTTCACATGATAAAAGACTTCACCCTTTCCCTTCTTTGGCAGCCACTTGTGTGGGTAACATTTCTGTTGTTAGAACCTCATTGGCCTGATCCCAGCTGAGTTACTATCCTGATCTTTTCCCATCCCAGCATTGTTGAGAAACACCATTTTCTCGCATCCTCCCCACAAAACCATTGCGCACAGGAAATAGGCAGTTGATCCTCATTTCCTTCCTTCAGTTTCAAGCTGTTTTAGAGGACTTATGAGTCAGCATCTCATTTAGTTGTATATCATCATCTACATACTCATCTCAAGCCCTTTGTGTTCTCATTATCATTCCCCTGCAGTTTCAGCTGATTGCATGTCTCTGCAGGATTTCACCCAGAGACTGTAAACCTAAGGAACGCTAATTGTCATCCTAATGTCCTGGGGCCCTGGCTTAGCCCTCCTGTGCTTCATTCTGTACTCCTGCATTTCTCTGATTTTAGCTGCTTTTTTTCTCAACAACAGTGTCATCTTCCTGGGTGACCCATGATAAATGTAATGTGTTTAATGTATTCTGCTTTTGTAAGGATTTCCCTTTTGAAATCCATCAGAAGCATAAATCAAGGGCATATTATACAGACTGAAAAAAGGGGAAAACTTAACATGTTCCTCTTTTGCAGCACTGCCAGTGAAATGGCACTTCAGCTTGTATGTCACTGCCAGCCAGAACAGCAGTGCTGCATTCCTGCGGAGGGAGCACATTGTGCTCCTAACACCCTTCTGTGACATTATTTCAGACTAACTCAGGGGGACAGATGTCTCCTACTAAATCATCAACACAAATGTCTCAAGCATCTGCATTTTCCTCTGGAGACTTAGAATTTCAGTGTTCAACAGGTCTGATCCTGCTTAAAATGGTGAATACGTTGCTTTGATCTGCTTAGCAAGCAGATCCCACAAGGCAGACTTGCAGTTCATTCACCCTTGTTTTGAGGGCCCTGGGATAATGACTAATACAGTCAGTCAGCCCCAAGGTATTAATCCTTGTCCTCCCTGAGCTGCTGTGTATTCCTTTGGGCAGTACCTTACAAGTGGTATTCACCAGACTTTTCTTATGTCTTCGTTTGATGACATTCAGCACACTCCTGGAAAACTTTGCTTTCCTCCTATGACTCTTAGCCTTCTACACCCTTTCCAAGGCCACGACTTGCTCCATTTAGGTTGGAAGTTCAAAAGCAACATGTTTTGCAGCTGTTTCCTTTGTCTCTGGTACTCTTCCCATTACAATGATGTCTGGCTCCCAAAACTGTCTCAACTGTAATGCTCCTTCCTGCTCATACCTGCCAGTCGTGACACTCTGCAACTGTTCCTTAGTTGTGTGTTTTGTCCCAACCCCAGCTTCTACTCTTCTTGGCCTCTAATATTTTCCAGCTTTTTCCAGAGGAAACTACTTATGCTCTTTTGTTGATTTTTTTAATGTATTACTCTTATATGTCCACCTGCCTGTATTAATTTGTTTTTTGAATGCCAGTCCAACATGTTCAAGCATTGGTGCCTCTTGTATCCTGACTATTTGCTTCCACAACTCATAAAAACATAACACTAGTCTCAACAGCAGCCTCTCTGCTCTGAGGGTATTTGGTTAACAGAAAGTGGAAATCTCTTTTTTTCCATCTCATTGGGATGTGACAGGCCCACCTTTCACAGGTTTTCCTTGCATTGTTTGAGCTGGTCAAGTAATGTTCATTCAAGCCAGCTAGGGATCTGCACTCATAGATGAGAATGAAATCACAGGCTTTGTACAACTCCATTTAGGAGAAGGCATGGAGTCATATCTGCTGGCCAGCAGAGGTTGCTCAGAGCACGTTAGTTGAGTGTTCTGCACTCTACAATTCTTTATTTCTTAGTAAATCAAATCTAGGTTTTTTAATTTTCTGTGGGATTTGCTCCAACATCCTGTTTCTCTCCTCATGCTGGGTATTTGTTTTGATGCCTCATCTCTCTAGAACAATGACAGAGTTGGTGAGGGAAGCAGAAGACAGGGGATTGTCCCAGAAACCTGTCCCTGGAGTCGAGAGATCACAGCCCTTGATGCATTTGGAAATTGCAAAGCTCTCCTTGGACTCATTTCCCATCATTGTGGACTATATATATCCATATGCATGCTGATAGATGGAAAAAAATCATACTCCTCTACAATCTAGAAGTAAAGGAAAAAATAGATCATTATTGTTTTCCATCTTTAAATACCCCTGAGGTTAGTGGAATGCTGATGAAGGCATCAGTGTGGTGTTGAGTTTGGATAGAAATACAGACAGTTAAGAAATATTTTGGAAAGTTCCAAAGGAAGCCATGCTTCAGGTTTGGATTGAGACCCAAATGCCTTCAAATTTCATTCATAATAAGGTCTTTACGTGGGCTGCAGTAATGGTCTTAATTATATTTCTCCCACACTGGCATGTCTGGATCTTCTTTAGGAGATCTGAAGTTTGCTACATAACACTGTGGACACCTTGTTAGTTCTCCTGGTACTACCTTATGCAGGAGTTGCAGCCTCCTGCTGCGCTGCTGTTGTGGTTCTGGATTTTCATTTTTTTCCTGCAAGGCTGTTTTTTTCAGAGAACACTAGCTCCTAATCTGGCAGCATATCTGTTTGATTTCAAGTCAATTCCTGCAGGAGGAGGGAGAGACTTCTGGACTAAGGTGGACTCATTTGATGTATTTTAACTACATATCTTCACTTATCTACTTGCTTTAAAATAAGTACCATGTGATAGGAGCAGGGGAAGAGTTAGGGATACAGGCAACTTTTTCTCTGGATTGAGGGTGAGAAGTGTTGCAGGTTTCCTCAAGCATCCTCATTTGCTTACCCACCCTTAAGTCAGAATTGATGTTTCACTTCCTTTGGGACTAGGAAAGTTCAGAGAAAAGTGAGACAATTGTAATCCCCCATAAGATGACAAGGTTTGAAGAAACTAAGTAGCTCAAGTTGATCCTGTGCAATGGCTTTAGGAAGGGTGACTGTTGCACTCTTTAAATGCTGCCTTTGGGCAGAGTAATGTCCCTTCTGACATGTGGTCTTGATGTGTAATGATGCTTGAATGTCATGATGCCTGAATGTCAAACATGCAGGATGATTTTTTTCCCTTGTAAGTTTTGTGTGTTTGGCATTGAGAAGGGACTTGATCTTATACAATCCTTTTCTCTTTTCTTTTCTTTTCTTTTCTTTTCTTTTCTTTTCTTTTCTTTTCTTTTCTTTTCTTTTCTCTTCTCTTCTCTTCTCTTCTCTTCTCTTCTCTTCTCTTTTCTCTTTTTTTTCTTTTTTTTTTTCATTTCTTTTTAAGCATAATTGTTTAATAACAGCCAAGGAGGGTTTCTCAGGTTTGCCTATGTGGGATGGTAACATTATAAAAACATGAAAAACCCCAATACAGTTTCAGTATTACCGAGACATTAGCAACAGACTGTTTTGTCTTTGTGGTTTGGAACTGGAATGTTTCCAGTTGTTGCCGGAAGGCTACATTTAATTTGTACTGTGTTTGCATAAATAGCTTATTTGTAAAAATCACATTTTACTTGAACAATTCTAAATGATGCAGTTATCATAGGGAGAAAAATGATCTATTGTTCTCTTTAAAATAAAATGGTACTGCCCTTCCAAAGTATCCAAAGGACAAACGCATGAAAAATCATAGCATACTTATAAGTTGCTTATCTCATCCCCAGAATCAGCTCTCACATGCTCATATCCTCTGGGTTTGTAAAATTCAAAAGATTTTTTGAATTACTCTCTTAATTGTGATGTTGGCATTATAATTACTTGCTAAATAAGATTCTTTAACAATGACGTCCTTGTTGTCGAAGCGGTTGCATTTCTTTGCCTGGGATGAATAGCTGCGTGTTCTGAACTGGGAAGCAGCAATTGTTGTGGGAGCCTGACTGTTGGAGGAGGAATTGATTGCTTAGAGAAGGTTTTTAGAGCACTCTAGAAAAATCTCCCTTACCTCCACCCACAGGCAAATGAAGACTAAGGAAAATACAGGACCTCCACCTCTGTGAACTCAAACAGCAGTAGGCAATTTCCCCTCCAATTAGCATCTCGTTCATGTGTTGGAGGAAAAAACTGGTTGGGTTTTTTTGGCCCTTAAACCCCTTTTAGCAAATTCTCACATTCTGTGAGGTTAAAGATCAGAGGCAGAATAGTAAAGAGAGATGTGATTGACAAAGACTTTTTATTCATATCATAGTTTCTCTTACTCTTTTTTAAGTTGTGGTTAATCCTGAGTTACACAGTATTTCTAAGTACTGCTTGAAGGATTCCATGTCCCTGTAGTAAAGGTGAAATGAACACAAAAGTGTAATGACCACTGCTGACTCCAGCCAAGAGTTGTATCATTTCTCAGGAAGAATGTTTTGTTATTTGTCAGTTATGGTTTATATATATATATATAAATCTCTATGGCTCAGCTTTCAGCCATTAACTCTTATATTAGAACATTCTTTGTTTCTTTGACATACAACCACATGTAGCACACCTGAACTGAGTCCAGCAAGAGTTCTGAGAATATTGCATATTAAATATTGATAGAGCATATTGTTCTCTGCCACATGTGCATTTCCTTCATTGTTTTTCAGTTCTTCTCTCTTCCTTTATTCACTATACTTTCAATATATACAGGGTTATTCTTTTTTATTTTCTATTGTTCTCCTCTTTCTTTTCCTGTTAACAATTCTCTCTCCCCCTCCCCTTCTTTTCTCTCTGATCCACAGGTTTTGCAGTGCATGTTGGTCTCCCTTCATTCAGAACTTGACATTCAAAGGTACATGATGAAAATTGAATCCTCTCAGAGAGTTAGTACTGTACTTTCTTTTTTCTGCACTCTGCTGTGAATTGAGTTTGTTACCCTTTAATTGTGTGTGTCTTGCTTCACAGCTAAAGTTCTCAAATAAACATGAATCTGCATGCTTTGCCTCTGTATTTCACAGCAGTGAAGTATTATGCATATAGATTAATTGCATATGGGAGTGTGATGCATGTGCATCCTCTTGACAATTTTTTTAATTCTGACCTTTCCTTTAATGGCATGATAGACATGAAGCTCTTGTATTAGATGCTCTGAAATCCACCAAAATTCAGTGGTAGATTCTAGATAAGTGATTCTGAAACATTATCCCAATTCCAGCTTTATATTTCTATTTATACATACTTGGAACTGACTTAGGTGGTAGAAGCTTTGCTGCAAAGTTAAGGACAGCTCTGTGGGCAGAGCAGAAAATATTTTTGTATTGGACATGCAAAAAATCTTAGTTCTGAAACTTGCAGAATTCTCTTATATGCACAGTGTGCACCTCTGAAGTCACCTGTATCTCACCTTTCATCCTGCTGACCTTCTCTTCCATTTCTAGATGGCTTGTAACGAAACACAGAATGGATGTCTGCAACAGCTATCTTTTCCCCCCAGGGAGGCAGGGAATGTGCACAGGCCTTGCAGGCAGACACGTAAAAAGGTGCCTGTGCGTGGTTCCTACCGCAGCCACCAGCGCGCTCCTAAAGCACCAAGATAACGCGTGGTGGGAGCCAGGAGGGCGGACTCGGAGCGGGCAGAGTGGCAGCGGCTCATTTGCACCTGATTTGTGTTTCCCCTCTCAGGATTTAAGGAGGCCAATAAACATGCCGACCATAGGGAAGGGTGGGAGAAGCTGAGGTGTGACCCTCATCTTCTCCCTCCCTCGCCAAGGTGGCCTGGAGGGAGGGAAAAGGAAGCGAAAGAGCGCGGTGAGAAGTTGGGAGAGAGGCGCAGCAGAAGTTCCTACAACCTCTCTCCTGCGGCATCCTCCTAACTCTCCCGGGTGCCAGAGCAACAAGCTCGAGTAAGTGCTTCAACACGCTTACTTCCACGAGTAGAGGCTAAAAATAAGTCGGTGGCGTGGGTGCGGTGCCGCCGGAGGCAGCGCTGCCTCTCCCGGGCCATTGTTCCTGCTGGGGGCCGGCAGCTGCACCCTGCCCGCAGACCTCGCTCCCACTCACCGGCCCCCGTGTCCGTGCGTCTCTTTTTCGGGTATTTTTAAAATAGCATGTTAATGCAGAGCCCCTTCTCAGCCTGTAGAAACACAGAAAAACAGGTTTTGCCAGGATCGCTGCATTGTGCTGCTTTGCTTTGGGAAACAGACACCACAGAAACAGACCCTCCTCCTGTTTTCCTTAGGGACGTGTGTGGGAGAACAGGGATGGGTAAATAATCTTCTTGAATCAGAACTCACTATCCCCTAGGTACATTTAGGCATCTGGTATATATTCGTCGCCCCACTCCCCCTTTAGTTTTTGCATGTGGTTTTAAGCATGTAAAGATCTTTCCCCTTTAATCAGCATAATGACAGTTTTTGTTTAAACCATCCCTTTTAATCTTCACAGTTCTCATGGCGATTTTGGGGATTGTGTAGGTAGGAGTTACCTCACCCGCTGCTGATGAAACGCAGCCATCTCCTGGATGGAACAAAGGGTCGTGCTGGGTTGTGAATACTTCACAGTAGAGTTTTTCAGGAGGGAAAAGAAAAATAGCTTCCAACTGAAACTGCCATAAGGTTTTAATTAAGACAAATGCTGATGTCTAGGCTGGAATTTATGGATAACTTATTTAAACAAAGTAATAATAAACCGAAGCTGTGATGCAAGAATATGACAGAGACTGTGGAAGACGAAATTTTGCTCTGAGTAAAATTGATGGACCCATAGAAGCCTTTGCAGGGAAAAATAGTGAGATGATCCATGGCTTTTTAAATTTGACTCTCATATATGAATAAATTCTTCACGTGACAAAGGATTAGAATAAAGCAGAAAGATAAATGATTTTATTTTAAAGATTTCTTTCATTAAGTATGATTTTTGCTTTACATTAGTGGGTGACTAATAGTTTTCTCTGTTGTTTAACTTCAATTTCTACCCTCAAATCTTAGGCAGGCATTTGTAGAAAAAGAAAACCTTGGATTTGGACAGAAACATACTGCGAAATATTTTTGTCCTTTAATGTGGATGGCTTGAGGTTTTTCTGATACTACACGTGTTCCAAAGAGATGCCACAGCATGTTGCATATTTCAGTCTGGACTTGTCTGGACCAATTAAGCTGCTCTTAGACGGGCTGTTGAGTTCCTTAGGGCAGCATTTTCAAATGCAAGTTCCTGCAATTAAACATCTGAATAAGAGGTCTGGCAGCTTAAGTGCTGAGCACCTACAGCTTTTATTGCTCCTAATGAATATCTTTACTATAAACACACAGCTTTCCTGAAAAACAGGTTTCAATTTATCTAGGTGCTTACAGTTAAAAAAAAAAAAAAAAAAAAAAAGGTTGAAAATGTTGTTTTATGTTAGTCATTTATAACAGAGTTTCATGAAAACCTTTTTCTGCTAACTCTGGGGATCCACCAGCTGAAGAGCAAGCCATGGTCTTGCCAAGGGGGAGCAGCCTGTGGATGTCCTCCTGCTCTGTGATTCACAGCACTCGGGATTAAAAGCAATGAGTTTTGGCAGCTTGCCACAGCAGGGAGCATGCAGCTGGCCATCAACAGGAGCTAGCAAGGCTCGTGGGAAAACGTGCAGATTTTTAGGATGATTTGAATATCATTACAACCTAAAAATATGGCAGATAAACTCTGTCACATCATTAGACATGGGGGGTTTTTTTCCTCTAGGTGGAAGAAACTGGGGTCAGCATCAGTGCATACAGAGTGGTGATAAAGATCCTGTCATAAGCCGAGAGGGGTTTTGCCTTCAGATATATTCACTAAATTGATTAAAATGGCCACTCGCTGGAGCATCCTGACCCTCTCACAGTGACGGGGCAGTGCGTGGCTGTGACTGAGCATTGCTGGTGCTGCGGACCGAGGTATCTTCCCCTCCTTCTCATTCACCATGGGAGGGAGGAGGAATGCTTTCTTTTAGCTTGCTTGGAGAAGTTCTTCTGCGTCCGTTTCCTCCCTTTCTCAGAGCATGGAAAGACCTGCTCTGGGGCAGTACCTCAGGTTCACAGTACGCTGCATTCATTGCTTTGCTCAATGACCGCACGCCAGGTGGCCGGGGGAGGGCTCTGTGGCCTGTGTTCTGCTGGCATCACTCCTGTGTGAGGATGGCGAGCTCCGGCTTCCCCCGGGACCGCCGGCGGCAGGAGGAGGCCGGCAGTGCTGCAGGGAAGGGGCGGCTCGGGCGGCATCCAGCGCAGAAGATGCCTCCAAGCCAAGGAGGCTCCAGGCAAGTGCGGCGGTACCTTGCTTCAGTGCTAGGGGTGGTGGGCAACCGTGGCTCTCCTTTTCAAAGGGGAAATAATTCTAGCCATTCATACCATAGAAATCAATATTGCCACCAGGCAGATGCTTGTGAGAAAGAATGGCCTTTGTAACTCACTGTTGTTGATTCAACAGAAAATAGTGAAAAGTTTGGGTTCAAAACAGAGAAATGAAAGCTAGAAATAAATGCTAGTCCATGAGCAGGCATCAGGGAAGAGTGTAACACCTACAGGATCTGCATGCAGGCAGGTGGGCAACTGCCCTCCTACTCTCTTCAGCTCTGGAGAACACGGATGCTGGCATATGCCTGCTCCTGGCGTGGTACCATCTCCACCTGATGGCGTCCGGAAGAAAGATGCCATAGATTTTTTACATCTTGTCATGGTGAAGAAGTACCAAAAGCACAGAAGTGGGCTTGTCATGGAAGATGGTTTAATGTTGCATTCAGCTGCTGAGTCATCTCCCCACCCCCATCTCCCCCAGTGAGACAGAGTCTCCAAATAAATCAGTTGCACAGAGGTAATGTGAACTTCAGTTTGTACAGACATGTATAAGCATTTGACTTTTCTGAGAGAGTGCTGTGGAAAAATATGGAAAATGCTTAAAACCGAGATAATATGGGTAGTATTGGCTTTCTCAGCAGTAATGTGTCACTAATAGCATGTCCAGACAAGTAAAACCCTGTTGTTGCATTAATATGGAAACCCAAAGGCTGTAGCTGTGGAAAAAGCAGATCCATCCTTCAGACAACAATAATGTGAATCTGACACAAATGTGATGAAGAAGTATTGTTCCAGTAGTAAGAATTCATGTGCTGTGGCAATACTTTAGCTGATAAACTCATCATACATGAAACACAGCCTGATTATATGCCTATTTGCAGTTTGTTACATATCCTATATCCATCTTTGGTACATGTCACAGGACAAGTGGTTTACTTGAAGGTCAAGAAGAGTAGGCTTCCATTTTTCTACTTATTTTTCTTCTCTGTTTGAAATGTCAAGAAGACTATTAAATGGAGGGGGGGAGGAGTGCCTGTGCTATGTTCTTTAGAGTACATGATTGGAAAAATACATTTTACTACCTCTGTTTTATTTTTTGGTGTCTTTGTTTACCATTTGTATGCTGCCAGGAGTGCTAGCAGCTTCCAAGATATATAAGATTCTTCTCCTGAATAGATAGGTTTCTGTCAAGATAAGGGCTAAGGAAGTTCCTGGAGGCAAGAAATGAAAAGTGGGAATTGACCAAGAGATGAAATTAAAACTTTCTTCAGGTTATGCGATTTTTTTCTTTTTGGAGTTCTGTTTTGTCTATGGAAATGTGTAAAGCAAATTTGCAGGAGAAAGGAAAAGAGAGAAAAAAGGTTTCTGTTGTATAGATTAGTATAAAAAGTAACTGGAAATGAGCACAGAAGAACACTATGAAGAGCAGAAACATGAAACCAGCTAGAACAAAAGCATGGGAGGATTAGTGTGGACAAATGCGAGCAGAGGACCAGAGGCAGAGGCATGCAGAGAATCCGATGAAAATCTCTGGTACTCCATGACTGCCCATTACATTAGCATCTCTGCAGTATTTCACTTTTCTTTATTCAGGTACTTTCAGACTTCATTCCTAATTATTTGCAATTTTTCTCCATTTAAAGAGCCTTGAACTTTTTTTCTTTAGTTTTTCTGAGTTGATGAAAGGACTAAAGCAGATGTATTAAAAGTTCATTCTTTTGCCAAACTGTAACAGACGGATGTCAGTCATGAGGCATGATTAACTACAGTTTTAATTCTTTGTCAAATCCCAAGAGTGGTTGAAAGATCTGGATCTTCTGTAATTGCTAGCTCCATGAGCTATACTTAAATATATACCCTGAAAAAGTTACAAGGATCTATATCCTTGTAAATAAAATAGTATATCCTAAATAAAAGAGTCATCAAAAAGCACTGTGTAATTACATGTAGGTTTGCACCAGATTTGTCCATCCTTATTTTGGCCTTTCTGATGATCTTGTAACCCAGAACTAGCACAGACAACATCTTTTATCAGAGAAGTCCTTAAGGAGGGTCAGCTCTACTCAGCTGGCTGAAGGATGAACCCTGTTGCACAAAGAAACAAGCAGGGGAGTGCCTCCTAAAGTACAGCTCGGGGGCAAGGACCTTGGCTGACTGAGGAAATGTAACCTAACTGGTCTTGGCAGAGGGGGAAGAGAGACCTGCTGCCTCATTCTGAACCTCCTTCTGTTTTCTGGCATTTTATCCCCGAGGTGGCTTGGAATGTGCTGGTATTTCCTTGGGTTTGTCTGCCTCTGTGGAGTATCTATTTACACATTTTAATTTTGCATCATGCTGTTCTCTAGTGGGCATATCTTGAGTTTTCTTCTCTGTTCAATATTTCAATTGCTACAGCACCATTCTGACTCACATAGCAGCAGTCTAGACTATGACTCTAGCTGGGTACTGTTGGGTCCTGAAACATAGACTATTAGGGTCAACATTTATTTTGTGAAAGCTTGTACTGTGTGCTAGTTCCTGAAATGTCCTTAAAATGACATTTGCTGAAGTTTTGAGTATTTTAATATTAGTGAACATTCAGAGAAAAAAAAAAAGCCATTGCATATTAAGTATTTATTTGACATTTGTTTTATTTTTCTTACCTGATATTAGAATCAACATCCTGAATAATTATGACAAGGTCACCTAATGCTGAAGGTTTCTGCACTGCTTCCTTCAAAAAGCTTTACAAGTACTTGTAGCTACAGCTCTGTAAATGTTGCTGGTTCCTTCGCCACTGCATGGGTTGGTTTTCCTAATAAGTCATACCTAGGAATCCACTTGATTATTAAGTAACATCTAGTCTTGTTGCCAATGATAAAAATGCTTTCCTATCAAATATGCGCTCCTATCACTCAGTTACTTGAATACCCACTGCTGTTGCTGAGTTTGAGAATTTTTTTAGAATCTGTTTAAAATTCAGAATACTGGAATCTAATGTTTACAGGAGTTGAGCATGACAAATAGCTTGAAGCCTTTCATAAACTGCATGTGTATATTTGGTGATCTCAATTATAGCTTGCATTGGCTTTACGTTTGTGTCACTCTACTTACTAGAGTGGAACTCCTATGGGTTTGAGCTGGTGGATTAAGAGGAAGACTGGGCTTTGCATCTGAGCAGAATCCATGAGGTGCCTCTGGACTGCTTCAGAAAGCTGCAGTATTGATGGTGAGAAATGAGGGCTGCTGAAAAAGGATCTTTTTTAGTGTGGTGGGTTGACCCTGGCTGAACACCAGCTACCCACCAAGCCACTCCATCCCCCTCCTCTGCTGGAGTGCAGGGGAGAAAATAAGATGGAGAAGTGTCCGTGGGTTCAGATAAATTGCTATTTCTTAATAAAAAAAAAGCAAAGGCCACATGCGGAAGCAAAAATAAACAAAGTATTCTCTGTTCCCCATCAGCAGGTGATGTCAAGGCACTTTCCAGGAAGTGAGGTTTCAGGCTCCAGTATATGTAGCAGTTGCTCCATAGGACAAATGTAATAACAAATGGTCCCTTTCCTCCTCCTTTTTCTAAGCTTTTATTGCTGAACAGTCATCAAATGGTATGGAATATTCCTTTGGTCAGTTTGGGTCAGCCTTTCTCACTATTTCCTCTGCCAAGATCTTGCCCACCCACAGCCTCCTGGGCGAGTGAGGGAATGTTGGAGAGAGCCTTTATGCTGTGCATGCCCTGCTCAACCATAGCAGAAATAATGGTGTGTTATCAACACCTTTCTAGCCACCAATACAAAGTACAGCACTCTGAGGGTTGCTATTGAGAAATTTATCTCAGCTAGACCCAAGAGGTTTAGCTACAGTAACGATACCATGTCATCTGTGGGGATCTGGGATGCTGTGTCTTAGGTCCCACAGCATTTCCCCAGGGACAACCAAAGAAACACAGCATTGCTAAGGTTGGCTCCATCTGTGCATTGACAGGACACGCTGGGCAACTGCTCAGCTGAATCTGTGTCTGTTGGTTTTGGTAATGAGGTGTCCCCTTACTGCTCAAATATACATCTGTTCATATTGTCAATGAACAATGTACATGCAACTGCATGCCTCAAATGACATTTGGGGATTATTTTATTATGAATTGAAGAGAAAAAATAAGCAAAAGCAAAGCAAAATAAGCTTGATCCATATTTTTATATTATCAGTATATATTTTCTTAAAGACACAAGGAATCTTCTTCCCAACAAACTCTGAAACTAATGACCTTTTGCAGGTTGAGTTTTTTGCCTTTTTTAAAAATCTTGTTTTACTTTTGGTCATGGTTTTCTAGAAAGGGAGAATTATATGCCTGCTATCTCCCTATTAATGGATTTCTACAGATAAGTTTTTAATCAGTACAAGGAGCTACAGAGCTGTAATGTCTTGGCTTGGTAGTACTTCCGTAATATGCCTGTGCAAACAAAATACTTTAGCAGTGATGGTTCATGAGCCATTTTGGAAAGTTAATGAAGAAGTACTGCTTATCATATTCTTTTCTGTGTTTGCAGGTCACTTGTCACCTCTGTAACTTTTCCGGCACAAGTCGCTGTATTTACAACCTGCAGACTAGTGCTGACCATGGCACTTCAGAGCATACTTTAGAACAGATGTTATTTGCTTTAAGTCCTGCATAAAATTCAATGCTCTTGAACAATTTCATTGCAGGACATTGGATAGTACCTACTATTTTAATATTAGCATTTAGAAAGTGAGAAGTTCTGGAGGGTTTACTTTCTTCTGAGGTATATCTAATCATTGTAATTTGTGAGCAACTGCACAACTCGGCAAGAACAGGCCCTCTACAGCAAGCTAATGAAAATGTAATAAAAGTTGAAGTTCTTCATACATTCAAAGTCACATAAGGAATATTGTGTGATGCGTGCTATTGCTGAAATGAGCTCTCCTCATTTCACTTGAAAAACCACTGAAAGAAGCAGATGTCAGCAAGGTTAGTTAGCTCAGCTTTCCAGAAAGAAGCATAATGTTTTTTGGATCTTGACAGTATCTTCAAACCTCAAGTTGCAGTTGATTTTGATACAGGAGATTTTTAACATAATAGCATCTGACCTTAAATGATAGGGGAGAGAAAAACATGTAAGTTTAATGACATCTTGTGCCTGGTGCTGATTATAGATGTCTATAAACTTCATATTTACATACTGGGTTTGGAACCTAGTAAGCTTTCTTTGCTTTGAATTTCTGTTTTGTATGTTCTCATTTGCTGTGATATGGTTTGATTGAGAGAGACCAGGAAATTATTCTTCCAGAGTAATGGTACATGTGGTTGTGAGGGGATTTCACTACACAGTATTGAGTATGCTTCTTAAAGCAACCCCTTTTTGTGGAAAGGGGTTATAATGTCATTTATAGTTTGCAAAAAATGTTCAGGACATTTTATTTCCTATTGAGTGTGTTTTTATTAGGCAGATCCTACAGTGAAGAATTGGTAGAAGTGCATAAATGAAACCATATCTCTCCCCTGCTGGAAGAGTCGGGTTTTTTCCCAGCAGCTGTGTTTAGCAATTTACTGGCATGATTTCCTAGTAACAGTCATAGTTAATTTGGTCAGTTAATGAACACACCATTTATGCTGGTGCAACAAAAAATAAAATTGGTTGTGATTTCAGTTAGAAATGTTGGATGGCTGTTTTGGCTTTGCTGCATGACCTGGACCTTGCATAGATGGCACAGCAGAAGACACTGAAGTTGATGCTTTACAACTCCATTACAGTATTGCTTTTCAGAAAATTTTTCTTAGCAGACTTCATAAAATTAGAGAGTGTGTGTATGTGTGTATGTGGACAAGGAGAATGGCATTACTGTACATCTCCTCAGCACGTCTTATCCTCAGGGCCTTGTTAGCAACAAAATTTGCAATGTGGATTTACAACCATAAAAACTGCAGCAGAAAGTCCAAGGACACTCTTCCTAAATAATCTACACAGAAGTGACCTTCAGCATACCAGTATTTGAAGAAGTTTGGACTCCTTCCTTCTTCTCTTTAGTTTTTTTTTCCTCCCACACTCTGGTTTCAGTAGACTAATAAGGAAATGCTCTGTTTTGCAGACAAGAAGCCCGAAGCTGTCCCAGAGCCCACAGCCCAACTTGGGTGACCACACAGAACACCTCTCTGAGGCATCTGCTGATTCCTTAGAGGCCATGTCTGAAGGTGATTCTCCAACCCCCTTCTCGAGGGGCAGCCGCACGCGGGCGAGTCTTCCCGTTGTGCGCTCAGCAAACCAAACCAAGGAAAGATCACTGGGTAAGAGCCTGCTGCAGTCCTTCTCCACTCTGTGCTTAGTCTGTGTTTGCCATTTGTGGATTTAAAACAGTCTTCAAATAGTTTGGGGTTGACAAAGTAAAGACTTTGGTAGCACATTATTTTTCATGTCAGGTTGTTCTTTGGAAATGAACTCGGTATGGGGTACCGAGTAACTTGGAGGAATGGTGCAATTATTCTCGTAAGATCTGAAAGTGTGATGAGAGCATAGTAGACATGCAAGGAGAGAGATGCAGGCCCTGACATGAAATGCTGAGTAATGGTTAAAACCCACTGTTGCAAACACTTCTTGCCAAGCCTGCAAAATATTTGGCAATGAGCTTAATACAAGACCGTACCCTCATTTTCAGACAGGAGACACAGGCTTTTTCACTTTGTTATTTCTTCAAAGCCAGGCTTTGTTGAAAGAAACCTAGAGATATTACTGACTTAGTAATCCATCTTTCTGAAAAAGTTTGTATTTGTGTGGTGATAGCTTTCCAGGCAGAGGACTTGAATGGATATGCTGATGGAGATGCCCTTTACTTCGAGGCAGTGCCCTTCGGTCTGCACAGTAACACGAGAGATGTGTCAGAACAGGTGGACAGCTCTGCTTCCTGCATTCTTCCCATATCTCAGGGTTGAATTCAGCCCAGCTGTGAACCAGAGTTCCTTTTATGATGGTGAATTTTGTCTCAGAGACTCTGCTCAGCTGATGGATGGTAGGAGTAAAGGCTGTTCTTTTGAGAGAAGACACCAGAGGGCAGTTAAAGTGTTGTGGGAAGGCAGTAACTCGTGTGGATTGCTGAGGAAGGCAGGTTTTGCTCATAGGTAGTAAACTGAAATGCTGCTTTCCTGTAGGCTCATCTCCCAGTATAGAGAGTGACATAAATCGAAGACTGGACTCATCATACCATGCTTGTAAGCTTGTCACGGTGGTTTACTTGTCCCTCAATAATCTAAGACAGTTTCTGTCAAGAGTATTATGATATCTGACAAACACAAGTGCGGAGAAAACAGAGCTGGAAGGGGTCCCTTACTCTTCCAGAGCTGAAATGGGAAGAGCAGTGGGGCTAGAAACAAGGAGCTGATCCCTGCCCATGTCAGCTCACAAAGTGGCTGCCCTCCCACAGCTTGCTGGGCCACCAATGTGTTGGACTTTTGGGGGAGAAATTTGTGATATTTCAACCTGGATAAGACTTTTTTCTTTTGAGGTGTTTCTAAGAGCACATGTGTGTTTATTTCACTTGCACTTTTATGTTTACTATACTGTGCTGCCTGTAAGTCACTGCTGGGTAGGGCATCCTCAGTATGGCTTACTTCACCTCAGGATTTTGCATAAAACTTCTATTTGCTTCAATATGATGTTAAGTGGTTGAGCCTTTGGAACTCACAATCCAGCCCCACTGTGTGGGCTGAGGACCCCAGAGCTGGATGCAGCACTGCAGGTGGTGTCTCAAGAGAGCAGAGGGCAGAATCCCCTCCCTTGACCAGCTGTCCACGCTGCTTTTGGTGCAGCCCAGTACACGTTTGGCTTTCTGGGCCATGAGTGCACTTTGCTGGCTCATGTCCAGCCTCTCATCCATCAGCACCCCCAAGGCCCTCTGGGCAGGGCTGCTCTCACTCTGTCCATCCCCCAGCCTGTGTTCATACCAGGGGTTGCCTTGACTCAGGGCACCTTGCACTTGCTCTTGGAAACCACAGGAGATTGCCACATGCCCACTTCTTGAGTTTGTCCTGGTCCTTCTGGATGGCATCCCGCTCCTTAGGCATGTCAACAGCGCCACTCAGCTGGGTGTCATCTGCAGATCTGCTGAGGGTGCACTCGATCCCTTCATCTATGTGATTTTTGAAGATACTAAGTAACACTGGTCCCAATACAGACCACTGGTCCCTGATGTCCTTTGGAACTCTGAGCCATTGACCACTACCCTCTGGATGTAACCATCCAACCACTTAATTATCCATTGAACAGTCCACTCATCAAATCCATCTCTTTCTAATTCAGAGAAGGATGTTGTGGGGACCATGTCAAAGGCTTTACAGAAGTCCATATAAAGGGCATCTGTAGCCCTTCCCTTGTCCACTGCTGTAGAAGCCCACTGCAGAAGGCCACTGGCTTAGTGAGACAGGACTTGCCCTTGGTGAAGCTGTGCTGGCTGTCCTGAAGCAACTCCCTGTTCTCTGTGTGTGTATGTGTGATCCTTCCCACAAGTGTTCTCAGCCTCAAGGTAACTTCAGCTTAGGGATTTCCTGGTTATGGTTTCTGCCTGTACAATAATCATCAAGATATGTCTCCTCCAGGTATTTGTTCAGTCCACCTTTGATTCCCATGTAAATTTTTCACATCCTCCACAGTGCATCTGTGACTTTGGCAGCGAGTTTCTGTTGGTTTACTGCCGATCACTGCTTGCCTGTTGTTTTGCTTTGTATTTGTTTATGAGCTCTAAGTTATGCCTCCTAGTCCTTGTTAGAAGTGACAGCAAACATCAGATTGCTATCTGCTTCCCCCAGGCCATATCTGATTTCTTTGGCCTGTCGTTTCCCTCAGGTCATCTCTTCTCCAGCTGAGAAGTGCTGCTATAACCACTTGTTGCTCATCCAGGAACCATCCTGGACATCTGATTATCATTGCTGCCCTGAAATTTTGCAGTTCAATAGTATCTTTGCTAAGATGGGAGGACCATAAGTTCACTGTTAAGCAGTTCATTCTTAAACCCTTTCTTTAGCCTCTCTTGCATGTACTGAAATGTGTTGTCCAGGCCCTAATGGAGAACAGCCATCACTATTTTATTTAATGGCCAGGATTTCAGACCCTGCAAAACACCCTGTCTTTCATGTGCCAGAGACACATGCCCCAGCTTATCCCACGAACAGGCCAAATGCAGGAGAAGGAAAAAAGTAAATAAACAACAGGGAAGCAGTGTATTATGAGGCATTTCAGTTGAGAGTTTTTAGATTTGAAATGAACAAAATAAGCCTTTTCTCTCTGTATTGCAGGAAGGGTCACAGATATGTGGGTGGCTTAAGGGATCATCATACTAAGCCAAATAGGAGGTAATACATTGTCATTACCCCACAATCTGTCTTTTTCTAGTTGTTCCAGGAGCTAATTAATAAAAAATAGTTTGTTTAAAAGATAAAAAATATTCCAAAATAGTTCAGTTTTATATTGTTATTGTTACTATTATGTGCATTTCTTTTATAATAATGTCCTTTTTGATCTCTTCTGCCACTGTTGTCTAACAACAGCAATGTTCTGAAGTTTTACTTTTGAGATGCTTTGCATGCTATGATCCTTTTTACTTCCATCTGTAAAAGGGACTGTTTATTTTTAAAAAACAGGAAACTGTTTATAATGTCAGTTTTAAAAGTGTCATGAATGTACTTCTATTAATATGATTTAAATAATGTGTAGCCTCACCTCCCTTTCCATATCTATTAATTTTTTAATTTGCTGTAATTTAAATAAAAATCATGTTTTGATCCTCAGCGAACATAATTTCAGCAAAGAGAATAATGAGCTTTTGTAAACTTCTATTAATTTTACATTGCATATCTCAATGCATTTTAAAAGAACTGATACGTTTTCTAATTGTTCTGTGGGTTCTTATTTTACTAGCTATATATGAGTTGGTTTGTTTTCAAATTGTGGTCTGAATTAACATGAAACCTGAGAAGGAGTAACACAAATGCATTTTGGCTACCTCACTATCATGGGTTTGTCAGTCAGGACTAATCTAACAGGACATGGTATTCACGTGGAATTGACCTAGAAAACAGTATTCCTATTGTGGGCCGATTTAAAATTTCAGCCACTGCTTTTGAAATTTAGGTTTTTCTTGGCTAAGAAAACAGAAATCAACACTTCCTTCATCATTGTTCAGCCTGGAGACAAAGCAAGATATTAAAAGAAATGAATTCACCGTGCAAGAGAAAATTAAATGTATTTGAAAATACGTATTTGAAAGCTGGGAGCTTTTCCAGTGCGATAACTGTGGGAAAAAAATTATCTAGCAAAACTGTCGGTGAGAATCAGCTGAAACCTGGAAAGTGCTCAAAAGCTTTCAGCAAACTTCACTTGCAATTTGCCTGGAGGAAGCAGAACCTGACAGGCATCCAGCGAGGTTGCGCCAGCAGCCGCCTGTGCCCGCACTGCAGCTCGCTGCTGTCCCTGCTCCAGTGCCTCCTCAGTGAAATGAAGGCTGACAAACATGCTCACTTGTGGTCTCTCATGTGGTACATCTGTCCAAAGAACGGGCAGCATTCTTTGTAAGGGCAGGCACTGCCATCCTCTGCGGTGATGGAGTGACCAGGGCAGTCAATGCGATGGGTCACAGCCCAGAGGGGCAGGGTGTGATCAGACCTCCCATTGCAGCAACAGCTCTTGGTGCTCCTGCAGGATCAGGCTGTACATGCAGGGTTGGATGAAGGAAGAATATGGTACATTCCATAAATGCACAAAGATTTGGATTTGAGAAGTGACTGAGGAGGATGAAGCTGCATGGCTCAAGGGTTGCAATCATCTTTTTTGCGTGCCCCAGCCAGGTCACCTGGCCACTCCAGTCCAGATGGATGAGGAGCAGAGGATGACTGGGCTCCCTGCTGGTAAACCTGCGCCTAAAGTTAGGTGGTGTGGAAAGGCCTCTTCAGAAATGTCTGAGCCTGCCAACATTTGCATTTTATTTGCATTTGGAGGGATTACATAAAGGCGTAAAATTATACAAATGCTTAAGGATTGGCATGGGGAGGGTCTTAAGCAATCATGAAGTGTTCTGATTATTATTTATTAGCCCCCAAACCCCAGTTTTGGCAGGCATGGTGTGTGATTAATTAGTTTGCTGCCACCTTAAATGGAAATGCCATTACTAAATATAATCATAACGTCTTGATCTTTTGTAGTATTTCTTGCAGATGTTTCTCAAAGCCTGTTAAAAAAGGAAGGGCCACAGTGACAACTTAACTCATAGCAAACCCTTTTCAGAGAGACAGATCATTGCTTTTCAGCTGGTGGTAGAAATAACTCTCTACTCATGTGTAGGCAAGATACTGTAAGACACACAGAGAAAAATATAAATGCTAAAAGTAGGCACATATTATATTTGAGCTAGTTAATTGTTACTTACTATTTATGAGCTAATTAAAATAGGCATGTAAAATCAGTCAGAAGATGTGTGAATGGCCATAGACTTTATATGAGAAGCCTGTGATTTGCTAGTAGTGGCACTGCCCTCTCTGATTCCTTAGGGCATGATTTAAGCCTAATGAAGTCAGCAAGAGCTTCAGTTTAGTTCATGGGAGAGGAACTCCCTGGGAAGTTAATTTCAAGTTAAGGCTGAGTATAACTTTAATGTATTCAGTCATCTTAAAGAATTTTCCTTATCTTGCCTTTTATAGTGTATGCAAAGCAGCCAACATGCAAAAAAGTCATGTAAATATTTGCTGTCATGGTCAGATAGCTTAACAGGGACTGACAGGTCTATAGGAAAAACACCCTGAAACAACTAGTCCCAATTAATGAATTGAAACACAGATCCTAGGAAATTATAATACTCTAATGTAGCTCAAGTTTTCCTTCCAGCTTTCCTAGACTTTATTTTCTTTCATATTTCTTCAAATTACAATAGCGAAAGATTTTGGACTTGGAAAGAAAAAAACACACATCTCTTACCTGAAATGTTTTGTATCAAAAGAGTAAAAGAAGCTAAACAATGATATTGACCTATCAGAGTTTTTCCTGTTTCAGGTCTTGTCTTTACAGGATATGTGAAAGCCAGGTATATGAAAGAGTGAAATATGTGACTTCCCAGGCTAGCACTTGTGCCCACAATTGCTGTTTACTTAAGAGTTTTTTCTCCTATAATAAAATGTCTTGTGTGTACCTGAAAAAAATTCTTCCAAGGAGCAAGATACTATTTAGTACATACTGTCTCAAGAGAGGCACATTCTGTCTGCCACCAAAAAGCTGATATGCAGGATATTTTAGCTGCTATGTCACATTGGAGCTGAATTTTGTTGCAGCAGGTTGTATCAGCATGGATCTAATGGGTTCATTGTGGTGATACTGGCGTAGAAGATGCACAGTGTACTAAACAAACCCAGTAATTATGTAAGTCTGTGTCTGTCACTGCTCAATCTGTTAAATGACTTTTGAATGCAACCTTGTTATTTATTTGCACTGCAGTAATACTAAAGGACTTTCAGCAAAAACAGTGCCTCACTGTGTTGGGTAATAAATGCATAGTGACAAAATACTCCTATGAATAAATCAGAATGAAAATTGGTGAGGATAGTAGGAGAGGTGGAGTAATGAGTGTACAACCTGGATGAACTGAATAAAGCTGTGTCAGGGCGGCTTTTGTCTTTATCCCTAATCATACCCTCACAAAAGGTGTAATGTCTTTATCCAGCTCTACCATCACTTCATATTCTGATTTAGCAGTAGCAATTTGAGCATTCAGCATTTGGTGTATGCTGCAAGACAGATTTGGCAGCTGGAGTAGCTTGTACAGGCCTCCTCCCTTCAGGGAAAGGTAGGAGGCCAGATGGAGCTGTCCCATGGGGTGTATCTAGCACAGCAGCTATCACTTGGATAAATCTGATCTAATTTTTGTGTTAGGTAAAATTTGTAAGTCTACCTCTAATACAGTAAGTCACAGAAACACCAGAGCCTACCATTTGACATGGGCATGCAAAGGAAAGAAGTGTATTGCAATTCCATGCACTGTAAAAGTGTAAGACTTAGGCCAAGGAGAGAAGCATAGTGCATCCCTCGGCGCATTGTATTTAGGATTTGCTGCCAGGGTGACAGCAAGCCCCTGAATGAGGACAGCTCTTGGATTTAATCATTGCTCCTAATACTGTTTATATGCATTAGGTAGTGATTCTAATGCAGAGTTACTATGCTGGACCTAAGGTCAGGTTTCTGTTCCCAGAGGGAAATAATGTCATCTCTGTGGTATCATGTAAGAGTCTCTTGTATTAGTTCTTGTTCTCTATCTCTTCTCTGCATTTCTGTCTACAGAGTACCCAGTTCAAGCAGGATAAGAGGATAATCACTGCGTCAGAAGCTTGTTGATAGCCCACTGATTAGAGTGCTCTCTTGGGACAATAGGGGCAATGGTCTGAGCAGCTCTAAAGATGGGAGTCCTTCTGGATATTTTTTTAACTACTCAGCTGTTTCAGGTGCTTGTACCATTGCTTTGCCCAATTACCTTCTGTGATAAATAGACCATCTGTGGGTATGAGGGCAGAGTGTGGATGTTGTTTATCTTGGCTTTAACAAGGCCTTTCATATCTCTCATAGCCTCCTTGTAGCCACGTGGGGGAGGTAGGGGTGGCCTTCAGGGTGTGTAACTGGCAGCTGGGTTTTAGCTGTGCTCCTCAGGGCCAGACTCTGAGGCCAGTGATTTTTGACACCAGAAACCTCGTTGTTGGGATGGAATGAACCAGCAGTAGGGTCAAGTCTGACACTAAGTTTGAGAGAGCATTTCATGTGCTGAATAGTCAGATGGCCACTTCACCTGAAACAGTGAGCCAGAGAAATGGACTAGCAGAGACTTCATGGAACTCCAGAGAGGCAAATGCAGCCTTTCATCAGGGACAGAACAGCCCTGCAACAATACTGGCAAGGACAGGTTGACTTGGTAGCAGCTTTGCAGAAAGGATTTAGGGTATGACAACAAGGTGACTGTGTGTTAGCAGCATGTCCTTGCAGCAAGGGAAAACTGCACAGCTGTCTATAGGAAAAATTTAGCCAGCAGCTCAAGGGAAGTGATTATTCCCCTCTTCTCACCATTTGTGAGGTTGCACTGTGTCCAGTTTTGGTTCCCCAATACATGAACGATAATGACAAATTGGAGTGACCCTAAATGGCCTCTTGGCATTATTCTTAATCATGCAAACTAAGGTCTTGGTTGCAAGATCTTGTCTAAAGTAGCTTGTGAGGACTTCACACAAAGTCAAGCTGTTTGTTAGAGCCCAGAGGGGTGAATTTTTGGTGTGGTGCCCTAACCAGCTATGCTCTTAAATGTTGATGGCTCAACCCCTAAATTTGCTACTGATGGTAGTGAACTTTTTAGAAATGAAATAACGTCAGAAGTATTGAAGAGAATTCCTTCTGTAAATACAGACCATTTGGTAAATGGAGCAAAAGTACAAAGGCATGCATGGCCTACATGACTTTAATGCTTCATGGCTGTGGATTATTAAAATGGTCACATTCTGCCCTTGAACACATCAATTGTACCTAATTTAGTACTAAAAAACAGGGTTTATAGAAACAGTTATTACTTAAATAATGAGTTTGATACAGCTGATTTATGCACAAAGGAAATACAATTGGGTAGGATCTCTCTTTCTTCATGTTTATCCAAGAGGAAGAACAAGTATTCCAAGAAATTTAATTGATATTTTCTTGTCTTTTTTGCTTTTGCCCATTTAAAAGTTACCAAGAAAAATGCCCCTATGTAAAGTACTTGACTACAGTCAAGTACAGCCTTAAATGCTTCACCTATCTGTGTAGTCTGTGGCAGGCACATCCTTGGAAACTGTACTGGTCAGCTTGGCACCTTTGGCCAGGAGACAGCCATGGCTTACTGGCTTCTTCAGAGGTGAGGGGCTCAACTTCTGGTGGGCTAAAGCAGAGCCTGCATGGGCATGTCCTGTGCCTGTGTGTGTGGAGCTCTCTGGTTTTACTGTGCTAAACTGGTGAATGTGAACTGCAGTAAATGCAGGATGGCAGAGCCTGCGGGGGCCCTCTGAAAAATAGCTCTGGTACATATGAAACGTCTTGTTCGCCTCACTGAGTTGTTCAGTTGTAATTTTTAAAATATTTTTTCATTCAATATCGTAGGGGGTTAGTGTTCTTCCAAGTTTGCTGGCATTGTTTTGTCAGTTTGGGGTATGAAAAATTTGCTTTGATAGTCAGTTGGGCTATTCTGTGCAACAGAATGCAATTATTGTCCAAAAGTCATCCTGCCAGAACATTGATTTCTGCCTAGGGAATTAGGTTAAACTGAAATGTTCTCTCAGAATCTCTAGATTATAGAAGTAGCTGTTCACAGTAGATGGACTTGGTGATATAGGTATGTAGACAAAGTTGCCTTTTGGCAATAGGCTTTTTCACAGGAATCAGATGGGGAAAATACTGGGCTTTCTTTAGGTAAAAAAAGTTGTCCATTTTCTTTTTGGTTTTCACTTATTCTTCTTAGCCAGCTGAATGCATTTGTCTGTAGAAAAGTGGTAGTATTTTAGTTGCAGTTAAAAATCTTTATTTTTCATAACATTTTGGTAGGAAATTTGTGACTACTAAGTTTTCCATGTGTCTTTTTCATTAACAAATTATTGCAAGTCACTGTAAGTAGCAGAGAAGAATTGAAATAGCAGTAAAATTTAATACTGGACTGAATTAAACACTTCCTGTTTTTATTGAAACTGTTATCAAATAACTTAATACCTTGAACAAATCTCTTCAGACTATTGTGCAAAAAATAAATAAAATAAGTAATTGGTTGTATTCATTAAAATATCTACTTTTTTATTCTCTTAGTACTTGAAGACAGCTAAGTATATTTACAGGACATTTTCTGAATCTGGAGGGCAGATTTTCAGGAGAGAGTACTAACAGAAGTTATTATGGGAGCTCCAGGCTAGAAATACCACAAAGATCATGGCAATGACCTCAGACTAGTTGAAACTGTGTGGTGAAATAGGAGAATTAAGTCTTGAGGGTATGGAAAGTAAGAACGTCGTATTGAAGAATTTCTTCCATGCTGCAAGAGTTGTTACTGTAATAAACTTGTGTCTGCATAACTTTGGCAGAATTTGGTGATATGTGTTTGCTCTATTTATTACATAAATGGAAGGGAAGGAAGGATGGGGAGCAGAGTATGGGCCTATGCCATCCTTACAGTCTAATATATGACAATTTTGTCGGAAGCAAAGAAAAAATATAAGTATCTTGAAATCTTAGCAAAAAGAAATTAAAACTTTAAACTGAACTTTTGAGGAAAGGCCTGGCCCCAACAAAAACAGTTATCATTGAGACTTCAAAGATTATCCTTAGCTTTTAAAACTCATGCAAGCCTCAAGTAATGATTTGTCATAAATACAAGGAACAAGGATGCTTTTTCTCACTTCTGCTTGTTACCGTTGCTGCTGACTTCACCATGAGGGAATGTCCAGACAGAGACAGTGACTCAATGGACTTAGTGTGGAAGATCCAAGCTAAAGCAGCATGAAAAGACAAAGATTGCCCATCTTCTCAAAAAGATATGGTTAACTGATGGTTAGGGGTAAAGAGTGAAACTATTCTAATGGCATTTTCCCCATTTTAGTTAGACCTTGCTTTGCACCTTGTGTTTCAAGAAGGTCCAGAGCTCCCACTGCATCCAGGTTTTGATTGCTGTAGTCTAACCAGCTTTACTATTACTAGAAATTTTCAGATTGGAGACAGAATTTCCAGAGGATATGTTCAATAGCTGTGTTGGAAGAGAGTTGGAGTGCCTTGTTCATGCTGGTGGTTTTTGGTTCTGTGGGAAGGTTTCAAGGCTCCAGTGCCCAAGCATCCTACACCAGCCAAATACAGATTTTATCATGAGTTAATACTTCTCTTCAACTGGATTGAGGTATTGCCAAATGCCAGTAAGATACTTCAGTGCAGAAATTTGCAAGAGATCTTGCCTACAGAGAGGGAGTCCTGTAGCTTCACAGAGAAGAAACTTATGAATTCAAATGTAAGCTTTAACTGTACTTTATTTCATAACACTGAGGAGTTATTTTTCTGCCTCAGTTTTTTCTTTTTCATTGTAAGAGAATTATGTGAGAAATTGTTTTTTTCCAATTAAAATACATTGTTTGAGAGAATTAAGAGATACTTTTAAAGGTCACAGAAGAGGACACAGTTTTGTTTACTTATTCTTGTTTCATCAGGTATTTAACTTTCCTCTCTTAAATAATGAATTTCTAAAGATAATTTTTGTTCTTTAAACAAAAGCTAATTGTGATTAAGGTTCTCCTGAGTATGTAAGCTGCACTGCATGGAGATCATTGTTGGCAATATAACCATGGTAACATGGTGCTTAGCCAGGGCTAGGTCAGTACCATGTATGTGATGGAGGAGCTGAGAGATGTGAGCTGGGTGGTTTCCTGACACCTGCATGACATTAGCTCTTGCCATAAGGAGTAAACCTTTACCAGTTTTAACTCAGGAGTTACAGTCTTACCAGTATGGGTGCTGTGCCAGCCCTATTGTGGTTATGCGGCTCCTTGCTCTAAAGGCAGCCTGGACCCCGTGTGTTCAGATGAGATTCACCATCTCACTGTGAGGGCATGTCCTCAGCTCCCAAGTGGGTTTTGCAGCCCAGATCACTGTCTGAGCTGAATGCCTTTTGTGAATGTGGTGTGTGTGCCTGCGCTCAGAGCTGTGCTGGCTGAAGGCACAGGAAGGCTGCTCTGGGCACCCCAACCCAGCGCTGATGGCCTCAGCCACCCAGGTCACGTTAATGCTGCATCTTTCATTGCACTGTGTTGTGTTTTGTGTAGATCATCCCTGAGAGAAATGATGAAATATTTTGCACGCCCTGCCACTGATCATTGATAAAGAGGCAGCAGAAAATACTGTGTTTTGAAAGAGCTCTGTATGTAGGGAAGGAAAGGGCAGTCATGTGGTGTGTTCACAGGATCATCATCAGATCTGGGTTCGATGCATGTAAACCTTTCTTTGAACATGTTCTTTTGCCTCTTGGGTGTTTAATTTCCCTCCTATAAAGCATACCTCTTCGTTGACAGAAATGTGAAGCAATTTGTTACAAGGCTTACATTACTAAGGCCTGCATGCAAATGTTTTTTTCCTGTGGCCTATGTTTAAGTCTGTGGTCTGTTGCTTGTAAGGTGAAGAACAACCAAAAGTTCCAGAGGTATTTCTGCAGCTAAGGGGATGACAAAGGGGATGGCTTAACATTATAGTTTTTGTTGTAGCTGTAGGACAGCACAGGGCTGGCAGTACCTCAGAGCTCTTGGAAATGGGAGCCACAGCATTGTCTGATGTGCACTTTCAAAACTGTTATGTGCACTTGCAAAACTGTTATGTGGCGTTGTTACCTCATTCACAGTCATCTTCACACATGTTGTCCTAGAGTAGCAGGGAATTTCATAGTCCTCTTTGATCTGTGTTGTGTAGAGATGGGCACAATCTTCATGTTTCAGGTAAATCCATTGTAACAGAAGCGTAAGTGCAAGAAGGTGCATAGAGACGGGAACATCCCTTGTGTTTAATTGTCTTTCCAACAGCTTTGCTGACATATGTTCTGTGCCCTAACAAAAACCATGGCTAAGTTATATTCAATTTCTTCTTGCTTTAATCTCCATGGGAGTGATTTTTAGCTGAAGGTATAAAACATACCTCAGAGCTCAGCAGCTTACGTGAAGTGGAACTTGTGGGTATTGTTGGTGTTCAGAATTTCACCTGGGCAATGTCTGGAAAAAAATATTGTGAATGATTTTAACTAATGGATTTTGAGTCTGTTTTGTCATGCTCAAAAAGGATTTTCAGAAATGAGCAGTTAGTTCTGTCAAATAGGAAATGCCCTAAAGCATTGCTGCATCATGATATGGATCAGACAACTCAAGAGGAAAGGCAGTAGGTTTTTTTTAAAGGCATGTGATTTAAAGGAGAGTAAAGAAAAAAAAGAATTTATTATGCCTTTAATTTTTTTTTTTCTCTCTCAAGTGAGATTGGGACCAAAACATTTCCCCAAGTTGTATGTTTAAGCTGTCTGTTTTAAGGCAAAATATGCATATTTGCTTTGAAAATTCAGGACTCAAGGACAACTGTGATTTTGCTTTGGGATTTGTATTTTGTGGGAGCGTTGAAGCATAGGCAGAATCAACACTGTTCTACAATGTTTTTGACTTGTGTGTAAGGAAGTTTTTTCAACTTTGCCACTTATTCTGTGTTAATGGTTTCAGTAGCTCAATACTCAGTGTGGTTTTAATGGTCTGAAATTCAAAACTAGCATTTCTAAATTTTGCACTAACGTTAAACTGGGGAGAAAAGAACCCAACTGCAAAGCTGATATGCAATGCCTGTCTTTTTAGCCAATTTTTTTCCCATTAAATCTCAGAAAGTTTAAATGCCAAAACATAGAGTGTTCCTTATATTCTTCTGTTCTTCAAAAGAACTGAAAGCTGTCATCAAAAATGAGTGTCTTTGCATGCAGTCTTGAAAAAGTGAAATAAATGCAATCATTTACTTGTTTAATTTTTTTTCCAAATGCAGTTAGTTTCTGAATCCTAAGGAGTGTTTAGCTGCATAGAATATTTGAGCACTAAAAAGGCAGTTTTACCTAGAAGAACATAAAGAAATAAAAGTGATGTCTAAAATTGTAATAAAAAAATAGGAAAAAATAGTTTAATAGCTCATTAAATATTGACATTAGAAATAAAAGTCATATGAAAACTCCTCTCAGTCTTTGAAAGAAAACTAGTTTAATTTCAGTCTGAAAAAATTTTTCCATCAAAGGAAAATGGAAATTTGTAGTAGGGTTCATATGGGGTTTGATTGCAACATTAATGAAGAAAGAGGTATCAGCTCTAATAATAATACGAAGACTAAGTTAACAACTCTATTTTCTAAAAGCAACCTAATATTAAATAATAGTTAGGTAATGCTGAGTAGTCTATTTAGTATTCAGGAAAGTTAGCATCTTCCTTCCCTAAGTGCAAGCACAATTACCTACCCAGTGATTGTAGGAACATCTGACTGTTTCTGCCTTCCTTTAGAGCAATTATGGGCAACATAGGGACAAAAGTATTAAAGACTAAGGGGAGATGGGGTTCATCGTAGCTTGAAATGCCTTCTCTTCTTTTCATTAATTGCCTTTGTATTCTATGACCTCAGTTTTTCCCATTGCTTTTGCTCGGTGTTTGTATCTCAGCACCATAAACTGCCTGTCCTGTTGCTGATGACTTTCAAGTGTGACTCACTGACTTAGCATCTAAATTTTGTGATTTGCTGAGATTTGCTGATGACTAATGGCAACTGCCCTGAGGGCCTTGTGTTCCCAACCCTCCTGATTATATTGGTCATGGGAGAACAGTGCATCTACACTGCAACTGATGTGGTGAATTCAGGTTGTGTAAAATGCTCTGCCAGGCTTTAGCCCACCTGTGTTAATTATTGGTCGATACAGAGGCCTGGCAGCACAGAATCTTCCCAAGATTGGGTAGAATCCAGTAGAGGGCCACAAGGATTATGAACTTGGTTGGAGCCTCTTTGCTCTCACAGGTTGAGAGAGCTGGGACTCTTTAGCCTGGAGAAGACTCAAGGGCCGTGATGTCGTCAAGTACAAAAGAACCTGAAGGGAGGGCACAAAGAAGAGCCAGGCTCTCTTCATTCATGTCCAATGAGAAGGCCAAAGACAAGAATCACTAAATGAAACATATGAGATTGCCCCTAATATCAGGAAACCCTTCTTTCACTGTGAGGTTGGCCAAGCACTGACACAAGTTTTCCAAAAAGGCTGTGGAGTCTCCATCCTAGAAGATACACAAAAACTGTCTGGGCATGGTCCTGCACAAGTGGCAGTAGCTCTCCCTGTTTGAATGGGGTGGAGGTGGACCAGATGACCTCCAGAGGTGCCTTTCAACCTCAGCCATTCTGTGATTCTGTGATCTGACATCTTTTTACACCACTGTGGAAGCTGTACTTGCTCCATCTCATACAGGCAGCAAGACAGTAAAGGTGTTTCCTCCTGGGACAATGCAGTGTTGTACAGACACAGCTGAGATGGCTCGGAAACAGCACAGTGCATTCAGCTGGGCTTACCAGTCCCCATTTCCTTGTATCCAAAGTAGTTCAGCTGAACACTTGCTTCTGAATCTACTCCCTAGTGCTGTACATCCCAGGAAATTGCTGAGTTTAGTTGCAGTCCTGTGGCAGCTTGTTTCCTGCTGTGCAGGTCCCAATAAACCTTCCCACACTGGAGATGCTCATGAGAAGATCTTTTGGTTTTCTTTAGGAGCCAGACCCAGCATGGTTAGAACTCATCAGCTCCGTCAAGTACAGACTGATTCCTTCTGTTGATTATTGAGATGGCTGTTTCTGAGTGCTTTAGTCCTTGGAGGGCTTTGGAGGTCACGATGGCATGGGACTGGGCTGTAGCAATGCTCATGAGCCACACTCATGCAGTACTAGCCAGTGCAGTACAGGCACCTGCTGGTTGTACAGGAGTCAGCATGGGCCTGGCAGGGCCAACACAGGCATCATGGAAGAGGTGCTTTGTATCCCTTCCCTCAGTCCCTGGTCTGCATTATTCATGTTCCTTTCCATTATTGACCATATCACGGCCTCCCATTCCCTGAAAATAGCTATATCAGAAAGGTGTTCTGTCTTGAGTGAATGAGAATGTCCATATTTTGCAATTTAGCATCTAAGATTACTTATGTTTCTCCCTGAGTACTAAGCATGATTATTAACAGTGATGTGAAACTGAAAGGTTCCAAAATTGCTCTTGTTTTTTGTGGGGTACCTCAATTTTACTCCTGGCAGGTGTTTCACCTGAGGCTTAATGCTATATAATGCCATTATATATATATATGAATATATAATGTTTTATATTCACATTGAACTGTGAATATAAAATTCCTTGTGCTAAAATGAAAATCTTGGTTTTATTGATAAGTGTGAGGTTATATATAAGGAAAGCTGGGTACTATTAAAGTATACATTTCTTCCTCAGCCACTTTTTAAAAAGTGCCTTGTGATTTATCAGCTTCCAATACAGAGCAAACTTGGTGTGTTTGAGATTTTCCATTAGGATTCATAAGGTAAACTTCTGATTTATCTAACTGAAGATAGATAAGAGGTAAGAGGCATCTCAGTACTGGGACTAGCACATTTATCAAGGCCGAACCATATCATTGTTGTGTGCTCTATTCCGATAGTCTGTTGAAAAGGAAAGTGACATATGTGCTTTATTTTTTAAAGAGTGTGAGTTGGTCTTTCTCTTGTCATTATGGGCTTGGACTGTGTTCCACATAGACTTTGAAACCAGATCATTACTGTGCATTTAAGAATATGTATTCTTCCTATTACATTTGCTTGCAGGTGTATTATATCTTCAGTATGGAGATGAAACAAAGCAGTTGAGGATGCCAAATGAAATCACAAGCACAGACACAATTCGTGCCCTTTTCGTAAGTGCCTTCCCCCAGCAGCTGACAATGAAAATGCTGGAATCACCCAGTGTCGCCATTTACATCAAGGATGAGAGCAGAAACATATACTATGAATTGTGTGATGTGAGGTAAGACATGGAATTGTAGCTACTGGTTTCATGGGGTTGGGGATTTTTGTGGGGTTTTTTTTGGGGGGGAGGGGGGGAGTTTGTGTGTATGTGGGGTTTTTTGTGGTGTTTTGTTTTGGTTTTGGTGTTGTTGTTTTTTTGTGCACTTATAAAATAGAAAGGAGTGGGTTGATAAGTATCTGACAGAGAGTGACCTGACACATAAAGGCATGTTCAGTGGTATCTGAGTAATCCAGGAGGTCTGGTCTGACAGTGCCTTTAGCTGTAGGTGCAATGTCCATTGCACAAGCCACTGATAAATGGCATGCCTTGTTGAAATGTTTGTATAATATACAAAGGTTCACATATTTAATACATTTTTTGAATTTTAACAGGGACACAATAATTTAAAATACAGAATACAGAATAAACATTCACGACAAAGCTGGGTTGTTTCTTTGCTGGGAGTGCAAATCTTGATCTCGTGAGCCTGAAGTAACAAACATGAATGTCACTGATGTCCTCACAACAGTGCCATCTGAGCCATCCAACATAGCCAAAGCTCTGTGGCACTGGTGACCACTGCTGCAGCATCACCACCTTCCTGTTACATGTCAGGATGCAGCAACTGATGCAGTCACTTCACTAATTCAGAGCTTGGTCAATAAATGGTTCACCTTTCCATCCTTTATTTTGTGGGAGTGCAGCTTCTTAATCAACTAGGTTTCTTCAGCAGAAGTTCCAGGGTCTCAGGGTCCCTAGAAAGTCCCAAATAATGCATAAATAAAGCTCTGAGGTACACCTGAGACATGTTACACTTTGTAAATAAACTGTGATAAAAATGGACAGAGAAGCGTAAGAAGATGAAGGAGAAAGCAGAAAAGCTGTTTGTTCTCTGCTACTCTGCCACTAATGCAGGAAAATTTGTGGTGCAAGAGAAGTGTACTGTCCACTGCTGCCTTGTTTCTTCTGGAGATCCTGGGGCTAAGGTGTTCCTCCTTATCATGCTGTAGTTAAAGGAGCAAGTTGGAGCTTTCCTAGCTCTTCCCCGTCCAATTCCCCCATTCCTGTTCTTAATCTTTGAACAGCACCACACTCCACTTTCTCACCTCTGTCTTGCCTTCCTCAGGCTCTCTGTCCAGTGTCTTGTCATTAGCTAGTCTCTTGGATTTCAGTTTCTTTTAATCTTGCTTTGCAGACTGCCGCACCCCTGTTTGGCTACTGTAATATCTATGTCAAGACCCATCTGATTTTTTTCATCAAACATCACCATCTTTCAACATGTACTCAAGTTTCTTATACATCAAACAGTTTATTCTCAAGATCAGATCAACTGATTGAATCATGATAGGGGTTACTACATCTCTGTTGCCAAGTGCATTATTGCCAACCATCATTTAGCCCATTGGCTCCTTCTCTCTCCCTTTATCCCTCCATCTGCCCTTGAGTTTCACACTAACAGTTTATGACTTCATGCCCTTGAGAATGCAGTTGATTATCCTACTGCCACTCCACCTTTTTTTTTTTTCTTGCTCCCATTGCAGGTGTCACTCTGCCAGCCTCAGGCCTGGCTCAACCCCAACATCTGCTTCCTCTGTTCCTATGCCTGTATTGTAGAGCATTTCTAGAGGAAACAACCCAGCTGACTTCCTCCATAACAAAATTCCCTCCTTCAGTTCTGCCAGCCTTCTCTCTTAGGAACCCTCAGCAACGCCAGGTTAATGGAGTCCATCACATGCTCTACCAGCTTTGAATTTTACCTGCATTTTCACCAGCTTTGAATAATTTCCACAACCATTTCTCCATTTCTGTTCTTTACTCTTCACAAGATCTTGCCAGTGTCTTCCCTCAGAGAACAGATGAAATTAAGCATCCCTTCTCTCTCCTTTGTTTGCCATGTCTTCCTTCAATCCTCTTCTTTCTTTCCCGTAAACGGTGTTTTCAGTCAGGTCTTTAAGCTCTCCATCTCCCTCATAGGCTTCTCCAAATTCTTCTCTGCCATGCATTAGGTCATCATACTCCTTCCCCTTCTTTTTCTTCTTTTTCTTCTTTTTCTTCTCTTTCTTCTCTTTCTTCTCTTTCTTCTTTTTCTTCTCTTTCTTCTCTTTCTTCTCTTTCTTCTCTTTCTTCTCTTTCTTCCTCCTCTTCCTTCTCTTCCTCCTCTTCTCTTTTTCTTTTTTCCCTTCTTTTTTTAATTTTTTTTTTATCACTGGGGACAAAGTCCTGTTTTTCTTCTTAAGTCCAGTCTTTTTCTTAAAGTGGTTCAGGGCTTTGCATCTAGTGCAGACTTCAGATTTTTGCTCCAGAACATCCCCATTTTACAGCCTTTCATTTCCCATCACACAGAGAAAAAACACTCATGTAGTTCTTCATTTTTTTAATAGCAACTGCTGTAATTGTCTTTTCTTGGCAATTGGCACAGGTAATAGGTAATCTTACTTGCTCTTACCCATTCAAATGAAGCAACAAAGATCATTTTCCTAGTTCAACAAGCAGACTGTTCTGCATGCATTTATTTTCACTTGTCCTCTGACTGTATCTTCTCCATCTCATTAAATCACTTTTCTTCATTATGAGGGCTCCTCCAAGCCCACTTCAATGCTACTTTTCATTTCTTGTTGAGTACCAAGTGCCATCTGCTTCCACTTGGTGAATAATGCCAGTTTGAATTCTACATCTTTAATTTTCAAGCAAGTGCCTTCCCGCTCTCTCAGGCAGCCCTCTAATGTGCTTGGAAGGTGCCATCCTCAGACATCTGCAAAACCACTGCATTGGTCTCCTTCCCACTCTCTGCTGCACTGCCTACTCAGAACATGCCCGTGGCTCCAGGATTTGTTTACTGCTCCTCTGGCTGGAGAGACTATGATCTTCTGAGTTCTTTTTCCCTGAGTTCTGTTCCCTTATCTTCCTGCAGCTATCTTATTGTCTTTTGTGACTCCTATTCACCTTGTCAGTTGGTGAAAAGTTGTCTTCCTGGGGTGTTTACACAGCACACACAGATCAGTGAGGCCTTTGAACATGCCAAGGGCATCTGGGAGCTACCATAATGCAAATTATAGTAATAATAAAAGTACAGCAATACATACCTGTTATCAGTAATGTTTATCTTAGAATAGCAACTTGAGGTGAAATACATTCATATCAGAGATCAAATGCCTAGTATTTTGGCGCTTTGCCTTGCAGCAATGTTTTACTTTACTGTGTCATGTTTCTACAAGAAATATTTATGGAAAATGCCTTTTAAAAAACTCCGGTTGTTTGAGGTACCATCTCATAGCCATCAGACAGAAAAGACAGCAGATAAAATGTATTTAAATGAATAATATGCCATTTCTTGAATGGGAGATGAGAGAGTTTGCTTTGTATTGAGAAGAACATAGTCCCAAGTCTGAGGCAGACAATGGTAACTGAGACTCCCAACGCAGGTCTCAAAGCAAAAGGGTCACATTTGCAAGATGGAGAACAGTTTATGTTACCATGAATAATTGAAGAACTTGAACTTGCTACAAGGTAGCTATTTTCCTATGCAGTCTACAAGTAAACACTCATAAATACTCAATTTCTCATCAGCCCTCCAGTTCTTAAACACAAGACACTGATCTGTCTCTTAAGCTGCGGGGTTTCTTTAATAACTACTTGACATCTACAACAGCAGCACAAGTTCTGACTAGCTACCCATTCAAAGCAATCACTGATTGTAATATGACATTGTAAGAAAGAAATTGGACCTGCCCAACAATCCTTCCCTTCATTTTTAAATTGTAATCCAAGTGATTAAGATCAGTTCACTAGACTTGTAGCTGCACCTGGAGAAAGGAATTCGGTCACATGTGTAAGTAAATTCTCTAGAGATCACTACAGGGAAAGGAAAGGAATCGCAGCTTTGAGAGGATGTAAGTGAGCATAGATTGGAGGCTTTGCTACTGATTAAATGTGAACCAGAAATCAGCAGAGCTCAGGGCAAGTGTCAAAGCCATAAAATTATTAGAAGGTAGGTCTTGAAACAAAATAAAAAACTGTCATCTCTTTCCTAAATGTAGTAGTTAACAAATTAACTAATCAAAGACATAGTGTAGAGCCTGACTAAAACTAAAGTATTCTTGTAGGGCTTTTCATCTAAACTATTTCTGTGTAAGCTTTCATCAAAATTTTTGCTCATCTGTTTCTCTAATACTTTTCCCTTTTAAAAGTGTCTTTATTATAGATAAAGTTTAGAGGAAGAATTTATCTACTACTGAATTTTTAGCTTTTGTGGATTTTTTCAGCTTTGTGAACAAGGTGATAATTAAAATTTCCTCAAGAATAATTACAGTTAGAAAGACTACTTTTCTTTTGATATTTTTGCTTCTTAGAATAGCAAAAATTTATGTGGGCTGAGTGCACAATAAAACATGTAAATATTAACTAAATCCTTTTTGAGTGTTGTGTAAATGTTGAAGTTCTATTGTCTTCAAAGTGTTTTCACTCTATGGCAGGATCTTGAAAGAAACTTAACACTATCTAATTTTTATGGGTGTGGAGTTCTAGTGAAAGAATGATACTTCCCATGGGAAAAGAGAATCAAAGTAGGCTTTTGTTTGTTTGTGTGTGTCTTAGTTATGGCATTTACGTTTTTCATATAGAGCGACTGCAGACCTACCTATGTTTGTCTGTTACCTGAAACTTTCAGGCAACAAAGTAAATAAAACTGCTTTCATCTGTTGTCATTGCTGATTGTTTAATTCCAGGAATATTCAAGACCGATCTTTCCTTAAAGTTTACAACAAAGACCCTGCACATGCATTTAATCACACTTCCAGAGCTGTAAATGGAGATATAAGGGTAAGTACTAATGGTGCATTTATACTCTTTTTTTCCTCCAGCTTTTCTGCTAAATGTTTAAACTCTGAAATGTAATATGTACATAGCAATTCAGAAAATCAGGGGTGTACATATGGCACATATACAGAAAAGGGAATAAATAATGCTTGTTTTAATGTTTAACTGCTTTTCTTTTTCCAGTTATTTGCCCTGGGCATTAACTGGTTTTTTGATCTTGTTTAAATGCAGTAAAGCATGTGAAGCAAAACATAGCCTTTAATTATGTATTTTGTGACACAGACAATACTCAGAGTTTTTGCAGCTTCCTATTCTGTGTTTCCAAGCCCTTTACAGTGAAGTGTGGCACAGTGTTAGTACACTCCAGCAAAGTTTCACTGGATTGGTTTCCAGTGGCTGAGCAGCTGTACCTTACTTCGAGTCTGCTGAAACTCTTTGTAAATGATGGTTCTGGATGGGAAATTCTGATAAATACCCATTGTGGTGTAAATGGTTTTGTCTTTTTCTAAAATTTTCTACCTGCACTGAAAAAGGATGAGTACATTTGTATTTTCAGATGAACATTTTGTATTAGAACACTGCAGAGAATGCATTTGAAGCATGTGATTTCTCTCTCTCTCTCACTGTGTCAGTGTTTTACTGCAGTGTTACCTCCCACCTTGGTGCCAAGAGGGCAGGAGATAGATGCAGCTGTGGGGGCACCTCTTCCATCACATTTCCTGCAGCTGGTGCTGCAGCAGAGGGTGGTGGTGGTGAGATTACACAACTTCATCTCCTCCCCACCCTTCCTAGGTCTGTCCACAGGAGACAGCACAACCAAATTAACTCCATGGGGCCAGAAGAGAATGGCACTACTGCCCTGCCTGCTTTGTGGCTTTTATGTGCATGCCAAGGCTGATTCAGCTGTGCAGAAAATTTCCTGTGATTTCCTTAACTGTGCTTTTTCTACTTGGTTTCATTATCAATTCTGAGCATATCTCACTGCTGTATTACTAATATTTTGTGTAAGTGCTTCTTGTGTTTCAACAGTTTAAGGCCACAATATTTTAGAAAGTTTGAAATAGTTTATTTACAGGCACTATTCTCAACCACCTCTCATTTATGCAATTCAATTATAAAATGGTCCTTTGGATAGGTCAGAAATCTAATTACTTGATTTTTCACACTGCTGCACACACAACATGAGAAAGGAAATGGATGTGCTTCAAAGGGAAGGTGTGATAGTTTTTTGTGTATTCTGTAACATCCTGAAATTTTTCAGTTCTAGTTGTATTCCTGTGGCAGTAACTGGATGTATCTGATCCATCTCATTCATATTCAAAGGCATGACATCTGTCACTGTGCATTTTGACATTAATGCCTGTGACTGTGGCTTTATAAGGTTACGTTATATTGTTCTTGTTCCATGTACAGTGGATGCTGAAGGTATATACTGTGGCTTTATTTGTGTGTTCTAGGTCTGTTTGAAGGTAGTTAACTACATATATTTGAAAGTTAAAAATTATTTCTTTGGCCCTCTTCCAGACATTTGCTGCCTAGCAGAGTTGTTTTGAACACAGGTGCTGCCTCTGTGCAAAAAATGCAATTATTTGAATTGCTTATTTTAAAATCCTATGTTGTACAACAGATATGCACACTCAACATCTCCTGTTTATATCTGAGTGAGCACCTTTTGGCCATAACTGAAAAATAATGGTGACAGTGACGACCTTTGCAGAGGTGGTGTTTTCTTGGCAGAATATTGTGTTCTACTTTACAAAAATGCAAAGATGCCGTTTGGAAATTGTGTGCATCCAGAAAAAGAGCTATTTTCTCATTTGGCTTTCGCTTTGCATTGGCAGATTTCTTGTCTTTCTGGTCTGAGAGGTGAAGTCAGAGCCAGGATGTTCACAGGGGCTTTGTGGAGAAACATGCAAAAAGTCTTCCCTTTGATCTATGTGAACTTCTGCACTTCAAAGTTATGAGCATGGAAACAAGTGATTTCTTGAGCTCAGAAATACTGAAGCCTGTTTTTCTAAGGATGTGTCTTTCAGTTGGGTTCTTCCTTATACGGCAACACTCAGGTCCTAACTGAGGCTTTTCACAAAGTAATAGCACTCTCCAATGTTCATTCTCTGGAGTCTAAAAAGCTGGAGCCCACACTGCAACTGTTCCTCTATTTGGCAGAAGTGCAGTAGGATCTTCCATCAAATCACTGATTTGGCAAAATTTATAGGGACATAGTAGTCTTATGGTTTCTACTCATTGGTTAAATCTGCTTGAAATTTGGCTGGGGATTCACAGGTTACTAGTTCAGCAGAAAAAATGCACCAATAAAATGCACCAATAACCAGATGGATTATTTATCCCCCTTTCCTTAGCAAACCAGAGTAAAGGAGGGGGAAATGTGAGGGTTCTAAGTGAAAAACATGTACATTTTATGTATTGCTATTTCAGAGTACCCATAAGATTGTAGAAAAACCTTTGCTTCTTCTCTTTCCTTTATGTTTGCATATCTTTGCATTAGGCAAATTGATGTTCATCAATTTCATACGATATATGAGTGCTAAACTCACTACAGTGGGAAGGAGGGAGTGTGTGTTTGGCATCATGTTTAACTGTCTTAAAATACCTACAGAAAAGCAGCTGATTGTCAGACCATTGAAAAACAGTATTTAGAATATTATGAATTAGTCGTTGTAAGTATATTTTTCCATGGTGATACTCTGAGAGTGCATCTCCTGTCATCTGTGAATTAAAGCTTTATTTTCTTGATGATTGGGGAAGTTTTGCCTTTCAGATTTTTCTACTGTTTGTCTTCTTGTCCTTTTGGCATGTTTATCCCTGGATTTGATGACATTCAGGCTTCTATTCATGTGCTTCATAATAATTTCCATGTAAGTGGCCCAAAATAATCTAAGAAAATAATGTTAGCTGCCAGCTTGAACACCTGTTTTAACTACCAAACAGATGTGAGACCTGTATAAGAATTGGCAGTAACCCTTGAAGTATTAAGTATTACCCATATGGACAAGAAGACTCAAAATGTCCAAGAAGAATGTGGGACCTGTAACTTTCAGATCTTCTATTGAACCGTTCAGCTTTCGTGTCCGTTAATTCTAATTTTCCTGCTCTTCTTTGTTTCATGCTTTTTTCTGAGTGGGTCATGTTTGAGGAAAGGGAGTTGGCTGAGGGTCCAAGCAAGCTCTAAAGGAAAGTTTTTCTTGAAGTCCTTCTGAGTGCCTCACTTGCTTACTGGTATTGGCCCTTTCTATCTCAAAGAGCAAGATCTGTTTGACAGGTCTGCCACCTTGAATGCTGCTAAGCAAGAAGTAGACACATAGTGCTGTCTCACTGAATATTTGTGCTTGTGCTCTTCCTTATTTTATTTTTCCTTTCCCAAAATGTGCTCTGTAAATCTGCAATGAGTGGGGGTTTTTTAAAAAATGTTATCTTCACATTGCTGCCTTTCATTCACCTGTTCCTTCACCTGAGGTTGTATCATTTATCAACACTTTCTAGTTCTCTGTGCAGCAATACTTTCTTCTGACAAAATACTGTCTTATGCACAAATGTTTAGATGGTCTGTGTTTTCCCCCTCCATTGTTGTGAATTCCAGTGTAAATGCACATACACAGCCATGCTGCTCTGTGCCCTCAGAATTGCCATTTGTGATTTGCATAGGCTGGAAGGGGAAGGCCTGGGCTGGCACTCAGCCATGGTGCATGGACTGAATGCCAGGACATGGCTGTAAGGAGCTGGCAGTGGGGTTTTACATGTTGCTGAGAGAATTGACACAGCTCCTTTCATCCTGGGCTGTTGAGCTGAAGTGATTCCCCCACTGAATGTGCACAGCATATTTTCTATCCTCATTCTCTACACCCTCCTTTTCTGGAGTGGCTAAAGGCTAAAGAAACTTAAATTACAATCTCCCCTTTCTGTTACAGAAACTAGTCAGTGTTTCTGGTGGCACAGCTGGATACTAATAATGTAGTTTGGTTTGAGCTTCACCTACCAGCCGATTTTGAGAACTGGGAGGGAGTTTTTACTTCACAGGAAACTAGTGGCTATTTTGCTTGGCAGTCTTTTTCTTCCCATCCACCTGCCCTAAAGTCTGGGGGGTACACTTTATTTTGAAGTGTCCTAGACCTACCATGGTTTTACTTAATTCTCTGACTTGCATAAGAGCTCTGCTGGGTGAGGTCAGAATATCCAAAGAATGTTTGTTGTGGCTGTTGTTGTATTGAGGTATGCTTTGAGGTGTTTTGGATTCTTTTTTTTTTAACTGTTTCTCCAAGAAAGAACAATTAGGGCAAGTTGAATCAGAGCTGAGTTGGGGCAGAGCAGGGTACCTGGAAACTGCACATTTTGTGGGAGTTAGAGTGGCAAAAAGATGGTAATGTTCCTGACAGTAATGGAGGTGTTCGCTGCCAGGGTGAGAGGAGTTAAAATGAGTTATATAGGAAAATGAGACAGACGTTTGGTAAGTTGGGTAAACTTGTGCTAAATAGCTTTTATTATTTAAATTGCACACCACCAACTTTTCATTTTTCCCCTGAAAGTGACTGGTTAGCAGGCTGCTAACATTTTAACTCTCTAGAGCTAGATGCAATGTGTGAACTTAAAAATACCTTACAAGTACTAGAAGCTCTCAAACAACTGCCCAAGAATTTAAAGCTTCGAAGGAGGCTGAAATTCAGTGCTGCTTTGCAGAAAAAATAGAGAAACAATAAAAGCAGAATAATTCTTCTGTGTTCTTAAGGTACCTGTGAACATACATCCAGCTTCTTTAACTTTTCATTGGCTAGCTTATGATCTTAGCATCAATAAACATAAAAGTTGCAAATGCTGCCACAGTTACATCTTTACATTGCATACTACAGCTAAAAAGAATAAGAGCTCTTTGCATTACATAGAGGTATTTAGAACATAAGTATTTACTGGAAAATAATTTAAGCAATAAACTGGGTTAATGCATTTTAGTGCTAGGATGCCCATAGGACAGCATTTATGTAAGTGGCCATGTGTTTACCTTACTGATCCTATTACTATAAAACTTTGTTTCCTTTTGGGAAGAAAGAACAAAAAAACAAAAGGAAAAGGCAATTGCTAATACCTCCATTATCTGATAGAGACCTTCCAAATGATACAAATCTCATCTCTCCTGCTGTTTTGCTGTCTGCTTTTTCTAATGCTCTTTTTGTCATTGAGAGGTTATGACAACATAAGCCATATTGTATTTATAAACATCACGTGTTTCCTTGATATGACTGGCGGTGTCTGCCAAACAGAACACATGGAAGAAACATTTCTCATTAGCTCAGCATTGGTTTTGGTTATGCTGATTTCCGGGACAGGAAAAATGCCTTCCTTACTCAGATTTAACTTTCATACAGTGGAAAGAAAGCCTCTGAGTGTCCATGAAATCTCTTGAGCAGAGACGCTGCAGCTCTTTTAGGCCACATACTTTGTCTGATGAAAAGAGAAAAAGCAGTTTATTTTAAAGAGCAGATGTAATGGCACGTATTGCTGAAACTAATTCTGAATTAAAATACCTGCCAAAGTCATCTAGAAAGAGAACTCACCAAGAGATGTAAGGTAAGATGATGCTTATAAATAATGTAGGATATATAATTGTTTTTTTTCTTTTATATTTTCCAAACTAAAATATATTTTCAAATTAACTGGGAATTTCAATCAGAACAATGAAAACTGTTTCTTCTTCCTTCAGCTGTGTGAGAGAATAAATATTTAATTGCTCTTTACAACACCAACCTCTACTCTTAGATTTTATGTCTGTTTTACATATTGAACATGAACAGTTATTTTCCAACTTGCTGTTACAAATCTTGCTGAGATCTGAACAAAATTTATAAAAGAAGTCTCTGATGTTCTGGATTTTCTTTTTACTGATACGGATTTTACTGCTTTTGCCTTGAGTGGGTTTTCAGTAATTACCAATTATTTATGCAACTACAGACCTGCAGATACTGAGGAGTACCTGCATCAGATCAGCCTGTGATGAAAGCCTGTAAATGTACCTGTTCTCTTTCATTCATGTATCCTTTGATATACAGTAGCCACTACTGTGCAAAGCCTAAATTAGTGAGAAAAAGGATAGAATTATAAGGAAAAAAAATATTATTTTTATTTAGCTACCCATAGAACAGTATATTAATCTCAGATGTTTTCTAGCCCAAAGCTGTTTTGTTTAAAGATACAGATCCTGTGTAACAGTTGGATGGATACTGCACTGTGGCTTTTTTAGTATGATGGCTTTGTGCTTTGGTGTATTTTATTTATTTCACAAACATTAGGAATAGTATTACATGTATGTATAGGGACTATATATATGCATAAGGAATATAACCTTGTAGATACTATTACTATACCAACATTTTGAAAGATACTTTTTAGGGTTTCTTTAATTTTCAAAAAATGAGGATGGATTTTAAGTTTATGTGAAACTGCCACTGAAAGAAAGTGTCATGTTCTTGACATAAAAGCACTCAAGGAGCACAATCTTTCCACACCCATGCAATAATACCCCAGTTAGTCTGAGAGGAGTGTCATATGGTAGATATCACAAACCAGTTACCTGGAAACTTCCAGAGAGTGGAATTTTTAGGGGGAGGGTTCTTCATTTTCCACTAACAGGCCTGTATTCAAGCTGGTCTGTCTTTCATGTTGAGGTTTGCTGAGTGCTTACCCTGCAGCTGATGAAGTTACCCACAGACAACATATTATCTCTTTTGGGTGAAGGTCTTTCCAGCCCTTCATTAAAACCAGAAATTTTATCTCTCATATATCTGAAGTTCTCAGGAAAAGATTTGCTGCCTTCAGTGAGAGCTTGCCCTGAATAAAAACATAAGGATTGGATTTGAGTCCATTTTTTATTGTCTACTAGTTTCTGGTTTTATTCTTACTCCACCTCTTTTTTACATAATGTTTCCTTGTGCCAATTCTTTAGAAGTTTTGCTCATTCCTCCCCCCGCCCCCTTTTCCTTGCTTTTAGTAGAACAGTTTGCACTAATTTGACTGCTTACTTGAAATTCCTAAATAGTTGACAGAGTCAGATGTTGCTGGAGCTCCCTGAACACGTTGATAGATGATAAAAATGCTCATAGCTGTGACCTCCATTACGAGGAGGGGAGGTCCTTCTTTACCTCCTTTGTGAACCAGGTAGCTTATCTGAATTGCAGGAGTCACGCAAGTCAAAGTCCAGTCAAGTTTTATGACTTCCACGTAGCTCTCCAAACGAGCTGTTACTCAAACAGGGGTTAAAAATCACTTTTTGAAGGTGGGCATTTTACTATCACAGTTCCCAGAACCAAGTGAAGTTAGCAACAATATTTCTTCTTCTTCAAACAAGGCTTCAAAAAAGCCATTCTTCTTGTCATGCAGGTCCTTAGCTTTTCCAGTAAGTTTTTCACGGATCCAAATGTTCGTGATTGTGTCCCAGATTCTCTGCTTTCCACTGAGTTTTCACTTCAACATAATATTAGTCATTAGCCTTATGAATAGTAAAGAGAATTAATTCTGTTCCTATCTTCCTTTTAACAAAGAGGAGTAAACCATTCCTGGTGTTTAAGAGAACACAGTTATACATTTGAGGATCTTGATTTTTCTCCATGTTGGATTGTACTTTTTCTAATAAGGGCTCTGGAAAACTAATCAGTCTTCTGAAAATATGAGCAGTAAAAATAATCTTTCCTTGGATACAGGTTAAGATCTGGGGTTAAAAAAAGCCTCAGCTGGCAAAAGCAAGACAGTTGCAAATATCAGCACGCAATAGGACTCCATGAGAAATGATGTGATGCTGAAATTATTTTTTGTCTCAATATATGTCTTTCTTACATCATTGCAAATTTGAACTCCATGTGACTAAGTGAAAAAGACTGAACGGGTGTGTTGGGTAAAGGACTGGTCCCTGTATCACTTAATATTTACTATAGATAGCTTGACCTTTGGGCAAACTAGATTGTTTACTTCAGCCATGCTGACCAATTTGGATATTTTGGGGATAGAAGGAAGTAAAAGGAAAAGAAAATGTAGGATTCAAACAGTGTAGGAAGAAGTTTGTGATCTAATACTCTTAGCTGATGCACTCATAGCACTTCTCTCATTTCAAAAGACATACAACTGCAAATGCAGTTGGCTGTGAGCTGTGGTGTGGCTTGGACACCTGCATTGCAGAATCCAGTTGAATGTAAGATTTTTCACGACCATTTCTCCTGCCAGTTGTGCTGACTCCAAAACTCAGCACAGCGACTTATTTTTTCTGATTTTCTATGTCCTTATATTGGAAGAAATAGGTCTAAACATGCTGCTTATGTCTTTTGACTATCAGCTCTGTTTTATAATATTTCTATATTATTTACATTCTAACCCATTTCATATATCTATAATAGGAATTGTATTTTGACTCAGTTGTTTGGTAATGTAAGATGAGACCAAGGGTTACACTTTCTTTATGTTCATTTAACTATATCAACTTGTTCAGTTTTAGTTGTCTTCAGTGCAATGAGAAGAGATACAAATATGGAACAAAAATAAGAGCTGAGTTAGTACAGGAAGTAAGAAAGCCATGCATTTATTTTGATTTATGAGTGCAGTTACTAAAAGTATTTTTCTTTTAAATAGCAGAAATCTGATATACAGCATATTTAAACCAAATAAAAATGCTGATCTGTACCAGAACTGTACATCTTTGAAACTATTCCTTTTTTGGAAAAAGAAGAAATGACCCCGTCAGTTCTGTGGTGCCCTAAGGAAATGCTGAAATTGAGATTGGTCTGAAGGGTTTGGCTCCCTGCATTGGTAGTGGTTGTCTATGTTATGTACGTGGTGTCCTTCATCTCTTCAAAGAGAATGGGGAGGGAGGAGGAAATGCTTTCTGCATTTTCATGAATTAAATGACTCTGTTTGTTCTCAGAAAATTCTACCATAAAAAGCATCACTGGAAAATCAGAAGAAAGGAGCAGTTGGTTTGAAAGCAAAGGCAACAATTGGTTTGAATGCAGCACTAGTTATGAGGGTTGTCATAATGTTAACTTTAGAAAAATAGATCAGTAACAGCTTTTATACATTCAATCCAAACAATCTGAATAGCTTATGGGATGGGTGGGCCATGCTATACTGATGAGATAAATGTGGATATTGGCAAACCAGTCATGTAATTATGTAAATCCGACCTTTTTAGGATTGAAATGTGTTATGTTTTAGTGTGTTTATATTTTTGTCATTTGTGATAACACCCTGAAAAATCTTGGCTGAAATGCCAAGAGGTTTCTTAGTGCACTCACCATTCTGTCTGCACAGTACACGAAGGAAGCATAGGAAAATAAAGCATGAGAAATTAATTAACTTCTCTCTGCTTAATTGGATAATCTAAACATTTTTTTTAACTCTCACATTTCATTTGTTCATAGGAAATTAAATACATAAATAGGCAGAAATGAGTGCCTGTTAACTGATCTGGGTGTTTGTCCTGCCAATCAGGAGTAAAGCAATGCAGACTGGTAGCAGGGAGATAGCTCAAATGATGAAATGCTGCTGGGGAAATAAACTTACACACACAGGCACTGTGATTTCAGACAGGCCAATGCAAAATGTGCTGCGTCTCATCCATCTTTTTGCTCACTTTTCTTAAAGCCTAAAGTGTGGCTAGACTGGAAGCTCCCATGGGATGGCTCTGGGTCAGGCTCCAAGTGGCCTTATGCTCCATTCCCTTCCATGCAGAGTTCAGCCAGTGTGTTGTCAAGGTTTTCTCATTGACAGTTAATCTGTGACAGCAGGTTCAGCACAGGTACAACCAGGCTAGTCCAAATACAGAGCCCATTCCTCAAGCTATATTTAAGATGAGGCCTGTTGTAAATAACTTAACATTTTATGGGAAGAAGATTGATACTGCTTTCCTCTTTATTTTTTTGTTTGCTTCTTGTTCTACACCTGAAAAAAGGGTGACCTCTGTTTAGGAATGGGAAAGGCCATTGAACATTATGATGGCCAAAGAGCTCTTTGATGTGTCAGGGTTCTTGCAGTCATAAGTCTGTGTGGTCAGGGGATTGATAATACGATGGAATTGATAAGGGAAAACATTTTGTGAGAAGTACGGGCTACATGTGCATGTAGACACACATGACATGTCTCATCACTTGTCAGAGCCTGGTGATGTTTTGATCAAACCAGAACCTCTGTTGTCCCCCACTAACAACCAGACACATAGAGAGGGCAGCAGCCGCCTCAGCGTTCTCTCTCAGCACTGCATGGGGCGTCTCAGAGGTGCTGCATTAAGGCCTCACTTGTAGGGAGCTGGTATTTCTTGCACTGTCTGAGGGAGATGAAGCTGTTTGGAACCTTAACTACATCTTCAGTGGTAATAGCTGAACTGAGTGCTGGGTTTCAAAAGCCATTTATAGCTTTAAAGTGTATCTCAAATATCTTTGTTTTGAATATGAGAGTGGATAGCAAAGGCAAGGTCTTACCTTCTTTGCCCATGTCCTCAAGCATTTGTGGGTCATTCCAGCTGGCATTTACCTGAAGTGCTCTGCTCACTTCTTTCCTAAAAACCACCTTCATGTTCTGACCACATCTGCCAAAAAACCCACAAAGCCTCAGAATATTAAACAAAATGAAATAAGTTCATGTTGGATGTTCTCCTTCCTTTCTTGCTCTCTCCCTCTCCATACCATGCCTACTACGCTCGGCTACAGCATTGTAATAACAAGAGCTAATGCAAAATCTTCTAGCATTGAAGAAAATTTGCATTAGTTCATGTTTTTCCACTTATTCTGTTTTTTTTTCTTTCATTGAATTTTCTGTTGACTTTTCCTTTGTACGCTACAGTCTCTTTAACTCCTCTTTTCCTCATCAATTCCTCTCTTCCCAGATTAAATCTCTCATTTTTGTTTCCTTTTTTATTATCCCTTTCTTGTTTCCTTATTAATTTTTCAGCACTCCATCTCCAGTATTACTTTATTTTGTCTTTCACAAACTCTTATGTACTATCCTTCACACTCTCTCATTCCCTTTTTGTCTTTTTTTTCCTTTCTTCTGTAGTTCTACACTAAGAATTCCCTATTACCCTTCCACATAATACTTCTTTACCTCCTGTCTTTCTTCCCTCTGTGATTCAGGGAATCACAGAGTCATTTAGGTTGGAAAATATATTTAAAGTCATCAGTCCAAGTCATGAGTTAAGTGTTAATAAAATATCTGCAACATATGTCTTGCTTCTTTTTATTAATATTTCTGCATTACCTGTGAACAAAGAAGGGAATATTTCAAGCCAGAAATTCAGTTCTCTGCATTTAAAAAATTAGAAAGTTTAGGCATAAATAAGTGTGCTAATGGTAGGACAGAGGAAGAGGAAATTGAATGTGCTTCCATATTGCTCTGCTGAGAAATAAATAATGTTTACTGCCAGCTTCAGGAGAGAGATACCTAATAGTTAATTCAATAAAACAGGAACCACAGGTCAGGTTGGATTCTCCAAGGCAGACCACAGCAGTGTCCACTGCATGGACCAGCAAGCAGCAGATGGAATGAAGCCGTCATTGTTCTTTGTAGTTACAGATCTCAGCTCTCTTATAAAGGAGGAAAAAATTAGGATGAGAAACGGAACAGAAAGTGAGCTAAATGAAAAGACATATGGGCAGGCTCACTATAAAGAATTTAAATAAAAATTCTAATCCTTATAAGTGTAGAAATTGCCACCCACTGCAGTCAGTGGTGAGAGGTTAGGAATGCAAAAGGGCAGCTTGTCCCACCCAGCTCTAGGGGAATGAGCTGGCTCTGGAGGATGTCTGGCTGACTTTCTTTTAATGAAACATTAGGTGAGACAAATCCTCAATCCAGAGCAATTAATATTGCTTCTTGACTTTCTGAGAGGTGCTTAATGCATATATGTCTGCAATACATGCTGTGATACTTTCCTATAGCTGGGAAAATGTCCTTGCTAAAGTCAGGACAGAAACGAGGGGGAAGCATGAGGTTTGAATTACAGGGTAGAGAGACAGACTGCAGACCTGATGTAATAGTTCAGTTTTGCAGAACCTTCTTCATACAACTCCAGTGAGAGTTGGCTATATTTGCTCTAGTAAACTTTTAAAAAATATTTGAGACACTTACAGAGTTTCCAGTAGAGGAATTCTCTTTTATTTGTTTGCCTTTAACTTTTTTAATCCCTAAAAATCAAAAGTTTCAGATTATACTGATCTGCCATCACTAAAGGATAGGCCAAAAATTTACTGCTTGTATGCAAAATGTATACGTATGTGTGTGTATGTGATATTAATACACAGGTTACAAGACAACACTGTTATCTTGGGAGCTCAGATGCTCCTCTCTGGGCTGGTTCAAAGGCTTTGTGCACAGGTTGGTCCACACTGCAAGCTCCAGATGTTCTAGTGAGAGAGCTGCTTTGTCAGCAGTGAAGCTGTGGAGCTGCCTGTCCCCTTTATAGTGGTGTATTCTAGCCAGTGGTAATGTGCTCTGTGGTGTGAGAAGACTTTTTGTTTGCTTGCATTTATGTTGTAAGAACTAGGGAGTTCAGAATAAGAGAATTTTATGGTGCTTGTGTTTACTCCAAGGCCTATCTGTTTCACTGCATGCCTTTGGAATCAGTAAACAGAGGGAGTACAAACAATATGCATGTTTAGGAGAAGATAGTATGGTCTGCACATAATCTCAAATCCAGTATGTGATAGGCAGCCAGAACTCTTCTGTTCCCTCCCCGTTTGTTTAGCTTGGCCTCTCAAATTCAAAGAGCTTCTGTAGGATTTTCAGTCTTCAGAGAAACACCACACACATCCTTGTAGGTATAAACATGGGCAGTGGGCTGGAGAGCTGATGTGAAAAAGTCAAGGCCAATTTGCAAGAGTTTTTCAGCGTCATGGAGAGCACAGTGGAGTGCAGTGGCAGCCTGGCTGGATGCCAGTGAGTGTCACCTGGGTGACTTTGTGAAGGACAGCAGCTTGGGGGGCTGTGTTCTGCTCCCTTGTTTTTGCCATGGGGAAGCAACTGAGACTAGGATCAGGATGAGGTAAGAAGAGTTTTTTCTTCTCTGCTGAGTGTTGGGAGGCAAAGCTAAGCATCACTCTCCTTTCATAGATGAAGTTGACCTTGTGATGGTGCCACCCTAAGCAGAGAGAAGAAAGATGCTGATGGCAGTTCCCCAGCTGCCTTCATGAGTCTTGTGTATCAGAGCCAGCAGAGTTAGGAGATCCTGCAGACTGTTCCACAGATTGGTCTTTGTCATCTCAAACTGTTGGTTTCTTGGATCAAAATTAGAATCTGGATGGGTGATAGGACTGGTGATGTGGCATGAGACCTTCCTTGGCAGAAAAAACTCCAGATCTCAAAACCCAAATCCACACCCAGAATCTTAACCCAAACCCCCAAATACAAGAGAAAATATGCTTTCTTTGTAATTCAGCTCTAAAAGCTCTTATCAGCAAACTGTCTTTCTACTTGGATACTGCTGGACTGAACTAATTTGTTGAATTTAAGTAAAACCCCATTGACTCCCTCACAAACTTTGTTCTGGAGTGCTGAGAACAAAACCAAGTCTTGAGTTAGTGACCAGCAATCACCGTAAGTCCTTCCCTGTTTTCTGTCAAGGAAATAGTTGTTTACAGCACTATAAGGCATTAACTACTTAATAATTTCCATCCATGAAAGTAGTATTAAAGGAATAGGAACCAAAAGAGCTGTTAACAGAAGCAGAAAGGACTTTGATCAGTAGTCAAGCCATAAGTTATGTCTATGCCACATGTGTATACCCCACAGTAGACTTCAAAATATTCTCTGGCTTTATAATCGTGTGTTCTACTGATGTTTAGTCTTTAACATTTTTGGGGTTTTCTGCTTCAAAATGAGGGAAACAAGCAGAAAATAAGTTGATGTGATGGGCAAAGTGATGGAGAGGTCCAACAGACCAACATTGTTAATGATGTAGAAGAAAGGAGGGTGACTGGCATTACAGCTCTGTGGTGATGTGAGCCTGTCATTAACATTAACATTGGTTTTAAAATCCTAAATTAACCTAAACTTCCAGGCTTGGTCTCAGTGAAGCATAGGGTGTCGTGCCTCTTAGGGGCCTGCCCTTGGTTTACACAGGAGTTTGAACTGAAAAGGAGTTCTTGTTCTGTACAGTACTTTATAAAAAAATACATGGCAAGTAATTGTACATGGGGTAATACATGGCAAGCTAGATAATGCTTGAGGGCTCTGATAAAGTAATTGAAATGGAAAGTGATGCTTGAATTGTTGGTATGCATTGCTAGAACCTACAAATTAAATTACAGCCTTGGTAATGATATAACTGCGCAATATTTATGACGTTGTGCCTGATATATTCTAAAATTAAAAGCAGATTAATTCATCTAATGAAAAGCTTTTTGTATGCATCAGACATACAAGAATATCATGTCATATGTATGGAAACTAGTTGTATTCCTGTCTGATGTTCTGGGAGATACTCTGTCATGCTAGAGTGCAATTACTGAAAAGCCTACCAGCTTGCAATTCATGGCAGGGAGACTTAGCAAAATACAGTTATCTTTTTTATCCTGCATGTTAGCATAATAATTTCTCACTTCAGGTTTGTTAGCCTGTGAGGAAGAACATGGATAGAAGAATATTTTCTGCAACTGCTGAAAAGCACATGTGGCAATGAAGTGTTCTAGGATAATTTGCTTGATTTTTTTACTCTTGATGTTTCTGTGTCTGGTTGGTCCGCTAACCTAAGCAGCTTTTTAACTAGGTCAAGTATATACATCCATTCATTAAAAGGGGATGCCTGACTGGTTAGTTAAACCTGCCAAATATAAACCAGATGCTTGAATGGTAAATTGCCATTGCATAAATTACCAATGCTTTACCCCTACACTGCAAGAAACAAGCCTTGACTGATTAAATCTGAAATAAAAATAAATAGGTTTAGCATTGTTTCTGTGCCATAATAATACTTTATTATAGTGCAAATATTTAATTAAAATGATGTTTTAAAATATTTTACATGGAAACTGAAAAGTCAGCATTTAAGACAAAATTATTTTTTTTTTTTGCATTTCTGAAAAAATGTTTATATTACACTATATATAAATTTTGTAAAGTTCTAGTCAAGATCAATAATGACATACAAATTCACAGCATCTGTCTAGAAAGCTGGAAGACTTCTCTGATGCTGGGCTGGGGGTGGTAAGGGGGTGGAACACCTGTATTTTTAGTTTTGGCTACCAGATCTGCTCTAATCTTCCTCCTGTTACTTAAATGCTTAGTGTCAAATTGCAGAAATGAATGATGCTTCCTTCAGTAGTGGCTGAGACTGAGAGCAGTAGACTGAGAGCAGTTCTCTGAAACAGAAATGCTGCTCCTGTAATGTCCCATTAGGACTGATTCTGTACAGCAATATTAGCTCTTGACCATATGCTCAAATTGTATTTTTATTCCTTTGAATGCCATTTATGATGATATAGGCAATTTTTTACTTGCACAAAAGCAGAATCAGACAGAAATCCAAATCAAGAGCAAAAGAACTAACTCCCTGAAGCAGGAGATAACTGCAGGACTGGGAAGGGTTTGTGTCATGAGATTTTCCCTTATGATATTTAAGTGTCATCTCTTTTAGGCTGTAAGTGCTGTCTTTTTAAGGAGACAATTTCCATATTCTGTGGTCTTTTCATGTGAGGGTATAGAAGGGAGTGAAGCATCTGTTCTAATTTCTGAAAATGTATTTACCTTCTCTGTTGTTTCCTCTTAAAACCAACAAAACAAATCAAACCCAACAACCAATCAAAATGGCTTATGTGGTGTTCTGCAGAGATAACAAAGGGATTGATTTATGGGGACCCCGAGTTCAGGTTACCCAAGTGGCTCAGGTGCCTGGTTAATGAGTAGACAGATCCTCCACGGGAGGAGCTTGTGCTTCCTTCTACCATGGCACTACCAATCTGAGGAGGTGAAAAGCTTCTTAAGGTTTGTAACTGCTGATTTTTTTTTTTTTCTAGAATTTTGCCTACTAGGTTTGCTAAATACCTGTTGGGGAATGAATATGTATAGGTGTCATAGTGTTGCCTTTGAAATGCACTGTGTTAGTGAAACAGAGGTTACTCACTGTTTTATTTATGGCTTTCCCCCCGCCATGCATCTCTTTTGTGGTTCACTCCATAATGTTAGTCTCTTTCTGTGCATCTTATAGGCACACATTAAAAAATGATTGAGTGATTGAATCACATAGTGTTGCAGAGTTTGTGACTGGGTGACATGCCAAGGAGGTTATTTAGTGACTAATTTCGGAGGGGAGGAGAAATTGCAGGCTTGTCATGTGGAAAAGTACTTCAGTATATCGAAACAGAATTACTTAGGTGACCGGATAAAGCAAGATGGCCTGTTGTGAGCAGAGGGAACAAGGAACATTTTTCCTGTTTCAAAACCTTTTTGCAGAAGACATGGATATACAAAATATTATACCATAGACCAAGGATTGAGACTGAAGACTGAAAACAAAAAGTGCTCTATTAGAAGAAGTGGAACCAAATGTTCATCTCAGTGTTGTAGCCATTTGAGTGACTTCCTTAAGAAACAGTAAGTGAGTTTAATTATTTCAAAGTGAAGATCTTATCAAAGATTGTTTTATTGGTCTGTAGGCAACAATGTTGTCTAAGAGTGTAGTGAGTGCTTGTGTTTTAAATTGTGAAAACAAATACTCAGGGTAACATCTGGATAGCTGAAGAAATTATGCCCAAAAGAGCAGACTGTGTAGGATTTGGTCTGCAAACTCTCCTCTCTGCTTGTTTGCATGATCCATCTTCAGCATGCACATTGACTTACAGGCAAGGTGAAGCAATCAAACATTATTTTTGATATTACCATTACATTTGTTTTGTGGTTAGCTTAGAATTTTATGGATCTGTTTTACATTTAGTAAAAAGTGAACTAGGTATTCTTTGTTTTCCCCATGGGAGCTTTTAGGATATGGTATGAATTAAACTTATATGTAGTCAGGGATATAAAAGGACATACTGAGACATGTAAAATACCTCGAGGTAAAACATTTGGATCGCTGTAGGGATTCATACACAAGTGTGCATTAAACATATATGTATAAAATAAGGGACAATAATGTTAAGAATGTGTTTGATGCTTTGTGGCATGGCAAGGGAAATGATGGTGTGTCTGAGCTTCAAGTCAATGTATTGGTAATCACAGTATGGTATCCTAGAAATTCTGCTTTTGAGGAACAAATGGTGCTTTTGCCATAACCTATGTATGCACCTGCACAGCTGGGAGAAAGATATGGGGGCTGGATGTCAAAGTGATATTGAGTAGTGTGGTGACAACACCTGACTATGGTTCATTCAGAATGCTTTCTTTCTGGAGGGTCATGGTTGTGTTCTCTAAATTCCACCTTCTAAGATAGTGAGCATCCCCTTCTGGTTCTCCTATTTTGTTCGTGTCAACTTCTAGCTAGCTGACCCTCACCAAAATAAAAAGTAATCTATGTGCATAGAAACTGGAGGACTGGATAATTTCACCATCATTAACCATCACAGACTCATCCTAAGAAACATCTCATATTGAGTGATTGTGCTGTTGTTGTTCATCAAGGGAAAGAAAATAAACATAGAATTAAGAGCATAAATGGAAGAAGAAAAACCCAGTTGTTCTCTTGACATATCCACCATATATGTAGTCAGACCCTAGAAAGAGAAAGTTCCTCTTTCATAGATGTTCTGAGCAATTCTCCTTTCACCATAATACAGTGGTTTTTACAGCAGGGCATATACCAAAACTGTACAAAAGGACTGAAAGAAATGAAACCTAGGTGCATGCTAATAACTGGGAAGTTAATTATAAGTGTTGAGATTTCATAGGGAGCACTGAAACTCCTTTTCTGGAAAATTATCCGGGAAAAAATAATGAAAATATATGAATCATGTTAAGAACAGCTAGCTGGGTCTTGGACTTCCTCATTCATTGGGAGTTTGAACGTTTGAAATCAGTTTTATTTTACCAGCGTGTGGTTGCCATAATGAAAAACAGTTGTGAACCCTGGCAGCTCCTAGAACCTTGTGCTGTGGGGGCAGATGCAACTGAGGCTAGGTTCCAACTTAGGCAAGGTCAGTGATTTCATGGTCTGAATTCTCTTTTTTGAGGGCATCAGAGGGCCCATGCTTAGCTAAAATTGCCAAGTAAGCTTCTAGTCTGGAAGCATTGCCAAGATGGCCATTGAAACCCCAGCATGTCTCATGGCTTGGTAACCCCAAACTACCAAGCTGCTGAGGAGAACATGGAAGGGTTGGGGTCCCTACCCCAGATCAGACTCTGACCAAGTTGACCTAGGTCTATGAATCTGGAAAGCCAAAGCTCTAAAGCACTCCAGGGATGTCTGGTAGGAAATAACATCACTGTTGACTGAAATCTGCTGGGTGGTTTTTTTCTAACTTTTGTCTTTACTGACGTTTTTATGAAATGTTTCAGCTCTCTTGGATTAGAGTTGCCCACTGAAAGTACATATCATTGAAATGTTTCTGACCAGAAACAGCTAAAAATTATGCTAATGTGTTTGAAGTTTTCCAATATGGCATTGGGCAGCTGGAGGAACCCACAATTGCAATGAGCATGATTTTTTTCTGTAATGACCCAATAGAATGGGGAAATTTATAGGTGTTAGAAGGCATTCTATGAGAAAGCAAGAACACATAAGTGTGACAGCTTCTCAGAGATGTCTGATTTGGCTTGACAGATTGTTTTGGTACTGATAATTAAAATTCTCATTTAACTGTTTACCAATTCTACAATTTTCAACTGCACTTTTTCTTATTGTAAATTATCTTATTTTAGAAAGAATAGAACTGTATAAAAGTGTTGGGGTTTTTTTCAAAAGTGGATTTGTGCTTTCAGCTCTCCAAATCCAACTGGAATGAAAGATCAGTCATGACAGAAGTGTTATCATATAGTGCAATTAATGGGGAAGCTGAGGGGTTTGGACAACTAGTACAGTGAAGTTGCCAAGTTATTTTTATGAAGAGAAAACAAACTAATGGGTCCTATTGTTGTTGGATTGAGGGTTCTTTAATTAAGTCTTTCCTAATTAGAAAAGCGAAGGATTGCCTTACTTTCTAGAGGATTTTTTTCTGTTTTTTTCTGTTATCATTTTCATAAAAGATCTCTTTACAAACAGTTTAATTTAACAGTATTATATTGGTACTTAGTATTTCTGTAGCTTTTTCATCATAGACTCCAAGGTCTCAATAAAATTCTTTGCAGGTGTCCTGTGCTTACTGTTGGGTGAGCCAGCTTGCAGAGCATAGGAGCACTTTCCTCAAGGAAGTGCAGGGTGTCAAAGGAAGAGTAATAGCTTCACATGGCCAAGAGGTTGGGAGTTGGGAGGTTGAGGTGGGAACTCCCCAGTGTCTCCAGGAGGGTGCACGGATAACCTCCGTCTTGGGAACATGCCTCTGTTGTAGGTATTTTGGCAGTCTGAAAATCTTGGGGCAAAGCCAGTTACTTGTTCTCTGGTGATGCAGAGGAGGCCTAGGAGAGCAGTGGAAAAGGCTGCTAGGTCAGAAACTCTGGCCTAGTTTTCCCTTTGCCCGAGTTTCACGCTGAGGTCTTAGCAGATAATGGCTTGAGTGGGGCTGTACGTCTGGTATGTGGCTGCAGGGTGAGCTGGAGGGTTGGCGTGGTGCTTGTGAGTCAGCGGCAGGCTCGGTGCCAGGTGCTGGCTGGCACTGCCCCGCTGTGTGTGCGGGCACAGCTCTGCCAGCCCTGGCTGCAGAGAGACCAGTTCTGCTGCTCCTCTGTGCCAGCCACCAGAAACAAGGCTCCTTACACCCCTTTGGGTGGATGGATAACTGGTTTGCTGGCTTTGTGCATGTAGACATTTTCAAAATATTGCAACTTATTCAGTGTGCCAACAAGCTTGGAAATAAAGAACATGACTGCTCTTCTGTAGCCATGGTTTGTGCCTGCCATGTTTTGACTTCAGAAAATTCTTTCCCTGGGACACTTGTTGTAAACAAGGGCATGTTATTGTAAACTATCCTATTTTTCTACATTCTTTCCCAGAGGAGGGTATTTGCTTGATGGCCCCTTGGTGTGACCAATGGGTCCAAGGATCCCACCTCTGAGGTGGGCTCATTGTAAAAAGGTATAAAAGACAGGTGCTTTGATAATAAAGCGAGATTTTGAATCTTCAGCCTTCTGAGAGTCTGTGTCCTGATTTCGTGCTCTACAGCGACACTCTTCTATAACGTTGACTCTTTCATATATAGAAATTTTAAAAAATTAGTAAAGTCTGTATCTTACAGACTTAAATCTTGTTAGACTGACCAAAAACATCCACAGGAGATGTTTAAACATGGTGTAAACTTTCTTACTACAGAAAGATTCTCAGTGATTTGATTCTTCCTCAAATGTTCTACACAGAAATGGTTGCTAGCTGTTTGCTGTATTTTAACCTAAGGATTGATAGGACAAGTTTCCATTTCAAGGATGTGATGTCTATAGGAGTAGGAACAAGGAAGGGCTATGTGCTAAAGAAAACCACGCCCTCAGGCAAGCGTATTACATGGCTGCAGCTGAAAAGCACATGATCCTGTGCTTGTGCTAAAAAATCTTCCTTTTGCCCTCAAAGCAATTGTGTGTGACAGCAGCCAGTATTTAGAGGCTCAGATAAACCCAATATCCTCTTTCTCTGTCCCTGAGTCATGCGAAGTCCAGGAACATGTGGCTCAAGACAGCCAATGCAGAAGAGTATGGGGTTTTATTGAGCAACATGGATGGGGGTTTTGTGGTGAAGGACAGAAGATGAAAAACAGCACAGAAAGTGGGGTATGTATGGGAGAGAGTAGTGTGCCTAGACTATCACACCAAAGAGGTACAGATGAGAAAGCAAGAAAAGATCATTGTTCACATTTTTAAACTTACTATTAGCAAAGAATCTGGAGAAGGGAGAAAAGCAGAAAGAGAGGAAATAGCAACCATGTGGCAGAAGACGCTGTAGTCCACTGGATAAAGCTGCCTGGCTCCTGGGGACCAATTCACATGTGAATCTTTCCTAGGCACCCTGGACTCTGACTCCAACAGTCTCCCCTTTGGCATACTCCACCCAGGGCCTGAGTCCTGGCTTAAAATAGCAGGTGTACTTTTCAGAAAGGGGTTGGGTGTCCAGGTGTTTGTGCCCTGCCCTACCCAAGGGAGTCTTGATGGAGTCTCTGTACTCCAAGCACTATTTTAAAGCAAAAGTAAATTATATTACATAAAACAGTACTCAGACACAAGATTTTAAGCAATAGCTCAGTCCCATATTCAAATTATTTTCCATCTTAAAGTATTCCATCTAAATGATGTTAAGGTGGAAAATAGGAATTTTTCTTTGAGAGATTGCTTTGACTTATGAGAAACGAATGAGCATATGCAGGAATATGAAGTCCAGAAGTCAGGGGAAATTAAAACTGTTGCTTTCAAATTTTCCCATGGAAATTTTCTCCTCTCTGCAATGTAACATTGGAATTTTCCTCTCACTGCAACCCAGCATATCCTAGTGGCTATGGTTTCTTTGACAGATACTATTCCATCTGTTATAGCTTTGTCTGAAGCACCTAAAGAGGGCATTATGTAGCTTGTACAGTAGAAATCTAGGAGGATTTTCTTTCTCTGGGTTCTTCTCTTGGTATAAGACAACTGTATCTGCCTGTCCCCGAAGACATGATCCCAAAGCTGCTCAAGCCAATAGGAGTAATTTTGTTCTGCTGGTCCAGGGCCAGACTCAGTACACACAATATAGCTTAGTATGCTGCAGTGGTTCTTCAAGCCAGTAGAAAACAATGTTGAATTCCCTCTTATAAAGTGATTTATACTGTTTAGTTATATTTTAATTATAACTTATTCTAAACTCTGGACTAGACTATTTCTCTGTACAAATGAAAAAGTTATGCCATGTTCCTCTTCGGCTTTCATAATTTTCATCTGGCTCATTTATGACATATCCCAGTGCACACCTTTGTTCTATTACACTTATTTATTATTACTGTGGCCACAATCAGATTATCTCCTTTCTTCTTTCTAATACCTGATACTCCAGACTGTTGATCTCTGGCCCTGGGGAATGTCGTTTCTAATTCCTGAGTGCAGAATCTGCTGTGATAAGAACAGCTATTGTTTATATACTGACACTGCAATTCCCTTACCAGTGGAAAAACCTGTGGTGGGCAGGAATAATCTCTTGCTGCATCTGCCATGGATCACTGTAACTACAATGAATCCAGTCACATTATAAAAACAAGGAGTGAGAGGGGAGAAAAACTGTGTAGATTTCAGATCAGCAACATCCACTGTACATTATTTTGTGCTCTGTAACTTTAGGAACGTGGAGTTGGGGGGGGGGGGTGGTGATAGGCAGTTTTCTACAATCCCTTGGTGGTGATGGAGAAGGAAGCTGAAATTGTCAGCATGAATTTTAGAAACTATAAATTTTTTTGCTTACGTAGTTGGTCCTTAGCTGGCTTTTTCATCTCCCTGTTCATCCACCTTACCCCAAGGGCACCAGGGAAGGCATATGATGCTTTTTAGAGGGAGAATTTCTCCTGTCATTGGCAGTGTTCAGCCATCCAGAGAAGTCATGGCTGGGCACAGTGAGGTTCTGCACTCTCAAAGGCACACGTGTCCATTGCAGATTTTTTTGCCAAGGCCTCTCTTAACAAAGCACCAGTACATTTGTTTTGGAAGTTTCCCTTTTCTTTTCCTTGCTTGCTCATTCCTTACTGCTGCTGTTTACAAAACTATGTTAAAATGTTCAATGACTTTCTGAGCAGGTACTTCACAAACCCTCTGAATCACTCTTATCTTTGCAATGGTACATGTTATATAGGGTCAGACTGTTGTCATATAAGTTGGCTGTATTATAGTCAATAAATGTGTGTGTTTTTCTCCTATGCCTTGTATATCCTTTGTGTAATAAAGACCACATAAAGTCATTAGCAAAAGCTTAAATCCTACACTGAAGAAAATGGCCACTTAGTTGTAATATTTATTTTTCTTGGCTAAGGACTTTAGGTATGTTTGATGCCAGAGCATCAGCATTTTTATCCTGCTTTGGAATCAGTGAACTCCAGCCTATGTGTGTCTGATCAGTACACTGTTTAAGTTTGTCACTGCCTACATGTACGTGGAACACCTGGCACCGCAACCCCTGATTTCAGCTTCAGTAGCTTTGAATATCAGATTAGGGTGAGATGATATTTGCATAAGGAAAAGCATTTTTAAACCTCTCATATTCCTTTAACATACAGCCCATTTTATTGCTGTTTATAGTTGTTATTTTCATTAGGCGCTGAGGTCCCAAAGTGCTTTATTTATGCAGATGTAAAATTATTTTGTCTCAAGGGTTTGTTTTTATTTCCTAATTTTCTGTAGACAACCCACATCATGTTTTACTCATTCAGTAAATTTATATCTGAGGTGTTTTTCCTTTTCTTTCCAGATGCAGAGGGAAATTGCTTATTCGGGACGAGATGGCCCAAGTGGTTCCCGCCCTGGATCTGCCACACACCCTCTGCATGCGATGCCCTAGCTCTCCACCCTCCACCCCGGTGCCCCACTCCATGCCTCCCTCTCCGTCCAGGATCCCTATGGTGGGGGCCGGCCCATGGGTGTGCCAGGCAATGCCACCATCCCCAGGGACCGGCTGTCCAGCGTGCCAGCCTCGCGCTCGATATCGCCCAGCCCAAGCGCCATTTTGGAGAGACGGGACGTGAAGCCAGATGAGGACATGAGCAACAAAAACCTTACCCTGATGCGAAACGAAAGTCTGTATGGTGACCCCTACCTGTTTCACGAGGGGAGGATGAGCGTGGCTGCACCCCACTCGGACACCCCCTCGATGTCCCCGATCACATTGTGGCCTACCATCGCAGTGCCATGAGGTCATCGAGCACTTACTGCAACCCCTCGATGCAGCCTGAAATGCTGGAGCAGTCCTTGTACAGACAAAAGTCACGGAAGTACCCGGAGAGTCATTTGCCCACTCTTGGCTCTAAAACACCTCCAGCCTCGCCCCACAGGGTGGCTGACATGAGAATGATCGATATTCATCCTCACCATGGCCCTCACATTCCCGCGCACACCCTCCAGCCTGACAGGTCCTCCCCCAGCCGCCAGTCCTTCAAAAAGGAGCCAGGACCACCTGTGTTTGTGGATGCAAAAGCACGGAGTGCTGTCGGCCTCCCAGGCATGGCCGAGGCAATGCCCTCTCCTGTGGACAAGCAGGCTTTTGGCTATGGGTCACCCACGATGCCCAAGGACAAGGAGACAAGGTAAGGCAGAGCTGGGGCCTAATTTATGCAAATGAGAACCGTTCCTAATCTGCACATCCTTTGTCGTTTAAAACTCAGGGGACAATGTAATGTGTAGGAAGCTGCTGCACCCGGCTGCAGTGTTTATTAGCTGTCTGTCAAGGTAGTTAGTAATTTAGAGATGTGACACCATCCATTATTGATTTGAAAGTACTGTCAACCCATGATGAATCCCTAGTTATTTTCATTTGTGTAAATTTCAGTCATTGGAAAAAATATAATAAAATAAAATTATTAACTGGGATTTTTCTTTGCAGACAGCCAGATCATGTTACAAGAACAAATGATGTTCTGTTCCTGCTAATAAGGGAATATATTTCACCCGCGTTAAGAATGACACTCTGATATTACAATTTTGGTTCTTTATGGAGTGAAGTTTTTCTCATCTAGTGTTAGGAAATGGGAAGAATTTATCATTACTGTCTTATCTCCTGTAAAACATGGATTTGCATAAAAATAGGACAGTTGTTTACAATAATGTTCCTTGAGGGGAAACTGCTGAGAAAAGCAAGTCTGTCCCAGGGAAGAAATCGAAACACGAATACTGTTCCCAATGATTTTTCCAGCGTCACAAGTAGTTGGTGACCTGACTGTTGTTAACTTTTGTGCTATGGCAATGATGACAATGATCTCTCCTGTCTTTTTAAGGACCAGATTTACACAAAGGTCTGTGAAGGCTTCTCCTGCCTTAGACCCTGCCCTGGGAGAGCAAAATCATTACACTGCCAGGCGGTTGCTGTGTGTTTATATGAGCTGCGTTAATCTCTAGCATATTGTTTGTGCTGTTAACTTTTATAGAGCTCTTTAGGGAAGGGAAGATGAATAGCTGGAAAATGCTGAGCCCATAGAGGCCAAAGGTAACTGCTGATTGCCTTAGCCACTGGGAAGATATGGAGCTTCATACAGACCATAGGCTTCCCCTCTATTGGAACAACTTGCTCAATAGTTAGTTGCCACTTACCATGATGGGCCAGAAAAAAAAATGGGTCATGAGATCCACTGGTGGGGGAAAAATAAAAGAAAATAAGGAAAAACAGCCACCCACAAAAATTACAGGCTTGTAGCTTAGTAGTTATGATATAAGAGAACAAGGCAGGGTGTATTGCAATCTAAGGTCAGTGAAATTGGAGTTTTACGTACTTGTTTCCAAGATAAAGTTGTGGGTATCTGAAATTTTATTTCAAGCCACTACTATTACATCTAGGAAATTATTTTAAAGAAATTCACCAATTTTAATCCATTTACAGATTAAAAATTGTATGAAGTTCATGATAGGGATTGAAAATATGGAAAGACACCAAAAACTTTTCAGTTTGTGCATTTTCTGTCTTCTCTCTGAGCATCTCAACTGTTTACTCAGCTATACAGATATGCACAAGTCTGTGTGTTTGTGAATGGATAAAGAGCAACTACACAGATAGTTCTGCAGCTCCTTAAAAGGGAATTTTTCACCAGGAGTTTTAATCCTGGGCCCAGAATATATTAACAATGAAGAAAACAGCATTTGCATAATTGCACTTCCAAATAAATACACGACCTTAAAATTCAGCATGGTATGTATTAGTCACATGGCACTGAAATAATCATTTTGAAAGCTGTCTTTATGGGGTTTTTTTTTTAACCTTGAGGAAGTGTGACTTTCTAAAAAGTAATTATAAATATCAAAAGCAATTCATGCAAATTGGTGTGTTTTCTAACCACTGCAATATTAGAATTGTGTTTGAGTTCTACAAACACAAAATGCTCTAAGCTTTAATTTAGCTTTGTAATAATTTCATAAACTTTGAAAGCAAACACTGTTTAAACCATACTAAACTAGACAAGGGGTTATCCACGTTGAAGTGCTGTTTTCCTGCTTCAGCAGGGACTGAATTGTTATAAGGATGAGGATGATGTACATAATGGCAGAAAGGTATTCCCCTAGCTTGTTGTGTAGGACTTAGAGTTTACACCCATAAAGAGTACGGCCTTCCTTCTGTGAGAAAGAATGTTTGGGGGATTGCAGAGATAGGCTGAATTCATTCTCTTCCAGGCATGGTAAAATGAGGTGTAGGCTGCTCTGTTGTGTGTTACCCACTTGCTGATGCCAAGGGCCTGAAAGCCAGGCCACAGAAAGCACGTGGCAGTGTGTTCAGTCAGCCTGTGTGCAGAGGTGGCAGCTGTGGGCAGGCAGAGGAGCTCTTAGCCTTGGAGTTACTGAGGAGAGAGGTCTTTTCATCTCTGTACTGTGGCACGAGAGACTCCCAATCCTGACTCATTCAGGAGCAGGTTGAGGACCCTGCAGGCACCAAACCCATCATCTCAGCACTCAGTTGTTGCTTTAATCCCTAGTGGAGTGTGCTGAGAGCAAAGAAAACATCTCTTGTGTCATGACTTACGGAAATTGCCTCAAAGTAGCGCTGTCACAACCTCAGGACAATGCAAGTTTAAGTATAAATCAGGGGAAAGATTGAAAGGGATAGTGACAATGTCAGAAGTACAACTGAATCTCTCTTCCCATCTCAGTGCTTCAATTTTGAAATCCAAGTCTGAACTGGGATATCACTGTACTTTATCAGGATATGTTGGGTACTTAAAGCAGATAAGACCTCTCATTGACTGTATCCTGGTTCTGTTGAAGAAAATGGTTCCATTACCTGTGGAACATTAACTGCAGCAGATTTGGATCTACAAGAGATGAAAACTGGTGCTTTCTGAGCTCTTCTACTGGAGTTTCCCATTTTAATTTAATACTGCGGAAGCCAAATTCATTAAGCCTGTTATTTAAGGCAGAGTTGAGGGGGATTTAGTTGATTCATGTAGTGCTTTCTTGTAACTGTTTTACCTTGACTATTTCCAAGATAACTACTTTTGTGGTATAAAGCATTGACTAAATTCTCACAGTTAATTCATTTACTAGAAGAGTCCCATATAAAGCTCTTTTACAACATGGAGATTTAAAGACATAAAAGATGTTCGTATTTATGCGCAGAAAAATATTAGAAGTTATAACAGATTACAGCAGTTCACCTTCAAAGGGTCATCATCTCTTAAATCTGAGGTCGACTGGAAGAATGAGTAAATTTTTGTGTGTGAGCATGAGTTGTTTAAACAGTGATTTGCTGTCATATTTTTGGATGGCTCATTTATGTAGCTTGTGGGACATTTCTGGAAGTTACTGCAGGCAAAGCAGATGCTTAAATGTTGATAAATTGGGAAAGAAGCTGGTCTTCCAAAGGTGCATTAAATTAAATACTGTTTAACTTAAAATCTTTGCATTTGTAACATATGTTGCAAAATTCTAGGTTATTTGATACTGCTAGATATGTATATAATAAATGCTCCTACTCTAAAACAGCAAGATAACTATATAGAATACTTTTCCTCCAAAAGTATTTTCAGGGTGTACTATGATTCTCTTCTGCCTGAAAACATCTTCTGTCCTCTTCTTTTTATGCCACACTAGTGAGAAAAGATGATAGTTGGATTGAGGAAAAAATGTGATCACAACCTGGCTTGCAGTTCAAGACTAAAGTGTAATGGCCATGTGTAGATTGCTAGGTATTGTTCCACCCACAAAACCACTTTATTGTTTGATGTGTTGAAGTATGGATGGACTCTCTGTGCATTAGGAAAAATGGCCTTACTTTATAAAGTCATGAACAGTGAGAGACTCCATCAGCAATGTACTGAGCATTTTATAAGAAGGGCTTTACAGATACCCTCTCTCAGACACTTTCCACAGGGCCAAAACTGCATATTCCTCTGTGAAAGGTGTTGAATAACCAGGCAGAAAAAAATGAAGTCAAATGACCAGTGCAGGATGGAGGAAGGGTCAACTGTATTTTGTCTCCCTTCTGTTAGAGGAACTGTTTGTAGGAAGATGAGATGCAGGCTCTGGGATAAGAGTTATCTAATAGTGTAACAGCTGCTGTGCTTCAGAGCCTCCTTTTCCCTTTTAGCTTCATCTTCTTCTTAAAGGACTGAAATATTCACGTGTGAATCTTTCTGTGGGAAGAAAGCAGAATACAGAAGCATTCTGCTGATCTTTGGTTCCCACCCTTCCAGGACACCCACTCATCTGTTTTGGGGGCATTTGTGATAAAGTCTAAGACACCTTCACTTGATCCTAGGAAAGCCATTGGGAAAGACAGCCTACTCCTGTTTCCTTTCTTTCCCAGTGAGATTAAAAAAACCCCAAAAAATAGGTAATGTTTCTATCACAGGGTAATACAGAAAGGTGTATTTCTCTGTCTCTGATCCCCTTTTCATTGCTTCATTTGGAGCTTAACTATAAAATAGGAAGTCACTGAATTTTTTTTCTCTGGGAAGGTGTGCCATGGTGCAGATTTGATGTTTGAGAACATTTGTTGTGGGTAATGTGCTGCACAGCCTGGGGTTGGACAGGAACGTGAATGAACAGTTACACAGACCAGTTTTATTCTGCATGTGTACGAAGTATCTTCTCAGTGATGTGAATAATAACGATGTCCCCAGGAAAAGGAAGTAACATGCAAGTAACATCTCACGCTGAAATAGCATTGCTGTGACAAGTGGATACCAATTCAGCAATATGCTGTACTCCTTCTTGGAATTACTTCCAGTTAACTGCAATAGGAGTAACATGAAAGATCAGTGAGCTGTAAGGAAGAAATCTGGGGATAAACTCTGATGGATCAGAGCATGGTCCCCAGAGAAGCAAGGGCTTGCTTTGGTTCTGCTGAACTTCGGGAGCAAGATGCTAAGGGAGGGCCCCAGTTCCTGGACATAGCCTGAGCTGTGGGTCAGGCTGCTGGGGAGAAGAGGGCTGGCAAGTGGCCTGTCCCTGCCTTCCTGGCAAAGGTCTGTGAGAAGCCAAAGCCAAGTCTGACAGAGCTCTGCTGGGCGTCGTTTCTGACCTTGTCCCCTCCTTTCCTCCCCCACCATGCTGCCACCTCTGACTCTCCCAGCATTCACAGGAAAACAATGTGAAACAATGCCTTTCTGTGCTTGGGCTGATAAAATAGGCATTTCTTTCCCAACTGCTGTAAAAGGGACCCTCCCTGCTCTTCCTGGGTGGTGGAGAGATGCAGCTCTATCTGGGAAATTAATCTGGGAGCAGAGACGGGTTGGCTCTTCTCGGGCTACCACCCTTCTGGTGGCAGCAAGCACAGGCACCACTTTGTTCTGTTCTGCCTGATCCTCTGTCCTAGTGCTTCACATTCCAGCCTGCCCTGTGTCACTGGAGTGCCAGCCTGTCCTGTGCCCTGGGAACCTTGGTCTTTCCCGTGTCACTGGAGTGCCAGCCTGTCCTGTGCCCTGGGAACCTTGGTCTTTCCCGTGTCACTGGAGTGCCAGCCTGTCCTGTGCCCTGGGAACCTTGGTCTTTCCCGTGTCACTGGAGTGCCAGCCTGTCCCATGCCTGGGAACCCTGGCCTGCCCCGTCCATGGGACTCTGGCTTGCCCTGTGCAGGCAGAGCTGCTGGGACAGGCTGTTCCCATCTCCCCTCCCCACAGCAGTGAGCGCAGCAAGGGGTAGAAAACACAATGCTGAGAACTGAAAATGCACAATTTTTGTCATGGCATTGCTGGCATCCCTGATAGACCCTGGCCTGGCACAGCCTGAGGAAAGCATTTTTTTCTCCCTCCTGGAGCAGAGGCTGCTCCAGCCCTTCACAAGGAAGTTGGACGCAGAGGGGTCCACTGCAAATCCTGTCCCTGCTCCTCTGGGGCCTTGTGGTGACAGAACTGGGCCACCAGCCCTCCATCCATGTCAGCCCAGGTTACAGCCCCACCACCAGGCCATCTGCATCCCTCCCTGCCCATGCTGGAACGTGATGCCTCCCAACACCTTCAGTCTGACCACCTCCAAAAATCAGGTTGTTTTATTTAATGCCTAAAAGTCACCTCCTTTCAGATACCTGTTTTTGAAAAGTTTGGTGCTAATGGCCATAACCAGTCTGGATATTACAGTGAAATGATTACAGGAAAAATGTGCCTGGTTTCTAACAAGTAACTTCAGAGCACATGTGGATTCTTCACATTCTTAATGCCTTTACCGTATGAAAAATAATGTGTTCTATGCAATTGATTCCAGTATTTCATTCGTTTTTCATCATCTCCTATCTTGGAACATCCCTCTCCCTCTTAACAACATACTTTCCTAGATTTCATGGCAAAGGACAAGATCAGCTCTGTGTTGCCATAATATCTTTTGAAGCAGAAAATTGTTTCCAGATTATCTAATGTGGGATGAAAAAACCATCATATTTATGGATTGGTAAAACAGATAGACTTCCACTTGAGTTTAGTTCCAGGAAGATTTTGTGATGATTATCTGGGAAAAAAAAATGTTTTCTTTATTAAGTGTCAAAAATGCTGCATTAAAGTTTGTTAGAGTATATTTATCCCTGGGTTTTAGTACTTGTTTTTGTTCCAAAGGTTACTGCAGCCTGCACCAGTTTCTTATTTTAAAACTTGTAATAGTGGAAATTCCATAACGTATTTCTTGGTTTGTGATGAATTAAGTCGGATTCACTAGTCTTCTCATCACCCTTCAAAATACCTTTCAACATGAGGACAGAAAAGTAAGATACGTGCACTGTATTAAATTGCAGTAAGAACACGTCTGCTGGCTAGGGACTGACTGAGCACTCTTCTTCCCTGCTTGTGTCTGTTAGCATCTCATTACTTGTTTTGCTGTCCTGTTTGCTCAACCTCTGGGTGTCTCTGAGTCTCTCCTGGTTATGGTATTTGTGCTATCCCAGGAAACCTCATCCATTCCCTGAATGTGAATGACATAATTAGCCTGGATAATCTGTCTGCAAGCAGGGCTGGTTACTTGCTTTTTATCACGTCAGCTTGCTTTTGGCTGCTATTGGTACCTACGTTTGCTTTTATATGACTCTTATTGATTGATGCTATGGCTTTGGCCACCAAACAGCAACTGCAGCTGGGGTGGCCAGAGTTCAGCTGCTCCCACGTGCACAGAATGCTGCAGTGGGGATGGATGGGCTGTGCAGCATGCTGAGTCTGTCTGGGTTTGTCTGTCCTATCTTCCTTCATCAGTCACTGCTGCTGCTGCTCTTAACCACTTGCTTTTTGAGAAGTTTTCTTCCCAGTCATCTTCCAAAACCACAGCCTGCTGTTAGAATTTCCTTCTGCATGTCTTCCCACACACTTAACTGCTGTAATGGAGAGATGCCTTTTCAGAAGGTCACATACTGATGTGTGTCCGTGTTGAGGTGTGTCACTGACATTCTGGCATGTGTAAGTAGGCACCTGTGTGAGAAAAAGGCTGGTTAAGAGCCGACTGAGGAAGTCCCCTGGTACCTGACTAATAATATATGCATTTATGCAAACAGATAAACACACAAATGTTAGCCTTCACATCCAAAAAAAAGTTACTGTTCTTGTTTATTGACCTTTGGTTCCTATGGAAAACATTGATTATACTTATTGTAGTTCTAAATCCCATTTCTTGTACTTTTTTGGAATTTCTCGGGATATGTGCACGAAAGAAAATCTCTTTTATTTTAATGTTGCCATACAGTCTGTATTTGGTGTCCTGTGCCTCTCCGTCACATTTCTGTCCTTTTCAAAGCAGACAGCTATGATGTCAGGTGCAAAGGATTTGGACTGGAAAGCAGTCAGCTTGGGCAGATTAAATGCTTCCCAGACAAAAATCCTGGGTCTGGGGAAAGTAAAAATAGTAACAAGAAGAAGTGTAAATTCTTTAATCCTGAAACCTTAAGTACAGACAAAATGATTGGCCCAGTGTAGGTAAAAGAGAAAATGCATGTAATGCAGAAAAAGATTTTTTCACAAGTTCCAAGAGGCATTAACCAATTGTTTTAGGTGCCTGTCTTGTGAGATCATTAGAAGTTTATAACTTGGTTGTTTGTTTTGTTCCTTTTAACTAAGCAGATTATTTTAAATTGTCTGTTACAATGCAAAAGCTGTCCAAACCGAGATGTGGTAAGCTGCTGCAATAAGGTGTATGCAAACTGGTACCCAAGCGCCTTTGCACAAACTCTGTAGTGTCTTTCCAATCCTGTGGTAATCATTCACCTAGAAAAACAAGTCTGAAAGCAAATATATCTGGCTTTAACAAATGGTTCTCTTGTCTTACAGAGAGAGGATACAAGCCATGGAGAAACAGATTGCCAGTTTAACTGGTCTTGTTCAGTCTGCGCTTTTTAAAGGGCCAAATACAAGTAATAGCAAAGATTCTTCTAGGTAAAAACAGAATTCATCTGTAATGATTTTAGTAATCAATCAACAAAAATATATTTGAATGTAATATTAAAAAAAATCCTAAATGCTCAATCATTTTTTAAGTTTCGTTATCATCTCCATGAGAATGCTAGGCAGAGAGGAAGAATATGCCAAATGATAGATGGATATTACCTGCATTACTCTTCTTTGTGCTAAAAAGAATTAATGTAGCTACATCTCTGTGCTTTCTACTGCTTATAGTCCATTCCTTGCTTAACTTGTACTAAAAGGTGATTTAAAAAAAATACTGATGACTGACAAATTACTGGTGATTTAAATTAAAAAATATATATGTTAGACAAGGCCATTTAGTTTTTTGAATATAAACTTCGCTACAGTTTTAATAGTTAGTAAACTAAAATTGCAATTTTTCTTCTTATTACTTAGTGAGAAGATGATGAAAATTGTGTCCAGCAAGAGCAGCGCTGACACTGCAGGTAAGATAATTCACTTTAAATTTACAACTTATTCAGGTATATGAATTGCTGTAACATTACAAACATCCCAGCTTATGGAAATATCAAATTTACTTAAATTTCCGTGGCTGTACAGTCAGAACTGAAGTTTAAGTGCAGGATATGGGAGTCAATCACATCTTTAAGAGAGGAATTTCTGAGAGGTTGAGATGGTATTTGGAATGAATTTCACACCTGTGCTGAATGGTTTAAATGAGATGCAGAGTCTCTGCATCTGGTGAATCTTCCAGTGATTCATCTTGTCTATAGGGTATATATATGTCTGTCATTAACCCTAGATGTGTCCAGATTGCTACAGAAGACTAAATATTTAATTCCTTTTCTTGTCACCTGAACTTTTTCTAAGGTCTGTCGCTAGAACACTATGGATGTAATGATACCAGGAAATTTTGCCATCAGCAAGACAGCACTTTCCCTAATTAAGCCACATTGATCTGTTACTAATTATTAGCGTGCACCTAAACTGTTCTGAGCAAGCACCAATTATGAAGCCAGTAAGAGCCGGTCTTGTTTTAGCATCCCACCTGGAGAGCTGTTAAGTGTGTAAAAGATTGAATCAAGACTGTTGTGAAAGAAGATCTCCATGTGGTTGAAGCTCTTTGTGTATGGGCTGCTGCTGGAGAGTTCCGCAGGGTATTCATGTGCTTATATGCCTCCTCTTCACCTTTGTCATGCACCGAATGCAAATACAGGCAGTTCCCTACTTCCTGGTGGTGTTGTTCCCACAGGGAGGTCTGTGCTCCGGCAGGCAGTAAACCACACACATTTATTAGCAAACCTGTTATGTTCCTAACTAGCCTTTCTGTTGGAGCTGTTAGCTCACGTTCAGGATTCCTGTTTGTCTGGAATTGCACCGTGTCCTCCTAATCGACAGAAACCAAACTAGACCTGGAAACTATCAACCACACGGAAGAGAGAAAGAGCTGAAGTCTTGGTACTGAAGCTTTGCTCCCAAGCCACTCTCTGGTGCTATTCCAACTCTTCCCTTCCTGCTGGCCTCTGGATGGGGAGAGCAATACTTAAAGCTTTGAAGAAATAAGTTGTAATTTTTCATTTTCAGACAATATGATGAAAAGTCTGTCATTATTCAGAACAGCTGCAAAATGGTCTTAAGATTTTTCCCTGTTGCAGTGTCATTATAGACTGAGAATTTATGGCATTTCCCACTTGCACAGGCCTCACCTCATATAAAGCAGTTATGAAACCCTCACAACCAGCACAGGCAGTGCCTTGTGTTCCTCTTTGTAGTGCATTGAGAACAGCAGCCTCTCTCCTTTCCCTGTGATGGTGCCAGTTCAGACAAGTACTTGGTGGTGGGCACTGAGTTGGAGGACCTGATCTAAGTGGGCCCTGCTTTGGGTGGGAGTTTGGACCTCCAGAGGTCCCTTTAAACCTGAATTGTGTAGTGATTTGTGTGTGCATGTGTAAATGTACACTCACTTACATGAGAAATGGAATAATATTAATTGGAAAAACAACCTTACATAAAGCAAAAGTGGGGATTCCCTGGGAAGTCATGCCCAGCCCACCAGAACACCATGGTTCATCTGACCAGCAACCATTTCCTGGCACTGTTGTTCCCAAATACTCCTCGCTCACAGCCTTATTGTATGACTGACATGTCCCTGAAATGGCAACATTGCATCTAACAGCTGCATGTACAAGCATGATGGGGGAGATGGAAGGTGGGGACTTAATTTACTGTCAAAGGCCAGATCATCATCTGTCACTTACTGACAGAGAGGTTGGCTTTGTCACATGGCCGTGTGCCTGTCCAGCGTATGAGTAAGGATTCCAGCATTCAGCTTGTGCTATAGATGCCTTCTCATCACTTGGGAGAAGGGGATAGGAGAGTGGGAACAGCCATGCAGCCAGCAGTCTGCAAGGATCCCTATCAGTGCTATAAAGTGTAGTTGTAACTTCAGCACCTGCATCCCTAGATCCTGTCCTTCCAGCATGACTCAGCCACAAAATTAAATTGTAGCAGGTGAGGAAAACAAGTATACTACAGTATTGTAACCCACAACAACTATTACTGAAGATTGCTGTATAAAAGAATAGTCTTGTATAATGGAATATTTTCCTGCTTTTGTGCCTGGAATTGCTCAGGACATGGTCCAATAAGTCAATGCAGTTCAGCTAACTTGAAAATTACGCAATCTGCCAGAATATACTGCAGAATGTCTCTACTTTTTGTAAACATGCTTGGGTTCACACATTCCAGCAGGAGCTAGACACACTTCTGCTGACTGCTGTTTTGTTCTTCAGTTCACCCCAATCTTTATTAAGTATAGCCATTTAGGCAGTGACTTCACTTTACAATTCCACGTGACAACTGTGCACTGAGATACCAGTTTTAGCAATTTCAAAGACTATTTGAAAGACAAAGTGGTATAAAATGTTGATTGAACACTCCTTTCTAGAGCTCTGATAAGCAAAAATGTGAATTGATTCCCATTCTAAAAAATAAAACATCTGTGCAAGATAATATTGCCTCATCCATGTTGAACCAACATTATGTTTTATAGTATGTGTTCCAATGATAGGAGACTTCTGTGCAAAAAAGAGAGAACTACATCCCTTGGGATGGGAAAGAACCCAAAATTTCTAAACCCTAGATAACTCTGTATAGCTAGATTGTGAATACTCTGTTTAGTATGTCATATGAACCAAATTGCTGTATTTAACTTGCTCTTGCTTTGCCAGTCTGTGGAAGCCAGTGGCTTCTTAAGGCCCAAATATTAAGGACTCTGAAGAAACCCAGCTTTCCCATTGAGGAAGATGAATCTATAATGACAATGCTTATCTGCATTTCTTATCTTTTATTGCTTTAGGCTCAGTTCTCATGGGGGATGGGTTCAAAGAGCAGTAACTCTCCCAGACTGGCTATGTCTCTTCTGCTCATGTTAGGAGAAATCCCATGACTGAATCTATTTTATAAAAATCTTCAGTTCCTGAAACAGGAACGGCATCAAGGAACTCTTCACTTAGAAACAACATGTGATTCTAAAACCAAACCATACTAGTAAGAGTCACCATGAGATTATTAACAAATACCCTGAGAAATACTTATGTGCTCTCTTTTCTGTCATATTTTTGTTAATCAGCTGGAGATTGATTGATAGACTAAATCTTGGATTCATTTATTAAATTGGGATCAGTTGTTTCATGGATTACCAAAAAAAGCAATAGCTTTTTGCATGTTGCTGCCTTGTTAGAAGAGGAAGGAAGACATTTCAGTATTCCATGAAAAGGGGATCAGGGAGTACAATATTCTGCAGTAACACCACCAATTCAAAACAAGAGGAAGACAGCAGCAGGGAGAAGTATTACAAACGTAGGGCTCAGATTTGATTGCTCATCCTTCGTGAACTTTCTTGTCATCTGTGCCTATCTGTGTGCCCTTCTCACATGCATGACTCTTGCTGTGATGACCTGTGAATTAAATCATTCTCCATATCTACTTGCTTATCTCAAAGAGAGATCATGCTAATCTTAGAACTCCATCAGCATTTGCAGACAGAATATGATCCTGAACTCATTTTGGATCAAGAGGTGAAGTTGCACACTAATGTATATATAGAATATTTTATTATTTTGAGAGTGATTTATTGCCATCTAGTAACTGTCACATCTCCCCAAATAATGCTTGAAAACATTATGTCTCTTTAATAAGATTAGTAATTTGTGAAAAAACATTGCTGGGTATCTTCTGATGGCCTTTTGTCCCAACCTGCTTCAAAATAAAATCTTAGCATTTTAGAAAAAAAAATAAATCTGGAAAACATAAGGAGAGCAGTGTCTTCACAACCATATCAAAGGTCAAGTGTCAGGGAGTAGAAGTTGTGTTCCTTATCTCCTGAGCACACAGCAAACCTTTCCTCTTTCTGCACTTCACTTCTCTTTGTACTCTAAAATGGCAGCTTAGATCATTAGCTTTTGTAGAAAGTTAACTTTTTTGTTTGTCCAAAGTATTAGGAAATTATAGTGGGAGGTTGAATTTCCCTTACCTAGCTCAAGAAGGGGCTTATTTAAAAACCCAAGAGCCAGTGCTGTTTCTTTCCCTTCAATCCATCTGGCCTTACATCTAAACGCAAAGCTACAGCCTGGGACTATTTCCAAAAGTGAGCTACACTCCCTAGATGAAGCAGCCCCTCATTCAGCTGCCCTTTTGTTCTTTCTTGATGGAAATATGAATATCTGAGAAATGAGCTGCTGATCGTTGTTGCTCTCTCAGTGTCTTGTGTTTCACACCCCCTGGAGCCAGCAGTCCCACTGCACGGTTCCCAGGCTCTGAGCACACTCTGCAGCAGGGACACTGTGGCAGCCAAGAGCACCTAATGGCAAAAAGAGGTGGCTGAGGCAGCAGTGGAGGAGGAGGAGAACTGCTTTGTAGGGAGTTGGAGACATTTATTGCTTACAGAAGCAGATCACAGGCCATCTACACCAAAAGGAAAGCAGGCACCCCTTCCTGAGAAAATATGTGAATTGACTGGGGTCCAGCATGGGGGGAGGGACTGGTGGGGTCTGATTCATGCCTTGGCTTCCTCATCACAGGGTCAGGGGCTGAGGTTTTGGAGCTTTTGCTTAAGGCAAAGAACAGCAGAAAGGTAGGTGTGCTTTCAAAAATAGTCCAGATTTGTGGCAAGGGATCAGAACTCTTGGAGGCTTATCCACATTTTTCAGACTCTCTGGTGATTTCTGTCTGTAAGGTTTATGAACTAAATACCATTCTCTTAAAAAAAAAGGCAAAAAATAGTGTATGTGGGGGGGAAATAGATGCTTGACTGTAGGAGAAAGTGCAGTGTACATGCAGACAGATAAGTATTAGCATGCATTGGACTGAAGCATGGAGTGGATACATAACAGCAGTGAACAAGGACTGTTTATTTCTTGAGTGTTACTTTCTGTTAAGGAGCTCTTTGAAAGTCAAGAGAGCACTGAATCATACTGGAGTATAGCAAAAATGTGCAGCAGCTTGCTCAGCACTGTAATGATGAGTGCTGTTGTTGAAGTACCAAGCAGATCTAGCTGGAGCACATTCAGGGGAGGTATAGCATTACAACGGCCTGCACCAAGTTAGAACAGCTTTTTGTCTGAGCATGTCTCCAGAAGCCCATGGCATGGCACACTGTATGTAGCATGGATCCAGCCAGAGGGGCCTGTGCTTTTATTGAGCAGAATTGTAAATGAAGGTAAAGTAACAAACATGATTCTTGAAAACCTTTTTTTTTTTTTTTTAATAAAAATAGGCTGGTGTAATTCCTATCCTTTAAGAACGCTTCCCCCAGATGAATTTTGCAAAAGCTGTATTTGAGGTGGCCACACTTGTTGGAAAAGGAATAACAGTGTGTTGTTATGCTGAGCGGTACTTGCACAGACACATTTGGAGCAATGGTTGGAAAGACTATGAGGGATGAGAGCATGGAGAGAGAACTTCCCACTCTGGGATTCATACTCATTCCAGTTAGAAGATGTGTCATGCACTTTGGTGCACTGAGAATTTGCCTTCAGTAGGCAAAGCTCACAACACTGTTTTTTGTTTGATTTCATGAAACTCGATACAGTGTGTGCTTGTGGGAACAGCTGATGACTAAAATCCCTGTGCAGATCCATTGATGAGCTATTTTCCATTTTCTCAGGTTTCCTTTTTTAATCATAGAGAAGGAAGAAGTTGAAGTAGGGAATGACCTAATCATAGAATAGAATCATGGAATTATTTAGGTTGGAAAAGACCATCCAGATCATCCAGTTGAACCATTAACCTAACACTGCCAAGTCCACCACCAAGCCAGGCCCCTAAGCACCACATCTACGCATCTTTTAAATGCCTTCAGGGATGGTGACTTAACCACTTCCTGGGCAGCCTCTTCCAATGCTTGATGACCCTTTTGGTGAAGAAATTTTTCCAAAAATTTAATCTTCCTGGGTGTAACTTTAGGCCATTTCTTTTTGTCCTATCATTTGTTACCTGGGAGAAGAGACCAACTCCCACCTCCTTACAACCCCCTTTCAGGCAGCTGTAGAGAACAACAAGGACCTTGAGACTCCTTTTTTCCAGACTGAACACCACCAGTTCCCTCAGCTATTCCTCATCAGATCTATGCTCCAGACCCTTCACCAGTCTTGTTGCCCTTCTCTGGACATGCTTCAGCATCTCAATGTCCTTCTTTTAGTGAGGGGCATTAACTCAATAATTCAGGGAGCAGCAGCCAGCTGACCCATTTGAAATCAAGGAGTAAGGTAATTTGGCAGTGTGATGAGAAGAGTTTGCAGGACTATGTAGTACCAGACCTAAAAAATTAAGTTTATCCTACTGACAGTCTGTCATTTTGTCTGCTGGGGGAGTGAGGGTGGTGGGGAAGGGACACATTAAAAAAAAATTTGAAGAATATGGGTGTGTAAGTGCAAATTGCAAGAAGGAGCTGACATTTCTATTAGCTGATGAGCTGGAATTTGCTTGTTCTCTCTAAATAAAGCTTCTTCCCAGGTACTTGAGACTGAGAAGAACAAGCTTGGCATTGTTGCCGTGTAGAGGAACAGCATTCTTTAACAAAGAAAGTTTTGTGAGGACAGCCATCATTATTTTCAGAGTGCGGCCCGGCTCATTTCCTTGTGTTATACCATATTCCTTTCTGACAGACTAAAAGGGAGTGGGTTGATGCAACATGACTGGAGAGCCTCTGCCATACCACCATTTAATTTCTCTGGTTTTATAGGGTTGCTGCTGGAGATACCTGCTAGAAATAATGCAGTTGTCCTTTAAGCAATGAAGCAAGATTCTCTACAGAAATCTTTTCCCCATATTTGGCAGCTTGGCTGAATCCCTCTTCTGTGATGATTAATCAACGAATATGCAGTTCAGGAGTCCTGTGAATGAATTTGCATCAACTTGGTCTCAGACATCTCCTGGGAGGACAGTCCTGAAGTTACTTTCAGAATCAATTTAATTTGTTGCTGTTTTGTGTAATCTGCAGTTAAAACTTCGTATCCCATCTCCACTACATGTGGTAGAACGCAGTCCTGGGGTAATGCAGTGCTCTGGTAGAACTGAGGTTCCAGCACAGCTCCATTCTGATACTGTGCAGGCTTCCCTCGAAATATATTGGAGAAGGAGGTACCAGTCCTCTGTTAGCACTGAGCATTGGCATCCATCATTTGCTTTTCTCGTCCATGCGTGTGGAATACCTGTGGATTCAGTGGGCAGAGGAAGGATCACGTTTGCACCTTCTCTGCTGTGAGCTCAGCCTGTACTGCTGCTTATTGCAGGTGCTGCCAACATCTCTGGGGGCAAGAATGCACTGGGAGCTGTGGAGCCAGCTGCTGTCCATCACCCTGCTGGAGCCCCAGCAATGCAAGCCAGCCTGCATGGGATGAAACGCAATGTGTCGGATCTGCGGCTGCAGCTGCATCAGATGAAGCAGCTACAGGTATGATTATCTGCATAATAATGCTGGGGAAAAAGGTGGGTAATCAGCAAATGTCTTTTTTCCTTCCTCCCTTTCTGTCATTTTCTCTCTTTTAGCTTTTGTTCAAGTGAGTCTCAAAGGGCAGACCCAAGTACTACAGACACAAAAGCTTGCATAGTTCTCAAGGTGTGAGACTTAGCTCTGTTAAACTACTGATGCTCAGTGAGAAAAAAATTAATTTCTAGCTTTGTTGGATGACTCTAGACATTAAAGCACTATTTATATTACAATAATATCAAGTCTGTGATTACAGTTTGGACCCTGCTATGCTATGTGCTGTATAAACATGTCAGAAGAACCATGTTCCTGCTCCATACTGTTTACAGTTGAGACAAATTTTAAGTCTCTGAATAAACAACTTTGATGTCAGGAAACCCCAATGTAGCTGAAGATCAGTGGATATGCATTAAGCCAAAGTTTGAGTCCTGTATTTACAGAATCCAGAAAAATAGCCAACTTGAACACTAAGAAAAAAAAGTTACTTCAAACACTGATGCAAAGGTTTGTTGTGCCCTGCTTGCATTCAGGTTTTAACAATACCTTCCTGATACACACCAGCACCTCCAAACCTGCAAGAAAGAATACAACCAGTGAAGAGTTAACAAAAATAGTATGTTGGCATATACAGTCATGCTGCAAATATAAATATATGCTGTTCCTCTCAGGCAGTGTGAAAATAAGCATATGCAGCTGAAGAGGTCTTCAGCCCTTTACTTAATTGGAAACTGAAGAGCCCTGTGTATTGTCTCAGAAGATGGAAAAGAAGGCAGAGCACTTTCTTGTAAGACAAAGTGGGCAGCAGGGGAAGCTTCGATACTCTGCCAGCCCTTCTTACCCAGAAAGTGACATCACATATTAGCTATTGTAGGGCTGCAGCTACTGGTTTTATAGCCAGGGTGATGGTACTATGTCAATCACATTTGATCTCCTGATAAATTTTAGAACAAAATAATGATAATACAAATCAGAATTCAGAGCATGTTTTACCTTCACCTCCTTATCTAAAGGAAATTGAATTATGAACCAGTCATAGAGCAAAGAAGCAGAAGGGTGAGGTAAACACCAGTGTAGGAAAATGTGTCCAACTGAAGGTCCTGTGACAACATCCTGTGCTCTGTTTGCTGGGAATGCAGAGATGGCAGAAGGTGTTTGGAGCAAAGGGTTGGGTCAGGTGACTTCTGCCTGTGAAACAGCTCCCATGTATTTAAATTTTCAGTTTAGGATGAGTATGCTCCAATAGCAAATGTCCCTTTCAAAACCTATTCTCAGCAGTGCTGCCTACGTGCTAGCCATCGTGTTCCCCATCTAATCTGAAGACACTGACATGGGATCTCTGCCCTGGCACATTCTGTGTAAGTGCATTTTGTTCCACATTTGTGCCACAAACCACTGCAGCCCCTCTGTCCTCCACACCGTGTGCCAAATGCAGCTCTTGGCAAACAGTCTGGCCCCCAGCTGTGCTCAGCATGTGGCTGCAGTGCTGCTTGGAGCAGGGAGTTCATCCTTCTCACAGCACTGCCCACCAAGGAGGTGGCATTTCCCCAGCTGGGCTTTGTCTCCATGGCCCTGCCCGGGGCAGAAGCATTGCTTTTGATCAGACATAACATTGTGGCACACAAGAGTGAAGAAACTTCTGCCATCTGCACAAACCAGTGCTGCCAAGGAGGTCTTGAAAAGGGAAAAAGGACATATCCCAAGTGTGCTCATTAACTCTGGCAGGCTTCCCTTAATTCAGAAATTATAGCAAACTTGGTGCGTTGAGCAAGTAGGAAATTGAGAAATTTTGATAGTCAGTTGGAAGAACCTGTAGCTCAAGGAAGACTTTGGTATGTTATACATAAATTCCATTTATGAGATGTCTGTCATGGCATTCCTGGATTATTTTGAAAAAGAGCTCACAGTTTGTAGGGCAGCAAGTGAAACAGGCAGTGTTTTAAACTGGAGAGTGTTGCAATATCACATTTTAAATGAAATATTTTGTGGTATGTTTTTTCAAAAATAATTATAAATGAAAAAGAAAAAGTATTTTTCTGGTTTCCCAGATTGTTTTCATTTTATATTTGACAGTGCTTCATATTTTTCAATTTCACTGTTTCTCCTGGGCTGGCAGTCAGTTTGTTCCTGTTTGTGTGAATTTTACACAGTGACAGACTAAAAGAAACATTAAAAAAAATTGAAAAAGATGATTGCACAGGCACAAAATATGGCAGGATAACTAAGAAACAGGAACAAGACATAAAACCATGTTTAATAATTTCTATTGTTTAATTTTCAATTGATGTTACCACCATGAGTTCATACTAATTTTCTTAATAGAATCAGAGAAGTACATGATAGAAAAAAACCCTTCATTTATGTATTCTTTGTGCTGGTAAAATCTTCTTTTTAAACCATATCCAGCAGCAATGGATCCAGATGTATTGATTCACACAGCAGATGAACATATGTTACAAGATGCCACCAAAAAGTTAAGATTCAGTCTGTGGTTGGATTCCAAACAGAGATTCTGAGCATACAGACATTTACCTCATGGCTGTTGCTAGAGACTGTATACACTCCTTGCTACTACACCTGCATGTTCTAAGTGCTCTGATTTTCAGAGACATTCAAGACAGACTAGTTTCATAGTGCTGTGGAGTTCTGCTCAATGCCAGAGATGGGCTGTAAGACAGCCTTTGTCCTAGATGGATTTGTTACTGATAAGAATTGAGCTCATGATGACTTCAGTGGGGTTGTTCAGTGCTCCCAGAGAACTCTGAGTAGCAGGTTTGAACCAAGCCTTAGAATACATGGTATATTAGTTTATATGTACACTGGATTTTTTTTGTCTACTCCTTTTCTTTAATTGAACTAATTTTAAGGGAACACAGTTAGATATTATTAATGTTCCCCATTAGGAATGTGTATACATTCATGCTCTTCCTTCACTGTTTGCAGGGAAATGAGTGCTGCAGAAAGGACAGAAAATGTAGTAACAACACTGTCGTAAATGGTATATGATATTCAGTCTCACAAGTGTCACTTTGAATTAGAAAATCAAATATATTTTGAGCTGTGTTGTAGAACTGGAGACACTACCTTTAATCAATATATGGTAACAAATTTCAGGAACTGGATACTTGGACTCTGCAGAGGTCCTGAGCTGCAGGCAGCCAGCTCCTGTTTGGGGCCGTGCACTGTAGTTCATGGGGAGGTGGGTGGCCCAGAAGCCTCTCCCCCAGAAAGGCCTGGGAGGCTCCCACTGGACAGGTCTCACAGATAATAATTGGTTCAAAGTGAACTGAACTAGTTATCAGATGATTCTTGAAGTGGGTGCCAGAGGCAGAGCTGGGGTACTTGAGTGAGAGCAGTGACAAATAATGGCTGGAGCACTAGATGAAGAAGAGGGACAAGGAAGGTGTCTGGAGAGATTGGTGAGCCTAGAAGTGAGAGCCAAGGGTAAAGAATGTCTGAGAGGATGCTAGAATTCTAAAAAAGCACATTAAATTTGTTTGTGTTGGATTGCTGCTTGCAGTTATAAGTTAAGGTAACTCTAATTAGCAAGAAATTGCTATTTGGTGGTGACAGGAAAGCCTGCATTGCTTTTCCTTACATTTGGGCACTTGTCTTTAGAACTTTGGTTCTGTTTTAAGACAGACACTTCAAGTATGAATGCCTAAGATTGTTTATTTGGCTCGTTTTCAAGCAAGCTTATAGTACAGATCTGGTGGTATTGTGTGGAACCAGAATAACTATGGCAGATCCATAAAACATCTCTTGCTTGAGATGATGGAGTAACTAACAGAGGTGGTCAGAGGGGCAAATGGGGTGTGCATTTATCCAGGGAGCCTCACATCTGATACTGCTGGCAGAAGAAAGGTAAGAGTCAAGTTCAGTTCCAGAACACAGAGGTAAATATGATGGCCAGAGACTGCCTTCTCCTTCTCAGCCACAGCTTCCCCTGTGCACCTGCTCTCCCTGCCTCATTCTGTTCTTTGTCTGCTGACTGACACAATTGCTCCCCTCCCACAGTTCTTTCTTTTTTCTCTCTGAACCCATATATACATCTCCCTTCTCATCTTCTGTCCCTGTTCCCCAAGCATGAACAAACTCAGGTTTTCCTTAACTAGCCAATTATTGCATGAATTTTCATAAAAATAGCAAAAAACATTTCTTTGATACCGAGATGAGTCATGTCCCAGACTTAAAGATCACACTCCAAAACTGAGGTTTGGGAGTCCTCAACATAACAAGATTTTTTGAAATCTTGCTGTGTTACATTTTCCCTATCCTCATTATCAGAAATAGATGAACTTTCATGACTGAAACTTCCTGGTATTGTTCAAGCACTTCATAAATGGAGGTGACAAACGACAAACACCTTAGCTGTACACATCACCACAGTAAATATAGATCCTCTACGTACGCCCATAATAGGAAAAAAACCATGTGCCTGCCATTTCACAACCTCACACACTCACACATACTCAGTTTTGCTATTAGTGGAACTCCCTGTTACCAGCTGAGGAACATCAAGGGCTTAAATTCTGGACACCTGAGACTTAAGTCTAACTCTGTTACTGACCTTCTCACTGACCTCGGATCGGTTGTTTCACAGATCCTAACTCACTTCCATGTGTCAAATTTCACCACGTTTTAAAGAGCTGTGAATAAATTGTATGACTGAAGTGTTACATGCTCATTCACTCACTTATTTATTCATTTAGCTTTTCCTACTTGAAAATACGACAGAATGAGTGAGGTGTATATCTCAGGTAGTGGTGCTCCCTTGCAGTAAGAGATTTTAGTTCTTCAAATCCAGACATGAATCCCATAATGGGGAAAATTCACATACAAAATACACATAAGTCTTCAAAATAATCCAGCTATTATTTATATATTTCTCTGCTGTTGAAATGTTCTTCAGCTTCATTTTTTCACTAACTGCTAACACTTCTCTTCAGCTGAATTTTGAGCTAACTGCTCACACACAGGCACGCACACACACCCCTGCAGTGAGGTGTTACCCTCCCTCTCATCGCAGTTGTGTAGCTGGAGAAGGGAGTAAGAGAGTCAGGCACAGGGACTGAAGAGTTGTAAGTGAGGAACTGACTATGTTTCTTGCATGTCCATATTGGTTGGAAAGAATTCTCTCAGCAAAGGCATTTTTTTTTTATTCTTGTGAATTTTCTTAAATAGATTTTAAAGAAGGCTTACTGCATTATACTGTGTTGTAGGTAACCCATTTTTGTGATTTTTCCTGTAAGGTCATGGGTTTATTTTGTGTGTTAAATGTGATTTGGCTGTTCAGCCTGGATGTTTAGAAGACAGCTGACAGTGCAACTGCTAGTTTTAAAATGGGAATTTTGCTCCCAATTAACACAGGTGTTTTTTAAGTTCTTTCAGTATGAAATGGCTCCTGGGCTAACAGAGTTCATGTTGCCTGTATCCTAAACTGTGACTAGGTGGAGTCCTGCTTATCACTTTGAATCTTGTGATTTGCATAACAGACGTAAACAGGTTTGGTTTGTGTGAGCCTGGCTCACATCTGCTCCAGGGCTACCCACAGAAGAGTACAGCCTAGTTTGCCTTCTTACCTGTGTTTTCTTTCTTTCTGTTTTTGTTATCAGCAATACAATTAATGCTTGAGTTACTTAGCATCAGGCTAAGACCAGAAAGAAGGTGTGACTTGCAGTTCTCCGAAAATTAGTGTATTATAAAGGGGGGGTTTTCTGGTGGATGAAGGAGATTTTATGTATTGCAGATGAGCTGTATGCCTGTACCAAATTACACCACGTGTTACAGTCCTTCCTCTGCCACTTGAGAGACTGTAAATCTCCATTCTGAAAACAGCAGTGCATTCCAGCCATGACATGAATGTGTGGGATTATCCACTAGGCACAAATGGGCAGTGAGATGCATAAACTTGTGAGATACATGGAAAGTGGAAGTCAAGCATCCAGCGTTCTCATGAGGCGTAATTAATTCTTGATTCATGTTGAACCAAGCAGAATAAAGGGACTGTAATCCTTGAGGAAGTTATGCATTGAAGGTGATACACTGTTGCCAATATCTTTTGTTTATCAGTTTGAAACTGGCAGTTATACATATACATGGAATAATGTTTGTAGGTACAGCTAAAGAGGGAAAGAAGGAGGTAAAAACACTCACTCACTGTAGGGTGGTGTTGATCCCAACCTTCTGAGCTCTGCAATGTATTCTGTTGCCAGGGATGTCAGTCAAGCAAGAAAAATTGAAGTTGATTTCTTTTGTGCAACAGCTGCAGAACCAGGAGATGCTGAGGGCAATGGTGAAGAAAGCAGAGCTAGAAATCAATGGCAAAGTGATTGAAACAGTGAAGAGGCTTGAAGATCCTGTGCAGCGACAGCGCAACCTGGTGGAACAAGAAAGGCAGAAATACCTCAACGAGGAAGAAAAGATTGTAAAGAAGTTATGGTGGGTTGAGAAAGCTCTTCAAATTTATTGCCTTTGCCTGTCTTTTTCTTCCATAAAGTAGAAACTTCTACCACTGTTTTCAGGTAAACTGCATTTGTATATGCTGTTTTAACTATGCTTCCTTGCTGTGTATGACATTGGCTGTAAAACCCTGTCTGTATTGTTCAACTCTCTGGTCCTGACTGGAAGTCCTCCTCTGCACAGCCCACTGGGTAAATCCCAGCAGTACCAAGAGTTTCAACCCCTTCAGAAGCCCCTGTAATGGGACAGGTGACTGTAAGGACCATGCCCACTCCTGTATTCTGAAAGCCTCCCTCTACCCTAGTTCTCCCTTTCAGCCTTATGTATTATGCTTTAGGGAAGGAGGGAGGAATTTCTTCAAGAACAAAGGGATTCAAAGGAAGGTAATGAGTTTGGCTTTAAGTACAAAAATCAGATTTCAGTAAGTGCTTTGGCTACTGCATGGGAGAGGTAGGGGAAGATCAAATAGAGGATTGAAGTTTAATTGCAGTCAGCAATGCCAGTCCTTGTCTAAATTGTACTCACTGAGATTTCCATCTGCTTAAGTGTGTACTTTGTTTTGTTGTTATGTAAAGGCCCTTTGGAAGATTCTGGGTTTTTTCCCCAGAACTTTGGCCCACCAAGACTGGTGGGGTCAAGTTGTTTGGTTTAGTTCAGAGTCAGCAGGAGGCAAGATAAACTTGAAATTAATAAACAGTTTAACTAATTCTAACACTCACATTTGTAAAATTATATAACTATAAAAATATATAACTAGTTTTCTTATCACTGCATTTATTTTGCACCTGAAGAATTGCTCCATAATAGAGAAAAATTTTCTAGTCAGCTAGTCATTGGAAATTATGATTGAAGAGCCATAGAGTGCAGTTCCTGACAGCTGAAAAGAGTAAATTCTTCCTGTTGATTAGTAAGTTGTCAGATTAATACTTTTTGTAATAAAAAGGTGCATCTGTAAAGAGAAGGTTGGATGTTACTAAGGGAGAGTCCTGTGAAGAAAGGTTGAATGTGCAGTAATGGTCCATGCTAGTGCAGCTGGTTTGTAGTCTTAAGTAATGACCTTCCTGCATGTTGGAGCATGTCAGAGGTGTGACCACACTATATTGTAGATTTTAAGGACTTTAATAATATAATAATAGAAGGGACTTATAAGCACAGTATTTAAATTGTAGCCACATCCAATCTGTTCAACTGGATACAATCCATGGTAAGTTACAGTTTATACTTTGTTGGGAAAAGTATCAGATGTTTTTTATAATAATAACCATGCTCCATGAAAGCAAAACTTCACTTAGCGATCTGGGAGAGCTACTAGTAGCAGATACTTGGGAAAATATATCAGAAGAATCTCTTTCGTTTGTTTTTGAATTTTTCATCTGTGCATCAATCCCTAGACTCTTAAATAGTGCACAGCAGAATATTTACCCTTGCCATGCTAGTCATTATGTTATAGACACTCCCTTTCCACTCCCTTTTCCCCCACTCATGCCTTTTCCAGCCTGAGAAGTCTTAGTCTGCTTAGTTAACCTTCTTCTACAAGCTTTTCTCTACATGTCATCATCCTGTTGCCTTTCTCTTTGCCCTTTCTGACTCTCGTGTCCAACTGTGAGATGGGGATGGGGAGACAGGAGAGCCCTGCAGCAGCTTTCTGGGATGCAGGCACACCCTGACCTCGCACATGGTGTGATCTCCCTGTCCTCATGTTCCACAGGAGCTTTACATGAAATACCCAGCATCTCACAATCGATGACTGTCAGTTCTAAGTTCATCCCTGTATATAAAACCTTAGGGTTTGGGGAGATTATTGGTTTTAGGTGGAGATGATTTTGGATTTATTTTTCCTCTTCTCATGAGCACACTTTACATGTATTAGGAGTTAATTTAATCTTTGGTGTTTTCCTGGTCAGTTAGTATCAGATGATCCATCTGCAGTCTCTGCAGCCACCTTTCATTTACATTTCCCTGAATAATATAATAGCTTTTTGAGATTTTTTTTTTTTTTTGGTATATTATTCATCCTCTTTTCTAAATTATTTATAGTATGTTGAAAAGCACCAGCCCTAGTAGTGATCCCTGTGGAACCCACCAGCAAAGTACATTCATTGAGTTAGCTGTTCATTGATCCCTTACCTTTACTTCAGTGCTTTATCCATGAAAGAATTTCCTCTTGTCCCATGACAGCTTTGCATTCTTGAAGGCTTTTCCTCAAACAGCCTTTTGCGCTGTAGTTTGTCCCCAGGCTTCTGTTGTTTGTGGATTTGAGAGACTTACCTTCATTTTACACAAACCATGTTAATTCCTACCTAACACAGCAAATTTATCCATTGTCCATTGATTCTTTATTGTTTATTCTTTATTTTGATAGATTTTGAAGAATAAACAATACACTGTCCATTACACTGGTCTAAGTGTCATACTCACCAGGGTACAGTTCCCAGGATATCCCCATACCATTAGAATTTTTTATTTGTATCATTTATGACACTTTCCACTAATCTGGTGCCAAAGGAAGAAGTTAGGTGCTTAGCATTAATAGTTCAGCTGTTTCAATGTTGAGTTGCTATGGAACTCCAGGGCAAATACCATCTGGTCTGGGTGATTTGTTACCATTAATTTTGTCAGTTTTGTAACCTGTTCTACTGATACTGCAGTCTGAGGCAGATCCTCTGAGGCTTTTTTTGCCTAAAGAAATATCTCAGCATGAGAGTTGCCTCATCTTCCCCGTGTAGAATATAGATGCAGAAAAATTGTTTAGCTTATATTAGCCTTCTGAAACTGCACTAATGTGCATGTCTTGCTAATTTGCTCAGGCCAATCTATAAAGCCAAGTGTTTTCCCCAGTGAGAGGAAAGAAATTCTAGAGACCACCAAATCTGTTTCAGTCTTTGGATCCTAAGAGATGAAGTTTCTTTTCCCTTGCAGTTAGCAACATGAAGCTGTGTTCCCTGGGTAATTTCAGGATCAGTTGTCTTGTTTGACATTATGTGGAATCAAAGGGGGTTGTGATGACCCTTCCATTTCTGCTCAAAGAACAAAGGGGAAAGTGGGCCACTGTCAGCTACCTCAAAAGTCCTTCTTTTATCCCTATGTTTCAAGCAAGCAGAAACCTACCAAAACATTGTAATATCGTTCTCTGTTCTGCTTTCTCTTTTTTCCACACATGAACAAATTCAAGCACCTTTCTTTATCTTGTTTGTTGCCTGATAGATGCAAATATCTACCAAAGAAGCTGCTTTTTCAGTGCTGATCTACAAAAGGGAGGAGGGATGCCCCATGATTCCCAAAGCAGCACTGCCCAGCCTCAGTGCCAGCACCAGGGCATGAAGACTGGGGAGGTTGCATGACTGCAGAGCACCGTCCTGTAGAGCAGGAGCCTTGCATTAGTGACAGTGACAGAAGGGCACATTCTTTCTCCTGTTCCTGCTAAAGTGTGTCCGTGCCCTTTATTGCAAAGACAGACACCTGCATTTTAGCAGCCTCTGCCACTGGAAAAATACCCTCAGAAGTGTTCCCTTGCTGCCATCGTGTGGCCCAGTGGATTGTTTCCTGCAAGTCTGCTTGTACTGGTGGGAATTGGGACTCCCCCAGCTTTTTGAAGGCAGAAGAAAAGTTGGGAGAAGTGGTCTTAAAGTGAGAACAGGATCTTTTACCTCCACTTGTTTGTGATCTGTTCAGACACAACTTATGATTCTCAATTCAAAATAATTTTTTAGTTTTGGATTGAAATGAACTCTTCACTGTGCATGTGTAATGTTGAGAGGCTGATCCTGTTTCTGTTTCTCTGTGTATGAGAAATACCATTGTGTTGCCATGGATTGATTGCTCTGTGGGACTGTGCAGTGATTTAAACTGACCTACATGTAGAGTAGTGCTGTAAGGAATTTTCTTTATTTTTATCCCATTACTGGCCACCTGCTTTTCTTCCTCATGTCACTGAGTTGGGCCTGAGAAATGGCTGGCTTTGCATGGCAGTGGAAGGGAAATATGTGGAAATGCAAGACTTGCAGATGGTGCAGAGGGCAGGCTTCTCCCATCCCTTTCCTGGCAAGCCTCTTGTACCTTGATTCTCTTAAAGCATTTGGAAAACTGATCCCTGATGGATGTGAGAAATGATGCCCAATGTTGGGTTCAAATGAGTAGCTGATTTGTCCGTTCAGAATTTCCATGGCATTTTTTTCTATCTGTGATTAAACTGCTTCCTAGAATATTCCTGTGAGTAAATTTGATATCTTAATGGAAGTGAATTTCTCCTAGATACTCAAGAGATAATCTTTTTAAGGTGTTTGCATGGGTGTTTGTGTAGTTGCCCATAAAACATCTCAGGGTTGGAGGTTTTTTTGAGAAAAAATCTGTGGAAGACTCCAGCTAAAGCAATGTTGTCTCAAGCTCAAATGGAAAGAAGTGGCTCCTCCCTAAACAAAAACAGAGTTTATGTGTCTGGAGTATTGCAATATTTTATATGAACTATGGAAAGACTGGAAAAAATGTTGGGAAAGGTGAGAAGGAAGCACCAGATAGAGCTGGAGTAAGCACAGAATGGCAGTGGTTGGAAAAAAACATCCAAAGTGATTCACTCTTCAATCCAAGTGCTGAGCAAGAGCTGCACACAATGCACACTTGCTGTTTCAGTCTGGCTATTCATAGAAACAGGATCCTGTGTCCTGTGTAGCAGTACCTGGCAGATAAACAAGGTTGCATCAAGAGGCCTTTGGTGCCAGTTTTTGGGTTGTTTCTTAACGGTTGGGCATTCCTCTGCATGCCATCCAACAGTGAGAAGACACAAGGTGCAGAGCAGTACCAGATGCAGTGGCACGGTGTGTCTGTACCATTTGAGCACTGGTTTCCCCAGAAGGCTACTGGTTGTTCCCTGTGTTTTACCAGCCCACCTGCCCTTTGTAGCACAGCTGTCCTGAGGTCAAGATGCTCTGCACAACTGCAGCCTGTCACAGAAATCAGTGACTTGGGTTAGTTACAGGCCTGTTCCTGTGCTGTGGGTGTCCAGCATTCTCACCTCCCCTCGTGGTATCCTGACATTTGTTTAGCCTGTGGTGTCAGATTTAAAGGTGCCACAGTTGAGGTTTCTGGTTTAGTTTACTCCTTTCATTTACATGTATTTGCTTACAATATGAAAGCTCTGCATAAATTTTCTGTCGATGTTATTTGTTTGGGCAGTGAGCTGGAGACATTTGTTGAAGACCTGAAGAAGGACTCTGCTGCTTCCAGCAAGACAGTTACACTGAAAGATGTTGAAGATGGAGCCTTTCTTTTGCGTCAGGTGGGAGAAGCTGTTGCTACCCTGAAAGGTATGTACTTTTCCTTTTTGCTTTTCTTTTTCTCTTTTCTTTTAACCACAGAGAACAGTTTTTCCTTTGATCTGGAGGCATTAACTTTCACTTCCAAAAAGATTTAAAGCTGGGATTAGGGAGCTTGCTGCATGGCCCCTGGAGAGTGATAGACATTCAAGTAATTGACATTCACCCAATCGTCTTTTACTGCCCAGGGCTTTTATCATTTCCTCTTCAGCTTCACAATTGTTTTCTTCACAGGAGAGTTCCCCACATTGCAAAATAAAATGCGAGCGATCCTGCGGATTGAGGTGGAAGCGGTGAGGTTCCTGAAGGAGGAGCCCCACAAGCTGGACAGCCTGCTGAAACGTGTGCGCAGCATGACCGACGTCCTTACCATGCTCAGGAGGTGATTGCTGGGTTTTTTCCTTCAAGCTTGAAGAATTTCCTCAAGCAGGGCTGGAGCAGCTTTTGGGTTTATGTTCTCCCCCTCGCCCGTGGCAAATCTGAGAAATTCAACTTGCTTGCAGTATTTATAATAATAATTTATAATAATAATTACTGATTATTCCTAGATTATTCCTAGAGCCCTCTCGAGGGAAATCAAATTGGCCTTTTCTATGCTCTGTGCAGTGAGTCCATTCTGACCAACAGCCTGAGTAACTGAGATCTTACAATTGAGACTAGATGCCTCTCAAGTCAGCACTTCCAGATTTGGGAAGTGCCTGGATGAGAAAACTTACAGTGGCAACTGTCCCATATCTGAGCGAATTAACTTTAGGTATTTACAGTCATTTAAGCTAACAGAAACATTCTCTGACACTGAAAGGTTCATTCCCTAAAATGTAACAGTAAGGAATAAAATAGGAGAAGAGTGTAAGTGGATAAAGGTATCCATCCCAAAGGTATCCTTCTGAAACAATGTGCTTCAAATTCTTTTTCTCTTCTTTGCAAGGAAGATGCATTAGAGAAAGTTGAAATATTAGATAAAACTTAATGTCCACTGAGTGCCAGTGTTTAGCCATGTTTGTCAGAATATATGAGCAGCAAATGATTGCTGATTTGTATAACTCAGTGGGCATTGGATTTAATTCCTGCTCAAAACTGTCAGTGGTGGTGGTCTCAATTTTAGTTCAATTACAAGAAAATGTAAGTCATGAGCCTATTGTAACTACCATTATTCTAAGGAATGTAGGGTTGCCAGTGTTTCTGTATATCCTGGAGCATATGTGAAATGGATTTGGCAGTACTGGCAGATGGATAAAAAGGTTTATGTAACAGGTTTTTTAACAGCCATCACTTATTTTTCCATAAGGACAAACATTTATATCCTTTCACATTAATTCATTTTCTTAAAAATTATTACAGTTATTTCCTGTCTTGCAAAGAAAAATAGAACAAGCATACCAAAGTTTTGCCATAAGTCATTTTTTGCATAAAATTGCATATTAAGCCTCATAAAGTCTGTTTCAATAATGGGAAAACTCATGGCATTTGATGGCTTGCAACACTCAGAACCTCAGACATTTCACAGCTAGCTGCCAGAAATAGTTGCTTCTTTACATCCTCAGCTCATCCTACCCCACACTCTTGACAGGAAAGACCTTTGTGAAGTATCATTTGAGATAGAACCTTCATTTGAAGGCTCTGTTTTGACAACGTGCCAGACTGCTGCCTCTCATTATATGGAGCTTCACTTTTCTGTGCTTCTAGTCTAGTTCTAGGAACATATTGTTTAGCTAGATACATTGTATACAGCTTAATCAAGGGATTTCTATTCTCACTCTAAAATCTACCCACTGTAACTCATGGTTTGGTCAGAAACTGCCAGTACATCACTGAAGATTTATAAACACCTTAGAAGGCAAAACCATCTAAATTAGAGTAGCCTCTTTAAAATTCTTAGCCCCTGACTGTGAGAGAAAGCTGTAAAATCATACAGCTGAGAACATCAGGAAAATAAAAAACCCCACCATTTTGATTGCTTTGATGCAGGTGCTTTTTCTTTGCAAGAGTTCATTGTTGCACATTGCTCACGACTGCCCTGTGTGCTAACCATGTGCTGTTATGTTCAATTTGGCTGGGCAGACATGTTACAGAAGGACTGCTGAGGGGTGTGGATCCCTCCCAAGCCGTGCAATACTCTGCTATGGAAAAGCCCGCTGCAGCCGACGCTCTGAAAAGCCAAGAGGAGCACAAGCCCACCCAGGGGCACGCACAGCAAAACCTCACAGCAATCCCATCCGAGTCCCAGGTGTCGTCAGTGAAGTCAGAAGTCCTCCCCTTCTCGGCAATGACTGTGCATCACGTGCAGAGCTCGCCCGTGCTCATCCAGCAGTCCCAGCACTCGGCAGCCCTGCTCAGCCACGGCCAGGGCTCTCCCCCTGCGGGCACCCACGGCGAGGCTCACCCCGCAGCCGCCCCACCCCTGCAGGAGCCCACAGCAGCATCCCAGCCCACACCAGCACCACAGGTCTCTGTCAATGGCACCACCATGCAAAGCCTTTTCATTGAGGAAATTCACAGTGCAAGTACCAGAAATCGAGCTGTATCAATTGAGGTACGGTGTATTCTACTCAACCAGCTGTCCTCTCTTTGGGTCTGAGCTCCCAGTCTCACTCTTGAGGCTGCAAGTGGGACTTTTCAAATGCATTCTGGGGATTTATGTGCTTAACCCCTAGTTACACTGTACTTCTGATACCCTCTGATTTTGTCCCTGCTCATTGTAGAATGACCTGTAATCACTATATGACCTGTAAAGGTCCCTTACAACCCAAAATATTCTATGATTTTAAATGCAACAGAAAAATTACATGTAACCAAAATTAGGTAACTGGGTTTTTAAAATTATCTTTATTGAAAAAAAAATTAGAATTCTATTTTAGAAATTTTAGAACACCTTATTTTTAACCAAAGCATAATTCTCTGGCAACACTTGCATACGTGGATTTCGTTCACTCTTTAATCTCCATATCCCTTATTATGGAGAAATAAAAGTGAAAGAGTGTGAAGCTCCAATGGTTTCACAGAGAGAGATTGAGAAAACCCAGAGGTGAACTGCTGTGTCTTATTACAGACAGGCACTTTAATCACCAGTGTGATGTAGCAAGGCAGAGACCCAGATTTAAATTTTGCCTTTGTTCCTTTAGTGAGCAGTGGCCACTGCCAGTCTGTCATGTGTTTCTGCCAAATCTAGCACAATACAAGTCAGAACAGTGTGCAGTTACTGTTCATGTATTTCCTTTAGTTGCTGACTAGAATTGAAAGAATCTGACCTATAATGTGTACACATGGAGTTTTTAAGTGATCACAGTGGAAATCAGAAAAATAAATAGATGCTTTACTGGTTTTGTCTAGAAAGCTGAAAAGAAGTGGGAAGAGAAAAGACAAAACCTTGATCACTATAATGGAAAGGAATTTGAAAAGCTCTTGGAAGAGGCCCAGGCCAATATAATGAAGTCCATTCCTAACCTGGAGATGCCTCCCCAGCCAGCAGCTCTGCCTAAAGCGGATGTAGCAGAAAAGCTAGAAGTCTCAGGTAAGGTTTGCTAAAATAAATGGGGCTAAAGAATTGCATATCTGGAAGGAGAGGTCATTTTTCCAACTTTCTAGAATGTTTTCAGTTTATAGATTGCTGTGATCTTGAGGAAGGACAAAACAATCTCTGAATACACAGAAGTATGCTTTAAAAAGCAAGAATAACCTGCTATGTGTGGATAGAACAGTGGTAAAAGCTGGCAATTGCAAGCAGAAAGATCCAAGTTAGGCATTAGGAAAAAACCTCATAAAGATAAGGAAAGTGAAGCACTGAAGCTACATGAGGCAATGCGAGGTCCCCATTACTGGACAGAATGGTTTAGGCTAGCACTGAACTAGAATTATATAGGTAGAGCTACTCTGTGGTAGCAAGATGGTGAGATGTCCTTCCAGTCCTATTTCTTTCACAATTTAACATACAAATCCATGTATGAATTTATTCAAAATCCAAGGAGTGAAAAAGATGCCTCAGGCAAACCTTGGATTTATTCCATTAGCCAAACACACATCAGCTGTAAAATTCATACCCAGCTGCATCTGCAAGTCCATCCAGCTCAGTCTGACAGGCAATTGGAGACACTGTCTGTGGGGAGCACAGAACCCAGCTGCCTTCTGCAGTCTGCTGGTAGTCTTCCAGCACCCCCACGTGATTTTAAAGGGAATGTCCAAATATCCTCCTTCTCATATCCATTATGGAACTTCATCCAGTAATTCCTCTATTCTTGTTTAAACAATTTGCATCCTTTTGCTATGGCAGCAAGCTCCCATCTTGTGAAGGAGCCTTCCTTCATCTCCTTTAAACTGGATCATACCAGCTTCACTGAGTTTCCCGTAGTTCTAATATTCTCCGGTTTGGCAAACAACAGCTCTTCAGTTCCTTTAAAAAATCATGAAGGCAGTGGATAAACCTTTATCATGTCCTGGAGCTTTCCTGGAGTCTGCCCCAGAGACTTCAAACTGTGAACTTCCAGCCTTTCTGGTCCCTCCATCCAGGCCAGCTGCTCCCTCCCCGGGCTAGATTACCCTTGTTTAACTCCTCTTTGTCCTTCTGGAGCTGTGGAGGTCAGAGCTGCTCTCAAGGTGATGGCATGGCAATGTAGTAAAAAGCTGAAAAACAATGCCCTAGGGGTTGTGTAGACAAACTCATTTAGGATTTGGGAGGAGCTTTTTCAGATCCAGCATTTTATTCTGGGTGCACCTTTGATACTGCCAAGTTTTGGCTTCTTGGATGTTTTGCAACATACATGTTTAAAATAAGTTCTGTTGAACCTCATAAAATAATTTTAGATTTCTGGCACCCTTCAGTGAGATTACTGGCTATCAACACCGTTAGCTTGTATAATGTGTGGCATAAATAGAAGAAGTCAGTGAAAATAAGTACCATATGGGTGCAGTGAGCTGTGACATCTTAAAAAGTGCAGAGCACAGTAACTGAGAAGTTTTGTAAGTCACATAGTTAACTAATCCACTTCTAGAACACAATTTTGCAGTGTGCAGCCAGCAGATTTAAGAACAAGTTTGATGAGATTGAGACATTTGCCTTCTGTTGTGCATAATGAATCCTGCAATAGTAACATAAGTACAGGAACAGCAAAACTTTCCCTTAATAACTGATCAAATATCTCACATACCACTCAGCTCTTCTGTGACTGAGGATGAAAAGTTCAATACCAGTCTCCTGTAGACTTGAAAACTGAGCAGCATAAGAGAAGACCGACCACATATCTACCAATACAATACATAAAAGATTTTGGCCATAAATAAGCAGAGCCCTCTGTTGGCTCAACTGCAGAACCCAGATAGATCATGTTGCCAGATGGTGTTGTCTCATACGTTCTCCATAGAGAACCTCTCCTAGTGAAGAAACTATTTTTTTTCTTTGCAAAATAAAATAAAATTACACACTTTACAGTTTTTCATGTAATTCTGTAAATATTTCTTTAATGTCTTGACTCTAACTTACCTTTGTATCAAGATTGTTTGGGGAAAAAAGTGATTTATTTCTAGCATGTACATTAGAAATTGGTCTTCTTCATCTCCCTTTGTGCCTTCACTATATGAGAATGCCCTGATTTTTGCAAGTGATGAATGATCAGCAGCTTCCGTTAAAGAGAGTTTATCTGACTGCAGAGACTGCCTCAATGCAGGCATTATTATTTTGAAACCTTTTGGATTTATTTTGGTGCAAGTAGAAATCTGTATGGTGGGAGCAATTAATTCTTGTCTGTCTGTGCCTGTTGGAAAATGCTGCAGTTTAATGAAACAGCTGACAACCAACAACTCCTGTTTTGGTCACAGAGGTGCTGGGCCCTTTGGCACCAAAGGAGGTTCCGTAATGTGTAGGTTTTGTTCATGGGCAGTCTCAGGCTTAGTGAGTTAAATTTGTTCATTTACTCCTCCCTCTTTAAATATAGCAGAGGAAAAAAATAACAGAATAAGATCTTCCCTGCAATTTCTTTCCTCTAAAGTCTATTTTTTTTGCTTCCTATTTATATTGGGGAAATATAATTGTTTAGTAAACGAAATAGAAATCCATCTTGGAAGTTTTATGACCAGCTTAGGGTCACTTCACTGACCTTGAGCAAACCCCATCACAACCTCTCCTCAATGGCTCCAGCTAAGAGGTGTGAGAGGGAGTAGCCTTTGATAACCAGTGCACCTGCCATACTCAGTGACTATTTCTTGCCTGTGTTTTATCTCCCATTTCGAAGATGGAGATGGATCAGTGTCTCAGAGATGTGAATGAGATAGTAGGAATTATGTTTTCTTTGTGCCTTCTGTGTCTCTCATTCAACCTTGCTCTCATTAAGTGGGAGAAAAACTTGTAATCCTTGCAATCAGAGTCACTACCAGTTTGAGGGTAATGGGTTGTGCCCATTAAAAGGAGTAGGGATTTGCAAAGGCCCTGAATCATAGTCTGCTAAACACCATCTTAGAGCATTACTCTGATTTTACAGCAGAAGTATATCTGATGTAATTAAAAACTGACTGGTGTGTATTGACCAAAGAAGTGGTCTAATGTAAAGTGCATCTGAAAATTCACTCTTCTTGCAATCCAGCAAGTGAGTGCCAGATAACCAGGGAGGGAGATAATACAACTGAACACTACTTTAAGCTTAAGCAGCTTCAAAGAACATTTGAGCTAAGAAGGAAACAAGGATGAGACCGGGTCAGACAAGGGCTCCATCCAGTCCCCAGGGCCAGCTGGAGTGGTGGAGGAGCCTGATGGAGCCCCAGGAATGGGCAGTTATGCAATAATTTGCCCAGAGGGAACACTTAGCCCTAAACAGCTGGGTAATCCCAAAAGCAGGATGTTTTATCTTTCTGGATTATATTTATTCCAGCTGTTTATATAACACTGAGTAGCTGCAGAAAGGTCGTTCTTTTGCTCTTGGAAACAAACACTGTAAACAGCAGTGTGAAAATAGTGGCTGTTACCATATTTATGATGCTTAGCCTGTAACCAGAAACACACAGGGACAGGTCATGAGCTGGGTAATGCTGCTGCTGGAAATAATGCTGTCCAGAGACAGTGGGGAGGAGGAAGTGGCAGCTGGTGGAGAAGGATCCTCAGGGGCAATGCCAGGTTGGAACTGGTCTTCTCTAGGAAGACTTTCCTCAGAAAGCAAGGGCTGGCTCTGCTTGGCCTTTGCATTTGGTATTTGAACCTTTTTGGCTTAGAAAAAATACAAATAGGGTTCTTATGTGATAATTCAAAGGCAAAACTGTACATTCCTGGAATTATAGCAAGTGAAGCGAAAATAAATGCTCCCTAAGAAGAGGAGCAAGTAAAGTTGCCTGTGGCGATCCCATGCCCTGCTCAGAGATGAGAGGACTCACTGAAATGCAAAGGTGGCATCTCTAGAGTACTGCTTACATTTTCACTCAGCCCATGTGTGAACTTGGCTAGTCGTGTCCAACCATGAGGCACACAGAACTCTGCAGCTCCTTGCACCTTGCCAGCAGCACCTCCCAGGCAGAGCAGAAACGTGTGCTGGTTGCTTCAGAATTGCTGAGAACAATGAGAAGCCTCCAGGCTGGAGTTTCACTTGTGTCCATGTCAGTGGCCTTGCTCTCAGAAGAGGCTGAGGGGCACTGTCTGTAAACAGGTACCCAGAACCTGTGCCTTACATGCTTCTTCACACGTGGGCTCTGCTATCCCACTTGTACACCGATGGCTGACCCAGCTGCAGTGGCCTGGAGGGCAGGAGTCTTGCTGGGTGAAGTGGCCCAGTTTCTCTGTGCAGGTACAGCACTGTTTACTTTCATTTGCAGCAGTGACACTTGAATATCAAATGTGTTTCTGTTCATATATTCAGCAACATGGCCTTTTAAGACTTTTTTCCTTTCCAGTTGAGGCAGGCATGCAAACACTGTGTTCCTCTCTTTCATCTATGCTTACTTCGTGCTGCTCTGTTTACCTGCAGAAGAGGCTCCTGATGGAGAGCAGGATAATGACAAGCTGACCAAGTCTCCACCTCCTCCACCTCCACGGCGCAGTTACCTGCCAGGGTCGGGACTGACCACAACAAGATCAGGAGATGTCATCTATACAGCCAGGAAAGAGGCTGCTGCTCTCAAGGTTCAGTGATTCATACTCTAGGCAGTCAGAGTCCTTCCTGATGAGATGTTGGCAAAGAGACAAGATACAGGCCTGGGCCTATAAACTGCAAAAGCTGAGGCAGAGCTGTGTCCTGGAGAGCTGCTGAAACTGCTCAGCAGGATGCACTTCTGTTAGGCCAAAGGAGCAAGTAAGATTTGATCAGTTCTGTTTACAGGAGTCTTGCTGCTCTTATCTCCTAGCAATGCAGCAGGCAAGTCACAGGCTGCTTTCATTTAGAGTGGTAAGAAGATTAAAACTGAAAAAAAAAAGAAGCATGCCTTAAACAGATGGGGAAGATCAGGTCAGATTTGAGAGTGTTTTTACAGAAATGTTGCAAATTAGTTTCTTTGGGCTTGTTTTCCCCATCTGTTCTGGAGAGGAAGTGGTAGGAAGTCCAATTTAGGAAACTTTTTAATCTGTGAACATATAATCACATCAGCAATATTGGTTGCTTTTGAAATCAATTTTGAATTTTTTGATGAAGTAGCAGGAAGAGAGGCTTTGCAGGAGAGGGGTTGCAGTAGTGTTGAATTTTTGGTGTTTACTTTGCATCAGGAGGGTTCAACAGTGTTATCTGTCTGTGCTTTCTCATCCCCTTGTAGGAATGCAGTGAAGATGCTGGGCAAATAGCACAATCCAAAGCCCCTAAAGAGGACCAGGCATTGTCTCGGAGCACAGGGCATGCTGTAGCACCAGCTGCAAAAGATGAAGAGGAAGAGGAAGGAGATAAAATAATGGCAGAATTACAGGTATGCCTTTTGGGTTGCACATGAGGGCAGCTGTGCCCAATATCACTTCTAGGGCCTCAGTGCAATTTCTAGCTCAGAACATGAAGGAAAGTGGGCCTCACCTGGTACCACTTTGTTGCACTGAGCTGGAAGTACTACCAAATTTTGTTCAAGAGGTCTGGAGCTGAGAGAGTGGTCAAGAATGCAGTAGCTGCCACTGGAGAAGCCTGCACGTGCAAATGGGACAAGTAAAACATTGGTGTGCATTTGGTGTGGTTGTCCCCGGCCTAGTGTTGCTCACCTAGTAGCAGACTGGCAAGGTGCTGAGAGCCTCTGCCATTGTGCTAACTTTGGTGGGAGCAGAGAATAACTGGGCCTGCTCCTGGTGGGCTGTGCTATGGTCCAAAGTTTCCCAGAATGTTTGAACACTGAGACATTGCCAGTTCCCTGTGTTGTAACTGGTGCATAACTCTGCCAGTGGCGTAGAGAAGTGCTGTCTTGCTGGTCCTTCACTTGACATCACATTAGACAGTTCACTTTAGTGATGAAAATGCTGCAGTAAATGCCAACTATTCCAGCTACCATCAGTGAGCTCCAGCTTCCAAGGGGCACCCTCTGTCCTCTTCCATGCCCACATGAGAAAAGGAGATGTGGATCACCTTAACAGACTGTAACTTCTGGTATTTCAGAGCATTGTCACAACATGACATGATCTCTGCTGTCACCTGCCAACAGGTGGGCTTGGTGCTGCCCAGGGAGCATTCAGAGCACAGGAGACATGGGCACTGAGCTGTAACTGTTGGGCCTGGTGGGTGCACCCTGCTCCATTCCTCAGCTCACCCAGCAGTGCTGGTTTGCAAGAGTGAGAGCAGCACTTTCCCCTTGTCCCCCCTCCATGTGCTGATGACCAGTGAGACAGGAGAGCTGGGGACACAGAAGCTGTCACAGCATCTCTGTCTCTAGGAGAGCAACCTCTGCCTTGCAGCTGAGGACAACAAAGTGGAGGTAAAGGTATGGAAAGGAGGACTGAAGGAAGCTAAGGAGGAGAAATAGGCATGGTTATTCAACAGGGAATGGGTGTTTAAATGCTAGCTTTGGGGGCTAGCAATACTCATTTTAAACCAATACCTAATACCAGGTATATTTTAGAAGCTTAACAGAGTACCGTGTTGTAGAAGGGGCAAATTGCCTGATTTAAGAGCTACAGGCACATTAGTTTGATGTCAGTCATAGGCAGAAAGATGGAAAATGAGATATGGAATTCAATCATGGAAGAACTAAAGGACAGACATAAACAGTTATGCCAGTGAGCACAATGTAATGGAACAGAGAGCTGTCAAAGGAAACAGCGCTCTTTGATCAAGTAACAGGTTTGACTGCTTAAACTGAATTGTATACCTATAAACATTTTGGTAAGGCATTTGATCAAACAGCACACAATATTCTCATAAAAATCTGGCACCTCAGAGCATACAAAAAAGCCCCTATTTCAGCATAATTGAGACCTGTCTGGTTTTGAAATCACTGACCTTGATGCAGGTGTTTATAGACAGGTCTCATAGGGAGCAGCAACAGGCCTAGCATCTCTCTGTATTTTCATCAAGGGCCTGGAAATACCTTTAAAATTGTGTAAATCATCTTAATTCAGATCAGTGAAGTATGACAGCAGAGACATGATAGCAGTCACTTAATGGTCATAATGCTTTGCTGAACTAAAAAGTCCAGGTGAAGAACAACAACATACAGGCCAGGCCATGGCTGCATGTCTTGGAAGGAAAAAGGAGTTGCAGTAACAAGTTGACAGGAGCTCCCAGGTCAGTGCTGTTGCCCCAAAATTGTGTCTGCTTCAGGTGTAGATGTGAAAACGTGGCATGTTTTTATGTCTGTGTGCAGGATCAGTGAGATCCACACTGTGCTGCTGTATCCATGACTAAGTATCCATGTCTCCCATCTGAAAAACCTGTTAAGAATATGAAGGTTCAGAAGAAACTTGAGTGCAATGTGAGGATTTTTAATGTAGCGGGAAAAGGCATCATAATAATCACTGGCTGTAGCACAAACTATTTGGAGACTGTTACAGATATTTCAGAGCAAAGGTGATAAAAAATACCAAAGGGAAATAGCTTTTTTGACACTTAAAGTCTGAAGGACTTTGAGCATGCTTAACTCAAACCCACATCACTGGTCTCATGAATGGGTAAGTTGGGAAAAAGTCCATATCCTCTGTTGTGAGGAGCAAGACTATTTTCTTCTATCAGTTTCATGTCATCTTAGGTACTCTGGTCTATTAACACATAAAAATAGGATGTAATGGAAAACCAGAAGAAAGTCTACATCCTGATTTTTTGCACAGATTTTTTTTTTGTTATCCTTGCTTTTCTGATTTTGCATAAACATGCAATACATATGAACAATGCAGTATTTAAAGAACAGGCCTGATTTTAATCTGTAATCAGGGCTATTAGTTTCATGAGTTTCCAGGAATCAAATAATTTCCCTAATATATGTTATAAAAATAAAATCTTACTGCATGTCACAGTGTCTCTGACTCCTGTGAGCACTCACCCCTCTTTTCTGTGTCCTCCCTGCACATCTCACTGAAGGCAGGCCATGTGCCAGTAGAGCCCTACAGAAATTTTGGTGAGGCACATTTGCTGCCTGCACTGCATGGTGATAGTGACAGTGATAGTTTTGCTCCTCCAGATCTGGGAGCCGGCTGGATAGAGAAACTCAAAGGAAATTAAAGAAGGATAGCAAAATAAATGGCTGAAAAGTCTGGGCCGTGCCCTGGGGGATGCTTGATGGGAGGCCAGTGTCTACAAACCCATAGGTTGGGACAGTTTCTGGCTCATTATCAGAGACTGTGACAAAGGCACATCTCCATATCTAAAGTTTTAATAACAGTTTGTGTTGGAGATGTGGAGTTATGTAACTCTTGCATGATTATCAGCCACAGGGAAATAGGTGCTGTCACAAGCCACAAATGGTTTGTCATGGGCTTCCTACTTGAGTTTGGATAGTCTGTAGCACCTCTGTGGATCTCCATCGTCTGCAAATTCAGAAATCAAGCTTGTCCTCCTTACAGAGAGCACTGAGGTCAGCATGATGTTAGAGTCTTGAGAGGCTGGAAAGGATGCTCTGGTTCTCTTAATCTGATAGTCTGAAATCTCTGCTGTTATCTCCTGAGCTTGTAGGACACATTGTTGAGCTGTGTTAAAAACAAGTGCTCTCTTTGTAGTTGGTCATCTCCGGATTTTTCTGTGTTAAAGTTCTTGGTCTCCTGATAACCTGCAGTATTTATTTCCTAGGCTTTCCAGAAGTGCTCTTTTATGGATGTAAACTCAAACAGTCATGCTGAACAATCCAGAAATGATACACATGTTAAAGACATAAGGCCTGGGACTTTAATGCACCACAAGGAAAAGAAGGTAACAAGTGGCAATTGTAGACATGCCACCCGGTCTTGGCATAACCTTCTTTCCTTCAAAACTAATCTTATATCCTGTGTCCTTCTCTTTAACCCCCACCCACCACTGCCCAGCCGTTTCCTTCCTTTTATCTCTGTATGGCTCAGAAACACTCATATGGAACTCTGTATTAAACTGTATTGTGTGTCTCCTTAGCAATTGTACAACGGTTGCATGAAGTTTTATGATTCTGTGAAATCAAAACAGGATCCATCAGCTTCTGTCAGAGGTGCTCATACTATTTCGAACATCCTTCCCCTGCTGTTCTGGTGATGGATGGTGAAGCATCTCTCCTAAAGCTGAGGGGAGTTAATGGTTCCTCTCAGTCTCTAGAGCCAATCTGAGAATTTGTGCTTTGTTTCATTTGTTGGTTCCAGAAATAGTTGTTAGATATTCAGAAATCCCATTCAGTTTATTGGATGACAGAGTCAAAGTGGATGGGAGAAATTTATCCTTATGCTGAAAGTTAATGCCCAAAATTCGATCACAGGACTGAGAAGAGGTGCCATGTGTCTGGGGCTGTATGCAGGTCAAGGTTAAATTTCACAGCTGTGCATGGACTGGAGTTGCCGATTGAGTTGATTTGACTTAGCAGGCAGCCAGTGTGCAGGACGAGAAAAGGACAAGTATTTCTGCCCTTGCAGAACTCTTTTTTATGTTTAAGAATAATGAGTTTCATCACTGCTGGGGTTAGGGGGTTGTGCAAGCATGACAAATTGTCAGCCAAAGGCCAGGTTGCAGTGAAGGTGGGTATGGTGGGGATGGAAACATTGCTCTTCAGCACAGCATTTCAGCCTTCTCATGCACTTTGTGTGTGCATGCAAATGCTGCCAGGTCAGGGCATTGCACTTAAGGACTTGTGTTGTAGCTGCCCAAACAGCAGTTCTGGTCTAAAGCTGCAGACAGCTGGCTGGGTGAGGGTACAGGTCCATGGGTATGAGGGAAAAAGGACAAACTGTTCTGTATGTATACAGTGTTACAAGGGAAAAAAAAAAAAAAAAAAAAGGCTTGAATTCATCCTCATTACTGCTGTTGTCAGAATGAGAAGATCACATTGTTACATGAAATCCTGGGTCATCACTCAGGACTCTGCACATCCTGTAGCACAAACATTTCTTTAAAAAGTGCTGCCAAGTAATTGCCATAAACTGATATTTATTTGAATAACACAGAGTCCAGGAAATTAAGCTTAACGAGATCTGTTTTTGTAATCTGACATGACAGAGTGTTTATTGGCATTAAATATGGAACATTATGGTCACGATAAAATCATTGAGGAAATGAGTTTTGTTGTGGTTTTATTTTTTTAGTAGAAAAGTGGAAGTTCCTAAAATGAGATATATTGTACAAGGACACCGTGAGGTGTTTCACTGGTGCTTGGAACTGGAAGTGGAACTTCCTAAAAAAAGATACACAGTCAGCATATCCAGAGGCAGCAAGTGCCATTGAGTGACTTGGCCTAATTCTGGGGGGTCTGACATGTCGTGGGACTGGGGGGTGCTGAGCACTGAGCAAGTCAGGGCCTGAGGGGATCACAGGCTCTGGTGCTTGGTTCCCAAAGTGCCTCTCAGCACCATGTGCAGACAGTGTCAGCCTGCCCACTGAGGCCCTGCTGCTGTCTGAAAGCTGCTCCTCCTTTAGAAATCTGAGGGATGTCAGGGTATCCAAGGAGCAGCTGTTCACCTTGTGACTTCTGAACAAGCCTTTGTGGAGGTGAACTGTGACTCTAGTGTATGAGTGACTTTCTTGCTTCTGTGTTTTGATTGTGAGTAAAGTTTGTCTGTGTAAAATCCTCCAATAGTAGTACCTAAGAAAACATCACATAAGATGTAGAAACTAAACCTTGTGAACCTCCGTGTGCCTGGGGTGTGCATGCACAGCCAACCTGGGGATCTCTGCAGCGTCACTCGTCCATCTCAGTTGGGAGAGCAATGCCCCTGACTGTTCTGCACATCTTGCTGCTCACATAAGTATAATCTGTCCTTCTGCCGTGTTAGGAATCAGCTTCTAGTCTCAAGCAAGCAATGTCAGCATTATTGCTTTTGGTTCACTGCCTTCAGGCACTCGAGGCCAAATTACTTGCCTTCTTGGTGAGCTGTCTTTTGACTGCAGATTTCTCTCTTATTCATAGTCCTGGTGTCTCCTCAGGTCAGTCCTTCACCCTGATGGTTGGTGTTTCTCCTAAGTTGTCACTAGCATTTAAACCAAACCCCAGAGAAAAGCCTGGTGTTATGAAACAGCATTTCCAGGGGTCCTCACTTGCAAATAAAGAAAAAAGTCCCTCTGAAGTTTCACTGCTGGGTATAAACATACTTCTTTTGAGTCAGTGGATAACCTCTCTGTTTGGTGTTTGGCATTTCTCCTATAAGTGAATGTAGCTCAGTGTTTGATTCTGCACTTCCACAGGCACCACAGGGTGCCACTGGTCATTCTCATGGAATACTTCTAAACTGCAGCAAGGATTTAGAAGTGCTCAGACTGTAATGATATTAATTGTGATGGAGCAGCACTGCTCAGGTGTGACCAACATTAGAAGGAGCAAAATGTAACTTGAAAATCAGCTTTTACTGGTATAAAACTTCCTTTCAAGGCAAGCCAGACTTGCTGTCAGCCCTTCCACGTCAGCCTCCCTTTGATGTGTCCCAGCAGAATATGACCAGATACTGTGAGATTTCAGCCTCAATCTTATAAAAACCTGGTGGGCGGGTGGGGGGTTAGCAGGAAGGTGAACAGGTCATGGAGCACTGTGTTGGAAATCAGGTAATTAATGTGCTTATGCATATTCTGGAGGCCTTGTTAAAACAAGGTAACATCCCACCCTGACCTAATGCATAGCACAAAGCAGTAACATCATGCACTGTTCTGCCAGAATTTGGAATTTTGCCCTGAAGAAAGACAGGAATCAGATGACAGCTTGAGACATGTCTCTGCAGCAGTAAATGGAGTGGTGAGTTCACAAGGTCTGCGCTTCCCCTGAGATTAATCTTGGGGGAAAAAAAATCCTGTAAAGATAAAAGCCCTGAATAACTAAGTAATCCAACTTTCCCCCTTAGGTGTATGGGGCTACAACAGGATCTCCCACAGATAGTGACCATCCTAAAGAGAAGAGGGAAGGGAGAACTGAAGAAGAATTGGGTTCTGATTCATCCAGTACAGCTGACAGTAAAATTGGCTTTTCAATGAATGACAGTCCTACATTTAGCAAGGGTTTGTTTGTAGACAGTACAGACTATTCTAACAAAAACCTTCAGAATATGAGCACAAACCTGTCTGGTGTCAGTTTGCCAGAGGAGGACAAACGAAGAGGGGCTCAAGATATCTTAGGATCACATTTTCCAGCTGTTGAGACTGGAAAACAAAAGCCAAACTACAGACTGTCAAGAGATGCTCACCAGGGCGTGCTGCAGGGTGAAGCCTTGCAGAGCACGGGCAAGCACGTCCCCATCAGCAGCGTTGCCCCTCTCCTGAGGCACACGCAGGAGGCTGCGGGGCCTCAGCCTTCCTTGCAGGAGGAGGAAGTTTCTGCAGGCAGCTACAATCAGGTTGTGCTGAGACCCAAATTGTCCAGAGCAAACAGTGTGAGCAGCATTGAAGAGACAGACTCTCCAGCCAGCTCTCCAAGTGAGGACAACCCACCCACAGAGAACATTGCCTTCATGATTACTAAAACAGCTGTCCAGGTGCTCTCGAGCGGGGAGGTTCACGACATAGTCAGCCGGAAGGGAGGAGATGTGCAAACAGTCAACATTGACACCAGGAAGGATGTGGCATCAGAGAAGGGCATCCCTGGGAACACAGACGGTGAAGAGCCAGTGGTGTGTCTGGACAAAAAACCTGTCATCATCATTTTTGATGAACCGATGGATATCAGGTCAGCGTACAAACGGCTTTCTACAATTTTTGAGGAATGTGATGAGGAATTGGAAAAAATGATGACAGATGAAAAGATAGAAGAAGAGGAGGAGGAAGAAGCACATGAAGTCTCTGAGAGGCAGAAGGAAGAGTCACCAGTAGCTAATGACAGAAAAGCAACCACAGAGCATTCTGCAGCTCATGGTCCCCATGGGCCGTACCGTATTGAACCTTCAGTCTGACTCTGCAGAAAGCAGACCTCCTGCAGAGGAGGAAAGCACAAAGACAAATTTTAACAAATACCGTCAGATCTATGGGCTAAACACAGAAGCAAACTCAGACTCTGCCGATCAGCTGGGAAGCAGGCAGGATTCTAAGAAAAAATTTAAGTTTAAGTTCCCTAAAAAGCAGCTGGCCGCTCTGACGCAGGCAATACGGACAGGAACCAAGACTGGGAAGAAGACCTTGCAGGTTGTGGTCTATGAAGAAGAGGAGGAAGATGGGACCCTGAAGCAGCACAAGGAAGCAAAGAGATTTGAAATCACTAGGTCTCAGTCTGAGGAGAGTGATAAAAGTTCTTCTGGGAAGCAAGAGGGACCCTCCGGAGCTGCAGTGTCCCTGTCTAGGACTGATGAAATTCGACAGAGTACATACAGAACGCTAGACAGCCTTGAGCAGACTATAAAGCAGCTGGAAAACACCATCAGTGAAATGAGTCCAAAATCTATCCCTGAAAACACATACACCTCTGAGGGAAGCACTGTCCCCTTCTCTGCCCAGATAGTACCAGAGACCCCATCCCGAGAGCGTGTAGTGCTGGATGAGAGCCTTGCTGGTGTAGAGCCCCCTGCATCACTCCCAGCCACTTCACGTAAGGTACCTTAGTCCGAGAAATCAAACCTCCAGCTGCTTTCTAAAATCTGCAATAATCACCATTAAACAAGAGGGTCTTGTGATTTGTTTGCTTCCTTTCAGGTGGCTTGTTTGGGCTCCCCACGAGGTGTCTAACAGCTAATAGACCATTGGTTTTTGGGGTTTTTTTTAATCCTTGCTGCTGATTGGTGACGGGCAAATGCAGGGGAGCTGGGTCGAATAATCCGCTGTGTGAAATGACAAGTGTCACTGACATGAAATCCAGGCTGATCAGTAGCTGAGCAGTTTCCTCCATTTGATTCTGGAAATTAACACCTGCGGTGTGAAGCTCCTGAACTTTCCCTGCATGTAGTACTGTGGCTTTTTTTTTGGCGCATGGTGTGCGGTCGTCTCTTGGAGCACTCTGGCACTGACCACGCCTTCTTGTCTCCCCTCCCTGCCCCTCCACTCCTTTCCACAGGGCTCCAGCGCTGCCTCCCAGACAAGCCGGATGCCAGTCCCCATGGCTTCAAAAACTAGGCAAGGAAGCATGGAGAAATCAGGCAAACAACACAAGCTGCAGGATCCACGCCAATACAGACAGGTAGTTTTACCCTAAACCCAGTGTTTGGATGGACATTTCATGTTGTTTGTTTATTTAAAAACTCCAGTAACTGACTGAGATTATACCAAATATCGGATGCCTGAGGTCTAACTGGACATCCTGGATCCTGGGGGCATGACAGTACTGATCTTTTCACCATGCTTGTGCATGCATGTCTGCAATAAAACACCTGCTTTTTTCGTTTGGTTGGGTTTTGGGTTGTTTGTTTGTTTGTTTGTTGGGTTTGGCTTTTTTTTTTTTCTTTAACTGCGGTATTCAGCTGTAATTTTAAGACGTCAACTACCTGTTTACTTTCCATTTGGTAAATGTGGTGGTTCCATAAGAGAACTGGGAATGCTTCTGTTCAGAGTCTTTGCAGGAAGCCCTGGACACTAACCTGTTGGTGTAGGTGGCAGTGGGTGCACATTAACCCGCGGCGGGACGTCTCTCTGGCGTTAGTAACGCGCAGCATGGCCCAGGTAGTGCCTGCTCTGTAACACGTAGGTGTCGCGCCTTCTCACAAAGCTCTCTTGGCTCTTTCTCTATGCACACTCCCTTGGGCACTTTGGGTTTTCTACCAGGTCCAGTCCATGGCTGCAGGACTTAGCTCAGGCCTCCAACTGTTAGTTCTGATTCTCTGTAAGGCTGTTTTCCCAGGTCCTGTTGGTTTATCATGTTACTGGCTTTCTGACAAACTGTCTCCTGACATCTTTATTTGCAGGCTAATGGAAGTGCTAAGAAAGCTGGTGGGGACTATAAGGCTACTTCTCCTACCCTACCTGCTTCTAAGATCCCAGCCTTTTCTCCCACTTCTGGGAAAAGCAGCTCAGCACCTGCTTCTAGCGGTGACAGCTCTAACCCTCTTAATCCACCTACTAAAACCTCCATTCCTTCCTCCTCCCTTCTCGGTCCTCAGACAGGTCGCGTAACTTACTCTACCTCCCTCATCCCCTCTGTCTCTAACGGCTCCTCCAAGTTTCAGAGCCCCACTTACCCAGGGAAAGGTCACCACCTCTCCTTCTCGCTGCAGACTCAGAACGGCCGACCACCCCCTCCTTCCTCTTCTACCTCCCCCCCCTCCTCTGTCTCCCCCCCTTCCCTGAGCCAAGGTATGAAGAGCATCAGGACAATCCACACCCCTAGTTTCAACAGCTACAAGGCACAGAACGGGAATGCCGGCAAGTCCGCCCCATCCACGGTCAAGGAGCCATCCTAAAGGCTAAGCACAGCACACCTGCCAGGTCACCAAGGCTTTTTGTTCACTTTCAAAGAATCCGCAGCCAATATTTTAACCAGGGAATGTAACCATTTTGTTGTATTGCTGGAGGCTTAATACTAATCACGTGCTAAATACTGAACTACTACACTAGATTAGAGTGAAGCTTTTTGGAAAACGGTTGCTGTTGTAATGATAAAAGAGCATTTTCTTTCTGTAGGCAGCACCTCTTACAAAAAGTGTGAGGGTGTGTGAGTGAACTTGACTGCGTGTGCACAGCGGTGTACTGAGCATGGGGAATTGTATGGTTAAAAATTTACTAAGTTGTTTTGTATAAAGCTATTTTTCATTATGGAGTCTAGAAGTGAACAGAGATATACTAAAGTGTGATTATATTCAACTGTAAAACTGAAACTAAAATATTTTTCTTTTATTTTGGTGTTATTTAGCTTTGTTACAGATTTCTATTTTTGTCAACAAATGTCATGGTTCCTTTCGAGATCTTTTTGCCAAAACATTTTGATACTATTGTAATGTACATTTGAAAGTAGTATGCTGGACAGTAAACCTCTGCACAAGAAACAGAACAAGACTGGTCTTACATGTGTATGAGGCAACTCAACTTATTGCACTGCCATTCAGATTATATTTAAGAATTTGCCAGCCAAGGAAAAAATAAATTGTTTTACACATATAGATAGTTGCTGATTACTTTTTTTCTTAGCTAAATCCACCCTTTTTCCTCCAGTTTTATTTTACTGAGACCTGGTAGCCCATTAATGTATTGCATTGTGGATTTTAAAATGTACACTTCAGTACTGTTCTGTATACTGGCAAACTTTTGTACATATCTATAAATATCTATAAATAAATAAATACTGTATGTGGCTGGGCACATAGAGTAGTTTTACCACACCAAAGTTAATTTTTATGCATGCTTAAAAATATATATGGGGAAGGGTTGAAAAAGATGGGTATCAGTTAAATAGGAGAAGAGCGAGAAACTTGCCTAGCTTATGGTTTTGTAAATAAATTTATTTGTATAACACCATAATGTAATATACAGAACTATGATAAGCAAAGATCTTTACAAAAATAAAGGGCTGCATGCTTATATATTTGTATTTTGTCACTAGTAACTTTTCGGATGGTCTCAATTGGCTGTTCAGCTGTTTGCTTGAGGGTGTTAAGCCATTAGGAGAAAACCTGATTTTCCCCAGATTAAGGCCATACATAGTTATTAATTTCAAAATGGGGTCTTTCAAATTGCTGTCATATTGCTGGAACTCCAAGTTAGAAAACCAGTAAGCAAAGAAAAACCTTTGAGTGATTGAATCAGGTATCATCCCTTCCACCTTGAGGTATTCCTTGTTTTATTTCCCCTTGTGAAAGGTCCTAGAAGCATCATTCCAAGGCGGTGCCCTTGGATGGGGCATCACGTGCAGCTGGAGCATCAACATTGAGCCACCCCTCAGGAACACAGCACACAGCACACAGCTGCCTGCAGCAGGGTCAGGTTGGGGCCGTGCCCTCCGCTGGCACTGCAGTGACAGCGCCCGTGGAGCACAGGAGCTGAGCCGAGCCAGGATGGGCTGGGGTGCCCAAGCCAAAGCAAAGCGTGAGGCACGGCCAGAGCGCCCACACGGAGCCTCGGGAGTGCAGCCAGTTCCCCTGCAGCCAGGGCGGAACAGCGGGCGCTGGTGCCTGCTCAGTGCCTGCTCAGTGCCTGCCGTGCCTGCTCCGGTGCCTGCCCCAGTGCCTGCTCAGTGCCTGCCCCGGTGCCTGCCCAGTGCCTGCCCCAGTGCCTGCCCCAGTGCCTGCTCAGTGCCTGCCCCAGTGCCTGCTCGGTGCCTGCTCAGTGCCTGCCCCAGTGCCTGCTCAGTGCCTGCTCCAGTGCTTGCTCAGTGCCCGCTCAGTGCCTGCTCCGGTGCTCGGTGCCTGCTCAGTGCCTGCTCAGTGCTTGCTCCAGTGCTTGCTCAGTGCCTGCTCCAGTGCCTGCTCAGTTCTCTGCTGTCTCACGCACGGAGTACAGGGATTCGCTGGCTCCAAAGGGAACATGCCTGACCCAGTGCTGTAGCTTGTTCCCAACTCCCTGTGCAATAGCACACACACAGCACCAGCAGGCTGGGCACCCTGCTCCCCTTCACACAGCCGAAATCTAACCTCAAGCTAAATGATGGATGTAGCAGGATTTGTTCCTGAGCTGTCTTGACACCCGCCAAGGATCGGACACTTACTCAAAAACAGTGGATTACTTGTAACTGATCATGTGTAATGGCATGTCAGGTGTCCCCCATGAGCCATGTCACTGGCAGCAGGGTCCCCTGTGGCTCTGGCACTGCTCCCACAGCTGCTTCTCAGAGCCTCTGTATGTGAGGGGGCTGCAGCAGCACACTGGCTGAACACAGACACAGACAATGGTTGTATAACTAACCAAGGATCCTGCACAGTCACTGGGGTGCACGGGCAGCGAGGCACTGCTGTTCTCCCTGCTTGTGGTGGTGAATGTGAAAATTGCCATCAAGCAGAGAACACTACACCCATCTGAGGCCTCAGCTACATTGTGACCTGCACTTTTGGTGCACCTGCTCAGTGCTGGGATGCAGCACCCCCCAGGAAACAACAGGCTCAGTCAGCTCATAACCCACTGCACAGGCAGCCAGCACTGCTGGGACTGTCACAAGTCAGGCAATGTTTATTCCCTCTCCATCCTGTTTGTCCAACAGTGAAGTTACCAGGCTTTCACAAACACAGGCAGGGAAGAGCTGTCCACAGGTTGTTGCCCGGCAAAACCATCAAGTCTGTAAATAAATTCCTTGGACACAGAAGAAATCAGAACTGGACACTAGTGAAGACAGGTTTCTCACTGCAAACCGGTTATGAGGAACAGTTTTGGTGGTGGTGGCTGCCACTGAAGTTTGGATCAAGCCATGGGACAGGTACCGCTGCAACAACAGCTCTGCACTGGCAGAGCAGCCCCCAGCCCCCACTGCTCTGAAATCCAGCAGTGAAGTAGGTCAGTGAAGGAGCTGGAAGGTAAGCAGAGCCAGACAAGGACTTCACCCCAGAGTAAGCATCATGCCTGTTGTCAGCCAGCCCCTCCTAGAGGGAGGGACTGCAGCAAAACCAAAGTGACACAGCACAGAGCCTCTCGCTGGGCAGGACACGGAGGTGGGAGGGCAGAGCCAAAGAGGGTACATATAGCAGGGAAAGGGAGGGATGTGCAGGACATCTGAAGTGCACCAGGCCAAAACCCATCTGATCCCCACTGAAAGACAGCCCTTACTGCAGGCTTAAAAACTCAAGGATTCCATAGCAGATGGTGAAGACAGATTTTTTACAGTCACCTGACTGGGAGCCACAGGAACAGGCACCACTTCAGGGTGCACTGCAGCCCAGCTTTAAGCCATTCCCCCTCCAGGCCACACATCAGCCCACACTCCTTTCCAAAGGCTGGCACAATTAATTGGTTAATTACTGTATAAATGTGAATGGTGTTATAACCTGGCTTTGGGAACAATAACACAGCTTTTTGCAGTAAATGAGGCCACATTTCAAACTTTTTCATCCTGCCTGAACTAAGTGGAGAGGCTCTCAGAGGCTACACAGAAACCCAAGGCCCTTAATGTGCAGCTTGGCAAAGAATTTTCCTTCAGCTCTGCAGCAGCACAAAAGTTGTTATGAAACTGTCTGGACTGGGGCCATGTCGTAATTCCACAGCAACAGTGCTGTCAGTGACACCAATGGGGACCATAACAAGCCCTTTAAAGTCTTAAAAAGCAGTCACACAGCACCTTCCCCACTCCTGAAAAGGCTGTTCAGACTAAACCACTGATCACCACTGAAGCAGGGATTGCTGTTAGGGACCATTTAAAAAATCCAAACACTACCATTGCTACCAACACATTTTATTATTTCTCTATCTCAGCTTATCCTGTCCCTAACAACTTGCAGCTTCACAGCTTTAAATAGTCCTCAGACCAGAAGTACTTTCCAAGCTTCTCTGAAACTTTATAATGAAATGCAGAAATAAAAAACGGACACAAAGAGCAATGTTTAGAAATTCTGCTTAAACATTTTAAAAATCCCTTTTTCCTCCATGACCAAAGAGTGGCACAGGTTGCCCAGGGAAGTTCTGGAGCTTTCAACTGTGAAAATATTCAAAACTCAGCCATAGCCCCAGCCCACAGCAATCTGCCCTGGCTGCACATGGCTGAGCTGGGGATGGGCTGGGGATGGGCTCAGTCACCCTGGCCCACCTCACCTGCTCTGCAACCCTGTGGAGCTGCCCATCCCCCAGAATCCAGTTTCCAAAGGGAACACTGACAGTATCCATCTCAGGACAGTCTGCTGTACACATGCACTTCCCTTCTTGAGTCAATCAATCACCCTTCTCTTCCACAGGAGGGGGGAAAAGAGCAAGAAAAAAAAACATCCCACAGTAAAAAAGTACTACAGATAAGGGTCTGAGGTAGCTGCTCTTAAGATCAGAGCATAGCAATGACTCCTAAAAATATCTTTTTTCTCAGCTGCCACACTGGCTGAAATTTAAGGCGACCCAAATCTTGGCAGTCTTAAAGAAGCAGTAAAAGCATCAGTGTTTTTCCAGCCTCAGATATACAGTCACTCACTGCTTTCTTCAGGGGGAGCTCAGCAACCTCCTCTCCCTGATGCCCCTGGCAGATTCTCCCTGCATCTCTTCCCCCAAGTCACGGGTTTCCCCTACATGTTCCATGCTACCAGTGCAGCAGCAGAGAATACCATGGAAGCTGATGAGGTTACATAAATTTGTACTTCCAGCACTGTCAGCCAGTACAAGTCATGTTTTGCATGTTTATTTTCTAAGTTCCTATTTTTTCAGAAGATCTTGTGTTCTTCTTCATTTAATACAATTACAGTTCTATGTTCTCAAAGACAAAAGCTGACAGGCACACGTCTGGGTTCAGGAGTAAAATTATCAGTTACTCAAACACAACAAAACGGAAATTAACCCATCAAAATGGCTGTCTAAGCAGAGGAAGGTGCAGACCCCCAGGCTCCCCGTGCACCTCCCTAAGTATACTTCTTCACTGAGAAGACCTCTGTGACTTCCTGTGGATGCTCAGCACACACTGACGAGCTTCTGAGACTAATGATGGGACAAAATACAGCTCCAGTAAAAGACAATGGATAGTCACTGATGAACAGCATTAGAGGCATCACAACACTGCATTCTGAAAGCCCAGTAAAATGTTCAAGTACACTTTACTGTTAGGAAAAACAAAACCCAGCCTCAGTTACTCTGCCCTTCACAAAACACACGCGCTCTTCCCAACACCGCACACAGGAACAACGCTAATGCACCCACCTCCCATCTGCTGCAGGAGGAAAAGACATCCTAGTTTGCACAGAGATCACAAGAATATGGCTCATTTTTATGGGACCTGGTATTAGATACATCCAATTATGGTGGTGAGGACTTTCACAGAGGTCAGCCGTTGTATCTGGGACTTCTTCACAGCCAATTTTTATAATGATTTCTCAGAAGGATCAAAACCACAGCAGATCAAAGCACAGGACTGTTACAGTCACTCGGGAAAGAAATGAGGTCTGCCTTAAAGCACATCAGCCAACACATCCCAGTACCACAATTCCTTCTCACAGAAACTGGACACATTGATAGAGGTTTAACCCTCTGCCAAGCAATAAATAGTGTAAGACACAGGGACACCCAAAGTGATGAACAGCTGCTTTGTTTTCAAGTAGGTGTGCAAGAACATACAATAAAAATATAACTGATAGAATTCATACACAGATGAGTTTTTAGGGTAGAAACACATTTTTTTTAGTTAAAATGACAAAAAAGTCAAAGACCCAAACTACAGTATTGTTCTGACTGGCAGGTACTGATGTTCATTCTGACTTTACAAAACCTGCACATTAAACATAAACCCACATGCTATGTACCTTAGAATCAAATTACGTATCAAGATGAAAATACTTAACAAACTACATCTCTCTCACCTGCTGACCTGCACAGTGTGGCCCCACAAACAAAAGATTAATGAGAGGTGTCCTTCATCCAGGAGGAGCTGCAGGTTTGCTGATCCCAAGAGCAGCTGCTGACTGCAACTTAGAAATGTGACACTTCAGAACCGTTCATCAGAAAGAATTCGAATCACACAAAGAGTCACCAAAACGATTTTATTTCCAGTGTTTAAGTGGGTATGCACACAGGCATGATACAGGTTTGAATTCATTAGGTCTTCATGCAGAATTATATTCTCGATAAAAGAAACCAGTTCCATCCAGTATCCACTATCTACACGCCTATGTTACAACATTTATATCAAATCTGGTATCTGAAGAAAAGATACACATGTAATATGTACAGTTAAGTTACTTATTTTACAGAAAGATTAGAAATTCAAGTCACATAAAACTCAAAATCTGTATTAAAATTGGAAATATAAAACTCCAATATTTACTGGAATGCCTAAGGAATGGAAGCTCTGTAGCCACCTGTGTTAACATTTGTAAAATGTAATGAAACTCATTAACAGTAAAATGCATTCATTTGTTTGTAATAAGTTTCTCTAATTTAGCAATATGGCACCCTAACAAACCAAATGAATTTATAATGAGGCACTTGTTAGTGACTAAACCAAAAGAACAATTTTCCTGCATACTAATGCCAGGCCAACTCTCAGTCAGAAAACCATGTATATACTACACAGCATGTAGCATCAGATGCTTTGTTCAACATTTGTATGCAGCCATCAAATATACTTTATCTTAAAATATATATATATACTTTAACTTTAGTGTTCTTCTGGCTGTGGTAATGCACTGTGAAGACGTTCCACAGAGCACATTGATGAAACCAGCCTAAATGAAGGCTGCGTAACAACAACAGTACAGAAAAAAAATATTTATATATGTACACACACACGCACACACACACGCACACACAGAGTTACTGGGAAGTGTAACAGTAAGTTAATGAATTGCTGCAATGGACATATCTTCCCATTTCAAAGATACTGGTAAAATCGAGATCTAACCACTTGGGTCCCAGACAGTTTATGAGGATGGGCATCAACTGCAGGGCTGAAGTTGTTTTTGTTCATGTTCTGGTAATTTTCACCATTTACCTGGTCTGGTGGCTGAAATGGTCCCGAAGGTGGTGTTCTATTAATTAAAGTCAAGCTGCTGGAAGAGCTGCCTTCATCTTCCTGCATCTCTGCAGATGAGGGCAGTTCTACCTTTGATACCTCTGCTAAGTTAGTGTTCTCAAGTCTGGGCTTTCCAGTTTCACCCGTATTAAGGTCAGTTGTGCTAGTGCGTAAACGTTCTCGTGCAAGCCAGTCCGAGATCGAGAGGTCCTGGGCTGGACATTTTGGCTTCAACCGAGTCACAGCTGAAAGCTCAGACTCTCTCTCTCTACTTTGACTTGGTTCTTGAGCTTTCCAAGCATTCAGGACACTTATTTCAGCAAAATCCCTCTGCCCTCCAAGTGTGTGCCTTCGCCTGATATTCTTTCTCTTTGCAGTCTCTGCAGAGTTAGCTTTTTGATTCCCAACTCCAAACATGTCATCAGCAGATGATTTGAGTCGCAGCTTTAACCTGTCTGTAATCTTAAGTCTCCACGTAGGTTCCTGTTTGTCAGCCTCACTTTTGGCCGATGTAGCTAAACTGCTTGTAGATCTTCCTTTTTTCATGATGTCAAACATTTTGGTCACAGTAGGCAAGTCCTTCTCACTCTTCGCATCCCCTGACCCCTCACTGTCCGTTTTGTGCCGTGCAGACTTTCTCCTGGAGAGTGTATCACATTCAATAAGTTTGTGTGAGCTAAAAAGTCTGCGACTCTCTAACTTTGGCGTGGAACTTCCCTCAGTACAACTTACTTCGCTTTCTTCAGAGTTCCTCCGACTGGTCTTTGCCACTTCTGGAACTTTCCCTTTGGACAGCCTTTCGGCAGCAGTGCTGGCAGCAAAGACAGGGAAGTCACTTTCACTGTCCGTCTCCATAGGACGCCCTTCGCTGATCAATTCGCTTCTTTCATCATCAGCATCTTCTCCCTTGCTTTCTGTCACTGACTGCACCTCAGGGCTCAGCATACTGGCATCTAAACCAGTCAGATACATAGTAGATGAAGTAGTTGAGTAATCTGAGGTGATGGAGCTGACATCAGCTGCTAAAAACTCACTGTGTTTAATTTCAGGGCTGGCTACTTTTTTGCATGAGTATCTGTGCTGGGAAGCCTGGGAGGAAGTGCTTAGCATAGTGCCAGAGTCAGACACTGTCTCCTCAACCTGGGAAGAAGACTGTGAAATAGGCATTTTTGGGTTATTCTTCTGCATGGTTTGCAGACAGTTGATATTTGATGATTTTGCACATTTTTCATGGTAAGGCAGTGAAGGTTCCTCTGTCAGGATACTTTCTTTCTTTAGTGACTTCTTTTCATCCTTTACAACATTCACATCTTTTTTACTGCTGTTCTCTTTTTCCTTCAGGACAAACATCCTTTGTTTTCTCCCTATCTCTCTCTCTCTTTCATATTCCCCTTTAGCTGTGTCCTCTTTTGCTGTGTCCCCACGAGATTGTTCTGCAAGCTCCTTCTTGAAAAACACATTATCCAACTCATCCTCTGAGCTACTTGGTTGTGGTTTCTCTTTAGTTTTTTTCCGCTTGCGACTAGCTGCTGCAAAAATGGAGGACACAAGCAGTTCCTTGCTATACTGATCCTTTCCAGAACCCCAAGAACCCTGTTAAAAAAAAGGGAGAGGGCATAATTAAAGTCAAAAAGAAACATTAATGAGCTTGAAACAGTTTAAAAACATATCCTGAGCTTCACAGTAGAAAGTGCATCTTCCTTCAGGTAACATTTACATGCTCTTTCTGTAGTTGAAATGACATTGCCCAAGAAGTCAATTTCCTTCCTGAACATTCCACTTTTTATCTAAGTCCCTTAAACTTAACAAAGACTAGTTTGTGTATACTACTATTTAGTTTTTGATGGACTAATGAAGCAGGCCCCATTACAGTAAGAAAACTTTTCCAAGACTGACTTGCAACTGCTTCACAGATGCTTCACAATCCCTCCTTTAAAGGTCTTAACTATTGAAAAAGGGTAATTGCTCCACTTTTCAGTTCATCTTTCACCTTTCAGACTGAGTTTGTAAATGGTAGTGATTAATTACTGCCAATAAAATGAATGTTACTCATAACTAGTTTAAGTGTAGAAAATTTAAAAATAAACTTCCTTATTTTAGAGGAATTTGTCTTTAAAATAGCACAGAAACAATAAAAGTACAAGCCAAATAATTCCATTTTATTAATTAAAAACTATTTTCATTACTCTAACATTACTACCTGGCCCCCTCAAAGCCATGCACCTTTCCTACTTAGTGCCTCACTGCTACAGGCAGTGTGATGTGGTGTCCTGAAAACTGGGCTATTTTGAGGAACCAGCTGAGCCACCAAACATCCTCACAGAGCAGCTGTGTTGCTCTCCACAATGAACCAGAAGGATGCTCTAGTCCTCTTCCCAGCTCCAAGGGGGGCATCAGTGCCACACCTGGAATGCAGGCCAGCACAAAGCCGTGTGCTGCTGCCCTGTCAGCCTATGCTACAGACACCCAGTGTTAGAGCTACTGAACAACAGCCCAGGAGACAAAGATTTCTCCACGTGTCAGACGAGGACTTTGTCACTGAACTGAGGACTGAACAAATGCCCATGTTCCAGTCTTGTTCCCCTGCTTCATGAGGCATTCCTCCCAAGCACAGCAATACTTCTGAGGGAGATTCTGCAGAGCAACCTTTAACCACAGCCTTTGCCTTCTTTTAAGAGCAGGAGCTATTACCTCCTGAAGAACAGGCTGAATTCTAAGTATACTCTTCTCAGTGAAATAGAGAAACATAAATACTCTCTGTGAGTTAATACTATGCCAACAACAGGGAACATACTATACATGCATTTACCTCTACTAAATGAGATGCAAAAAGGAGGTAAGAGCCCACAGTTGTGAGAGGTTGGAACAAAGCTGTTGCTGTGTGCAACTGATTGCTTTGGTAGATGCAGCTAACTGCACACAAGAACTTTTCCAATGTAACACTTCAAAAATAGGTTATGAGAAAACAGTACTACCACTTACTCAAGAAATCCTACATAAGCTCTATAGTACATCTGCATATCAGTGATTTAATAAAGGAAGCATCTAACAGATTTCAGAAGCTTGTAACTATATATCAGAAAATTATTTACCTTAGATTTAGCTGAGTCACTAGTAGCTGAATCTGTGGAAACATTAAAAAAAATTCTGCTCAGTTCTGTGCAACTTTTTAAATGTTGCTACAGACAATGCTGGACTTATGAAAAAGACAAGCACAGAACAAGATGTGAAGCAAATTAAAACCAGAACAGAGTGAATAGTCAGAGCTCACAAAGATGCAAGCTGCACCACAGAAAGCCACCGCCATGAAAGGATGCTGTGAATTGTAGGCAGAACCAGCTCAATGATAGGAATGGCAAAGGAGCCCTGTTCTTCAAAATAAAAACCAGAAATACTAATGTTTATTCAATGTTTTAAGTATACAGCCCCTGCAAAACCGCAGTTGAGAGACCTTTTCAGGATGGCACTGTGTACTCTCCTGAGATTCAGGATACACAAAGCAAAATTGGGTGTCTTTGTACAGTTGGCTCCCTAGATACAAATCATGACTCTTGTAGTCATACTCTTTTTGTGAGGTTTGAAAGAAATTAAGTCATATTTTCTGTGTAAATCCCCAATTATACATCTGTCTCCACCTCTTACTACATACAGGTAAAATTTTATTTTTAAATTGTCTAGATGTCAGCAGCTACCAGTTTTGTACTTTCCCACAGCAAGCGCTTTTATGAAATGAAAAATGGACACCATAGTTTCACTGTCTCGCAAAACCCAAGATTATACAGTTACAAAGGGGGTAGGAAGGGGCTAGCACAATGACTAAAAAACATGAACTTGGGACTTTCTCCCTGGGAAGAAAGAGCTGAGCCCCCTGCCACACCCCTTTTTGACACATGGCTAATGCTTTATGACTAGAAAGACTGGTAGACCATACCATGCTATTTCTCCTCAGGGTCTGCTTCAGAGATAACAAGAAACAGCAGAAAAACTTTTAAAAAGTAGCATTGATCTGTTTAAAATACTCTTAAAAGAAAATTTACAGCACAGATCAACTTGGGTTTTTTTCCATTTACAAGAAACGGGGGTTTCTGCAGACAAGGCAGCTACAGTGTGGGCAACAGTCCTCCTTCTTCCTACAGTTCCAGCTGTCCATCAGTGACATCACAGAATCCACTAATGACATCACCGTGTGATAGACTCCTCCCACTTCGCCTGTTACAACATCAGTACAAAGCGACTGTTTCAGTAAGTGCTGAACAACCCTTTGAAAACTGAAACAAAAGCTAGAGACCAAGGGATAACATTCGTGGGATACAACATGCTGGGTTAGTGCAATAGTAGAGTGAAGGGAGGAGGGGAAAAAGTCACCAAAAAAGAGCCTGTAATGCTTATCCTTAGCCACAAAAGAGGATGGCATTTATAAACAGAAGGAAACCAGCTTTAGTATAAACATACTGCAACATATTTAAAGTGTCCATCACTTGACAAGAAAACATAACTCAATTTTTTGCATTCCTAACGTTGGGAAGGAGCAACATTAGAACACCACTGAAGATCAGCCTTTCTGCCATCACAACAAACCACTTTATAGCAGCGCATCTGCTCGACCTCACGATGATGATTGCATGGGTTACTGTGAATAAATAAAATACTATGTGCAAGCCTCATCTTTTAATGATTAAATTCCTGTCAGAGAAGAAAAGTCTTCCAAATTATATCATGCATGATTATCAACAATTCAAGTCTTTAAGAAGTGTTAAATGATCTTTTGGAAAAGAGGAAAACATTTTATTAGTAAAAGAAAATAGGAAGAGAGAGTTACACTGAGTAACAGAGTAGTTTATTCTAGCCTATGGATTAACACTGTCCAGGCAAGAGTTACCTGATACGTCTCCAGGAGATACTCCCGTTCTTCCAATGTTGGTGAGTAAATGATCTATGTTTGGCACTGGCTGAGATTCTACAGTGTTTTCCTCCTGAACTGCTGTCTACAGTTAATAAACAAAGATCTCTTCATCATCGTTTCACAAATAGTTCATTACAATTCAACAGCATTTAGAAAACTGCATTATTCACCTGAAGAACACGAGGAAAGCGTGTCCTATTTTCCTTTATGCTTTTAAAACAAATGCATGGCTTGCTTTTTAAAAAAAAAATAGAATTCATTACTACAAGGACTGGAAAGCTAAAAAGGTGCTTCTGAAGAGCAAACCATACATTGACATAGTAAAAAATATACAGGCGTTCTAGAGGCAGCAGAAGCAGATTCTAAACTAAGGCAGTTAGAACACAAGTATTTATGCCATAATACTTACAAGAGGTTCTTCAGCATCATCTTCTGTGAAAAACCAGTCATGCTAAAAGTTAAAATAAAGAAGGTGAAAACCCCACAGGAAATACAAAACCCAAATGTGGCACAGTCAAACAAAGATTTTACTAAAAGTGAGAGTTTGATGGATAAATACCAGACCCAAACTAGCCCAACGAGAAACAAGCTGGTTGATCTGTGTACGATCTTATTTTTTAAATAATGAAATGCATCCACTTACTTTTTGGATGAGTGTTTCTACAATTTTATATTGGTCTGGCATGTGTGTAACCATGTGTGTCATGTTATCATCGGATGTCCTCACAAGCGTTGGACCAAATACTATTGCCAGGTTTCTTGGTTCCATCTAAGAAATGAAATCCACATCATACATTTATAATGAGAAAGTACAGTAATATGGGCTAAGTACATTAATATAACACTATTAATATATATGAGAACCATTTAAAATAAGGACATGAAAGAGTTTTTTAAAAATACATTACTGACTCAGGTAGGATGTTACACTACACCAAAACTCTCCCATATGCAGCTGCAATAAATATACCCAGCATTTCTGCAATTCAGAATTCCAGCTTTCCTTAGCCTACTGCAAGCAAAATGGCTCCACAAGCACAGAAAACTCAAGAATATCCCAGACATATTCTTTAGACTTTCACGGGGATTTTTTCATCTTTCCTTAAAGAAACACTGATGCTTGAAAACACTGATGTTTTAAGAATTTTTTGTTTTGTATCTCCCGGGTTTTTTTCCTGAAAACATTTACATGACACACACAAAAAAAATTAAGCTGGCAATCAAATACTGTATTATATTTACTGACAAAGACTTCATTCAATTTGCACCAACTTCAGAGGAGGTGGCAGAACAAACATCACAGATCCAAGACATCCATTTGTGAGACAGGCTCGGCATTGTGCTATCAGGTCCGTACTTCAGAAGCGAATTAAGTATCTGACTGATGTTACATCTCTGACAAATAATTTCAAGAAGCAGCAGCAGAACTTACCTTCTATTTTTGCTTGCTTCTTTAACTTAGACTTTACTGTTCTGGTATAGAACAGACCAGTAATATACAGGAGACAAAGACTTTGTGCTTACCAGAAGTGAGGTGCAAACATGACACAAGCCCCTCTTGAACTGTGTGTTTTGGCAAGTCACACAATTGTAACACCACCTCATTCACCTAGCCTTACATACTCAACAATATTAACAGTATTTAACAACATTTATACAGCCCACCAAAACCATAAAATGATAAAAAAGCTTCCATTAGGCACTGCACTTAAAAATGACATTTACTATAATTTCCTTATAATATCATTTGTAATTTCACTAAACTTTATACTCTCTTGAAATTTTTTTAATGAACACACAAATACTTTTCTTTCATATTTAACTGGAAGGTATTATTTGCAGGACCTACCATATTCACCTCAACTGATCTAAACTATTAAACTATTTATGATGATTTAAATGATTGGCCCCAGGCTCTTCTATATACCATCAATTATATCAATTTTTTTCCTGTACCCTGCACATTGGTGGCCAAGCCACCACATGACCTGCCCTAAGGTAAACATCCATAAGCACACCCATATTATGGACAGTTCTGCACTCAGCTACCCCTCCCTGAGAGCTGAAAAAAGGGACATTATTATTAGCATTTACTGAAGGATTATAGTATGCAGAGAAACACTTAACACAAACTACCCTTTTCCCACCCTATGGAAATTACAAGAAGTTATACCTAGTGGTGGAAAAAGACCCAGTAGTAATGAACTACCACCATTTACTTTACGAATTTTCTTCCTTAAAACCAGCCAAACAGCATCCATAGGGTAATCAAATACTCAAGTAATTATAGCAAGTCCTAGTCTTAAAAATCTCTCAAGCATCCAGAAGCCAGGCTTCAAAGAAAGCTGATGTGACAACCTCTGTCAGCAGGTTTGTTCACCTGTGCCCTGCCAAGGTACAGTCTTGCTGATGTCTATTAGATTGTCTTACAGGAAATTCACAGACTTGGCGTAAATTTAGGATGCAAGGAGTTATTCCCAAAAGACTGACTACCAGTTTGAATAAACTTAATTCACACTAAACACATGCATATTTTGCAGGAATACTTAGCTTAATACAAAAATCTTCTCCACATAGCAACATTCCCTAATTTCATCTACAACAATAAATTATCACCTTAATTAGACACGATCCTGCAGAAAAATAATACTTAATGAAACAAATCAAAATACATTATATGTTTCTTTCTAATACCTTGTTCTTTTCTGAGTTCTCTGCTACTGTCTTCAGGTGTGCAGAAAGAAACTTGAGAGTCTCATAATGATGTTCAGGTAAATCATGAATCTGAAACAAACAATCACTATTCAGAACATTGCATTTAATGCTAATTCTGTAGTGCACCTACAACACAACTGATTTTAGTTTACCAGTCTCTTCAGTGTTTTCAGACGTTCAACAGGATCTTCTTTTCTGTTGGCATCTATAAAATCTGCGTATTTGTCTGTTAAAAAAGCAGAAATTAGATATGAGGTTTTTATATCTATACATATGTATGCATATAAACCCCCACCTGCCAGCCCCACTCCCCCTTGAACACTAGTAACATACGTAAGAGAATGACCTCTGGGAATCATTAACTAGCTCATTACACTGTAAGTGTATGTCCTGTATGACACACAGGGAAAAAGAAAAACCAGCTTTCACTGAATACTGCAACAGTGGAATTGAAAATTTTACTCTCTTAGTTGCATATTCTTAATCCCTTCACATCAGAGAAACGATATTTACACCTCTCATTCATAAGATGATCATCATGACTCCCTACTCTTTAGGGAAGACAACATTTATTGCAGAGTGGGGATGATTTCCCTGGATTTTCTTTCAAATAATCTGCATGTTGTGAGACAACTGTTCAACTGCAATTGCTCAAGACAAAAGTGCAATGCAAACAACCTACCGTTGGTGAAGAGGGGTTCTGGGAGCTTTCGGAAGAAGGATTTCAGCAAACTGCTTATCACGTTCAAGTCACGCCATTTCTGTGTGTTTAAAAGACAAGGTCAGGCATCCTTTGTATTTCTATGATCACAACACAACCAGAACTGCTGGGGATTTTAATATGAAAATAGTGTGATCCAAGACTTACATCATCATGAACATCAATGTCAGTCATTCCTTTGTTGAGCTCTTCTTGCATACTTGAGATGGCAGCATTATTTCCAGGCACTCTGTAAATACCTGTGTACTCAAGACCTCTTTCTTCAACCAGTTTGCAGCAGATATCAACAATCAGTGGAATATACTGAAGAAAAAGAGTTGTATAGATAAGTAATTGATTAAAAAAGTGTTTTAAATTCACAATGAAAGAAAAACTCTACTTCCATACTTTGTTGGTATGAGCTGGAGGGCAATCATCTAGTCTAACACCAAATGTTCCAACAGCAGAGGGCTTCTTTTCAAATGTCTTCCTCATAATGCTTGGAATGCCTTTTCTCCATGTCCCTTTGTCTTTTGGTGGGCTTGTCTCATCTTTTTGTTGTTAGGACAGTGGAAAAAAAGAAAATAAAGAAGGAAAATAAGAACATTTATGCCACAAAACTGACTGTAAATACATGTAACAGATTTGCAGAGCAAGTGACACCAGATGTATTTTTAGCTTTTACCAGCCTGGCTTTATGCAACAACTCATTAAACATTAGTCTGTCTTAAACACAACTTCTGTTACTCTTCTGTGGTTTAAATGATAAATCTGAACATACTCACACCCCAGACTTAGAAAAGCAAGTAGCTGGATGGTACTGTGGCATTTCATCATTCTAAGACTAAAAGTAGATAAACTACTAAATTTAAACTTGAAATTTATATAAACGACTAAAATTTTAAAGAATCACAATCTACATTTAGTAGCACAACACTAAGTCTCCATGGAATCACACTGCTGCACACTTGGGTAGACTTACTCACTCTTTCAGAAATTATCAGATTTTAGCCACTTCTAAGTAATTCCAAACACTGTGCACTTAAAGTATTCTCTATCCAAAAATCAGATTAAAAGTTCAGTTGCTCTGTTTACCTCTCCTATGGAATTCTTGTAACAAATTGTAATTCCCATTTATCTTGCACTGCAAGTCATCTAACACAGTAAGTACTTCTTTCTTATTTCTGGAGATATATTTTAAGTAGATCTGTGATTTACCCAACATGTGCAATTTAGTTACATGTGTAGCACTGCAGAAGCAAAGGGACATTTTTTGGCAACAAAAACCAGAATTCACTGATAGCTTAAAGACTGAATCACTCCAAAGTGACTGATCAAAAGTGGTTGCTTATCCAGTTGCCTGAATTTGTACACAGCATTTTTTAAACAAAGTCTAATGTGAAGTACTGTATGGTTACACACTATGTGAAAAAAAAAGTTTAAAAAAAAGAGAAAAAAAAAAGTAAAACAAAAGAGAACAAAAAAGAGTAGCTTGTGACATTATTTGATGGGAGTTCAGATACTGATTCAAGTTTGCAGTGCCAGCTCATCAGACTTTTTAGAACTCAGGAGGCATTAACTTTGTTCTGGAAAAAATAATACAAATTCACTTCTCTGTTTCAAAAATTAAGACAAAAAAAAAATCTGTTCTATACTTTGAAAGCACTTTAATGGAAATATTTACCTTGTCACTTCCAAGTCAGCTGGAGACAAAAGTATGAATCACACACAAAATTATTTTCAAAGCTTGGCAAAATTTTGCTCTCAGGAAGCTTAACACCTGTATTTACTGTTAGCCCTACATGGAGCTGTAGGGGAGAAAAAACCCACAAAAACATCTTGAGAGAGGACTAAAATAAAAAGTTTCAGGATCTGAGATGAAATAGTTCCTAGAAATGAGTGACTAGAGCTGCAGCTTAAAACCCCTGCCTAATACTTGGTTTGCATCTGTATATTCACGAATTCAAAAATACCTGAGAAGGTCACCCTGATGGCCTTACCCTGGGGCAGAAGGGAACAAATACACAAACATACAGACCTTTAGTGAGAAGCTTCCTTTCAGTCTCATCCTTAGGAGAATGGGGACTCTGAGTCCTCTGTTCTGCTTTAGTTCCAAGTAGAGTCTGTCTGATACTCAGACTCTGGCGAGGTGTTTTGGGAGATGGTTCTGTTTTGCTGCTTGAGGAACTGAACAAGAGAGACTACTTCAGTTGAAAGAAGCTAAATAAGAACTCTACAAAAACTACTGGCAACATATAATTCACCCACCTCATCATTGTACTGTACTCTTTAATTCTTCGACTAATTAGATCTCTACTAGTAACACCAGTATCCTATAAAATAAATTGAGAAATACTTTATAATCTTATAAAATAGAAAAAATCCTTTCAGAACATGGTTAACTCTTCTGGTAACCAAGTAAGTATAGAATTCAACAATTCACTTAAAAAAACCCCCAAACCCTCAACCAAACCAAACATCCTAACAGGCAATTCCTGATAACAGTAAAGACAAAACACTTAAAAACCACAAGGAAAAGAAAAGTGAGTTATTACAAATCAAGTACTGCTATTTATACTCTTTTTTTTAAAGCAGTATGATCTGATTAATACCTCTTAAACTGAAAATAAGTTTAAACAGAAAAATGCAAGTAAACACATATTACTACTCCAAAAAATCCCATCCTATATGGACATAGTACTTAGGAAACAATTGCTACTACAAATACAGCTGAAAAAGATGAATTCAGGTCTGCTTTTTTATCTATCTGTGCAATACTTTGGATAATTATTTTGAATCTGAGCAGATGTGCATGACCACACATGAAAATATTCCTCTGTTGCTCATCACTGCAATGAAAATACACAATGGACAACATTGGGACAGATATTGATACATTATGTACAACAGCAGATGTTTGCCTTTGGCAATGAGCATTAATTTAATTCATAGAAACATCAGCTTTTAATCAGAGCAACAGGCATCTTCAAAGTTTCATTTTTTAACTACTGAGAAACTCTTCACACTGTACTACTGCACACACCACTCTGCAATGCAAGTCTGAAGAGAGATCACACTGGTCCTCAACCTGCAATCATCTTTTTAAAAAGGTTAGGTATTTTTGACAGATCAGTTTACTATAAAGTGTATCTTTAGACAAATTAGCATCACCATTAACTAATTTATTTCAAATATCTATTTTCTGATTATGATTACATCGGCTTTTTTAAAACTATTGATTTACTCAGTCACCTTTCCTTTCGCCTCATTTTCTTTTATGTTCTGTAGGCATTTTGGTCAACTAGTTAATTAAAAATTAATTATTCTGTTCAACTATTAGTTACAAGAAAACACAATACATTTTTAACAAAAATGCAAAAACTACAACTTCTGCTTTATATATCATACAATCACCTCATCATTTAAGTTGCTGTTGTCCTGTATTGCTTTAATCCACGCTAACATATTATCTCTGTCCTCAGCTTGAAACAGATACTCGCGGTCTGATGTGGTGAGTCTGAATACATTTTTCCTCTTGGTTTCACAGTAGGAGATGTCTATCAAGCAAGCATTGATGCTTATAGGTTGTTCTTCCTCGGAGAGGGTCACTTGCTCCTTTTTATCCTTGTACAAATAAAGTGAATGACCTCGAAGAACAACATACAGTTGCTTCCATGGCCGAATGCTCCCACCAACTCGCTGAAAAACAGCAACCAAAGTGTCAAGGTGTTTGCTTACTTGTTACAGTGCATTCTGGATTGCAAAACTACCTCCAGAAGAAAGGCTACCCAGCTGGCTGGCAGAAAGACTACACAAAGTGGGATTCACTAATTGCTCTCCATTACAGAAGTGAATTGCTCAATAACCTGCCCTCCCAGACCACCCACTGCTGTCAGTTCACATGTGACAGCAGTAAGAAACAGAATGAGACTATTTCTGGTCTGGTCTTTAGGGAACTCTTGCCCATGCCTTTTAAACTGCCTTCAAGTCAGAATGGCATTTTCACACCACTGCAATACCAGACACCCAATTTTCCTTAAGCATTAGTCTGTATTTGTGCAGAAGGTTAATTTGAACTCAACTCCACAACATTCACAAAAACTACAACTTTTTTATTAATAGGAAAGAGGAAAAAGATACAACTACACCTACCAAGGACTGATTCTTATTATTTAATTAGTCATTAGAAATTAGTTTACTTCAAGAGATGCTTTAAAACATAAAATTAAAACAGTTTGGAAAACAGTCTGTAGACAAAGCTGAGCAATGGACTGAAGTCAATTTCCAAAAGATCTAAAATTTTGACAGCTTTATTGATGATCTTATCCCTCCAAAAAATATAAAAACCTAAACAGGAAGGCTTGAAGTTTCTTATCTTAATTTGTCACCAGCGTAGCATTTGTCCTACATTAAGAACCCAAACATGACAGGTACCTTTCCTTTGTCTGTAAAAAGCTGACGAAAATGGAGCCATCCTTCTTTGGAGGCATCACCAAACACCTCCGAAGAAGAATCTTTTCGGGAACCAGAGTCTTCTGAAGATTTCTGGCTGTCTGGGACCTAGAGCAAACATCACAGAAAGAACCCTAGAGTGTAATTCTATAGACATTTGTTTACAGTTCCTTTGTTCAAGATGTTTCTCACTTTAAAAATGTCCCCAGGAATATAGTCCTGGGAAAACATAATTTCTAAAGTTTATACACAACAATAGTGACCTTACACATGCAAAGAATACTCTGAGAAACTTCACAAATCTAAGAGTCTCATTAGTGAGTTTTCACAAAAGGCCACCATATTTAATATGCTTTGTTTACAGAGAATGAGGAAAATGAAAATCAAGGACCGTGTGATGAGTCCAGGAAAAAAAAGACCATGCTTACTTATATGATGCATATAAGTAAACTTATCAAACTGCATCAGCAGTTTGATCAGTAGCAATTCCAATAAATTTCCTATCTTTTTAGCACATCACTTTGTAAAACAGACCTGTATAATTCAAACCATTTGTCACAGCAGTATGGGTAATGTTTAGGAGTTGCTATACATATATATATTTACCTACCTTAATCCCCTTTAAACTAGATACATGCTTAATGGATCTGTTGGAAGAAAAACAAATGTTAAAATGAGATTTCAGACACTTAAAAAAACAGATGTCCAAAATAACTGATTTTTCCATGAACTCACGATTTTCCTTCTTCTCTGTAGTCGTCCAGTCCTTCATCATACGACTTTGATCTCTCAGTTTTTGCAGCAGGCTGGCTATCCAGGACACTAGGCCGGATGGATTCTACAAAGAAATAGAAATTTTTGAGTATGCAGGAACTTGAATTACATTTTTGTGATTTATTTCAAGCATAAAAAGGGTTTACAATTTTCATTTCTGATCTCCAGACAGTGAAAGGAAAAAAGTCGCAAGAGAAAAAGAATGAAATCAACGCTCACCATGATCATGTGAAAGCTGTCGCCGAATTAAAGGGATTGGAGATGTAGGACTGGGAGGAACAGTTGTTATAGCTGGTGCTTGAGAAGCAGATGCAGAAATAACAGCAGAAGCAGGAATGTGTGCAATATCATGGTCAATACTAGGACTAGTCGGTTCATCTACAAAGGTAATATGCCATATATTAACACATTAAATGCATTGATCAAATGCTTAAACCAAATAGCTGTCTGAACTTCTCATTACTGGGCTATCAGACATCTTAAACATGAAGTCATTCTAATCAAAAAAAGGGTCCAATTAATTCACACTGTCAAATGTACTCTTTTTTCATGAAGATAAGCCTGTTTTGTTTCATAGGGATGTTAATTTTATATTAACGACGAGGCAAAAAAATAGATTTTCCTGTGTGCAAAAGAAACAGGAATTATTTGCTAATCTCTCAATATTATTTGCAATCAGAGAATGTTTGTTTATATGCAAAAGCAAAACCCACACTTATTATATCAGTAATTTTGAACTCAAGAGACAGATACCTACAATAAAATAGGGGCAGACTATCAAAAGCCATTTGGTTTAAAATAGTGTTCAAATAAAACAGCCAAGTTACAAGCAAACAAAAAAAAAGCATTTTCAACAGCTATCTAGCATTCAAAGAACCAATCCCCCCATTCTCCGTACATTCAAATAAAGAAGCAAGTATTCAGACCTTTAAAAGATGGGACTACTACATACCAATCAGTTCTTCCACTAATTGTTCATAGAAACGATTGCATGCCATACATGCCCAGCACCTCTCAGTCTCAATAGCCACAAGGGTCATCATGAAAGGTTCCAAAAAGCTTTAAATATTCTAGTATTTAATGTGTTTCTTACAAGATGGAAGAAGCCAAAAGATGCATTTTCCATCGTTTTGAGAAAAGAGCCATAACATCTTCCAAAGCACATTACTAGCACTAGAAAAATCATTCTACTTCATGCTCTGGTAGAGGAGGGGATGGAAAAGAAAAAAAATCAAGTCACGAGCAGGGGCTGAACTGTACTGCCGTAATGAATATGAATGTACTCTAGGTGCTAAGAATTGTAATATGCAGAGCTACTGAAAAGCCTATTGAAACCAATGAACACTCACAGACAGAGGTTTATTCTTTGCTTTGTGCGAACACAACTGCGTGTGCTGCATTGTGCTGTTCCAACAGTCACTAACAGTTCTGTTAAGGCAGCACTTGTACCATCAAAATTTGGCAATGTACATTTTGAACAAGGCAATAAACAAAGTACAGGACAGTGTAACAGTAACACGCCTCTAAATTGTCTGGGGTGAAAAATAAAGTAACTTCTGAAGTTAAAAAAGCATATCCCAAAAAATCCAGCTGCAAACTAGAAACATTAATAAAACAGAAAAGCAAAAGAATTCACACCAAACCATGACACTACAATTAAAACTTTCCATGTTTTAATTGCATCCAAAGTGATACATTAGAAGCATTTACAGATGACTTCACTACAGCAACTAGGACACAGGAAAAAGCTCAGCCGTACTTCCATTTCAAACCTACAATAGCTCAATTTCCTATTTTTTTTAATCTGCCGAGCTTTCCTGAAACAAACGTTGACTAAGGAATATAATCACTCACTGAGCAATTGATTGATTTATACAGACTGAAAGTGCTCACGTTTAAGTTATTTATGTTAACAGACATACCTCAAATGTCATAGTCTCTATTCCCAAAAGTTATAAAAACACTAGCACTTGAAATAGATGTGTGTGAGCTGTGAACACAAACACGTTTGGCAAAGCTACAGCATTTCCCACAACACTTAAATCCAACGATTCAGATAAGGAAGAACAGTTTGTAAGTCCCTGAAAGCAACAATAATTATTCAAATCATTATTACTTCACAGTGGATCTAATTCCCAGATGAATCGAAATTAAAGTTGTTTTAGAAATACGCAAACTTTAGAGGAACTGCAAATGACATTGGTATAGGAGGAGCATAACTACTTAGTCCCTGAAGAGGCTGAAGGACAGCTAATAGCAAGCTTTTATGTAATGTAAAATGATTATGAGCAAATCATGATATACACCATAGGAGTTTCTGCCTATTAATGTACTAGCAAATGCCACTGCTGCTGTCCAGTAAGAAACAAAATCCAAATAACTACACATATTCCTTGTATTTTGACCTTTCTTTCAAGTGCTTGCAACATTTGTTTGCCCTTTCAGTTTCTTTGACTGACATATTCATACCCCAAAACTCCTCGCACAGCATGTGAATGGATGTGTTCAGCTCACCAATCAATGAAAATGGCTGAGTCCAAAATGCAGTGAAGTGCACAGAATAAACAAGGCAGAAGCGAAACCACACAAAATCATTCTCTTCCAGTTTGCTATCTCAAATTACTGGTGTCTCTTTAAATATTTGAAACAAAAAGGTCAGAGACTCCATGGAAAAGATTATTCTGGGAGGTACTGAAAAACACCTGGAGCACAACACAGTCATTGGTCAGAGCCAGCACGGCTTCATGAGAGAAAGTCCTGCTTGTCAAACCTGATTTCCTTCTGGTTACAAGGGTAACCCACTGAGCTGATCTAGGAAAGCCAGTAGATGTAACCATTTTGGACTTCAGCAAAGCTTTTGATACTGTCTCTCACAGCATCCTTCTGCACAAAGCATCCAGCTCACAGGACAACCCTGGTACATGATGGGTGAGCAACAGGATCATGGCTTGGGCACAAAGGGTTACCTGAATTGGGTGACATCAGGCTGGTGACCTGTCACTACTGGAGTTCCACAAGGATCCATACTCAGTCTTGTTCTCATCCATATCTTCATTTTAATCACCCAGACACAGGACTCAAAATAATACCATATAAGTTTGCTAACAATATTAAACTGGAAAGAGCTGTCAACTCCTTCAAGGGTGGAGAGGCCCTTGACAAGTCAGAAAGCAGCAAAATCACATGAAGCTCAACGAGGGCAAGCGTCAGATTCTGCACCTGGGATGGGGCAACCCTGGTTGTGTGTAGAGACTGGGAACAAGAGGCTGGAAAGCTGTGCCATGTAAAAGAACCTGGGAGTGCTGGTCCAAGGCAAGTTGAACATGAGCCAGCAGTGCCCTGGCAGCCGGGAGGGACCACCCTGTCCTGGGGGGCATCAGGCACAGCTGGGCAAGGGAGGGAATTGTCCCGCTCTGTTCTGCACTGGGGCAGCCTCATCTCAAGTGCTGGGGGCAGTTCTGGGTGCTACAATATAAGAAAGAGATTAAGCTATTAGAGAGTGGCATCACTGTATTAGGAACAGCCGTAATAACGACACAGACTCTTCAATCTCTCAGACAAAAGAAAGAGCAAAACTTTTTTTTTAAATTGTCCTTTTATCGACAGTTCTGAGAAAGAAATTTGATTGGACAATTATAACAACACCCCTCAACCATTTTTTACAAGTAAATAACAAGTTAGAAAAAACAACACCTGCGGACTGTTTTTCACTTTCCAAGGATTGTTTTTGATTCCTCCTCACAATTTCTCAAACCAGTGTGAGAAAAGTAGTACTACTTGATTTCACAGAGCTACTGTTGGTGCCTGATCTCTTGCTTTCAGTATCCACAAGAGAGCATTCAAAGGAGGGCCACAAGGATGGTGAAGGGTCTGTAGGGGAGCTGTATGAAGTCCCTTGGTCTGTTGAGCCTGGAGAAGGGGAGGCTGAGTGGAGACCTCATTGTGACCTTCAACATCCTCACAAGGAGAAGAGGAGGGACAGACACTGATCTCTTCTTCACTCTTGTGACAAGTGACAGGACTCAAGGAAACTGTACAAAGCTGATTCAGGGGAGGTTTAGGTGGGATAGCTGGAAAAGGTTCTTCGCCCACAGGGTTGTTGGGCACTGAACAGCTCCCCTGTCACAGCACCAAGTCTGAACAAGTTCAGGAAGGGTTTGGACAATGCTCTTGGGTGCATGGTGTGATGCTTGGGCTGTCTCACACAAGATCATGAGCTAGACTCAATGATCTTATGGGTCCATATGATTCTGTGATTCCAGGACTACTTCACGTTACACTTTTCAACCACAATCAGTTCTGCATTATTATCTACAAAGTGATACAAGAGACTGGCCATCAGAACCAAGCCAGCACAGTGACAGAGCACCTCTGGCCAAGGGGGGATGCTAACTGCAGCTTCTGTTTGCACATGAGACTGCAACTGGTCAACAGTTGCAACTGAGATTTTCAGAAGAGCCCTTCAATGCAGAAACATTCACAGGGGTAAGACACTGAAAACTTGTAATTAATAGGCAACACAACAACAACCACAGCTAAGTGATCCTCTAGCTAAGGCAGAGAGAAATTTGTGTATTAAAGTACGCTTGTATTGCCATGCAGCTGGAGATTGGGGACCATGGGGAGCATCTGCACACAATGCATGTGAGGTGAAAAAACCCTGACACTGCAAAGACACAGACATATACAGAATGGGCTGAGGCAGAACCAGAGATTTCAAAACTGAGGATTTCATGGGCGAGAAAACATGACAAAAATGAATGAGTAACTCAGGAATAAATATTAACCGATTTATCAGATATTCAAAGAAGCAGACACAAAATCACTGAAAAAAAAGCATAGATTCATATCATAACCTATTAAGCTACTATGATACAATTTTATCATGATTAATTTAGCATTTCATGTGTTTGTTTATTCCATCTCTGAACAGTCCCTTAAACATTAGGGTTTGAAAATAACAACCTGAACACAAAAGGGGGCACATTTTGAGAACCTCAAATGTAACTTAAATGAACCACAGAATTATTCAGGTGGAAGCAAAGCTCGGAAGGTCTCTTAGGCTCACATTCTCTATGAGGCAGGGTCAATGCTGAATTCAGACCATGTTGGTGAGGGCTCTTACCCAACAAGTGCCAAATAGAGGGGAAGATCTCCCTCAATATCCTGGCTGTGTTCTTTCTTAATGATACACATCAGGAGAGCGTAAGTCTAGTGCTGCCAAACTTAGCAAGCACACCCGATCTCCTCTCAAGGTCATAAGCGTTAAACAAGATGGCCCCGAAGAACACCACCAGTAACCAGCCTTCAGGCAGAATATGAACACTTAGGCACTACCTTTTAGACCTGATAATCCAGTTTTTCTATGTATCCAGCAGTCTAGCCAATGGCAAAAGGATGGTGTCAATGAAGAGCTCAAAAACCTTGCTGAAGTCAAGGCTGGTAACCGACCCCCTCTGTCTTCTCCTCATTCACAGATCTACTCATCTCATTACAAAAGGCAATGCCATTAAGTCAAACACTTGGTAAATTCATGCTATTCCAAATCACCTTCTTCCTTCCTTTGCCCAGAAACTAGTTCCAAGAGGACCAACTCCATGATTTTCCAAAGGACTGAGATAAGGTCAAGTGACTGCCTTCCCTGAATTGTCCTGATCATTTCTCAAGACAAGTGTACCATTTGCTTTTTTCCAGTTAATAGGGACCTTTTCCAGTCCTCATAATCTTCATAGTACCTCTGCAATGACACCAGTCAACTGTGTCAGCACATTCAGATGCATTTCACTGGGTTGCATGGACAGGTATGGGCTGAGCTGCACTGGAGCTGTTTTAAGAATACTCTCTTTATCCAAGTTGATAATGATTGTGGGGTTTGTTTCTGTTTGTTGTTGAGCTTTGGCTGGTCTGTGGTTTCTTTTTTTTTTTTTTGTGGTGGTGGTGTGGAAGCAAGGGAGAGATGTATTTAAGGAAGTTGTTTAGTTAACTGAATCATACACACATAGGAAACAAATTCACAGACTTTAATACAGCCATTAGGGATGCTTTAATAGGGGTTATTAACAGAGAAAGGTGATTTCTCCTCCAATCCATACAGATTCAGTTTGCCAAAGCTTTTCTTCACTGATAATAAAAAATTACTGGGAAAAAAAACCTAGCTTCCCAAGTCTAAAGTCATCCTTCACATTTATATCCTTCAGACATGGCAATCTTGCAAGAAATATTTCAACATCTCAAAAGGCCTTAAGGAGGAACTGTGTTATTTAGTAAAGGTATTGCAGACCACATTACCATTTAAAACACTAATTGGGCATCTCAATTTAAACAACGTGAATGTGGCCACAAAGCTTAATTCAACAAGTAGGTATTTTATCAAAGACTATTTATCTGATTTAAAGATTCAGATCATAAAATGTAACAGCTGTATAGTAATACACACTTAAAACAGCTTTACATTTCCCATGAAAAATGTTGAAACAGCATGCACCCCAGAAACAAAAAAAGGTCCCATGTACAACTTCCCAAAAATGCATGCATTGAAGGAGATAACTGTATTTTAGTATTATTTGCTTTCTGACAACCATACCCAATTCTTGGATTAGGTATTTGTTTATAGATGCTCTTGTAGTATTTAATGCAATTTTGGTTACTCAGATCTTGTGTAAATGTAACAGTGATCAATTGCAAAAAGCCTAGCCTTCTGCAGAGAGCTACAGAGGTAGCTCATGCTGCTGTCTGCAAAGCAAAGAGCTAAAACAGTCATTAAAAACATTATTTTCATTCAACTGAGCCACAGATGTCAAGGTACCTTATAGACTCAGATGGCATCTACCTGACAGCTATTACAGTAAGTATTTAATAACTGCCTTCCTATTTCTTCAACAGTTCATTCAACAGCAGGCTATGGTTTGGGGATGCAATTTAAGAATGACTCTTATATGTCAAATTAATTTGCTTATGTAACGAAAGAAGGAATAAACTATCAAGTACTCATTAGTAGAATTAAAAAAACCCCTAATCTTCTCTTTATGGAAGGACTGACAGGATGTGCCAGCGACCCTGAAGCAGCACTGGCTTTAGAGGCACTGCCTTACTGAATTTCAGCCCTCTGTAAACAACTGTTTTGCACTCCACATCCTTGGCCTGTGCAAGTACTCCACATTGTGGGACACCATGACAGGCTGTGCATTTTCATGATGCACCAATGATACCCTGCTCTAAAATATTCTTCCTAAATACAGCAGATAAAAGCTTTAAAATTTCACCCCATGTCTAATATGCCTTCTGTGCCTCTCAGGTTAGATTTGCTCCAGCTTGCCATGGGCAGCACTTCCTTTAAAGTACAGCCATGTGCACCAGATATCCCCTCCTCAAATTCAGCAGCAGGCAGGACAAAAGGGGTAGAGAAAAGGCTGCTGAGGCACAAGTAGAGCAAGGGACAGCACAGCTTAAAAGCCTGCCAGGAAGACAAGCAAAAAAAAATACCATGTATACAATTTCACCAGTTGTGAGAAGGCGGGAAACAAACAATAAACAAAAATGAATTGTTGAATCAAAAGTAAACTATATGGAACTAACCCTGCTATCATACAAGATAGCACAAAGGACTAATAAAAGCCCCATAGCAGTGACTTCTTGTTTTAAATCCTGCAGTACAAACTGCTGCATCTTATACTTCAGCCTGCAAGGGTAAAAGCTCCCTTATGTACTGAATTCCAAAGCTAAAACACATCATTTGAAAAAAGATAACTCTATTGCCTGGATTCCTCATGACCTATTACCTCATTTTTTCAAAAAAGAATCTTTAAAAATCTAGGGGTTTTTGCTAGTTTTTAAGCACTTCCAGCACTGGCAGCACTAATTGTCTTTACAAAGAACTTCTTCATATAGCTACTTTACCTAATCATCCTCATGTGGCCAAAAGAATAGAATGGAAACATGTCTGCATGCTGAGCACATCACTGCTCTAAAGCCCCAGAAACACAGGCCTGGAACAAGCTTCCTGAATCATCAAATCCAGTCCTCTGCTAATGCACTCATGTAAATAATATGTTTGTTATACTGACTGAGTTTCACACAACCAGAAACAGTTTCCCAAGGTTATTCTTCATGTCAGACTATTGTGAAAACTGAATCCATGAAAGTTTATTATTTCAGTGTCAAAAGTTTAACTATCTTTCTACACAAAGCAATTCTAAAGGTTCCTGCTTGCCATACTACCCCATCACACAAAAAAGTACAATTCTCAGTATATTTTTTGTTGCCAAGAACCCCAACAGCATTCCCTTACTACCTGCAATTATTATTTGAAGTTATAAAGATACACTGAGGATGATTTATGCTTTGAAAATATTACTCATTATCAAACAAATCTGATACTTCTACTCAATTAAAATTCTAGATGTTATGAATTATTGCTCCCAATTTTAAGTTTTAATTAAAAAAATATTTTTGAGTTACAGAAGCATTTAAATGGTATTTAAAACACTAATTTGTAATTTTGCGTTTTGGCTGCTATATTTCAGAATACCACAATGATTTAAAAAATGCTCTTTGGATAAGAAACACTAAAATGTTCAGCCTGAAGCAACAGTGATTTGGCAGGCCACACTGTAAAACCCTGGAAAAAAAACCTGATGCTTATCTTAGAAACACTGATGACATGTTAAAAGCTGCTCCAATGCTATCACTATAATAATGGAAGAAACAGTCCTCAAAAATAAACATTTGTCAGCCCTAATCTCTACTGCAATTGCACTTACATTTTCATAATTTGGAACAGCTAGGCAATGACTTGTAGAAAAGAAAATTATCACAATAGCTGAAGATTTTTTTTGCCTTAAAACACACCATATCAGTCACTGGTGTTCAGCCACCATTTGCTCTGAAGATACCCACTCAGTTTAAGTTGATGAACCACAATCTCCGTTGGAGAAACCTGAGGTTTTAGTTTCTCCCTTCTCAAAAGGAGAAAACAGAATGAGTACATTCTTCCAAATGCTTCTTTTCTGCATATGATAATCTTTCTGCTTGTTTCCCCTAACTTTGTCTATTCTACCATCATAACCTTTTTCATGGCATGTTGTGCAAGCATATCCATTTATTTTCTTGTTTCAATCGCATTCAGTATGTGTGTATTCACACTGTCTTCCAAGCCTCAGCAGCCTGCAGAGACAGGCATTAAGATGTATAGCACATACTCCACTAAGACAAGACAATAAAGTCTTTACACTTTCCAAAAAGTACTTGGACTTACATACATGACCTAGGACTTAAAGTTAAGTATTGTTAAGGTAAAGCTTTACACCCCTACTTCCAGCACTAAAGAAGACAAATGCAATCACATGTATAATAAAGTTGCCTGAAAAGCTTAACTAATAGTAGGTGGTTTAGAATGTTTCAACTGCTAATTCCTTAGTTACTATACTTTAAGAAAATATATACAGTAACAACAAGAAGAACAACATTAAAAAAAAAGAAAAACAGGGTTGAGCAGAACTCACTGGAAGCCAAGTACATTTACCCGATCTGCTAATCAGGAAATACCCAGGTACTTTTATTTATGACATTTCCAAAAAAAACCAGGTTGTGAAATACGAAAAACAAAACAAAACAACAAACACAAAACCAAAAAAAAAAACCAACACACACACATACCAAAAAACCCACAAACAAAAAAACACCCAAAACCAACAAAACAAAAACACCAACAAATCCCACAGAAACAAACAAAAAAACCCCACCCAAACCAAAAAAACAACCACAAAAACCAACACCCCCCTCCCCCCCAAACCCTCAACTTTTTGGTTTTGAAAATTAGCATGAAGATCAGCTTTTAAAGCACAGTGAACAGCAGAGTGTGCCAGATTGCTAGCACAGAAATTGCTGTGGCGGTTTGCCTGCACTAAGGGTAGAAGCAATAGAGAGATTTATTGTAAGGGTGGTGAGGCATTGCAACAGGTTCCCCAGAGAAGCTGTGGATGCCCCATCCCTGGAAGTGTTCAAGGCCAGTTTGAATGAAGCTCTGAGCAACCTAGTGGAAGGTGATCCCACTGATAGCAGGGGGTTGGAACCAGATGGTCTTTAGGGCCCCTCTCAACCCACACTGTGAATTTAGTCAACAGGAGACATGCTTTAGAAAATCACAGACATACACTAAGAGAAGAAATAACATGCAGTTTCAGCTGTGAAACCCCTGGCAAATTTTTATTTAAATCAATATAGGTTATTGGATAACAAAATTTTACTGTAATATAGAAGAGAATAAAGAAATCTATGGTGCACTTAAAATCACATTTGGCTCAGAGATATTTTAAAGTGCAAATAGTGGGAGAATAGAAAGTACCAACATTAAGTATCACTTGTTATATACTTGCCCTGTTCTCATACCTTTCCTAAGATATGAGTTTCTGTCATGGGGAGAACACTCATTTAATCTTTACAATATTTTGGTGTTATCGAAGTCTAGTCAGGTATTTTTATCTAGCTAATTTTCTCTCAGTTATTCACAAATTAATAGTGGAATGAAGTGACCTAAAATTTTTCTAGGGTAAGGATGTGCTAAATATTTTCAAAATGAGATCGCACCTTTTAGGAAAAATCTTTGTACTTACATGATGCTACTACACACCTAAAAAAAAACCGCCTCTGTAATAGGATGCCTAAGAACTTGATTTTATTTTAAAATAAGTTTGAACTTCAAGATGATATTTAGGCTAGGGTTTTTAAAACAGATCTGTTTAAAACTGATTTTCATGTGACAGGGCTCTGCAAAGTTGGAAAGAACATTCACCCAGTAGTAATGGCCAAAGCACTAAGCTGGCCTGATAGGTTAAGTATTGAAGCAGCACTTCCATTCACTCCTGTGGGTAGTTCATTCACCTCAATATGGGAGTTGGATTAACCTCTTTTACATTTCTTTCTACTCTACAGTAAATACTGTAAGAAGCAAAAAATATTTTCAACCTTGCTGCCAATCTCAGACATGCTTACTGGACATTTATGTCTACAAAATGTATTAAAATAACTATATTCTGAATCAACATTTTCTCAACAGTTACAAAACACATAAAATGGTTTGGGTTGGAAGGGACCCAAGCCTCCTGCTGTGGGCAGGGACACCTTCCACTAGACCAGGTTGCTCAGAGATCCACCCAACCAGGCCTTAAATAGTTCCAGGAATAGGGCATCCACAACTTCTCTGAGCAGCCTGTTCCAGTGCCTCACCACCCTCTCACAGTAAAGAACTTCCTCCTAATATCTAATCTAAACCTCAGTTAAAATCCATTGCCCTGTGTCCTGTCACTACAAATTCCTGCAAAAAGTCTCTCTCCATCTTTCTTGTAGGCTCTCTTCAGGAGGAAGGCCACAATTATGTCACCCCAAAGCCTTCTCTCCAGGCTGAATGATCCCAATTCTCTCAGCCTTTCCTCACAGGAAAGGTGCTTCATCCCTCTGCTAAACTTCATGGCCCCTCCTCTGCACTTGCTCCAACAGGTCCACATCTCCCTGCTGGGGACCCCAGAGGTGGATGCAGCACTGCAGCTGGGGTCTCACTAAAGCAGAGCAGAGGGCAGAATCCCCTCCCTTGACCAGCTGTCCACGCTGCTTTTGGTGCAGCCCAGGACACGTTTGGCTTTCTGGGCTGTGAGTGCACATTGCTGGCTCATGTCCAGCCTCTCATCCATCAGCACCCCCAAGGCCCTCTGGGCAGGGCTGCTCTCACTCTGTCCATCCCCCAGCCTGTGTTGATACCAGAGGTTGCCTTGACTCAGGGCACCTTGCACTTGCTCTTGTTAAAAACCACATGAGATTCCCATGTGCCTGCTTCTCAAGTTGTCCAGGTCCTTCTGGATGACATCTCATCATTCAGGTGTGGCAACAGCACCTCTCAAGTTTGGTGTCATCCACAAATCTGCCAAGGTGCAACCCCACTGTCCGTGTTATTAACGAAGATATTTAATAACAATGGTTCCAAATAAAGACCCCCTAGAGACACCACTTGTCCAGGATGTTTAGCAGCAGTCTACTTTCCATTCCAGTGAAGACTAACTCATCCAAAAATTACCCAGTAGGGCAGAAAATTTAATAAAATAATTTGCTGTTCTCTAGCACAGAAATCATGCAAAAATTACAGGTCTGAAAAATGCACATTAAATACCACAATTGCTAATACAGTCACTGATAGAGAAAATGGTATTTTTATTTGTCTAGAGAACAGGTGAAACCTCTTCTGGATAAAAACAGTAGATTGTCACTAGACTAACTTGTATAGTTTGAAACAATGAAGAGCATTTTAAGAACACAGCTTTTCTTTGGACCTGAAATAAAAATAGCAGCTTTCTGAGAACTACAATATCCTGCATTTAGTAGCACATGGAAAGCAGAGAAGCCTGCAATACCACCGCATGTTTATCTGTAAAGCTGGCAGCTTCATCATCCCCCAAGAACATGTGCTTACCTGAAGAAGGGTTTGAACACCCAATATTTTGCCTAATTGTTTCAAATAAATCCATTTCTCCCATGAAAGATATTACAGCTACCCACCAGGTTTGGTCTGAACAGATCTCTCATTTCTATTTGTAAATTACACCCAAAAATTTAAATCTCCCTGCTTCTGAACTACCTTTTTGAAAAGACTAGTGTCAAAAGGCAGCCCTTCAGTAACCCACCATGACCCCTGCAAGAATCTGCTGTAAGGAAGCTTGACAGAAACTCTGCTTGGATTTCTGTTTGTGGTGCTGGGCACTGTGCTACTTACCCAGAGCTAAAATCATACTGCAGGTTAATCACAAAATACTGCTGCAAAAGCCAACTGTTCCTGGCTGAATTTCTACTAAAATATGGTCCTGGCCATTATCTACTACTTTTAATAAGAAGAAAGTGGTGATAAAGATAAGACACACCACAAATATTTTAAACACCACACATATTTAAATGGTAGCAATATGTGACCTTGGAAGATATTTGGTACCCTTCCCCCAGTTTACATTTTTACACTACTCCAACTATCTACTGTAGAAATAACTTTGGTAAGTGTATTTATTAAATTAGGTCTATCCAATAAAACCCAAGAATGCAAAACCCCCTACTATATGGATATAAGCATAAGGGAAGAAGCGATTGCCAACTCCAATGTACACCTTCATTCAAAGCAAGATCCTTCTCAATAATAGAGAAGGGAAAAGAAAACCAAAAGAAAACCCTAAACAAAAACTCCCAGTGATTTTCCATCTCAAGAGTTAAAAAGCCTTTAACTGAATTTCAAAGCTGACTAAGTACAGCTTTTAACAAGTGAAGTTGTAATTAGGCATAATGATAGCAGAACAAGCAAAGTTAGAATAATGCATATAAACTCTAACATAAGAAGTGGTCCACTTTCATAACATTTCATGCTCTTTGTATTCAGAGAGGGTTATTTCCTCTTCAAGGTGCTGGAGCTGGGGTGGACACTTTCCACAGCACCTGTACTGGCACAGGAATTTCTTGCTAGGAAGACAGCCACAAGGACCATGCTGACTCAGATAGTGCCCAGGTTCTTGAAGCGCCAGGTTTTTAGTATTTCTGGAACCTTCAGGAGGTTTCATTCCAAGAGGCTTATAAGAATTCAATTCCATGTGGTGTTATGCCAAGAAGTTGCAATGGAGAGTTACAATTTTGCTCCTTCTGAACTGCTCAGCTGCTACCAAATACAGTACAACTGATGTGTTTAAGGCTTCTTTGAACTTTAATCAACACATTTCTCTAAAATATGGAAGCAAGTCACATAAATAAAAGTTGGTGGGAAATCTTTGTAAAAAAAACGAGAAAGAAGGTAGTGTAGAAAAAGTTAGGCTTGACATTACCAATCTTGATCTGACTTCAACATGACATTTAAACTGTATGGGATTGGAATACTCCCAGCAAACACGGTACGGAACTCAATCAAGAGCCCAACACTGATTTTAGGCAGAGTATTGAAAAATCCTGCACAACGATCAGTTACATGCCTCACAAATTTTGCTAATCCTTAAAGAAAGATTAGCTGGGTCTAAAGAAGAATCTGAAATTACACTGATGCATCCAGTAATAACAAAAATGAAAAAGATCTATAAAATTCCCATTCAAAATGAAAAACCCAACAAAAGCAGCATCTGCTAGCTAAGAAAGCACTTTTTAATGTCTTACCAGTATGCTGGCAAAAGAACAGAATTATTGTATCTTTTCTATGATTTCCATTTTCTGATGAACACAAAGCTTCTTCACTGTTTTTTGGTTATTCACTTTTAACTAATAGTATATATTATAGATAATGCTAGGGCAAAAAACCCACTGCTTCAGATCTCCAACAGAAGACAATTATGCTAAGACATTGTATCTGTAATTCCCTTAACCTAATGTGTAAAAAAAAAAAAAAAAAGAATCACTAAAAAGAGTTGTTTTTCACACAGATGAGTCTGAGAATCAAAATTCTGTATTCAGTATTTTCTAAATACTTCCTACACGAAATTCAAGAGCACAGAGTCAGGTATAAATCAACTTCTGTGGAAGATGATCCACAGACATCCAGACTACAAAGGATTAAATCAGCCACAACAAAAGAAAATCCAACCCTGCAACAACAGCAGGACAAAGACAACAGAGGCATTGACTACTTGGATAGAACAGAAATGCTCTGCCACTGTAACTCTCTCTTCAGCAGGAGACACTAATTCATCACATATCCAACATTCAATATAATTTTCTTTTTTTTCTACTATTTCCAATCCTTCCTTTGGTTCTTTTCCTCTTCAGCACCCTTCCCATAAGCTCCCTGTAATTCCAACCCTGTTTGTGTCACAGCACACAGGCAAATCTTTTTGCCTTCTCAGATTCTGCTTCTACAAACCCTTTCATTCATATCCGCATTAGCATCTTTACTTGCAAATCCACTTCTTCTTACTGCTATCCCTTCACCTGAAACAGCTTTCATCTATTCCCCATCTGTCTCAGAAAGCTTTCACCATACCAATTCAGCTGAAAAACTTCTTTTTTCCCCATAAATCACTCTTATATGGATTTGCATCCATATTCTCTCTGTACTGGATTCCAAGTTATACTAGAGAAGTAAAAGTATTTGAAAGGTGTTGCAAATGCTAGTTGTCCATATACGTAACATGGCAACATTATGTGGAGTGACAACCAGATGGAGTTATGTAACACAGACTTACCCAGAGGGTTAAAGAAAACTCTAGAAAAATATTACATCACTGTGAGCTTTTTTACACTCATTCTCCAGGATCCTCAAACAAAACAGAATATTTTTTTCTCCACTGAAAAATATTTTTACTTTTACCAACCTAAAATTATTTTAAATGAGAAAAATCTCCCATGCCACTTAACCTCAGGGTTTACAGGAATAGCAGTCAGCTACCTGGCATGGTGCTTTTCATCACCTTTAGAAGAGAAAAGCATCTGATGTACACTGAAATAACTTAACTCACCAATAAATGGAATTGAAGCCAAAGAGTCACCAGGTGGGCTGGAACTTGATGCTTTCCTTTCCTCTATTCTTTTTATGTGGACTTCTCTCCGAGCATCATTAGGTAACCAACAGGTAGTGTCCGAGGCTGCCTCTTGGTCATTTACAGCAAGAATGTAGGACTGATGCCTCAAAGGCTGGGGAGTTTGATGGCCAGAGGGTGATTTGTCCCGCATGACCACTGTGTCTTTGTCATTTCCCAGAACATCCATTTGCAGACTTTCAGACTCACCAACATCTTCCCTTTCAAAACCATGAATCTTTTGTCTGATGGAACCATCTACATTGTCAGAGGTAGTTAAACACTCACTTGGCTGAACAAGTTTGGCAGAAGGTGGAGCCAGAGAAGAGGGCTGGATGGTTTTACCAGTTTCTGTTTTGTGATCTGGGGCACCTTCAGCTCGGATCCTTGACTGTTGGTTTAACAGACTGCTTTGATGCAAGTGATTTACTGTTCTTTGGTCTTTACTGGCAATAGCATCCAGGCCCTGGTTAAGGGGAATTGATGGTTTTGCTGCATAGGGAGCTGAGTTCTTCAGAGAGCTATTTTTAGAACTCCTGGCTGGTGTGAGAGACAACCTCTCTTGTGAAACACCTGCAGATTTTGAAAGTCCTCCAGGAGTTTGCAAATCGCGAGAAGACTGTAGCATTTTAATATCTGGTGAAACTTTCTGAAAGTGAGAACCAGGCAGAGAAGCTCTACTGCCTGTTCTCCTGTTGTCTGAAATATAAGTATTCGGAGCAATTGGAAAATTTTGACCTCGAAGGGACATATGAAATGCATGTTGTCTAGATCTGTCATAAATACCTCGCCGATCATCTTGTTCAGTAAACCCTGTCCATTTGTACGTTTTTCTCCTATCTCCATTTGCATCTGCAATCATATTCTCAGAATGAAAGTTTTCTAGCACTTCACCCTGTTTGCTGAGATAATCCCACGACCGAGCCCTGTGATTTTTAGCATTGACTGAAGGCGAAGTTAGAGTATCTTGTGAAGCACTTCGTGGCCATTCTTTCATCAACACAGGATCTTCAAGCCTTTCCTGGGATACACTTCTCTGCCGGATCTGGACAGACTGCGGAACCCTGTCGTGGGAGGTGCTCCTGCGCCGTACCTGAGAAGCAGTGCGATTTGGCACCACCTGATTATACTCAGTTGTGTTCTGAGAAGCTGCCCTTAAGCTATCTAACCTTTCCTGTATTGTCCGGGAGCCATACATGTGCATGCGCCTATTATCGATGTACTCCTTGTAAGTTTTGTAGGTCTTCCAGTCTATATGCTGGTGGGAGGTTGGAGAACTGTAGTGATTAGTAGAGACTGAGGGCGAGTCTGTGGCTTGAGTAGAAGGTCTAGTGCTTGGGATGCCTTCTGGACATACTACATAATTTGAAGCTTTACTTACTGTTCCAGTTGTATCAACTGGTCTTGTTATTGGAGTCTGGGGAAGTACAATGGCAGTGGACACTAAAGATGGTGGTGATGTGGTCCGTGCTTTTAGACTGGTTTGATCTTTTAAGCCGTATCTTACTTCCTCTGTCCTGTGTGACGGACCACCATGGTTATTTCTGCAAGATGGCAAATCTACAGCCTTCTCAGAAGGCACAATAACAGTCCTTACAGTTTCATTGCAAACGCACACGGCTGTATTGGATTTTGCAATGTCTGTGGGTGATGGAGGCACTTGTATTTCCATTCTGTAGGCCCTCTCTGGCTGTGTCAACGCCCGGACTGGTCTACCGCCTTGCTGTTTCCCCAGGGAGAAATCAGAAGGGAGCTTGTCTCCAGCTTGTGCCTTAACAGAGGCTGTGGATGTCAGGCGTGGATAACATATTGGTGGTGGCTCAGGTATGTTGTGGGCATTGCCGCTGTAGGCTTCGTTGCCTTTTAGGTAGGCATCTTGGGAATACGCCTGTGGAGAGAAGATTAAGTGAGTGTTCAGTAGTGAGGGAGATGGAAAAGTTCGCCATCTAGTATTTGCATGATCAAGCTTCAAGGCAGGGGAACACAGGTTCAAAATTCACACTCACTCTAATTTTAGACAAAATGTTAGTTCAAAAGATAAAACCAGCATTCCATCCCCTTAGTCAGCAGTAACAGAACAAGCAAAATCATGACATACATTCCCTCCCTCAACAATTAAAAAACCGATCACCAATTCTAGGAAATACTGCGAGTAGGGCACTGAGTCAGGTTTCTCAAAATCCATAAGCACACGACACAGTATTTTTTCCCCCCTTTAATTCTGCTTTCTAACATGGTACTTCACACATTTTTCTCGTTTAGGCCTCCCATTGCTGGAAACTGGAATTTCACAACAATTGATAGGTTAAAATGCTGCATAATAAATTCAACCAGCACTAGAAAATTCCCTATACACTTAGTGTATACAACAATTCTGTTCATTTAATGCAGTACATATGAAAAGTACAGACAAATAAATATACATACACACATGCTCCTCTAAGATGTCTTCTACATAAAAACTACTGTTCCTAAACATATAATGAATAAACTGAAGCAGTAACATATTGCTGTGAGCCAACACCCTATAAGTCATCTTATATTTTACAGGAGACAGCAAGTACATGGTAGACAAATTTTACTGCAAAAAATATTCATGATATTTAGCTTTTCTAACTTTGAGGTACAAATAGTATGAAAAATCATACATATTCACCACTGTCCATGCACTATTGAAACCCAAACTGAGATCTCTAATTTCCTTAGTGCACTTTGCATCTTCATGCGTAGCAACCTGAGTCCCAAGCAAAAAATGGTTATATTACACCTAGTACGTTTCTGCAGCATTTCTGAAAGCAGCATTTGTCATTGTGAAATCAACAGAACACTCAAAATAAATCAATGAGAAGCATACAGCATACTTAAACAATATTCTATTATTGAAAAACTTCAGCATGACTTTGTTCAGTTTCAACATAATGAAATAAAGAGCCAATGCAGAGCTTGCCAATGTAACAGAAGATTAAAATAATTTCTCAGGGCTTTTACGCACTTAGGAGTGCTATCATATCACAGCATTTCCTGTTCAAATCATAACATGCTCAATTCCAGTATATCAATGTGCTCTGTCTTAACAGCAGACAGTTATAAAAGCCCAAGTGCAGCCATAAAATTAACACAGAGCAAAGTAGAGAGGAGGGCGAGGCATTTACAATACTGCTGCAATGTTATACCGAGCATTAGTGAAGTGCAAAATATTAAAGCACACTGAGAGAAAACAGACCAAATAACACAAGCACAAACCACAAATCAAGAGATCAGCATTATGAAGAAAATTCAGCTCAGACTATCTAGCTTATTTCCAAACTTGCTATTTCGTATTCTTGCTTCTCACAAATCATTAATAAAAACATGCCTTACAAAACCATCAGAGAAATGGCTACTGTACATTTCTTACCAGTGCTGTGACATCCTTTGTAAATTGCAGCTGGCAGAAAACAGGAAAACACAGTAAAAACTGCTTACAGATGTAAAGACAGAATTATCTTGTCATATTGATGTTGACTATACCAAGCTAAAAATACAGCTATACTGATTTCACTGGAAGGTACCAACAGACATAAAGGGCAGTAGAGCATAAAAAATAACTTCACCCTCCTTGTGAGCATGTCCATCTCAGGCTTTTATCTCCTCCTTATGTTTATCCTGTACAGAAAGCAAAATACGTTTGTGCCATTTTGCCTTGGTGCATCCCTACAGCTGCCTGCAGAGAGCTCTGGCTCCGTGCGATGAGATTTCCTTCCACTACAGCAACATTACTGTCTCTCATTTCCCTGGGCTGCTACCATCCATCCCTGCTTCCTGGTGACGAAACAACAGCTCTATTATGCATTTAAAACAGCACGCCCCTTCCTCACATATATCCGAACATGACCACGAGCTGTCAGCTGACTGCAGCTGCTTTCACGCTGTACATCTGAAATTAGAGGAATGATGCTGCAGAAACACTCTCCTCATGTGATTTGTAATTTTTTTTTTCCTCCACTCATAGTAAAAATGAGGACAGGCTTCCACTGACACATTTAATGGGGGGAAGGACAGTACAAAGATAAACATTTCTAAACCTTTAAATAAATGGCTATTTAAGATCTTGAGGGGATGAAGAATTAAATAAAAAAAAATGGAAGAGATGTGAAGACTCAAAAACCAGACTGAGCAAGATCCTTCTGGCATGCAACACAAACAAAAACCATCATATACTGCCCCCTAATCAGAAAATACAATTATCAATTTATACAGCTGATGAAACAGCTGATATCCCACCTTCTCTGGGATGTGCACACATTACACCAACAGAAAATATCCCATTTATGGGTATATTTGGGTACATTCCCCTGACAAACAATGCTTCATTGACTTTGATAGCAGAAAAGCTAAATTCCAAAGCTGGTGTGATCTAACTGTAGCCAAAGACTATAGGTAAGTATAAAAATAAGTTCTCAGCTCTTGACAAAATTTATCACAGGTTTAAATATCACCTTCAGAAGACAGCATTCCCAAAGGGTCCAAAATGAGATCAGCTAGGTTTTCTCCTCCCAAATAAAAAGTATGTTTGCATAATTGCAGGTATATCCAGACAGACTGCCAGTTCTGTGTAAGACACTTACTGAAAGTGTACTTCTCAACCTCATTTCACCCACTACCCAAGAAAGCATTGAAACAAAGCAGAACATACTTCCAAGAAAGGGAAAGTTTATAGACAGGACTCTGATATTTCCACAAAGAATATTTGATATCTTTGTTTCATAACTCTGATTAAGGGCCTACAGAAAATAATGCAAATTACAAAGAAATGGATGGATCTCTCCTGCAAATGTCATGCTGAAGGATGCATTAGCAGCCTTTTTACTAATGAAATATTTTAACTGCTTTAAGCACAAAGTGATGAGATTTTTAGAAGAGGTTTGGAGACTAAGAAATGTGAAATACACCAACATATTTATTAGTTCATAATGCTTGGATATTTTACATATTCTGCAACCACATAAAACACAGCTTGCACACTTCTCTCTCCCTCTTTAGTTTCTCTAACAATTAATCATGTGAAAAATCCTACCTGAATCTCTAAGTGATTGCAACAGGATACATTCATAAAAATGCCATTAGGGTATGGCAGAATTTTCAGTGTTTATAATCTTATAACAAAAAGCGAATCAACCAAACAAAAAAATGCCCACAACTTAAGAGAACAAAAATAGTTTTTTAATATCCAGGTTAGTGATACTCCTGATTCAAACACCATCCAAGCCATTTCAGTTTCCAGAACTGGATACTCTGCAGTTATTCAGAAGTCCCAGCATGATCCAAAAATTAGTCTAGGTATTTTATGAGCTCTTTTTCACCTTCTCAAAAAACCAAAGGTAGTTTTAAAAGACTACCATACAAATGCTGCAATTTAGAGTGACATTAACTGCTCTGATGGATAACAGCTCTGCAACAATTACTAGAAGAAAATTGCTGCTCTTACAGTAAGAACTCAGTGTGTTTCTAGTTACTGGGCACCATTTCTTCCCACCTTGCAATCTGTTTTTTTTGCATGAAGTTTGTAAACTCCTATGGTAAAGGATTAATTTCTTACTGTGAATTTGTAGAACCATTAAGGGTTTAGCTCCTATTCATGCCATATGATAGGCAAATAAACATACATTTTAAGCAAATAAACCATTTTACAAGGTATTTAATTAACTACCTAAAAGTAGTTAATTAAGTACTGCTGAAGGGCTTTGGTCCCACTTTTACCCCCTTGATTTTACGCTATTAGATGCTAGAACAGTAACAGCCAAATGCATGAGGATTCCTCTGGGTAAGAATCATGGTGAAACCTTGTACTTTCAAGAGCTCAAACCAATCATACCCTACATCCATGAGCCCAAATCTATGAAAACATGCAACCCTGTGTCTCACTGAGGATGGGTGTGCTTCACTACACTTCACTACAGGATGAGTAACACCAATTTCAACAGAACTATTCACTAAATTGGTGACAAACATTTTGGGTATGATAACATGCCCAACTCCTTGCAAGACTGAGCTTGAGGCATTCTTCTTTCCTTCTCCAATAGGTTTGGCTTCAGAGTTTATTTCTCCACTACTGAATTGTTCTCTTCCCTGGTCTTTACTTAATCTCAAAGCCATGATGAGTATGGAAACTGCACACCAGAGAAGGTTTACAGCTCTCTTAAAAGGAAACACTTTCTAGCTACAGTTTGTTCTGGCAAGAATGTTAGCAGTACAGCTCAAGTGCTTTCATTTTACTCTGAGACACCCAAACACTACAGTCAGATAATGTTATTTGGAAAAAAAAAAAAAAAGCATACCTTTTCTTCTTAAAGGCAGTGCATTTTTAGTATACAAAATTTAATGCCTTAGGCCAAATAAATTTTATTTCCAAATACAAGCTGTGTAAGAGACCTTCCTGTGAAGTCTAAATTGTGGTTAGGAGGGTTGATGCAAATGGTATTTTCTAACATGCAGTGTTAGAAAACAAAATTTAAGTCTCTTCTTCTAGGTCACTGTGTCTTCACACCACACCCTGCCTTCCACTGTATTTGCTGCTACAGCTTTAATATTAACCTCTGTGCACAACTGTCAGCACAGAATCTGGAAGTAAAAAAGTGCTCCAAGTCTCTAGACTAAATAAGGCTACTTAGAAAAACATCTCTATGTTTATTAAAAGATAAAGCAAATGAAAATATTTCACAGTTTGCCATGTTGCCCCATTGATGCAAATGGATGGTCACAGGAAGAAAAACAAAATTAAACTGGCAGTCTTTAACATTGAAACCAACTGTGGGCAGACCTGTAGTCAGAGACACAAGGTTATTGGGGAATGTAAAAGTCTAGGATACATTTAAGTTATTTTTCTTTTTGCTGTTGTTGGGAAAAGGGGTTCTTCCCCCTTCTTTAATTATAGGTGTATGACTGGCAATTTCAGGGTACTACAAGGCCTTGAGAGCCACCAAATCCCACAAAAATTTTAAGTTCAGAATTGATAATGCAGCAAACTCTTCTCTGCTGTGCAGATATTCCAATATACTGAAAATTTCCATATCACCTGACGAGAAAGAAGGAAAAACAAAAAAGAAAATCTGTGCCTCAGCTGACTTTTACTCATTTTCCTGATCATTCCCATTGAGGATTTTTGGTGCCCTTAGTATCTATGACAAGAGAAACATTTCTGTTCAAATGTAGTTAGCTTTCAGTTAACTGATCTGGAGCTTCATTGGTTTGTAATTCCGAGGAAAGATTAGGATTTAACTAAAATTATCAAAAACATAGTAGTAAACAACACCCTTTTATTTCCACCTTTACCATTATTCATAGAATGCTCAATAACATGTTTCTGTAAATGAAACTGCAAAGTTCTTTCGGGAAGGCACATTTCAATAAATTTGGACATTAATAAAATTTAATGGTGACAACACCTAAGACCAGAAGTAACCTCTTACCTTTTGGGGTAATTCCTGTAAGAAAATGTTTTTTTAGAAATTAAACTATTGGAGGGAGGCTAAAAGTTAGGTAAGATGAACTTTTGAGTGAGTGTGTACTGAGAAAAGTGCTAGAAAATGAATGGTGAAAAAAAAGGATACCTTGCCTATAGCATGCATGTTTATACACAACATAGATATATACATCTACAAAATAGTATCTACATTTATTTACCTGTAATAAGTACCATACATAATGATTAATATGCTGCATTACAAATAACCTTCCAAATAAACAGCTCCAATGCAGATCATATTAAAGATAACATTTTTCAAATAGTGGTACTTTGTAGTGCCTGGTACTTAGAAATTCAGTGCCTTGTAGGCCATACTCTTTTTTACATACACAAGGAACAATTAGCAAGTAAGTACATTCCAACATGAGATATTCCCAGAAAAAATGGTCCAAAAATCCTGCACACTACCATACATGTTAGACACAACAAAGCCTACTGACAACCTTATAATAATGCTCACCTGTAAACAGGCTTAGAAAAGTCAATTTACTCTATGGAGCACCTTTACATTCAGTATTTCACACATAGCACAAAAAGCTTTTGAACAACTGGAAAGTTGTCAAAATTTAAACAGTATTTTAGTATTAAAGTTGTCATCCAAAGGCTACAAAACAGCAGCAATTTCATTGAATACACTTGAGAAAAATGAACTATTTGTAGTTGACCTAAATGTGTCTTCCCATTTGCATGAAGTCCGTGGTACTAAAACCTACGGCATGCCAAAATTCTGTCAAAAAAGGTTGAGAATGCTACAAAAGTTGCATATAGATACATCAAATTTCAAACACCGAGGATAACATGACATAAAAATAATCCTCCTCTTCCTACCTTTAAAATGGTCATATACCTAGAAATGTTTCAAAATAATCTCTTTTGATAAATTTAAGTAAGTTTATCACAAATTTGAGCATGAAAAAAACCTGATACATACACTGCTGTCAAGAGTTCAAGATTTTTGTTATTTATGTTTTAAATATCCTTTTCCCCATCCACAAAGTGACATTTTCAACATCACACCAGTGAACAAACACAACTGACATTGGCTTCACTAATGGTAGGATTTCACATGTAATTCCCTTCCAAGTAAGCATTGCCATAGAGGGCTTCATTATTACTATGGATGAATGGATTTGAAAAAAATCCTGTTTTCAGGAACTTCAATATACCAAGAGGTTCACAGACATATATGGATATTTCTGAAGACTAAACTCAAGGTTTATAAATAGCAAACTAAGGATAGAAGCAAGCAACTGTATTTCTAGTCCTCAGTCATGAGCACATAGAGTCGACTGCCAAGTACTATAAAATTTAGCACAACTAGCATCATTCCTGAATATAATGAAACCATTCCATCCTCACTGCACTAGATATACCATTTATTAGCTCATACTACAATATCCAGTAGTGCTAGGAGTTTTGCTATTTTTACAGCATACCAGTGTTTAACATCAGTTTATAATGAGTGACACTGTTTGAAGACATATACAGTGACATATGTCACAGAAAACAACTAAGTTATTTAACATTCTATAATAGCTTACATTACACAACTTCAGGTCTAAGTTTTTCCTCTACTGTAATTCACAGGAATTGCATAGATTCTTCATTTTACTGAAATTACTGAGAATGTACTGTCTCAAAAGACTGCAAATTATTTTAGAAGTGTTAAAAATCTTTCCTCCCGTGTGGTGGGCTAAAACAGATACATTACAGGCCACAACAGACAGACTCTGTTGTGAGATGCAATTCATTTTTATCATCTATTTCTTCACAAGTTGCAGCTCAGCCATCAAAGACTGACACTCGGAAACCATATATACTGAAGTGTTCCGTGAGAGGCCTGAATGAACAAACTGCTGCTACCAGAAGTCATTTCCAACAGGCCCAAGTACACCCAGTGCTCAGCCTTATGGATACAGGAAACACCTGTGCCTCCATAGCTCTCCTCTGAAAAACGCTATGTGTGGAGCTGGAAGCCCTCAAGAGCAGCTCACTTTATCCCAAACAAATGCATCTTAAACAGTAGCAGAAAATCCTTCTGTATCATGACCCAACCCAAGAGTGAACAACTGAAGGAACTCACACAAGCTATAGGGTCAATGTAAAGCATTTTTTGCAAAATGACAACTTCACCTGTCAAACCTAATCCTCTTTTTATCTTCAACAGAGCAACCTCACATACAAAGTTCACAACTCTTATCCCCTCAGTCTCCTCAAGGAGAATGACCTTATTTTCTTTTTGCTAATATCCTTTCCTAAACCCTAATGGCAACAATCATGTTCCTCTGCCCCATTCCACCTGTTGATATAATGAGTTATAACCAATTATTTCTCATTTTTACTTCACCTGAAGTTTGCACTTTGTGTTTCACCAGCTGAGACATAATGTGCCTAAGACCTTTTCATCCAGACAAATACAAATATTTACCTTTAAATCTAGAAATCTTGCCTTATCTTACACTATTACACTATTCTTACACTATTATGGCTACAAGACTGCATTAGATGCATATGGAATTCAGGTTATTTAAATGTTACCATTATTCCTACATTTATACATATTCACAGTTTCAATCTCAAAACAAACCAAAAAAACCAACCACCAAGTAACAGCCCAACAGCTTTTCTCTCCCACTTATTCATGCAATCAAAACTCACACCCTGCCCCCAACATTTTCTGTGTTGGATTACTGAAATATGTCTTCATCAAATGTTCTCAAAATATCACTCCTATTCTAATAATCTCAGCTTGTTTTCCTAGCTGGAGAGTTCCTGTATTAGCTTCTACCTTCACTTTAATGCAGAACAAAGTTTTTTGGTTTCTTTCCTTACCCATAGATTTGGACTGTAACAATGGAAAACACCTACTGAAATCCATAAGTTTTTAACACAAAGTCATCTTACTACTTTTGTGTGGATTAGAAAATACACTTTTCCAACTGCTAACAAGAAAATCAACCCTGCTTGTCATCTCCTTTCCTCTGCCTCCAATTAAAAATAAACTAGAGCGTATCAATATACTAGATGTTTGTCTGATTCTTCACAGTATGAGCTTACACATCCATATTATTCAAGACTCCTTTGGATTTAGACACACTAAATGGGAGATAAATTATCTTACTACACATGCAGGACATCAATTAAAATCAAAAACAAATATGCACTAGTGCAACAAAACATTTACAGCAGTCACAATTTAAAAATTTGGTAATAACCTTTGGCCCATTTATCACACCTCTTAGTCCACTCACAGTTACTGAGTTATTAACAAAGGCTTCATATGCTAGTTTCTTTAGAACTGGACAACCTAGTTAAAGGAAGCAATCTGATTCATAAATTCTAACATAATGAAATTAATCCAAATTACAGCAAAAATATGAACAAGATGTACTTTTTAACATGCTAGAAATGCCATGTGAAGGCAGTACTCCCTATGTTTGGATTCCCCTGAAATTTCAGGCATGGCAAGGAGGTAGGAAAATATCTAAGGAGTTACAAAGATTAATGATTTGCTGATAGCACACTTGAAAGACTCTTGTAACCAACGACAGGACATTTTTGTTTAGGTAATATACTCTCTGAACAGAAGCTTCATAAACATACCAATTGAAGGATGTCCTCATCTTTTGGCATAACACTAAGTTCCAATACGCTGTCACTGAAAGAAACAGAAAAAAATATATCACATATGAACTTCTGGAGATTTTCAATTCTTATTACAAAGATAATAATTTACTTCCTTAGATGAAAACTGTTCAAGAACTCCAACACTCGGCTGTTATGACAAATACGTGACACAACAAAAGTAAACGCTGATTTCCACTAGAATCTTAGGAAGTAAGAGTAGAAGAGAAATCTGACTGAGCCAGTTTATTGAGCCAACACACTGGTTTGGACAGTTTTATTTCCTTTTTTTTTTTCTCAAGTCCTAAGGTACACTGCTTGTTTGGAGCTTCTTGGACAAAACAATGCGAGAAACCTGTGAATAAAAGCTAAAACTTCCCTCCTTCTTCAATACTAAAGTCTCTTAGCACTCTTTAAAATTGCTGTGGTGACACCATAATCACCACATCAAGTGAAAAGAGGAGCAATACCGAGGCAAGTACTGACCTACACCTTTCCACTCCAATCACATCCTAGCAGAATCAAACAGTCATTCAGATGACATCTGAAATATGGGTGAAAAACACTTGCTATTTCTAAGTGCTGTATTCACCAGTCTGAGCTGCTGAAACCAAAAGCAGCAGCAGCATAAAGATCCAGGAATTTGAATAGTTGAATCAGTGTGACTCAAACACAAGCAAAGGAAGGACACCAAATGTACAATGTACCAGCTACCCAGTCAAGTATTTTAAAAACAGCGAAATCCGCAGTTGGCATCAACCAGAAATAAGGTATCTTCACAAGCAAGAGAAAAGCATATGCTTGTAACATTGAATACAGAAGAGATGAATTTATTATCTCATCTGACATAATGGAATAATCTGTTCACATTCATTAAATGTGAAGCGAAACAGGTACAGAGAAGGGCTACAAAAGACTGATGTACAGTCTATTATGAGGCCAAAAAACCAGAATGAAGTTACTGTGACTGTTCCTTGGAAATCTCACGTTAGAATTAAAAAAGGATATTTTAAAAAAACTGACCAGTGTCAGCATAAGAAAAAAAGGCACCCAACCTAACTGGGTATCTGAGAAATCAGCACATCTGTACTGGTTAGTACAATGCATGAGGTGAGGAAAGACAAAACCAGCACAAACACTGGCCCAGCTACAGGGCACATCGATCAGCCTATGAAAGTGCTGAGAAGGACCTCAGTTTATTTCTGCAGAAAAGAAAGCCATCATCTCAAAATGTAATGTGTGATTTATTATGCCTTTTTATATGAAAAATGTTTCTATTTTGTGGTTCCTGTTCCATTTTCTAGCAACCACAGACATAAGGCTGAATTCCAAAAGAGCAGAGTAAGGGTATTTGGTTTCACAATCTTTTAAAACCATTATTCATTTTGGAAAAGAGTGTTCTCCAAGCAGCATAAAGCTTACTTTAAAATTTACTCTTAAAACTGAAGATCAGCAGTGATTTAAGTTTTTAAGTCCACACACATCTAGGTAAAAGTAAGTCTTCAAAAGCCTTGTGAAGATTATTTTAAAACACTGAATTATAAGAAACAAGGGAGTATTGACTTTATGTGCACTTACAATAGCATTTCCCATATTGACTGAACGTGTAAACAGCTTGGGGCATTTTTAACGAATTTTCAGATCTCAGTTCTACACATGGGCAGCATGCATGTATAAATCATACCAGGCAACCTGCTTACTTGCAGGATGAAGACTCTGGATGTCAAAAATATGATAGCATTGCTCCTCTTGAAGTACTTTTTATATAAAGAAATATAATTTGACACAGAACAAACCATACTCATTTAAGTATTTTGCATATTTCCCCTCCTCTCTCTTTTTAAGAAAGTGATTAAATCCATGGATACAATTAACATCTTTTTAGAAGACATTCAGAAGATTAAAGGGTTCCATTCAGAAAAAATGTTTTACACATAATTCAAATAACTACTTAACTATTCTATTCCTGTTTGCCTGAAGAATCTTTTGGAGACAATTTGGATATTCTTACTTTATATTTTGTTACATGCTCTCAGGATTTTTTTCATGCTCATATCAGAAAGGAAGAAAGACTTCTGGTGTATTGTACGATATAATGTAAATGCAAATTATGAACTAAAAAGTGTTACTAAGAACCACCACACAGAAAGTGACAGTCTACACTGGAGCTCCAGACACAGTACTCAGAACTCTCAAAGGTATTTATCATTCCAATTACTTTCATTATTCTGAGAGTTAAATTCAAATGTCTTGATTCCAAGTCATCAAACTAAAGCACTAATCATAAAAATCTACCTTCTGATGCATTATTTTGTATTAATGAAACAGATTCAGCAGCTAAACTCTGTACATTTCTCAGTAATCCAAACACTTTCAAGAACAGTTTGAAAAAAGAAACAAGCAGAATAGACAATCAATCAAATTCCTCAGTTTAAGAAAAAAAAAGGGGGGGAAAAGAAGTTGCAAGTCAGAATCTGTTTCTTCTTTTATTTGGAATTATAAATAATTGACAGAGTTTATGTTAGCAATGAACGCATCTCCAAGTTGGTAATACACGTAAACAGATAAGAATAAATCCTTAATGGACCAAACCAGCAACTGTTGGCAAAAAGTGGGAAACAGAGTTTAAAGTGTAGTCATGATTAATCTTACAGGACTGAAGTTACTTCTAGCAACTCTTTTGAGGTGTGTCTTTCATCTCCCAGAAGAAACAATCAGTGTAACTTTAGTTTTACTATCTCCAAGCCGAGAAAAATAGAAAACATTCTAGACACAGCTTGAAACTTTCCTGGGAACAGTACAGAGCATGGCTGAATTATATCCCATCCTTAAATCCCACTGGAAGATATGGGTATCATTTCATCTAAAGCAGCTAAGTTCTGATGTCTGTGGCATTATGTAATGAAGACAAGCAGCTAAAACTGAAGAACTTCTTAGAAAAATAATAAGCCGCTATAAAAATGGAGACACAGAAGTAATCTAAAAAAATCTGCCAGCCTGCACGAAGTTTAATTGCAAACAGCTGAACAGTGAGAAGAGGGGATGAAATGTTTTGTAACCTTAAAAACTGATCTGAAGATGAATAAAATGACAAAAGAATAAGCATTTACGCTCATCAATATGTGTGAATGAGTAATTAAAAACAATAAAAGTACAGCAATTAAATTGTCTAGCAAATCAACATACAACACATTAAGACTATGAAGGAAACTGTCTTGAGTCATAAAAAATATTTCGGCTGACCACTCAGCCTTTCAAAAGGCCTTTCAGCAAGCTGCTTTCACAAGGCCAACTAAAGAAGCCAAGGTGTGCTGAAAGATCAGCTAAGACACGAAACAGCAAAAAACTGTGTCATTGGGAATTTTTAATGCAAACTGTGTAAGTACATTCAAGAGTGAATTTGTGCAAGGCCAACCTATCAAGAAATATTAAATCAAGCAATGAAGATAAAACCTGCAGTTTAGCAACTTCCTGAACCAAGGATTTATAGAAAGTGGGCTGGTATTATCTGACCACTCAATCACTCTGAGTGATTTCACATTCCAGTGTTTTCATGGACTTCAGAGAAATCTTTACTGGACGTTATCATAGAGGATAATGGCATAACAGACCATCAGTCTGACCCAGGTGGCAAGGCTAATGCAAGAACAGCATGCACCATAATGCAATTTTATTTGCCATGAAATGGCAGCATAAGAAGTAAAGAACTTAAGTTCAGACCAAACTGCTCTGAGCTCAAAAATACTGTTTACGAGCAAAGAATGAGAGACAGCTGATTCTTCAGTCACATAAGAAGTACTGCCTGTAAGCTATAAGGTACACCTGATTTGGAGTCTGAGCTCTCTTCATGGATGGGAATTAATATTTATCTGTTTATCCTAAGAGGTTCAGCTGTAGACTTCCTGATGGTTGTCTATGCTGTATAAAATGTGCAAGGATACACACGACCTTTTGTTACAGTCTTCTGTGATGGACACATCTGGCTCGAGAAAACAAACTGTTCTCTCCTAAGAAACAATAGCATCCCTTCATCCTCCCTGCCCTCATGGAAATCAGGGAGACAGATGCAGCAGTGTCCTACACTCTGCCTGGCTGCATTAGGTAATCACTGATAAGGCCTTGTTCAGGTGTCCCCAGTAGGCAGCGGTTCAGTTCTTCTGAATAGCTCACTACCTACACTCACTGAAAATAAACTCAATTCACAGGTACACCTAGAGTTAAGAATCACAGACTACACAGGCCACTCAAAGATGTGACTGGTCTCTTTCCTGGCTTGAGTTAATTGACTGACCTACATAGCCGGGCATACACTATATCTTGCGTATACACTGTTGTACAATAGTGCTGCTTGTAAAAATACAAAATAAGGAAACAATGCATGGCTAGTGTTACATCCAGTGAAGGAAATAAAAAAGCCCATCTGTCCAGCTCTTGTACAGACAGCATTAATGACACAAAACATGTTTCAGTTTACCGTGCCCATCACATCTCTGAATACAGTTTTGTTGTTTATTAAAAAAGCCAAAACAACAACATCCAAAATTAAACCACAGAGGCACAAACCACCCGAGATGGACACATGTTGAACAAAATCTTAATAGACACCACTGAAATAGGAAGATCAGAATCTGATTTTTCCTTCTTCAAACAGTAAGCATATCTGAGTTTTAACACGTGACGAGCCTCTAAAAATATAACACATGAGATGTACTTAGAAAAACATTCTTTCATGCTGATCATAATACATCTTTTTGCCACATAACTCATTATATTGGAAACTTGTTGCTATAGAATAGAAATCGACACCAAGAAAACTGTAAAAAAGGAGGCAGACATGAGACATGAAGGAGTATCTAGACTCATGCTAGACATGATTTCACAAGTGTTTGGGAGTTGCAGGAGCAGTAAATATTAGTATTTTCTCAACTCTGAGCCAGGTTCATAATTTGCTGCAAAACAGAGAAAAGCAAAGACTTCCTGCAGATATTCTGCAGGTGTGCACTAGCATAATTTTTTTCCTTCATCAGATATGCTGATTTCTAGTTCTTAGATCTCATAAGCAAGGTGGATTTTATAATCCTCTTTTTCAATTGACATACGTATGTATACCTAATCTGTCTATTTTCAGTTCAAACTTCCTCTATAACAGTTGGTGTTATTTGCTCACAAGGACTGTGGTACAGTTCAGCACACCTATTCTCAAACTTTTCTCAGCAATCAGCAAATATATGAAAAAAGAAATAATAAAATTCAGTGTGTATTAATTGAAGTTTAATAATACCATGACTTTTTAAAACTCCCATAAGTGGTCATTTCATGCTCAGTATACAAGAAGTGTGGCACATAATGATAATACTCTTACCTGTTCTGTATTAAAGCAATGACTTGAGAATATGTCTTTCCAATAACACTTTCTCCATTGACTTTTATAATTCTGTCGCCTGTAGAGGGAAAAATTATAACTCAAATTAGTTTGTCTAGATGTTTTTAAGCAGTTTTTATTTTGTATTTCTATACCTCACAATAATCAAGAATACCCGTGTGTTAAATTCAAGGTTAGTCTTCCTCAAAATAAAAAAGTATTTCTTCAAATATTTTGTTACTCCTTCGTCATTAAGAGTTTCATATACTCTTATAAATTAATTATCAAATATATTGTATAGAGCTATTTTTAGCCTGTGACAAAAACCTATCCCATTGTCCTGGTAATGGAGACATCTCTGATCAGAAGAGCAGAAAGGTATCACGAATTTCCTAATGAGGAGAAAATGGTCTGAGGGATTACAGGTAGGGAGCTTCCAAAAGCTACTGGAGGAAGAAGAGCTGAAAGAAAGGACTTGTGCAAAGCAATGCAAAAGGAATGGCTTTTCAACGCTGCTTTAGAAACTGAAAGCCCTTTTTGTGTTTCTGGCATGATCAAGTCAAAGCAAGGAAAAAGCTGCTCACTGACTACTCAGTCTGCCTTGGGGACAATAATGCTTTAATGCTTGTGCTCTGTGGAGGTTCCCCATACAGACCCCATGGATTAACAAACTACACAGATCTGAGTTTTTAATTTTGTCTGCTCATATAAAGTAAACATCATGCCAATAAACTGGTGTGATATTTTTAACTTTATCAAAGTTTACCCATTCCCCTTTATCCACTGGGTACCACCTTTCTTCTTGCCTGAAAGAACTTTGAGTTTTGTCTCATACTTCCTATGCAATGAAAGCAAGCTTGGTGGCAACAAGCTCTGAACCCTGTCCTGGCTAGGTCGTACTGCAAAACTTCCCCAGCACACACCAGATCCTTCTCTGGGACTTTAACTGGCTCTTTTCCAGGTTGTCTAAGAACAGCCTGTAATGTGGGCTACATTGCCACAGGTCTTTACTCAGTATTCCCACTAAAAACTATAATTAGGACTACCATTAGAGTAGGTCATATAATTTTATCTATACTTGTGCAGCTTTTATTTTTCACAGAAGCAGACTAGATTACACACTGCAGTGACACGAGTCTTCCCAAAATACGCATCCCATGGATCTGCCAAAAGATCTGATGGGGACACACTGCAGAACTGGTTACATAAATGACATGAGCACAGACAACTCTGCAACTACAACTTTGTTCTGTTTCAGATACATAGGAAGGGGAAGTCAGTGCCCGCAGTGCAAAAAAGGATACAGAAACACAAAGTCTTTTTCTAACAGCTCTCCATCAGTCTGGTGGCTTGCTATGTATTTTGATCCAAGTAGAAATTAATCAGTATGCCCTTTTCACACACATTTTAGTTCTTTATATTCTTGCATATAGATAAATGACAGCACAAATATCAATACATGGGAACTATAGATCTGTTTCGGCTGTTTGTATTTCAATATTTCTAACATTTATGAACTCCCAGATATGCTATTTTTTAATGAAATGCCTTAGAGGTTAAATATGGGAGAAGTACTACCTTTCTAACTCTAACAAAGGTGATTTTACAGAAGTATTCAAAAATACTTCAGAACAGACTGTCTTATATTTAAGATACCTTTCTCTACTGCTCAAATTTGCAAGAATATTTCAACTTTTCTGGTGAGAAGCGGCCAAGTAAGCTCCTGAAATGGAGTTCATGTGTGATGAAACTTATGTTGAAACTTTCAGTATTATAAAGGACTCTGTAGCAGTGAAATAAGAATTGACAAACATAACTTCCTAAACTCATACTGAATATTCAAGTATTTTCATTTGTGTGACCACAAAACAGAGCAAAGTTACATTAGGGAAAAAAAAAATTACAGCTGATTCTACAAAATAAGAAATACATATAGTGTCTGCATGAGAGGTTAAGCAATCTACCTGGCTGATTACTCCCTAAGTGTTCTATAATACCAAGACAGAGATAGAGTAATATATTTCACCCTAAAATTCATAAACAAGAAATACTGGCATGACCTAATTAGATATAACTGCTATAAGCAGTGTGTTTAAGAAGAATATTCTAGTTAATAAAAATGTCTTCTCTCATTTATTTTCTGTTCTTTATTCTGGGCTCCTAAAAATCTCTTCTATAACTAAAAATAAAATATTCTCTACAGATTTCATCTCACTCAATTTGGCAGACACTGAACAGAGTAGAAATTAACATGGTTCCTCTGTACAAATTCAACATATGCTGCGTTTTATCAAGCCAAAAACATCTTTATATAATAGCAATCAAATTTTGCCCAAGTAGCCCTTCTCTAAATAACTGTCTAAGGAGGAGTTAAAAAAAAAACCAACAAAACCCTTATGGCGTACAAGTAGGATCTAGAACTGTTTTTAAACTGATCAACCTAGAAACTTTTAATTTCTGTAGGAAGAACATACAAAACTTATTCTACTCCAGTCAAACTGAGGTACATAACTACCAACATTCCATTACTGACACAAGCATAAGCCTTTCATAGAATAGAAGTTTTGCCATATTTTTAAGAAACCTGTTTCCATAGTGGCATTCATCTATGTATGTAACTTTACCAACTGTAAGATTTTCAATTCTAATACATCGTTTTTCTTCTTTCAGCACATAAGTAAAGACATGACACAGTTCACAAAAAACCACCATGTTTCCTGCTCTCCAGTTTGATTGAATGAGCAATTAAACAGAATTTTGTAAGACGAGAGACTTGGCCTGTTCCTATTTGATTTCAAGGAGGTAGAGTAGAAAAAATTTATTTAATGTACAAAGACCTGAAAGTTTTCAGGTTATCAGTTTGTCCCAAACCAAAGAAAATAGAAACTTACAGGTATTATTTTCCTTTTTTTGCCTCCTCTTTATGTATTTTATTAGTCTCTTTAAGATAGCGAATCAAAAGACTAAGATTTTAGTGCCTTAATAAGCACAACAGTGCTTCCAAGGTGAAAAACATTGGAGAACAACTTCAAAGCTTCTAAAGGAAAGAGCAAGGCGTAAATGGAAGATAGAGCTACGTAGTAGCAACTTAAATCACAAGTATTTTACATCATGTATATAAACACGCTGTTGAACAGTACCTGTGCACAGCCCAGCTTCAAAAGCAGGTCCACCCTCTTTAACTTGTTTAACAAATATGGTATCCATTGGCTCCAGTCTATTTCTTTGTTTTCCTGAGAAAGAAAGAATAACTCTTAACAGCATTTCATTATACTTCCTTAGAATGTCTTCACTTTCAAAATATTTTGGGATGCAATCCTGCTGCATTCACAGAGACATACAAAGAAATAGCAATGTAATGGAAACTGAAAAATAAAATTTTAAAATCTTCCCTTGGAAGGAAAAAATGTAACACTGATTTAAAGTTGTCATGGACCACAGAAGTGATTTTCCAACAAGCGTTTTTTTCAGAAACTCCAAGATGAAGTCTAAAGTTTTCTTGAAGATTTACCAAGGTTCAAAAAGAAATTTAGAATTCAAATTATGTCTGCACATGCTGTACATATCTGTATATACATAACTTCAAGTCAACCTACGTAGTTGCAAACCATGTACAGCTGTATTTTCTTGGTTTCTCAATGCACACTAAATCTCTACACTTCCAGAAACACAGGTACCTTGCAGTTTTACATGCCCGTCACCAAAGCTAAGTAATTCTTTGTTAAGTAGCCACAGCTTCTGAAAATCAAGACAGGAGGGTGGGTGTGTGTACAGTAAAACAAACACAAACAAAAATCTCCACGGTTATACAGCAGGCTAAAATACAGTGTTGCTGTCCTACATCTGCACACAGCTGGAGTAAGCCATTTTACAGAATCTACAGAGTTTCACTCATGGAATTATGCCAGTGAAGTTAAAAAACCAAAACCAACCCCCGTCCCAAACCTCAAATATTCAATACACCCACAAAGAAAACCACCCAGAAATAATGAAAAATCAATAAATAAATACATCTATAATGGCCCTGCATGGTCCAGTGCTTGCAGAACAAGTGACAGAACCTGAAAGGCTACAGCCAGATACACACAGTCTCACAGTGCCAGAGCTGGCTTTGATTGCCTTGGTCACTCCAACTCCTGGCTCCATTTACTATCCCCTGTTGCACACTCCCAGCTAAGGAAGTGCCACCTTTGGAGGCTACGTGATGAGCCAGCCCAGGGAACTGACATGGTGCAAAAATAAGCTGGGTTTGTGTTCCAGTTTAGCAGGAAACCCCAGAACAGTGGGGAGAGGGAGGCTTAAACTGCAAGAAAAGAAGGAACAGCATGAAAGAATAAAGGAATTACTTAAAACTGGCATTGCTGATAAGAGAAGCTCCTTAGAACTGCTGTTAATAGGTTCTAACCATTTTTGAAATGATTGACCTTTGACTTAGGCACAAACGGCCCTGCTTTTGGAAATACTCTCCCCACAGCTTGAAATGTCCCACCTAAAATGTTGAATAAATCACTGCAGTATTTATTGAATAAGGTGTCCCCTTAACCTCTTTTTTTAGTTCAGTTTCCATGTGGGCAAAGTTCCTTTGAAAACTTTAATAAACTGCAAAAAACCAGAACTGATTCTGATTCACATTTTTCAAATCCTAGTTTTAGCCTAATGTCTTTATTGTGCAGATCCTCAGTGTCCTGCCATTTTACCATAAAACAGTTCAACAAAATGGCTCACTCATATGGCTCTAAATGGCCTTCTCAAAATAGTTCCAGATTGGGAGCAAATAATCAAAAAGTTTATTTGATAGAATCTGATAAATACTATATATAAAGCAACTGAATTACAAATCAAGAAACTCCAGCTGGCAGCTCAGTCCCCAAATACTTAAAATTTGATTAGCAGGATACAGCTACAAGACATACAAAATGCTCTTTGTGAGCCAAAGTTAATATCTGTCATTTTTAATCTGCAGATTTAAATAGACACTGAACATATGATGGGTCTTGTCCTTTAAAAAGCCAGTAACATTTCAGCAAGTTTAGAGAAGCTCCAAGATTAATCTACCCAGATGCCATGAACAAAAGGTTGCTTCAACTGCTTACAAGAATGAAGTTAAAATATGACCTTTTATAGGACCACCAAACATCTTTCCCAGTGCTGCCACTTATCTCTTACTGAAGACACATACATTTCCAAAAGTGGCAAGAAAAATGAAAACAATAAAGCTCCCATAGCACATTTAATTTATCACATCTCAGCTTCCTTTATAAAACACTCTTCAAAAAAACATCAGTGGCCTATAGCTAGTTCACTTAACACTCAAGTGCTGCTTTATGCCTTGTCCATACCTGAACATGCAAATCAAGAGGTCAGGCAGATAAAGTTACTCCCATTCAGTATGCAACACAAGAACTCCTTTAACACACTTCCCACTTCTGAGTAAGAGGGGAAACTTGCCACAATTTATGGAGACCAGAGACTGGAGGCTTCCCTGACGTCTGACTTCTGACCTGCCTGTCAGCTAAGTATTGAGACATTATAGGCACTCACTTCACATTTCTACATCTATTTTATCAATCAATTCAGAAAGCTAACTGCACATTAAACGTGGTGGTTTGTCCTACTTGAAGAAGGAGGCTATATTAAACAGTCATTCTTACCTCCTAAAAAAGGTCAAGCACCACACTAAAAACTGATTCAAGGGCAAAAAACCAGGATGAAAGGTTCAAAATGTTGATCACATTTGTATGTTCATTTTTCTATTCAGTACTATTGAAATACAAGTAGAAGCAAGAAAAAAATCTTAGAACTCTCAAGCTCTAATAGATAAATACATGCTTCTTCATTTCTCCTTGATCTTCTACATACTTGGATACAAACCAAATCTTTTTTAATCAGTAACACATAAATGAACTTCCCTGAATACGTAACCTCAAAATGTACATTTATACTTTGAGTTTGAAACTCAAGCAAGGCTAAGCAATATTTTTTGACAGTTGAGGGGAATAAATCTTGAAGATATGCACTCAATCATCATAGAAATAAACCTCAAGTAAAATGGATTATCTAATAACTCACCCCGTGTCTCAAAATTTAACATTCACTACACTCTGATTTAATTACTCCTAAGTCTTCATGTGGTCCTGTCTGCACCCAATTATCAGGCAAAAGCAAGATGGTGTCTAGAAATGAGAGCTTAAACTTCCCTCCTCCTAAACACCACAATCTCAAACAGAATATCACAGCCAAGTTTACACTAAGTTCTCTAACTCTGCACTACATACTGTCAGAATTCACAATTTTTGTTTCTAATACTGAAAAGATCAATTTTTTGGAGCACGCCAGCAATTCCTGACAAAGTGATACAACAAAGAACAGTAAAAGCACCTCGGACCTCTAGTTTATAAGACATATAATCCTAGTTTGTGCTTTTCCAGTGCTCATTACTGCATATGAGTTTGCCTCCTTCTCCATACTTTTGTAAACAAAACTACATACTTTGTAATTGAGCATTACATTGCAGGCTACCAGCAAATACAACAACTTCTCCCAAATTTTCAATTGCAAATGAAAAATGAGACATCATGCACACACAAAAAAAAGACAAAGTGTGAGCTGCCAGTAACACATTACATATGCAAGGAAACAGCGCAGATGAAAAGCTTCTGCAAAAAGAACTGCATTTGTATTTCATTCCCCCTTAAATGTAGCTATAAAGAGAGATGTAGCCTTACATTAGAGCAATAAAAAGAAAAAAGCAAACCAAGTTGGTAATCATGCAACTCAGCTGATCGGAAAGTGAAAAGCCCATCAAGTTGTCCTTTCCTATATTAGTTTTGTAAGCACATGAAAATTTCCAGCGTGAGTAAATGGCCATCAGTCAGTATAAATTCAAAAATCAAGATTTTGTCCAGGCAATAGTGTACTTTTGCTAACAGAACAACTAAAATACTCCTTGCAGTGCAATGATGTTGCAAACTCCCTTCAATGATGTTATCCAAATGAAAATATAACTTGGAGAGTAAGCAAACTGGTGTCTGAACTTTCAATTCAGAGATTCAGCATCATCAGAAATAAGGAAATAAAAATAAATACCCTAAGCATATAGAAGGCTCAAGACAAAAATTCATTGGTTTAAACAAGAATAGTAAGGAATCAGGAGAGTCTTAATAATCAGGTCCTTAGTCTAGACAACCAAAGTTAAGAAAAAGTAACCTGAAGAAGCACAAACACATGTAAATCAAACGCAAGACAAACGCAGAAAAAACCCCCAATTTATTGCGACAAGGTTTTTCCAAGCCAATGTGTTTTTCATAATTCTATGCAAATCTTCAAATTAATCAGAGACTACATGCCACCTACAAAAACCACAAAGATGACAGTAAAATCCAGAAACTAAAATTAGTGTCTTGTTTTAACTTTTGTTCAAATCACTGCAAAATAAAGACTTTATTCATAACATATATCATGCAATCATTTATAACCTAACCTTTATACTACCTGGATCTATGAGCTGAGACTTCAAGTCAATAATTCCTTCACAGTCTGACAGGAGAAAGCAAGTCTCCCTTGCAAGTTACAAGGAAGTTTTCCTGACAAATGTCTAAGAGGCCACAAGTGGCAGAGAGGAATATGTTGCACTAGCAACCATCACATTTACAAAATAGTAGAATTCAAACATCCTCTCCCTGATAAAAGGGAATATAAAAAAAGATATTACTACTTCTAAACAGAACAGCAGAATTAAGACTAGGTAACATTTAAAATTGACTTAAATTTGTGGGGTAATATTCAGCAAAGCTTATCCTAACTCCCCCAAATTTAACATAGAAATGAATTTTATCTAAGTGCCAATTCTAGCTTTATCCCCTAAAAATCTAGTTGGAAATACAGCTACTACAAGGAACATAACTAGTATTCTATCAAATGAAGTAACCATGGCTTAGTTTTTAAACTACTCTCTGCAGACCAGACAGTATTTCTGTACTGCTCTATGATTCACCTGGGAAAAAAATGATATGGCAGAAGTTATGCTATCAAATCTACCAACACACTACAACATAGCAACAAGCACTTCATTTCTCTGAAGTCATTAACCTTTTGATAAAAAACACAGATTAAAACATCTGAATCATAAGGACTATGAAAAGGACAACCTTTACATTCTGAATAGCAAAGGAAAAAAAAAATCTCATGCCAAAGTGCTGTTGCTGACAGAGCTCTTCCTTCCTTTTGACCTGCAGAGCACAAACCAACAACAACTGGGACACAGTATAGTACATAATTCCTTACAAAGTCTCTCCAATTAGCCACTGCTCAAAACATGCCATTTCTCTTCTTCCTCAACGGGAGAAAAAAAAATCTTCTGCTCAGAACAGCTGAACTGTGCTTAGAAATGCTCATAACACAGGGATTCAATAAAGTCCACAGAGATTTGTAAAATAACTTTCTGTAGAACATTTTTACTCCCAGCACTATGCTCAGCAGATAGCAAAAGGATGGCTTTCACTTTTACATTTAAGAAACCAACCTCATGGAACACCCCAGATGAATCAATTAAGACAGGCTCTTATGCACATCTTTCTCTGACTCAAGGAGGAGGAACATTCCTCTTGAGCATGAAGATCTACAAGTATGCTTTCAGGTATCCAAGGCATTTGAGCTCCACTGGTTCAACAATGCTGAGTGGCACTGATTCTTGGGATGCCTCCCAGGCAAAGGGAGGGGAACAGATACAGCAGGGCAAATGCTTCAAATTGATTATTCAATCAAAAACCTGTTAATCATTCCCAAACTACTCAAAAAAGGTTGCTGAAAGTACAGCAGAACTTACATTTATTAACTGAGATTTCATTTAATTAAATATGAATCACAAACCTGCCAGGATTACAGCTAACTGAGGGAGTCCAACTACAGATCATTCTGCATATTATAATCTGCAAACTGAATTTCATACATAGTAAGCATTTCTCCACTAGCAATCCACTCTGAAAAGGGACCCCAAAGGTCCCAGCCCAGTCCCAACAGAGCTTATTTCACCCACTGTCAAGCTCAAAGCAACTCATCTGAAAAACCCTAGCTGAAATACAGTGCCAGGGATGAGCCTCTGAAAGAACATAAGTAAGTAAGTGCTGTTGAGTCATTTAGCAGAGAAACACCTGGCATTCAACTCTCTAACACAGGAAAAACACATTCTTATTTCTCAGAGCACCTCTGGCATTTTGATTAGAAAACTCCAAAATGGTATTTCTTCTTTTGCTTACTTTTTCTGTTAAACCATTTGACTAATACAACCTCAACCCTATCTACATGCCAAGGCAGAGGGAGAAGATGAGAAAATTTTTTTCCATAGCAATGCTATGGAAAATATATAACGCAGTTTCAGCTAAGTTACAAACTCTCCGAAACTGTGTTTCCTCATTGCATTATTTGCCATTACTATGACTTTATTCAATTCTCTCAAATGAAACTCTTCCAAGTTTAAAATATAATCTATGATTAGTCTAGAGGATTTACTATAGTCCTTAGATAAGCACAGAGCAATACAATTTTTATCTATAGTAGTGAATCTACGGACTCTCCCTTAAATCATTGGAAATTAAACTTAATGTTTTATTCAAAGTCAGAGATGATTTGAACTCAACAGAAATCACTGTGAAACATTATACATGTGACAAGCTGGAAGACGAATCCACTAGACATTCTGGATGCACTGCAGGGGAACAAGGAATCATCAGGCTCTGGTCTCAGTGGAAAACTAAGTGAGCCACCCTCTTTGAGCATTCTCAACCTTTAGGTGTTAAAAAATTAACTTGGATCAAAAATACATAAAAAAGGACAATTTACTATCCCACTATCTTGAAGCATTACTGTCACACACCTCCTGCCTTTTACTCCTAATTCTACTCTCATGTATCTTGGACTGTATCACCCCAGCCATCTATGACCTTTCCAAATATTTGATTTCACATTCATCCTCTTGTTCTTATCTACCTTGTTCTCATCATCACAGGCACAATATGTTTATTTCATAACAGACTGAGCTGGTAGACCATGATGTTAAAAACCATGGGATTAAATTAAATCCTGGGAGAACACAAACTACATTACAGAAATCTGTTAAACGAAATGAAATATTAAAAACTCCAGGCCTTACGTAAGCAGCAGTAATGAAGGAAAAAGAGCTTTTCCTGCATTTTTTCCACTCTTCCCTCAAAGGCTCTACCCTGTCAAAGCAGATTTGCACAGAGCTGAAGGAGGCCAGGTAATAAATTGCAACTATTTAGCCTAGACAATTGAAGGGTAGAAACTTTTGCATGTACTTAGGCATGTAAAAAGAAAAAAAAAGTCTGGTATGAAGCTTAATGTTCTAGACTTCTCAGTGAAAACATGTCTTAAGTTTTATTAAAAAATGCACACAGGGTCTCTACAGAAAAATACACTGAATAACACACCTAAGTTGACTTTAATTTTTATGGGAAAAGGACCGCCTAGTTGCTACAGGTACTTCTACACAGAAATAGAGATAAAAGTACAAAAAGCAAGAACATCATACTAAAACAATATATACTGGATTATAATGATACTAGATTCCCAGGTACTGTGTTAGACACAAAATAGCTTAGTTCTATCAGAAGATAAAATTTCTTTCAGTCTATTTCTTTATGCTTATCACTGTTCACTTTAATCATGATCACCAAGCCAAACCTTTTTAAAGGAAAACATGTTTTAGGACAACACACAATAAACTACCTTCATATGTACAAAACCTGTATTTTGGCATTTACAGTTTTAAGTAATGTCTGAAGGACAACAAGATATAGAATTATACTAAATGCACTATCAAATGGCATTAAGTTTTCCTCCAGCTCCACTCATCACGTCTTGGGAGTTCAAGTTTTTAATATGAATGCTAGGTTTTTAATAGGTATAGATATTTTTCAGCCTGGCTCCAAATATTCCTAATATGCTCTCCTGAAAAACTTCTATCTGTGAGATACCACTTAAATGAGAATTGAAACAGGGCAACTCCAGAAAAATAGGAAGAATGGCAAACTGAAGGCAAGCCATCCTCAAAACACAAAATAAATATTCCAAGTTATTAAGTCCAAGAAATACGTAACACAGGCTGGTCTGTATAACAGAGATTCTCTGGAAACCAGCAGAAGCTAATAAAAGTTTCCAATCAGTGACCAAAGAAGCCACTGTGGAAAATCTTCATATGGTTAGAGAAGCATTTCAATGACTTGGCTTAAGATCAACAACCTGGAGCAGCAACAGTAGTAAAAGAACTGAAAAACTTAAAATAATAACTACAAAATATTTAGGATAAATCTGTTGTGATGCCCTTCCAGCAGATAACAGGGTGCTGAAGTCTCCCACAAGAAGCAGCACGTGCATATGTGAAGCCTCCACCACTTGTCTGAAGAAAGCCTTGGCTGCTTTTTCCATGAGAGGGCAGCAGCAGACACCCACCGAAATTCTGACCACAGGCTCTAAGCTCCCTATCCATCCATCCCGAGCCAGAGCTCCATGCATCCCTGCTGTTCTCACAACTGGACCACAAAGACAACTCGACCCCCATGGTCTCCCAACCTGTTCTTCCCAAAGTGCCTCTACTCAACCACTGCAGCACCCTGGCTCTCTCCTGTGAGCTATCCCACCACCCCTCTGTGCAAGTGTGCAGGCGCCTCTGCGAGCTCCTGAGAAAGGCACGAGAGCTCCACGCTGTTGTCCTGTAGGCTCTCTCTTGTTCATGTGCATACAGTTGAGGCAGTCCCCTTCTGTTGACCATGAGGTATCTCCTGATCACAGCACCCTAACTCCTTTGCCTGACAACCCAATCTTGCTTTTGGGCCAACATCTCCCTCTGGTGTCATTCCTAGTTAAGAGGTCTCCTGGACAAATTTGCATTACCTTCCATTATAAATGCTTTGAAACTTTACTACTTACCAAAAGGAAGATTAATGCAAGCCAGGAGCTTGATCTAACTGTATACTAAAATTCTATACCAGAACCTAAAATATATAAAAATATTTCTTTCACTGTTAGAATACATCAAAAAGGGTACATGCTTTTATCTTTTGCCCTCTAGACTTAATTAGGTGCTCTGATCCTTCAGAAAAATATTCAAGTGCTCTCAATGAAAGGTAATAGCAATAGAGATGCTTTTATTCATACTCACCTAATCAAATACATAAATGCTGAATTTGATACAAAACACTCATTTTTAACAGGTAAACTTAAGCTATGACAAGGGCAAAGCATAAAGGGCAGGTAATTATAAATTTTCACTGAAAACTGATCCAAGAAAGGACACTTCTACACTGACACACACTGCTTCACAGAAACGAAATGCTTGGATCCTCTTAGCTTAGTTTTTCAGAGAGGAAGGAACAAGCGAATTAAGTGAATTATCATGTACAAACTTCAAAGGGCAAGTGTTTCTCGGCAGGGTGTTTCCAGTTAATTTCGGCAGGGCTTCACAGAGCCGGCCGGTTTCCCCAGCCTGGCAGCAATGCAGGCACCCGCCACCAGGTGGCTCCCGCGCGCGGCCCCGAAGGCGCCGCTCCCAGCGGCTCCATCCCGTGCTCGGCTGCGGAGCGCCCCGGCAACCCCGGGATAACCGGGCACGGAACCTCTGCCCGACCTGCTGCTGCTGAACAAACGCCACTTTTGCCAACATGCAAAGTGAAGCGTGCGGTTTTCCTCATTTTCTCCTCACAAGCTTCCTACTTCCCTTACTTGGGAACAGGAACAACCTCCAGCAACGTAAAGACACTTTGATCCTCTCTATGTCCCCAAAGATGGTATCAAATGCTGGAGAAAAATATCTAACACACTTGGTTCCATCTTGCTGTTTTTAAAGGTTTAATATACAAAATTGGCAGGTTAAGTTTTACTGACATCTACATCCTCTGCTTCACAGTCATTTCTTCTCTTTCCAGGGGGACAAGTCCAGCCCTCTCTCCTTCATGAGAATGCTGTTAACTTCCAGGGCATTTGTGCCCTCTGATCTGTATTTCAAGGCATACAACATACTATGGGTGCTATAAATAAGCAATAGTTGAGCTTTGATTCACGGGTTTAGAAGCTACACAAAAATTTCCAGAAAGTAAACTTGTTTCCACCTTCACAGGTCTCATGGTGAACCAAATAAGTATTTGTTCACTGATGCTTCTCTACTGAAAAAATAGCTCTCAGATAACGTTTTAGATAAATAAACTTCCATTACACCCCTGTGAGAACAAGAACACCACAGAACTCTTTTTCTCTAGCCCACAAGTGGTGTCTTCCATACTGGTTTGGCACAGAAGATCAACTCCCTTCCCTTCCTCAAGGAATCTGCCTTTTCTTTTTGTATGTCAAAATAGATAGAGGATGCTTCAAGTTTGGGGAGTGATAAGAGCAGGTAGAGATTAACTTTTCACTGTTTAACACACAGGTGATGACAGCTGAGTAAAACTAGGAGGATGAAATGGATGAATCCATCTGCTTCCAAGAGAAAAGTATGGAAGTTCAAATAAATTCATATTTTCCAGAATGCTTCCAATATACCACAGCTACACAAAGTAACTGGAAACAGAGTTCAGACATAATTCTTTGTCTTCCAGCTAAAGGAGGTACTTAAAGGTACACTGAAGGCAGGTCTCATGCTTTGCTCCAAATGAGAAGCCACCCCCAGAAGCAGCACTGAGCCCAGGCTGCCCCTGGCTCTGGGCAGTGCTGTCCCAGCCAGCTGCACCGCCCTGGCAGGCAGGCAGAGCACCAGGGGAACCTGACAGGGCACTCACAGTGCACACATCCCACTGCCCCCTGCACCTCACCATCAGGACAGACTGGGGAAACAGAAAGGGCGACTGGGTTCCCAATCTGAAAACCAGCTTCCTTAAATCAACAAGTTTTTCACTCTTTTAAGGGAACAGTAAGACATCAGCAAAAAGAAAGCATGGATGAGAAAATAGCTAAATACCAAAGAGAAACTTCAATTAACTGGGATGGAGATTCAGCATAAATTTATGAAAGTAAGTTCATGTGTGAATTAAGAAAGAAAGCAGACAAAGGCAATGCAAGAGGGAGAAAGCTATTAAAATGGAGGAGAACTGAGTTGCATAACCTAGAATTAAGTGACTGATCAATGAGCTTGAGGCTCACACAGAAGTGATTTTACGTTTCAAGCTCCTAAGTAGCAATTCAAGTCTATTACACAGCTGAAGCATTCAATATACAGGATCTATAAGAGAGTAAAAACAAGACATACCTTGTCTATTCCCATTCTCTTCATCCTAAAGAGGAAGAAAGAGTGCATATTAAAAATTCAATAAATGGAAAAAATGCATAGGCATCTCTAAGATACAAAGATTTGAAGTGAACTGGTAAGGTTAAGTGTGTATTTCGGTACCTCCTACTTCCTCCACAACTATTCAACTTAGATAATTAAGGTTTGTATTCTGAGTATGTAGAGTGATAGCTATTTTAAAAACAACTACTGAGCACAATCCTATGAAACATTCCCACAGAAACAACATGAACAGGATTATGTTAAAACAAATGCACCAAACCCCATGAAATACTACCATGAAGCCTCATACTGTGTGTGTCCCTGAAAGCCAGGCAGGAAAGGTTACACTTCAATCACCTCACGACTCAAAGCTACATACATAAGAGATATAAAGTATTTTGTAAGCAATGTCTGAATAGACTTCCTGAAATGTGACCCAAGTTTTTTTTTCTTTCAGCATCACTACTACTACTAGGGGAAAATATGTACCTGAACACTGTTAGTAACAACCCTGAAGAGTCTCTTTCTGCTCACTGATCCCAAAAATCACACAATTGGAAAGTACTGGGGGGAAATGGCATGCTTTAACTAAAAAAAATTACTTATGCTACTTTCTTGCCAATATTTTGTTATGAAGATTATGGTTAACCTTGTCTACAAAGTTCTACCATTTAAGAAGTAAAATTATCTAATGAGGAAAATGCCGGCTTGCTTTCTAAACTGTAGCCCTCATAGATACTTAGATAATAAATACTTAAACAAATACAATTTCTGAGACTAACAGGCAGTATTTGAAAAATATTTCTAACTATTCACCTCAGATAATTAGAACAGCTTTGTCCTGAAGGAAAGAAGGAGCAAGGAAATGACCACAGAAATAACTTTCACCTGGATATTTCCTCTTGCTTTTAGATGGACTAACTCAAAATTTCCAGGTACTTTGTATTTAAAGGAAAATCACTATATTTTTCAAATTAAATAAGCTCAAAGCAACTACACACTGACATGAGCAATCCATTCAGGAGAGAAAGACTTGAAGAGAGGAAATAAGACCCAGATATGAATATTGTGTAATGATGAGCAAGAGAAGTCTGTCTTAGCGGCAATAAATTTTTACAAGGCATACAGAAGTTCTACTGGAACTTTGAAAGATATTACAGAAACATAACTTTAAGGAACAAAGAAATAAAGAACAAAAGAACTCTCCCAAACCCAAAATACTGAGTTAACAAAAATCTAGCATATATTCTACTTTTAGAAAGCCATGATAATGGTCATTGCTGCCCAAACAGTGTATCTCTAAATTGGACAGTCCTGTCTGTTCTATACTTTGGTAAAAATGGCACACTAGAAGGTAAGTACCATGACTGCTTACTCTTGAAGCCCTGTAACAGTTAGTTGGTTTTGAACTACAATCAGCAGCCCAGAATTAGACATGGATAACTTCTGCATGTTTTGAGTTGTGGCCTATCTGTCAAGTGAAAAAACATCTTTAGGACTTGAAATATTAGAACTCATAGTCTGAAAAATCTGGATTATATGTATGGGAGGTTACTTGGTTTGATGCTATATAACATTTTTGAAGAGAAAATCTAGCTAATGTAGAAATGCCATAATTTATGAAATACTGCAGTGGGTTTTGTCAGTTCTGTCACTAGTCATGCAAAGTTCTGTTACCAAAGACAGCTGCAAAACATTAAGTTTTTCATGGTATCAAGCCAATGAGATGAGGCTTTGAAAAATGGAATGAATGCTTTAGAACACAAGTGTTTGGAAACCAGCTTTCCCTCCTACATTCACTCCTTACATGTGGCAAGATGTCAGTATATGCTGCATCCATACCTGAAAAGATTTCATCACTTACTTGCTTCTCAAACAAACCAACTTGGGAGAACAAACATCACATGCAGAAATAGTGTGTTTCTAACAAATCCTAATGAACACTTGATGTTAAAGGCATTATGCAACATGTGCTTTTTGCAATGCTAGCTTAAGAAATCTTCCACACATTCCTTATTAATTTTCTTAAGGGAAAGGAGGCATGGGAAGCAAGCATAATACATAAATGAGTTATTCCTAAATTTATAATAATAATTTATAATAATAATAGCTATTCCCAGTTTGGTGTGTGTCCCCACAGAAGCAGTCAAGTACTTCTGCCAAAAGGAAATGTGTCAAACCACATCCTCAATTGCCACGGTCATCTTTCACACAGGGCTGCCTCTCCCAAGAGACTGACCAGACAAGAGTTTTTTCCATAACCTATTGTAGTGTTTATAAGTTAGTTAATTAAGGCCAATTACAAGGAGAGAGAGACCCTTGATTTGTACTTAAATAGCTGTTTTATGCAGGAACCATGAAAAGACAGTAGAACTCAGCAAAATACCCTGAATTTGACCTAGACCTGCACTACTACATACATATGGAATGCTAAATTAATTAGATATAAAAATATTATGTGTGTACATATATATATTAAATATATATATAAATAATTTAAATACAATGTAGTAGCATTCCATTTTAAAATATGCAGAGACACTTCCCTGAACTGATCATAACCAATCATTTTCACAGGGGGAAAGGATGTCATAAAATCACCTGAAGTACTGAAATACTATTAGAAGTTTATGGATCAAGGCAAGTGTGTTTTGGGACTCAGAGCAGTTAGCCAGGGCTTGGAGGCAGATCTGCCTAGATCTCCTTCCCTGCAGCAAGTTCTTCAGGACAATAAACAGAAAGGCTTTCCAACTGAACAAGTGTTTTATTAGACTAACAACTAGAACGCTGAGCTTCTCAAAATTTAGAAGCTCAACACCTCGAACACACCTAAGCAGAGAACAGGTTATTATTACAAAGTAATGCCCACTCTTCTCCCCTCAATACACCCTCTGGTGTGCAGTTCTTCCAAGAAAATTCACCTCAATGGCTTTCCAAGAAGCAGCATCCTCCAGCATACAGAAGGCTTATCTTCCAATTCTCATGGAATATGCAGCTGTGGTGTGATCTTTACCACACCCTGCAGGCTAAGAATATTATGCTCTATGTCCTAGAGATGCCACTGCTCCCCCTTGTGAAGGAGTCCACCTGACCCATTAACAGCTTTTTCAAACATGCAAAACACAAGCAACAGGAGCAGAACTTTGAATGGAGACGTTCACCAGTATTTCTGAACTTGAACCTATAGTGAGTATTAAAAAATCAAAAACATATATATCCACAAAGAATGTGGAAAGATTGCTCAAAGGAAAGCACTTTTAGATACTTTTCTTTCTCTTCACTACCTGTACTAGTTTATGTTGAGTTTTAGTAAAATTTAAGAGATCATAGGGCAAGCTTACTTGACAGAGGTGGGGAGGAATTAAAACCTAATAAAATTAAAGGAGCTAGAATGCTTTTCACCCTAGGGTAAACAATAGAGACTTTGGCACTGATCTAGAGGGAAAGCACCAGCATCACATTGACACTTGTGATAACAAAAGGGCTGTGGCTCTGAGAAACAGGTCACGGATTGAGTGACTCCAGCTGTTATCTCAAGGGCATCTTCAGCATCCAGCTGTAATCTCTGTCTTACATCAGCAGTGGCTGCATCCTCAGGTGTGAAGGAGGGACAAGGCTACCACAAGATTAAGAACAGCCAGAAAACCAAATCATATTCATCGTTAGTATACTCCCTTTGAGAAGTGTAAAATGAAACATCTGTGACTTCTGAGGCACTTACAATTTGGATCAATAAGGAAAGAGAGAGGAATGATACTTGAGCTTACAATCAATGACAGAGACTCTAATTAGCTGGTAACCTTATCTGATCAAAGATCCTATTGAACAGCTGAGAAATCAGATTTGCCTCATATTAGGATCAGGCTGACAATAACTGGATTTCATTCTTTTGTACCATAACTTAGGTACATAGATTTCTACAAAAGCCATCTTATGAAGACTTGTAAGTAGTAATTTGGAATATCAGTTCTTTTGTTTGCTTCACCTCATGGACATGAAAGAGAATATAACCATTCAGATTAATTAATATAACCATTCAGGTTAATATAACTGTTCAAGACAAGGTCTCTGTCCAAATGAACCTCACCATCTTTACATGTAACTGAATCCATGAATAAAGGTGTTACAGTATCCAATCATCTCATTATTTCCTTTTCAAAATCAGACAGAAATAGGAATGAACGAACCAGATTCTAACATGTCAGAGAAGAATCAGCAAAAAAAAAAATGAAGAACACATGAAGATCTCTCTTGTAGAAAAAGAGGGAGTTAAGAGCTTCAAGACAAGTCTTGAGACTTACAGGTGTTGGGCTCACTATGAACTGCCTGGGTCTCTCAGAAACCTTCAGGTATAAATGAGAGGGGAAGGACTGATATTTCTTTTTTATAATGCCCTTCCCTTGTGCCTGTCTCCTTCTGCATGTGAAAAACATATTGACTCCCTTAGAGACATCCAGTGATGGCTTTTTTCCAGAACATATCCAGTCACTTCTTAGTTAAGGAGGCCAATCCTGCTCACACTGTTTATTTTCATCCTCAGCACAAACAGGGAGGGGCTCTTGCTGAGAGATGCCAACAAGTGCATGTCATTTGTTCTGCTCAAAGCTAAGGTTTCCCCCACCCTCCTTCCTCTGACACTGAATTCAACCAGAGACTGCTGTTACCTGTGCTCAACAACAGAAATCCTGGATCTGGGTCACCAGGCATTGCTAACAGTTTCACTTCCATGTAACTTCAGTCACTCCTTGTCAAGGAAAAAATTCGGGCACTCAAGTGAAGGCTGAATAGCTGCAGTAAACTGGAAAAATGTGCCAATTTTCTTCTGCAAAGCTTTTTCTACTTCAAAATAAATCTTACAGCCACCAAGGGCAGGCAAAGACAGACAACTTTACTGAAAGACACCTGCAGAGATACATGAATCAATTAACTTTATGCTCTTTCCAGAAAGCTTCAACACCCATTCCCCAGCTTGGTAACAATCTACTTTTCTGCCTAACTGGAAAAGGAAAGGCAAAACTGAGGGGTAGCATGGCTTATGAAAACTATTACACTTGATGCCTTTGAAATGAGCAAATGTTATTTGAACTCACTAGGAAGCACCTTGTCTCAATTTTCAAATTCCTCTCATTATTAAATGGACTTTTTCTCAACACCCTATATTACAGCAACTTTCAAAAGCTTCAGCCACAAAAGAGAAAATGTACATGCTTTGAGCAAGAAGACCAATTAGCCATTTAACATTCATATAGTCTTGTTTTAAATTTAAAAAAAAGTAAAATACTTTAAGAAAGTTGTCTTTCAATGTGGCCTATATATATATATATCTTGTATATATTCATCTCTTGACTAACAGAGAACTGCAGATCCTCTTTTCAGCAGAAAGAATGTAATAGAGAAACACAATCTGTCTTTCTAATGTACACTGAGTTTAGGATACTCAGTTAGAAACTGAGGCAAACATTCTTCTTCATCTCTTAATGTGATGGTGTGACAAATTTTAGCTGGGGAGGGGACAACCACAACAAAATCCGAACATCATACCCTTTAAGTCTACACGTCAGAAGAGGTACAGACTAATTAATAACATTGGCTTTGGATAAAAGAAGAATCTGTACAGAGAAATACTCCCCTGTTCTGCAACGACGACTGTTCTTACCCATGATATAAATGTTTTTAACTGACTTACTCAGTCAATTCCATTTTCCTGGAACAGACCCGCAAACAGTTATTAAACAATGCCATGAGCCCACTCACCTTACAAGGCATCTTTCATCTGTGTAAGACAGATCCATAAACACATTTATTTTCAAGTAAGCTGGATTTTTGACCCTAAAGGGTACAAGGCTTTAAAGTACTTCATTATTAATTCCACTTACTTTAAAAGAAAACTGAACTGCAGATTCCGGAGGGTAAACTATGAAGTGTCTTAAGGTGAAGCCAAAACCCTGAGATGTCCTCCTTAGCACAACAGTTTTAGGACCAGGCCAAGAGAAAGTTTCTTCCTCCTCCGATGGTGATATAGCTTCACTCTGCTCTTTTCCATCTTTATTTTTTGATGTCTGGAATAGAAAAAGTTATGCAGAGAAGTTTTAATTTGGATCATTGAAAAATAAGAACACAAGAGTAAGAATTCCTAAACATTACTGTACACTTGAAAATAGAGTTTCTCCCCCCCAACCAAAATAACTTGATGATCTCTAGTATTTTCAAATGTGTACACTAAAGCAACACCCTTTACACCATTGCACCTCTGGTCATACTGCACATAGAATAACATAATTAACTTAAATTTTAAATGTGGTTAGATATTAAAAAAAAAACATTCAACAATGAAAGACTAGAAGGAACCACAAGAAATGTGTACAACTTGCACGTTTTATTTGCCTTCTATTTAGAGAGAAGCATGTGACTTCCAGGGCCGCATTTCTGGCGGTGTGTATCTCGCATACACAAGTACAAAACAAAGTTCTCCTTCCCACACCATTCAGGGATGATTTTCTTGACTAGTACCTCCTCACTTAATACAAGTAAAACAGAACATGAAATTGTTTAGACTTCTCCAGTAAGACATTTTCCTCTAGTCATATCTACGACTTCACACTTGCTTTTTCCACCCTTACCTATTTCTCTGAACATTTCAGTATGCAAATTGTAAACACAGAAGTAAAAAACTCTCCTTTCCTTTTACAGTCCAACTGCAATCCTTCCTCTCTTGCAGAAAATAAGCAATCTTGGGTGGATTTTTTTTATGGATAACTTTATATACCTATGACTCAAGCAACATATTAAAATATTTATCTTCTCAGCCTTATATAAAATCTTCCATTTCAACTTTCAAAGTGAGTGCCACACCAGCACTCAAAGGCGACACAAAGAAAGCATGCAAAATCCTATGACCCTCCTCTAAAGATTCTAGTTCAACGATGCGTGAAACAAATTTAGATACCAGAGCCTATAGCCTATTCAAAGGGTATTCAAACAGAAATAATAGTCTTCTTGTCCTCCAGTAGCTCTGCTGCTGTGGCTCAGCAACTGGCTGATCCGTGTCAGAATTTACTGCTTGGTTTTCTCCCTGTCCTACTGCAAAACAATCTCTTTTGCTTCAGTCTTAGAGCTAGAATCTCAAACTGCAGTGCTGGTTGGCAAGGTGGGCTCAGCCAGCCCCAACCAACACCTACAGAGAAGACAGAGCATTTCCACTCTAACCACAACGAGAGCAACACATATTACTACAAGGAAAATATTGCAGTTCCTTGGTGAGAGTTAATCCAGCAGAACAACATTTTGCATTCGGGTATGTAAAACGCAATGCATTTGTCCACAGATGCTACAGTTTGTCCTCAGAAACCCACATCTTGCTTATTATGTCCAACAGGGAGAACCAGCAAATACTAGCAAGTACTCCAAAGACCAAACAACCCTGTTTTCAGCATGAAAAAAACATACAAACGCACACTACAGCCAAGCCAAGCAATGGAGTTGCTTCAGGAGCAAGAAAATATGGAGAAACTATCCTGTCAGCCTGCTCTTCCAAACAGCCTGGAAGAAACAGCAGCAGATTTTGGAAAGAACAGTTATAAATATCAAGGACTCTATCTCAGCCTAGTCTGTCCTCATCTATCATCTTCATTCATGTTTTAAAGTCTTAGTGTGAAACCAAGAAGACTCTGCAATTAGATGACTAATGAACAAAAAATTACCGAACACTGCAGAACTGCCAAGATGAGAGGCTTGAGTTTAAAGTTCAAACAATGCAAAGATTAGGGCAAAATTTACATAATCCTTTAGCCTAAGGATGGAGTTTGTTATTGAGGTGTTCCTAACCACTCTGTTCAGTTTCAGAACACAAGAGCATTTTATCAGTTCTGCACAAATAAATGTCGCTTTTCAGGCTTTCAATCTCAGGACACAAGCAGAAACTGGAGCCAATAAGAACATTTTGATCCTAGTAAACTGGCAAAAGAAACAGCTCCTAGTAAAAAAAATATCACTGGCCTCTAAAAAATGACAGTGATTTCCTCCATCAAGTGACTCACAGCAACCCATCCTCTTAATATTCCGGTGCAATTGTTTGTTTCTCCTCTCAGATTTTTATCCAGAATGCATGATGCAAAGTTTCAAATGATACAACAACCACAGATATTGAAAAATGTTCATAAGCAAATACCCATAGTTAGAAATAGGTAAACAGCAAGCTTGAATGTAGTACTGAAAAAAATCTCAGTCTTCAATATACTTCCATCTTTTTTTCAACAAATACCTCCTTATTTAGCCAAAAGGTAGTTTTAGCATGTGTAACAACTGATGACTATAATTTACATACAGAAGTACTGTAACTTCAGTTCAAAATACAGCCATACAAAGAACTTCAGCTTTTAGAAACAGGAGTTTCAGCACTTCAATGTAGCAAGAGAACCTCTAATTTCCTTGTAATTTCATGTAAACTTTTAGCATTCACAAGTCACTGAACTAAAAAGTTACTCATAAACCCACACTCAAATAATTATTTCTTGAAAGAGCACGCCAAAAGGGAAAGGTGAACTTCATACCAACCTTGGACCCCTGCAAGGTCTGCCAACAGGGTAACAGAAAAAGCCAGTATCAGTAATAAATGTGAGACATGTTCAGTAATAGCAACTTTCAGCCACCACTAGGAACAAGCAAGAATCTGATTTATAAAGAGAGTCAACATCTGTTGAGTAACCCTGTGACACTTCCAACCACAGCACACACACCAGAATATCCCTTGCCAGAAAAAGCTTTTAAAAGGAACAATAAAAGTTCTCAAAAACATAAACAAAACAAGGATGCAAGACAGCAAGCAAGAAACAGATGATGTTTAGCACAGGCAAGTACACACTACTGAAGGCAAAGCCCCTACACAGTTTTCCCTGCAAATCAAATATCAAGTTACAAATATGTAAGTATCTCATATCCATAAGGGAATCTGTCTTTTGGGTAGAGTCATTTGCATTACAAGGGATGAAAAATGAATGCTTCATTTTCATATAAGATCTAACAAACCAAAGATTACTGTGCCATAGCCCTTACTGAAGATCTGTATGTTTATTGCTCTATAGACTCAGTCCTCAAAATCGAAGTCAGAATGCATACAATCAAGTTCAAGGACTGAAGAATCCCAGACTACTAAAAATGATTCGAGCATCATTTCCCTGGGGAATTTTTCTTACAAGGTTTCTGCACAAAGTATCTCAAAGCATCATTTCCTGTTCTATGCAACTGCAAGGACACACAACAGATGCTTAAATGCACTGTAAAATGCATATCTTGTTTTCAATATTGTATTCAACCCTTCTTTCTGAGCAACAAAAGCATCCATGAAAAATCAGACGGCACTATAAAAAACTACATGAATCACTGGCAGCTTAACATGCAGTAACAGAATTACGGAAAATCAATAAGTAGCATTAATGTTTGTAAATAATATTATTTCAAATTAAAAGTATGTTTCAAAGCAATAGTTTCCCATTATATCAGCCTAAAATAGCAACTAAAAAAGCTAACACATCCAGTCTGCATGCTTTCTAAAGCCCCTCTAATTTTTCACCTTCTAATCAATTTACAGACCTGTACCATACAAGCTAAAAATCCTTACATGACAGTTGTAGGCAATTGAAGCTATGAAGAACAGTCGCCTTGCCTTGACCGTCTAAACAGACAAACAGGCATGGTCTAAGTTCTGAACACTGTCTTCATAGGTGAAAAATTGTGAACACAAGAAATAATTGATATATTGTACTATCTATTCTGGAAAAATCATTCAAGCCCTTTTAAAGTTGGTATGAGCAATCAATTTCTATCTTTATTTTGTGTTCAGTACCCAAATTCAAAATTATTGCTGAAGAAATGGGGCTGTCATGCAGATTTGCTATCTTTTTAAATTATTTTGGTTTATGTGTTTTTACCATACAGAATGTTTCACAAATAAATTATGTAAATAAAGTCTCATTGTAGAGGTAAACAAACAACAAAAAAACAAAACAAAACAAACAATTCCCAAACCAACCAAACAACCTCCCCCACCACCAGACCCTCCAGGGGACTTATCTATCAGTACCTCAGTCATAACATGGAGACTGCCTGTGCTAAGCAGCACCTGCTTCAGCTGCACTTAACAAATATTCAACTTTTTTCTACCAAGCAAAGTGGTACCTGATATAGCAGTTCAGCTAGACAGATACATGCTGAATAGAAAATAAGCTGATGATTTCATTGATCCAACAGCTATCATATGATTTTTAGGGCTTTTCAGTAACTACTGACGTAAGCCAGAGCAAAAAACTATAGTTATTAATCCCTGAAATCTTCCTGAGACACTGACAGGATATTCCAAATGCTCTAATAATAGCTGGACTCACTTGAAAACAGGGCTATTTCTCGTATAGGGTCATCTGCTTTCCCCGGTTTTTGTACCCAGTTGCTATCACTTAGCTAACTGCCCTGTTAAGTATCTGCTACTGGAGAGAAGAAGGCTTTTCTAGAACAGTCTGGCCTTATTTTAATGTGACAATGAAATAGGCTCTTTAAAAAAGCTAACAAAGACGAAATAGAAAGGTCTTTTCTGCCTAAGACTACAGAATGCGTAGGAAAAAACCTGCCTATAAGACAGCCATATAAAAGATTATACAACCTTTTCTGAGATACATTATCTCCATCTCATTTGCAGCATAGGAAAGCATATCCAGCACACAAAGACAGATGGTATTTTATCTTAATAGCACCTGAGAAGCAGGATCACTCACACAAGGTGTAAACTGAGTCTTTTTCTTTCAGTTCTCAAGCCAATAAAGCAAAATTTCAGCGGAAATTAATTCCACATTTATAAAGCTAAATACCATGTTCATGTACTGAAACAGTCTAAAGATGTAGCAAGGTAATTTCTAATGTCTTTAGATCAAACTGGAATGCACAAACAGCATCTTATACAGAAGTTATTCCCAGTTGAAGAAAAGCAATTACTGACACAAAGGTGACATTTTAAGTAAATCCATCTTCCAGATATTCAGAACACAGCCCTGTTCTCATAACAATTAAATTAGTTCCATCACTTTTAGCCTCGGGAAATACAATTCTTTCTTACTGAAAAAAATCATTGCAAAGAGACCAGCAGGAAAACTGGAACACAGAAAACCCCAAACCCAAATCATTTTAGGCCTCTGTGTCCAATACCCACTTTTCCAAACTTCTGACTGTTATGTTTACCAAAACTTGTAATCTTGCCCTGAATAGGTAGGATGTTGACAGAGACAGAAATTCAGGCAGGAAATACAACCTGTCAGTTTATATACTGACAGTGTCCTTCCCTCAAAGAAGTGTTTCATCATTTTATGTCCTTGAAAGATGGCTACAGAGTGTAATCAACAATATTCTCCAAATCCACATGGATGGTCAGAAATCAGTCTGCCAAACTGGTGAGATATGAGGAAACCTATAAAAATCCTCAATGTAAGATTGTGGATGGTGACTGACACCATAAAAAAGGCAGAAAGCAAGAGAAAGCAAGAGAGGCAAAAAAAAAAAAAAAAAAAAAAAAAAAAAAAAAAAAAAAAAAAAACCTGAGAAAAACACCAATTGAATATTTAACAGCTGTACATGCTAGACTCGTTATAAAACTCTCAGCTGAATTCCAAAGATGCTTGCAGCAGTGCATGCATAATACCAAAGCTGTCCTGTCTTTACTAACATCAGAATTAGTGCGCACAGTTAATTAAAAAATATCCCAAATGTTTCAGTATTTTTAGTGTCAAACTGGAGCATTCATTTTTGCATGCTACTCCAGTGTCACCCATCACACTAAACAAGCAACAAGGTTAAAAAAAAAAACTAAGAATGTTTAATTTATGTATAGATTTAAGCTGATGGCAGATAAATAACAAACAATAATTAACTGTTCCTAGCTACATGCTCTACCTACTTCAATCCAAAAATGCATTCTTTTTTATGTCTACCTTTCGGAAATACAAACTTTACTTGGGCATGGCTGAACGTAATCAATGCCTGTCAAAGTGAATCCTGCCAAGTAGAAATAAATCACTGTAAGTTAAAAATAAAAGTTTACCTCTATCCAATAATGAGCTGAACTCTCAACATACAACTAAAATGCAATACAGATTCACAGCACAATATACCCAGCCTAACAGTATCAACCATAGATTTATGTGATTGCTGACATTTACTATGTGCTGATACACAGCAGTGAAATTAGTTCACTCCACTGAGAAAGCTTTTATCTACAGAGTGCACTGTACAAGTGTTCCCCAAACAGAAAAATCAGACAGTTTGAGACAGTGATGTACTGAAGCACAGAAGAATTTCTTACTCCAGATAACTCAGGATTCCTCTTTGCAGAATGGGCCACAGGGAAATGGATCCCACTCAACAGATCTCTGACTGGTAGCAAGACCCTCAGAGCATGAGACAGAAGATGTTTGTCTCCATCCTGGCCACTTCAGTGCTATATATTTAAGAAAGCTGCAGGAAGGACTTGGTTGCTCAGTGCTTGTAACTGCTGAGTCTGTTTTCAGTAGTTACCAAGAGGAGGCTGCCTTGTTCTGAAGCACCTGAAACTGGAAATGCAGATGTAAACAAACCCTCAAAGCTCTGAAGATCAAACCGCTACAGAACCACACTCACCACAAGACAAGATGTGTAGATAAACACAGCCTGAGTCCACACACATAAACCCATCAGTAGATAGCATTAACAGAGACAGATAAAGCTGGTCTAGTCAGAGACCTCCCTCTGGGGTCACAGCTGTCTGGTTTTGGAACTGGGGCCACAGCTCTTCCATGCAACAGTGCTTTGTGAAGTGGTGGGGGGGAGAGGGAAGAAAAAATACAAGAGTTCCCAGAGGAAGACTTCAACTTCCAAACTCAGAGAAAGCGTCAGCACTCAGAATCACCAGGGTCCCCCCTTCATCTCTTATCAGGCAAGTGTAATAATGCATGAAGCACAGGATATTTGCTGAGACACCCTAACACTTCTCTTGTATTGCTGCTGAGTGGGATGCACTAACTGAGAAGGGTAATAGAGGCAAACAAACTGAAGAATTCAACTACCACTACAACAAGTTGCAAATCCTTTATGACTACAAGAGGAGACTTCTACAACAATTAATGGTTCAATATCCAACAACAGGAAAACAGGAACAGGTTATTAGTGATCACAGTAAGACTAAGGGGAAGACAGGCAATGCCATTCCTCCTGTTTGCTGCTCACCTGGGTTGGAGAGGTGGGACTCAAGCAGCCACCAGCAACAGGAAGGTGGTCTCCATGAGCAGCTCTCCCTCTCTTAGCCCCCTCATGGGTCTTGCAGAGACCCACCATGAGCCATTTCAGACCAAAGAAAGGCAATAAAGATGTGAGCATCACTTGATGGAGTGACCACAGGTCTAAGTGTGTCCCTCACAGGAGCTCACCTCTTATCACTTTAATACTCCATTATGGCACTAAGCCTGGGTCCTTTTTGGTGGACTAACCAAACTGAATTCAGGAATGTGTTAGGACATAATCCTGGGAACAAACCTACCTGTCTTTCAGGACTCTGAATCTCACTCAGATGAAATAGAAGCTGGTACCATTCAGTAACAAAGGCAGCGGCTACCTGCAGCAGAGGTTAGTGAGGACACCAAACTTTGAGGTCCATCTCAGGACTCCATACTCTAATTCAATAAAATACATAAATCATATCCTCAAACCAAGACCAGGTAAGGAGAAAGGCAACTGAGATGGCAATACATGACTACTCCCAGTGTATGAAGTAAGTGGGAAATCTGCGACCTTTCAAAACCAAAGCATCTGTGCCAGCATGGCAGATGGCTGGGAGGCACAGGGAAGGAAACATAGAATTCTGTCAAGCACCACGCAGGCTTACAGAGCTGGCTTGGGCTTGGAAGCAGGACAGAGGGATACATGTTTCTGTGTACTTGTCTACTTCTGTACTTCTAGCATTGTAGTAAACAAAGTCATTCAAAGGAGAAACTATTTTCAAGATAAAAGATTTCACTTCTCATAAAGGTCTAGGCATACACAGAAAACAGACAGTAAAAACCTCCATGTGTTCATGTTATTACAAAGCTCAAACTTGCCTTACTGCACTCTATTGTTCATGAAAGGCAGCTCTATAAAGCAGTTGGTGCTAATGTCAGTCTCATCACTACTCCACAAGACCTAAAAAGCAAAGCTGAAGGCTATCTACAGCAAGGATGATCTCAAAAACGTCCCCTCCCATGTGTCTGGTCAACTGAAAATTTTTCAGTTCACTTGGCTCTGGATTAAAAACAGTAACACCCTGTAAAAATAAACATAATGTTTGTTATCTACACCCCAAGTGGTTCTGCAAACTGAGCCTAGCTAGACATACTTGCTTGAAGGAAAGCAGCTTTCAGCTTCCCAGGCCAGGTGAGATTGAGAAAGAGTCCTTCTACTTCGAAGTAAAGAAAATTCCAACTTACTAAGTCTGCCTAGACTTAAAGTAACTTTTTTTCTTTTGCTACACAGCACAAGCTCTGGTTTTCTCATACTATAGTTCTGATAGCTGGACCTTTTGAACAATGCTCTTAACTTCACCAAAACCAAGATCATGTCTAGTATGACTAGTGCTCCACCACTTTTTAAACAGGATTTCTCCGCACTTAGCCCCTAACCCCTGAATTATCCACAAACAAACAAACTAGCTTCTCAGATCTCCCTTTAAACTCTACATACTACCAAGTTTAGCATATTTCAATTCATTAATCTATCCTATGTCTATTTTAGTTTTATATACATACATACTCAAAAAATATACTGTGTTGTGTGTGTACATATATATACATACATTTGTAGTAGCTTGTACACATCCAAAAAGTGTACTAATTGACGGGGATTCTTTGCAAAGCTAATTAAGTGCACTTCACTTCAAATAATAATTTATACTGCCACAGAGTATAAACAGCCCATTTCAAGCAACAGCACTAAGACACAGAGTAACAAGTATATAATGAAAAGCTTCACAGGACAGAGATGCAAACTATTTTCACTATGTGTTTTGTTTGTATTTTGAATTTTGTTATTCATAACAACAAACAGAGTTCATAATATTAAATTTAGTCAGAAAAACATTAACAACAAAGAGAAACTGAGAGCTTCCTTGTTTTCTTACAGACCCATTAGCAAAAGCCTCCCCTCTTAACAGCTACATCCTTAAACTGGAAAGAAAGGAAACATCTGCGGGGCTGGTAGCTAGCACAACAGCAAAATATCATGTGATCTTAATTTAGCTAAAGTGAAAATCTTCCTTCTCTGCTTGTTCTGTCATTGCTGTCATCTGGAAATATCAGAGACAGGAGACAAAGAAAGCATACTTCTGCTCCTCAGCATGGAAGAAATGTTTTGAGGTTACTCCATGCAAGATAAAATAATCTTCTCAGCAGTCTGACAGAAGTGGTAAGAGCACCTTGCACAGTCACCAGCTGTGAAGAGCTGCCTTATAATGCCTCTTTCAACCTATAGGACTTTTTTCAGATCCAAGACTATGAGCTGTCCCATGACCCACTCTGCTTCCTACAAACGGGGAGAGGACAATAAGAAATGCCACCTCTGTCCCCATCTAAGTACACTACTGCAAAAATAGGAATGGACTTTAAATGAAGTTTGTACTCTTTTTGCTTTCTAGAATAACCCAGGCTTAACCAAACACACAAGATACCAGATAGTTTCCACTACACTTCCGCCACAGTACAACCACAAACGTATTTGCATGTGAAATTGCTTTGCAGAAGCCTTCAAGAAAACCAAAACCACTGCACAATGGAAAATAACCAAAACCACCTGCACAGACCCCACTTTAATAACCTGATGCTCCACACTTGAAACTAATCTGTAGGAAAACCTACAGATTTCCTTCCCTTCTTAGTGTTTTTCTCCACTGTAGCCAGAGACAATGTCTCGGATCAAAAAATTATTAACTCTACAAGGGACAAAGTTAAAGTTGACCAAACCACTCAAGAGAACAACCACTTTTCCACAGCTTCTTTGTCCCTGTGGCAAACCTCTGTGTTGACTAGGCTACTCCAGGATTCAGCTACAATACTGAGTAAGGGCTTTACTGCTTTTGGGCTGAGCAGTGGGAAAGTGCATCCCCATACCTGCTCTCTACTGAATGTAAGCTTGAGGCCGACCTTCTCTTACTGAAACTACTGAACTTTTCAACATAAACAGAATATGCTTGTTCATGTTCTAAAAACAAGAAAATGAGTCATTTAGAGACCAGACACATCACTTCATCTGCATAAATGCATCATTGTACCTGCTGGTAATTCAAGCTGTTAAGGCTTAAGCTCATTCAATACTGCACTACAGCAGCTCTACTTGGGATTTTATTTCATGTATATCAGAAAACTCTCTTGACCTGCCCAAAGCCAAACAGAAGGTTGTTATTCCAGAATTTGACTCCGTTTGCTGAAGAATTGCGTAGCCATATGGGGGGAGTTTTAAGAACAACTGCGTGGATCAAGGCTAAAAAACATCACAGGAATTTTAACATGGTTCAAAACACCACAAAAAAGACCAGTGTGCCAAGATTCTTTACCTCCCCACATATGCAGCTTCCCTTCTCAAAAATAACCTCTTAATAAATCTACATACAGCTTGAGATACTCAGTGTTAAAGCTTTCTAATACAGTGACTTATTAATAAACTCCTGCAAACTCACCACTTAAAAACAATCCTGGTCCTGTGTTTCACGACATTTAACTTCAACATTCTTTATAATGTGCAAATCAACACACTCTTATGTTTCAAAGCCCTAAACTTGGAAGTGAAAAGGTTTGTCCATTGTAAAGCAAAATAAAATAAAATTACCATACACAGATGCAAAGCCACATATCCAAACACCAAATTAAATTATGACCGACCTCTAAATTTGTAATCAACTGTGCATATATAACAGAGGAAAAAAAACACGGCTTTTTTCAGTGAATAACTTCTTTTACAAAGATACAATGCACAGGAAAACACTTAAAAAAGGAGTGTGAAGTCATTAACCTGATAAAATACATTAAATCTTTATGCTCAGAGATGTCACTAAGAAGATACAGAAGAGAAAGCTGTCCACAGGATTTTCAGCTTAACTGCAAATCCAAAAGCTTCTGAATATTAACTTATGACATGATCATATGTGACCTGCATATATTTTCTCACAGTTTGCATTGTGTATGTCAGTAAGAACAGTTGATATAGGTAACTAAACCCACATTTGTTTCTCTGTCTGGACGTTGGAGTGGGGAGGGAGTGCTTATTTAAGACCTACTTGTCTTTGCATGCCTATTATTGTGGCTTGAATTGCTCACTGTTGCCAAGTTATTTCCCTGTACTTCTGGACATTACAAAACGTTTCTCCAGCAATGTGAATTTCCACAATGAGTTAAGTCACCAGCTGTTTCATTAAATGATTTTACACATTTTGCTTAAACTGAAAACAGCAAACCCTGCACTGCTACCAGACAGATTTTTATCATATTGCCTCCCTCCCTCTCCAAAGCAGCAGATGAACAGAAGAGCACAGTAAGATAACAAATATCACATTTCAAAACCATTATCAGCTGCAAATATCTCAGAAGAAATGCAGACACCTTCGTTATTTCATCCTCCAAGTGACACATTTGGAAGACGGAAAAGCATTTTTAATGTTAATTGAGATTCTCTGGAGGAAGGGAAATAGCTGCAGTGCAGCAGCTGCTGCAGTACTGCTGCGTTCTGGGGCTTAAAGGAAGGTGAGAAAGACGAGAGCCGGGCTTGCACCGCAACATTGTATTCTCACACCCTGCCTGCAATAATGAACTCCAGCTAAAAGAACAGAAATCAGACACCTTGGCTGCTAGGTCACCACTTAAAAACAAACGTTCATGTACATCAAAATAGTCTTTGATGAGAAGGTTTCTCCAAGACGAACAACTGCAATGATGAGGCCCACCCTGTGCAGTGAAATTTGACCAACTGGTAGTCTATAGAACTTGCAAAATACTTACCCCCCCTGGCTGAAAAACCCAAGATTTAAGTATTTACATGGCTGAAAGAACATTATCATTATTTTTAAAGGCTAGGGTACAGCAGTAAGATAAAAGAAGTTTGATGCAGTTCATCAAAGAACCAATGAGAACACGACCTGAGAAGAGCTGATCTGCTCTCCTCAAACTAACAGAAGTCTGCTCAGAGCACAGTGCTGACCTATGCTCTGTGCTGGTAAGAAGACAACCTACACTCAATTTGTAGTCTGCTATCTATCTATCTCCTATCTAACACATGAAAGAAAGGCATTTGTGATAAAAGGAGGGAAAAACCCCAAAAGTACTGTATCACCTACTTTATATTACCTACCAGTACTTCCAACCATCTGAAGCAGTGGTATTTATTGTTTTAGGCATACTTGCTCTACTGCATCTCATCATGGCCAGAAGGTCAACTGACATACCAGGCATCTCCAGAGTCTGCTCACGTGCTGGAGACTCACAAAGGACATCCTTACAAGGACAGAGGGAGTAGTTCCTATTGCATCTTACTAAGGATGAGCCTAGTTCATAGGTTATGAGGAAAAATATTACCTAGCTCTTCCATACATTCATTGAGGAACTCCTCTCGAATCACAGCTAGCATGCTAAGTTACGATTCCAAGACTACAACTCCATAAACACCAGACTACCATACAAAAAAAAAAAAAAAAAAAGAGCCTTAACTTTTTAAGGCACTCTCGTCCTCTCTTTTTTCCTCTGTAAGAAAAAACACTAACAATTCCTGGCTTAATAAGACCTGACTGTATTAAAAATAGGATTAATCATCTATGATGCTGTCAGGGCAGTCTGGATAAAGTACAACTATAAATTTGCACGTAAAGCTGTATTTACCAAGGTCCTGATAGGATACAAACGTTTTACCTACTACTCTGCTTCACTAATTCTACATTTCCAGTCACGCTGAAGGTCTGAATTGCTGGTAAGACTATCACACTTGAATTTACCCCCCATGTCCCACAAGACAGCTGTCACAGACAACATATGCAAGAAGCAAGACACTTTGGTACTTTGCAATAACCTATTTTAAGAAATATTTTTAACACAGGTAGTGCAGCTCCCCCATGAACAAAAAGTAAATGATGAAAAACTGCAAGCAATCAAGTTTATTGTCACTGAAGGCTCCTGAGTAATTATTTATGCATCACCATGTGATAGCCATCAATCCCATCCAATGTTTGGACTAAAAACTGTAATTCACTGATGCCAGCAGAACTTCACTGATTTACATCACAGAACGATTTTATTAAGGGTTTTTGTTTTAGTATGAAACACTGCATATCCTTTGAAGACATTCTAATACACATAACAGCTTGCTGTATCTGTGCTTTGCACAGAGTGCAAAGGGCAACTGTGCCCAGGCATAGTAACTTTGATGTCACACTATGAAAATACTTTGTCTAAAATTTAAACCACCATGCATAGACAGAATATCCCTGCTATTTCTTACTTGCTTGCTTCCTGTTTTAAAAACTAAGCTTTGGGAAATATATGCTGCACAGCCAGGGGAGTGGGTGGTGAACAATAAAAACAAAAGAAATTCTTAGAATAACTGCAACTTAACTTGAGATATTATTAGTGACACAAACTTGAGAGGTCACCCATCTGCTTTCTCACCAGCAGCCTGCTTGGGCACTGTGAGGTGGGAAAGGAGGAGAACAGCACTGCTATGTGGAGCACAGAGCACCTCTCCCCAGGCCTGGCAGCTTCCACTTCTGCCATGGCATTTCAGTGCAGCAGGAACAGAGTAGCTGCACTGTAACATCCCATAAACTAACTTCCAGCTTCATTTCAAAGGAAAGTATCAGCAGCAGTTCATTAAATTGTATAGTCTACAGAGGCTGGACTTCAGTTCAAGTAAACAAAACAACCCCAAACACACATAACAATTGCATAGTCTATATAAAATCTAGCAAGATCAAATAGTTCTGTAACATTACTACTTTGAGTATGCAATTAATTCAGGGTATACTGGTCTAAAGTTTGTTTCTTCTTTCCATATTGGTAAAAAACAGTTTTAAGATTATGTGAGCCCTGTTCTGCATTGGGGTGAGGGGTTTTTCATGTTTTTTTGTTTGGGTTTTTTATTTGTTTGTTTGGATGGGGATTTTTTTGGAGGGGGAAGTGCTTGGGGTTTGGTTTTGGGGTGGGGGGGTAGTGTTTTGAGGTTTTTAAAACTTTTCAATATGCTCAAAAAACAATTCTCTTTTCCCTTCCCTCTAATTATATCAAATGCACTTTAAAACTTTGCAGAACTGCCCACATCCTAAGCCTTTTCTTATTTCTTCCTGATTTCTGTGAAGCATGGAAGCAATTGTCATATTGCATTTGACGGGACAGATGAATTCCTACACATATGTAAACAAACTAGAGCAAACAGTTGGGCATCTGTAAAAATTAAAAGTTTAAGAGAATGCATCATGTTTCTTCTGTTTTTTCAAGTTCAACAGAAGATACTTTTAACCTGTCACATTAAGTAGGTTACTTGAAAAACACACACACCATCAATCAGGTTTTGCACCATTAACAAAAGAACTAAAACAATACCCACAAACAAATCAAAACCAAACCACCATCACCTAGCAGTGTATTTTCCTGATTAAGAAGCTTTAGTACAGATGTGACACACAGGGGTCATAGGCATTTTTAAATGGCAGATTATTTCAAATGACCTCTATATGTAGAGTAGAAAAAAAATTCCAATCACCTGTCTCTAGTAACTGTACTGAAACTGCAGTTTTATAAGGAGGGCTTACCTTCTCCTTACACCAAATAAAAATTAAATAAATTTTCTTCAGTGACTGGCTGAATGTTATATGAGAAATACAGGCAATACCTAGAGTAACTTTAAAGTAGTATAACAACTGCATACAATATTTAAAAACCTTTAGTATGTGGATTCTATTTTAAAACATTTTCATTCAGAATCCAGGCATTTTTGCTAGTTTGGGTTTTGTTCCCTCTGATTCTACAGCAAGGCAGTGAATTAGAATTATATCTGTCCATATTAAGAACTGAATAGCATTTTGTGATTTATTTAATTCTGTATATTTTTTCTAAAAAGGTAACAACCTCCCCCTCACACTTTTTAAAATCCTATTCATGATCAAGTATTTTGAAATAGCCAGGATGCTCAGTCTTTTTAAAGCAGGAAAACAAATCAGCTTTATATTTATTAACAACTTTGTTTGTCTTGGCATATCTCCCCCTTCCTGTATGTGATATTTATCTTTTTGTGCAATTCATTAAACAAAACCCCTCAAAGCATAAGACTCTAAAGAGAACAAACTAAAGTACTCAAAGTGTTAAAAAAGGCAATTACATAGTCAAACCATACTTTGTATGCTTACTAACTCTAGAAAACTCCCTAGTAAATAAATAGCAGCATTTCCAATAGTTCATCCTCAGTAAGAGTGGGGGTGGGGAGAAGAGATCAACCGGAGCCTTTCTGTTCTCCCCTTATACTAAATCATATAATCATCTTGTATGTAAGGATAAGCAAACAACAAACCTGATCACTCCAGGCACAGTACAGGTTACATATGAAACTCCAGTTGTGGTTGATCATGCAGTCCAAAATCCTGAACTGGGCCATTGCTGTAGTGCAGAGTGCTGCTGTGCTCTGACTCAGCTTTTGTCCGGGTGATCCTCGAGGATATGAGAGCTATGCAGCAACGACATTCAGGAACAAGGACTTTCCTTCCTGTTCAGTCTCCCTTCCCACCCCAACTATGTGTCAAGTCAACAAGATAAATTGACAGAATTGCGTAACATTCTTCAAAATAATACTTCCGAAGCTGACAAATTATGCATTCTTGGGAATATATGGGAAATAAGAACATCCTAAGAAACCACACTAAAGCAAACAGAAAGGCACTCTCAAACTGAGCTTGTTCTTTTCCTTACTCCTTTCATTTCCGCTCCTGCTGAAATCACTCTAAATATAAACAATTTAGTGTCATAATTCTTATCATATGAATCTTAAAACTTCCTTAGGCACAGTTGTGATGATGGCTCCCCATATTATACATGAGATTCAAAAGCTTAGGATACCTCTTTTTAAACAGCACAACACAAGCAACTTTTCAAAGCTAGGAGAATATCCCAGTATTCATAAAAATTATATAGGTTTATCTACTTTGTACTCTTAAACAGCAGACTTCTCTTTTAAATCTGTAAAAGTACTGTTAGCATTGCACAGAAATGCTGGCAGCCTTCTGTAGTGAAGGATGACAATTCTATAGGTCAGGGCTGCATCACCAGAGGGATCCTGAGAAACTGAAGAAATACTGGAAAAGTTCCTTCCTTCCTTCCTTCCTGTATTAAGTTTTTTGCAATCTGCAAACAACAATCCTATTTTAGCATGAACCTCACTTACGGTATCTTGACTGCTTACCTAACATTCTCATTCCAAAGTGGGATTCAGAAATACAGGAAATGTGTTTCTGCAGAAACACACACATTTTATCTGGTGACTACATGAACTATTAGACTAGTCACAGAACCAACTTAGAATAACCTGCAGTTTAAATTATACAATTATCTAACAACATCTGTGAGATGCAAGAGACAGAAAATTGTCTTGGGAAAAGATGGAGGAGAAGCTACGGGAACAAGTGGCCAATTCACCCTTTGGTTCAGTAATGGCCAAACGACTGAAAAGACTTCAAATGTCAAAGCAAATGTGTTCTATAAAAGCAGTCTGAAATAAAACAAACTCGTACATGAGAGTCAAACAAATGGTGTGGCCGAAGAGCAGCTCTAACTTTGAGACAGTTATACAAATAAGGCCTCATTTGTTCTAACCAAACCAAATAAAAAAAAATCTTGTTCCAATTTCTCATCCAAAGAACCCTGGAAATTAATACCAGAGTCCAAGCCAACCTCTTCCCTTCTTGCCAATGTGATTAGTCTGAAAACTTCCAAGACCCTGTTGTGTAAAAAAAAAAAAAAAAAAAAAACAAACTATTCTGGTTCATTTTAAGATAAATATGGCAGGAGATTCTCTATTATCTTTACAACACCTAATTGTGCAAAAGGGAGAACAGCAGTACCAATGCAATACAGCACAAAATGAATGTGTTCTCAGGTGAAAAAAAAAAAAAATAGAACAATAACATCTCAAGTTGGATGATCTGTAACGAAGCAGGCAGGGCTGACAGGACATGTGGCTGGAAGAAATGTCCTGCTTAGCAACTATTACTAGGTGGAACAGATACACTTCCTCACAAGAGACACCATTAACTATCCAAGCTTGAGAAATCTTGGAGAGGATGTCTGGAAAGGTCTTATGGAGCAGGGGGTTACTGCAGAGATGCCAGAGCAGACTGAGGCAGTGAAGTCCCCAGGACAGCAATGCTGGAACGAGGAAGGACCCGGCACCCTGCAGGACTGGCAGCAGGGATGCTGGCAGAGTGTGTGGGGCAGCCTACACATGGCTGGAAAAGCAGCCAGCTGCACATTTGTTAGACTGTGGAAAAATGCTGTCACCAACTAAATAAGGCAGAGGGAAGAGGGAAAGCAAATCTGGAAAATTAAGAAAAGACCATTGTTACTAAAATCAACATCAACCAAGTTCTTCTTAAAAAGTATTTAAGTAAAATTTTGCAGTGATTTGTTTTATGCTCAATTATCTACTTTTAGATTCATCAAATATCACTCCATACTTATTTCCTATAAAATTTATTTATAGGAAATTTATTTTATTTCCATATTTACTTCCTATGAAGTACTCAACCTCCTAATAAAGTATTCAACATATTATATGAAGCATCTCCAGCTGTATAGTTATTATTAAAAAAACAGTCATTACAACTCAGAATCAAATTTGTGTAACTCTTTCCATAAAGTCAGCAGCCATTATTTACCCATTACTTTCAATTCAATTTCAAATCTGTTTCAAGGAAATCCTAAACCCATTTTTTATCTTCTACAATCTGGACAGTGCTTATACACCACTGCAGTTTATGTAGAAGTGTTTAAATACTGCAGATAAAAACATAAATAGCAATAGAGAGCAGTAGGAGAACATTTTCAGAAACAGTCAGTCTTCGCCTGTCAGCTGCTGGCAAAGGTTAGTATTGAAATGCTTGTAAATTCCAGTAGGCACAAGAATGAGCTGAGGACAAAAGTTGTTTCAAGCTTGAGTCTTTACTGAGGTGCCTCAGGTAAAACGAGTTCACAAACTGCAGCAAGAGCAGCATCTTCAACAGTAAATCACAGTTTTTGCTTAAAATGGACTGTCTCAAAGTTTTTCTCCAAGTCAGTCTTTATACTTGTAAATTTGAATCTGCGTTACTGAAAACTGTTTCTGATCATCATCAGCCAGTTTGATAACTGCCCTCATTTACAAGAGATAGATCTCCTTCCTGGCATGATGTTAAATCAAATTCCACTAGGTCAGCACTTCCCTGTTCTAACCTTATTTTCTTTACTGTTAGCATGTTTTTGGGAGACCATTTTTAATCCTCCTAAGCATAGTTACTATGTATGAAACTTCCTCAAAAGAGGCATAAAATCAAGATAGGACTTCCCTTTTTGCCTTCAACATTCAAGTTACCAAGGCCTTTCTTCAAAAAGTTTAATGAAGCAAAATTGAAATAATTTTTGTTATAAACATTAAACTTTTTTAAAGTCTTGAAAGCAAAGCTTACACACTGAATTTTCAACTTGGAGGTCAACAGAGCATTTAAAGATGCACCCATGGCATAACTAGAGAATGACACACAATATATATCAACATTAGCAGGCACCAGAGGACTCACTGTCCAGAGACAACGCGAGTCCAGCACCCAACTGCCCAGAGAGCTCCTTATACACTGAGCTTCAACTGAAAAATAGATGATGATGACATCCAGGTTTTGAAGTTCTACCACTGGTCAGCTTTCCACCTCTTCAAATGAGGAAGGAACCCCTAAGAATTTTGAGAACACAAAGAAATTGAACCTCAATTACGCAATTTATTAAATAAAAAAATCAAGAGCCTATCCAATGTCCTCTCACATCTGTTGCTAAGTCAATTGCTCTCTCCTGCTGTTAAAAACCAGTTTTAAGATCTCAGTATTTTGAGGTAACTAAACTAAACTAAAAACAGCTCATAAACAACTTCCTCAACTCTTTCAGAACTCTCCATCTTTGTAAGCAGATTCTAGAAGGTTAAAAAGGAACAGTAGAAAAGAGGCACAATTGTGTAAAACTGTGCCCCTCAGTGCCCTCTCTAGACTTTTCTCTAAAAACTGCAGTGAGCTTTTTGAAACAGAAACAGCTCATATTCACAGAAAGGAAGGGCTTCCATTTCCCTAAAGCTCTGGATAATTTTTCTACATGAGTAAATGTACAAACCATACACAAGGGTCAGCACATGGTGTACCAGAAAGATGCTGTTCAGAACTTGCAACAATTCTTTGAAAGAGTAAATCCTTTACCAATGAAGTGTAGACTGACAATGATGATGGTGAAGCTCCGGTGAAAATCTGAGGGGTTTTTGGCAAATGAAATTGAGAAATGCACAAGAGAAAAAAAAGGAAAAATGTGTCTGAAGAAAAGGCATTTTCCTTGCTCAGGTCACAAAGACTGACAAGGAAAAAAGTTCCTACAAACCAAGTCAACAGCAGGAAAAGGTTGAAATATGATTCCATTCTGAGTTCTTTCCTATCATTGAAATTGTTACAAAAACCTATGAACATTAAAAAAAAAAAGGAAGAAACAGTAAATACAAACCCCATCTCTCCACAGTGGAAAAAAAAATACCTGGAGTGTTTCCTTCCCTCCATAACTACTCCTTTTTAAGATGTAACACAGTTCATAGAATTAGAAACACAAGAAAACCTTAGGGGGAAAAATGCAGGATACAACAGGTGGCACAGTACCATTTCAGGCTGTTTAACCCATGCAGACTAGCCTGCTACAATTCTACTTGTATTTTAGTCAAAAACCTGAGAAATTAAGGGAGTACACAAGACACATCACTTCTTCAGAAACTAAGAGCAAAAGAAAATAACTGAAATTAGCACAACTGTCATTTTTCTTCTGCATAAATGCAACTTGTAATTTATCAATGTATAAGCTCATTAGATGAATTCAGCAATGTATTTTATGATGCATTTTGTAAACGCATCATTCCATCACACTGTGAACAAATTCATCGTATCTAAATCATATAATGAAAGTTGTTCTAGTAATTGTTTCAAAAGCTCATGTGGTGAGGTACTCGTCGCTTTGGTTGCCTAATTCTTCAAAAATTCTCCTCCATCCACTCTCAAGACAACTCCACCATCATGTTTGCTCCCGAGAAGGACATGCTATAGCAGGACTGATTTGTCAAGTGTCAGTTTGAGTCACAACATAGAAAAGTCCTTTTCTCTTGAGCAATCAGTTCAGTTCACCAGTTAAGCTCAAGTGGTGCCTATTTCCTTGGATGTTAGCCATAGTTATTTTCAGTAGACTAGTCCTGTTTCCTTTCTTTAACCAACTTCTAGCATTTCCTTTTCTTTATCTGAGAAATTCAGCCACAGATCTCTCTGTTTCAGCAAAAAATCAACATCCAAACAAAACCTGACTTTTTACTAGCTTTAGCTATAGGAAAGTATCATTTTGCATGTCACCCCATAAAAATGAATATACTGGATATAAAACAGGATCTGATTCCTCAAGTTGCATTCTAGTAAAGCAGCTGGCAATCTTTAGAAACTGGAAGCGAGCTTCTAACACTGCTCTATTTAAGAAATGCACAGCCAAGCTTACTGGGGACTGAGCAAGAAATAAAAGCCATATGTACCCTTAGGAAAAGTTTACTTCTGTCACACCATTAAGCATTTGTAACATTTACAGTGTTAATGAGATCAAACTCCTGAGAACATGTAAGTTTATTGAAGCTACCATCACTGCTACCTATAAGCTCAATGTCTCCCAAGAGCAGATCACTTGCTTTCTACCTGCACATTCCTGGATGGCAAATGTACTGCTTCTGTGGAAATTCCCGTTTGTCTAATCCAGTGTCCACACAACTATACCAGTATTGTTTCAGTGTCCACTTGCCCTCACTATCTTTAGTTTTTTATGTCAGCAGAGGATGAAAACAGCGAAGTCTAGCAAAAATGTTACAAAAGTCTATTTGTTAAATGCATTTTAAATCACATTAGTACTATTCACCTGGTTATTTTACATCATCTCCAGTCTAAGACAAAATGCAACATGACTTAATTTGAAATTTCTCTCCATGTAATTTTTCATGTCCAAGCAAAATATGGAAAAAAGATACTGTAACACTTATTCCTACCATAACGCACCACCCCTCGCCACTTCTTTGTCCCCATGAAAACAACTGTAAGATACATTACTAATTGTTTCTAGGTTATGTCTGAATCTCTTGAAAACAATGTACACACCAGCAGTGATGCAGCCATGATCAGGTTAGAAAGTAGGCAGGTCTTCTTTTTTTTCCTTTTTTTTTTTTTTTTTTTTTTTTTTTTTTTTTTTTTTTTTACCCTCAGGAATGATGGTAAAAGCATCTAAATTAAATCACATCAAATGTAATGGCTTTGGTATCAACAGCACACACATTTTCTTTTACAGAAGGCTTTTCACTTACAGTATTAGTGACCCTGTCTGAACACACATGGGTTCACAACTGGCTTGAGCATCACCATAGGAAGAATTCTAACAGGGAGTTCCTGTTGTCTTCCCATTCTTCACTACACTGCAGTGCCATATGATGAGCTTGGCTATTTTCTGATCCCAGTACAAAGCCAGAACTAAGCTACTTGCCTGCTTAAGACTGGGCTTCAGAATCCTAAAATTTCCATTGTAATAAAATAGATTCCCTACATACATTAATGCCTACAGAAAAACATAGGAAAATACAGTGTTAGCTCTGGTGATCACAGAGAAAATCCTTTCAATTTATTGGGATATTTATTCAGACAGCAAATCAATTATAATACAGTTAAGTCTTCTCAATAATCTCAATAATAAATTTAGAGATTTAGCAATCTCTAAATAGAAGGCTAGGATAAAGCTAATCAGCAATTGTGACCACACTAAAGCACCTTCACTTACAACCCAATACCATCTTATTGAGACCAGGGGGTGTTCAAAAGGCTGAACTGTTTATGTACAGTGAAATGCCTTCCTGAAAGACAACCCCAGAAAGTAACAGCTGTGTCACTCCAGATACAGTGCCAGCCTGATCAGAACACAGACATATTCCTGCTTTTTCCACATTCAGACTGTAAGAAGAGAACCAGAATTAAAAATTATTACTGTTGGTAAACACAAGACCTATTGAAATATTAGAACCTTTTCAATAAAATCCTCCTATTTCTGTTAAAATAGTAGGTTCTCAGTACTTGACTACATGGTCTACCTCAAAGCACAACTCTGATATATAGAGAATAACAGCAGAACTGTTTTTCAACACCAAGTACAAATTTTGAAGTTAACACAGCCACACCTAACTGGCAATCAGAACAGCTGAATTCTTCCTGAAGCCAGCTAAAATGAGAAAATAAAATCTTCATCAAAATATAACTACTAGAGCACATGTGAAGCAACACAAGTTTATCAGCTGGCAAAATAATCACATTTGCTTTCCCTGCCTTCCTTTTCCTTCAGCTGGGAGGCAGTCCAACAGTGGAACAAGAAAGGGACTGTACCGAGCTCTCAGTCAGAAAGGTAAGCTCCAGCTTCAGAAAGCAGAAATCTGATCTCAACTACAATAAAGAATTTCTTAACATTTATTTCACTTAACTAGTTCATTGACTGAACTGAAAACCAAAGAACAAACCTAGGAAATCAGTTTTGGCATGCTGGAAAACATATTACATAGTATTATTGATCTTATTTTTCATAGAACATCTTCATTTTGCTATTCTTAACATACAAAGTTTTTTCCATGAAAAAAAAAATATGTTTTTAACAAGTGATAACTTACCCTTAAAGATTGGCAATTTCCATAATTTTAAACTTTACCATCTGCACTATCAGAGTCAAAAAGCTTCAAACCCAGCACTAGCTCTTCAAGGTGTTAGACTTCAGAATGACAATGTGAGTTTCTTTTAGAACTGCTCTCCCAAAATTCAAGTATTGATCAGTCACTGTACATATGTCATAAAAACCCTAGAAAAAAAAACTTATGAGTGAACATTATCTTCTTTAATGCCTCCCTGTAGGTTTCCCACAGCAGCAAGAACCCTAAGCTCCTAAAGCAAACTTGTTTAAGCCTGCTGCACTCCAGCTGGTGAGGCCCATGATGCTGAACACCCTCCTTGGCCACTTCACCTCCACACTAAGAGAGATCTCAAAGTACCCTTCACAGGAGCCTTTCAAAAAGCCTTTCTCCTGTTCCCACCTGTGGTCTCAAATGTAAAATTTCGGCAGAACTCCCACATTGCCAGTGTTATGCAAATGCTACAGAGGAAAGTGCCACATAGAAACATTATTTACACTGAGTTACTCTGTGAACTCTCAAGTCCTTTGTCAGCACATTTTTTCCTGCAGATCCAAGGGCAGGGGACATAGACTCTAAGATACTGGATTACTAATTGAGCAATGTTCTTCACACCTCCACTTCTACTTGCCTTTTGCAGAAAGATAATATGGAAATATATCAGTTAACATATGCTACAAATAAAGCTACTCAGGGTTAGGTTTTCAAATCTGTCAGGCAATTTATTGTATTGATTACAGGCAACATAATGCAGCACAGAGAAGTCCTGTCCCACTCAAGCTACAGAACCCAGCAGAGAAACAAGTATCTGTCACTCCCAAGAGAAGAAGAGTTAAATAAAAACAGCTTGTTAACTAATACAGTTTGGCGACTTATGCCTAGCTTTCTCTTCTGACTGCCCCCAAATTTTGTTAACTTGCACAATGCCAGAGGCTTGTCTAGAACTTTGATGAAGCTTTCATTCCTTTTAATGAAGACAAGGTACCTCAAACAAACAACAAAATCAAACACTCCTGTTCCCTGTACATCGAGTTTACAAATAAAATTTTAGTTTAGACCCTACAACGATAGTTCCATATGCTGCATTTTCAGAGGCTTAAACTCTGGTCTTCAAAAAAAAAAACTCATAGATTAATCTCTATAATATCTAGTAATCTCTCTAAGCAATTTACATAACTGGAAGAGATTCAAAAATTCAGATTTTCCTTCAGTTTTTCCGTAATTTTTCCTATTAGGAACAAACCCAGTTTTGCATGAACGGTGTAATCAGATCAGTCAAGCGACACAATCTGAAACTAACTTTCATGACTTCCATTCTTTTTTTGTTTCATAAAATATGTGGACTTCATCAAAGCTCTTCCCCACCACTGTGCAAATTTTCACCTCTTCTCTAAAGTCTTAATTCATTCAAAGGTAGATTTACTTGAAAGATAATACCCTTCAAAAGAAGTCAACAAATGTTCCAGGGAGCTCTGGAATTCTAAGAAGGCTTAAGGTTTATTTCAGAAACAAACTAAACATATCAAGTTGCTACATGAGTAGTAGAACTGACTTCAGTCTCATACATCTTGTAACTCCCCTTCATCTTCTTTTGTCCTCTCAGATCCCCTGTAAGGGAAAGAATGGGTTTTTTGGCAGTCACACATGTGCTGACTGGCCACGACAGCTCCCCCATCTGACCTTCAGTGCAAGGTGTAACAGGGACTTGTCTTCCATCTACCTACTGAGTGGCTCTGAATTTCCAGGCACTTCATTATCTCCGAGACCTTCTTCCTGCCTTGAAATTTGACTAAAATCGACCAGGGACCTCAAGAGCAACTGCAGAGCAACTGGCAAATGGACAGACTGATGAACAAAATAAATCAGATTCAAAAATTTTATTTCTTCACTCCATTACATCACTTGCTTCTGACAATATCTTTTGCCTGAAGGAAACAAGTCTTGCATTTTCACCTGTACTGCCTTCTGCTACTTCAGCATGCAATTATACTACAGAAATGCAGATATTGTGATCTTTTTAACAAAAGTAAAAGAAGAAACTTGCAGAACCGTAAGCTAGCGCTTTTAATACATTTCAATCTTATCATGCTTGTATACATTCTTTAGGGAAAAAATATCATAACTGAAAATTATGAAACCAGTCATATCTTTGACGAAAATTATATGAGCATAGATCAAACAATAAACTTTTTTTTCTGAACAACATACATTTTCCAGTAGATTAAACTGTACTTTCCTCATTTTCTGTATGTCTTCTAGAGCTAAAGATCATTTTTTCTAGGGAGCAAGAGTTCAAATTCACAAAATACAGGCAGAACAAAGGTAGTGCTGCACTTCTCTTTACAGGGTACAGCTCCAGGTCTAAGCATCTAGTTAGGAAATTCAGAACAGTCAAATATGGACCAGGGAGACGCTAAAAGCAGCATTATGTTGAAGAAAGGAGTACATCCAAAATCCCACTTATTTTTACAGTTCAGACAACAGAACATATTTTCAGATGCAATGTGAAAAGCACTATGTAAAATTACTGCAATGCATGTCTAAATGATCAAAGGTGCAGAGAAGCCAGGTGTCCGAATTTGTCTGTATGTAACAGGCAAATTACATGTGGCATGAAAGAGACTTAATACAATACTTAATAATTCTTTCATACAGTGGAATTTAAAACCTTTTTATTTCTTAACCACAGGATAAAAGGACTTTTATGACAAAAACACACAGTATGCAAAACATCACTGTGGCACTGGCAAAGACCTGTTTTTCGTCAACTAGAAGCACTGCCCCATTACATTTACAGAGGAAGTCAATAGCTTCACCCTCTGGCCTCAACATTTCAATTACACTGTGAACCCAGGGTAATTTTTAGTGCTTACCACTAAAGGGAAATACACTGATTGCAAAAAACCACAGAACTCAACACATGTAGCTCCGCGGGGATGGTATCTAAGCAGATCTTAGTAATGATGTGTCGCTTAGAATTATGGTCCTAAACCTCACTATGCTGGTGGCACAATTCATCACTCCAAAACTCTTAGAAAAAAAGTCAGGGTATCCTCTGAAAGGTTAAGACTAAGAGAATGTTTGCTTCCCTAAATGCAGGAAGCATCTTAAAAAACAGAAGTTTGCTCATATTAGCACATTACCATTCATCAGCACAAAAAATCCAACTAATATAAGTAAGTTCTGCTTTTCCAAATGATCTCTCAAGCCTACATGGTATTTCTAGAAGTGAACAGCCTAACAGCTTACTGCTTGCCCCTTCAGTGAACCACTTCAGCCAGAGACTACTAAGAATGCCACCAGAAGTGCAGCCAGGCCTCAGAGGAGATTGGAGAAAAAACTTCCTATGACCTGGAAGGAACTGGTTTCTGAGAAATATCATCTTTGCTCAATTTGGAACAGAAAATGAATAAATAAAATGCCTCATGTGAAGTTATTCTAGAAGCAAGGAGTTATTCTGATTTAGTTTGTAGGGAGTGGAGATATATTCCCTTAATTTCTAACCCAATAAAATAATTTTGTTTTACTTTCAGCTTTCTAGATAGGAAAAAGCTCTGCAAAATCTCTTTTTGTTTTAGCTTACAAATATTTTGGGATATTTACTATTAATGAAAGGGTATAAACAGAGCCACACCAAAACTCTGACCAATAGAGTTCCACTCCACCAAGTCAAGAGCTACTCACAAGCCTATCTCCAGCCCTGCACACAAATACTCACATAACTAATGTTATTTAGAAATCAGTAGTAACATCCACTGATCTCACTAATAAATAAAGGCCAAACAAGGCAGCTGTGATACAATGGCCTCAAATCATAACTCCACCATTTCCTTCAGATTTATCATTCTTAGAAGCACACTGATCTCAAAACCATCTTTTCTACTCCTTATTCCCAAGATCTTGACACGGAGACTGCTGATTAAAAGGCTGCTGAGGTCCTCAAACTGTGAAGTCCCAGAAGTCTCCAAAGAGGAACGTTCCAGGACCTCTCATACAGCTGTTCCAATGTTCAACCACCCAAAACAGTAATTTTTTTTCTGTGTTGACCTGGAGCTTCCCTCACCACATACATTTTGTCATCCCCTCCCTTTCAGGAGGCTGAAGGCCCTATCCAGCTGCCTCCTCAGCCTTCCCTGCTTCAGGCTGAGCAGAGCTGGTGTCGGTGGCCTCCTGTCCAGGCAAGCACTCCAGGCCTCTCTCCAGTTTGTCACATCCTGCAGCAAGGCCCAAACACTGGGCATGGTCTTCTGGGAGGGACACAATGGCAAACAGATTGGGAACGACACCAACACGTTCAGAGATTACTGAGCACAAATGTTTACAAATGTTGTGAGCAGTATGGCCAACCAGATATGCTACACAAGCACAGCAACAACGATTACACATCAGCAGCAATGCTCATACTGATATTAATTTTTTTCCCCTCACTGAAGTGTTTGAACAATGACCTCCAGAGCTGCAAAATCAGCATGTAATTCCCTGGCCTTTAACTTCTCATTAAAGGAGAAAGCCTTGCCACACACTAAATAATGGAAAGAAACCCAAGCAACGGAGGAAGTAACAGTTCAGTAGGAAGAGCACAGGATGAGAAGGGATGAGAGAGGGCATAAAGTGGCCTTCATTTTTAAGATGCATGGCAGGTGTGACTGGCACCATACAAAGGCATATAAAGACTTAACAAGAATAATCTGTCATACATTAAAAACTTACCTCTATATTGAGTACTAAGCACAAAGTACATTAATAAGCAACAGATTCCCTGTCTAAGAAAGCTGGATAGAATAAAGGGTCAAGGAATTTTTAAATTTTTGTTAACTGCAAAGTTCAGTGCTGCAGTGCAGAACTAATTAAAAAGGTAAAAAAATCCCACTCTGAAGATCCCTAGTAAATATGGAATAAATGTACTAGCACTTAAAATCTCAAAGAAACTTTTAATAACTAGAGATTGATACAAACAACCTGAGACAGAAATTCAGGTGCACAAACCCAGGATATGCTATATAAACCCACCCAAGCCAGTGTATTCCAAAAGACTGAAAAAACAGTTCACTCACCAACACATTTTCTGTATGTAAAAGAACACACCACACAAAATGTCATCAGTAAGCTCAAGACAGTCTCTGAGAGCTACGATCAGTCTGAAATTATTGTGCCACTGAAACTTAATGAAATTACCATTTCAAGAAAAAACATACCATTTTAACAAGCAAATCCCAAATCAATCATAACATATCAGGTATCACACTTCTGCCAGTACTCAGGGGAGTACTAATATTACAGCCAAAAAATCCTAGGAAACAGGTTATAGAAAACCACAACATTCAAAAAGAAATTCAAGAGAAACAAGCACAGTTAAATGTGTGGAATAGAGGGGAAAGCAACACACTAGCAGAAACTAAGAAACAAGCAGGAGGTTTATCAGTGGAAAACTAGAGGTTGACTATTGACTATATAACAAAGTCACGTGAATTAAATTCAGAGTTGCTTATAATTCAGCAGAAAGTCTACCTTGTGTCACTACAACCTTCTTTCAGCCAGCAGCAGGTCTTGATCCTTAAAAAAAATTTCACCTAACCTCATATAAAGCACATGGTATATCTTAGGAATGTATTTCACCAGTCTTGTCCCAAGTGTGAGTATACAGTCATGAACTACTACACATGTGCCAAGCTCCTCATTACATAATGACAGTAATTAGCCTGTGCAAAAATATTTGGCTCTCTTCTGGAAGCTTTTGCTTTCATTTTTTACCATGTCTGTAAAAGGACAATGTATTTCCTAACCTTGTCCTTCAAGTGAGAAATTATTTTTTTAAAAAATCACCATTCAGCAACTTCAGGTCAAATGGCAGAAGTTCCATGACCTGAGTGTGTTTGCACGAAATATCGTGTCAAACGACACTAGAAGACCTGCACTCCCCACTAAGATGCAGCAAGACATGAAGACAGCACAACTGGCCAAAATACTTTCAACCAGATTTCAAAAATGAAAATTACATCAGCAATAACTAAAAATTACTTAACTGCAGGCATGCAAGCTTTTTTTTTTCCAATTTCATTTAACAGCCTTTTTCCAAACCTCTTCACTGCTTTTCTTATCAAATTTATATCCTGGCTTTCAAATTATGTCATATGACAAAACAAATTAATCCTCTAATGAAACTTCCTCTTCTCAGCATTTAATTCCCCCGTACAAGATCCTGGCCAACAGCCTGTAAGGGCTTTACCTTGTACAAGACCAGTTTAGAAGGTATTCACAAAAACATATGCAATAAAATATATATTATTTTTAATCATTTTACTAACATCACAGCAGAAAACAATCCAGTAGGCTTCCAAAATGTGTTAACATTTCCTTTCTGACACAGGTGACTGAGATTCCAAAAAGGAACAGGCAATCTACTAAACCTCATATTTACAGAAAAGGAAGAATTCTTGGGAGCATGAAGTTCAGGGGCCACCTTGGCTACAGTGACTGTGAACAACGAGGTTCAGGATCCTGAGAGCAGAGAGCAAAGCCATAACAGACCCACAGCCCTGGACTTCCACACAACAGGACTGCTCACTGATCACCTTAGAAGAATTTCAAAGGGGCTCGTCCAGAGAGGAGTCCAGGAGAGCTGGTTGGTTTTCATGGACCTCCTTCTACAAGCTCAAGAATGGTCCTTACTAGTGTGCAAAGAACCAAGGAAAGGTGGCAGGAGGCCTGCATGGACAAACAAGAAGATTCCGACTGAGCTCAAATGTACAAGGGAGTGTACAAGGGTCACAAGCATGATCCAGGTGATTCAGAAGAAACAAAGACACTGTCTGAGCATGACAGGGGTTAAGAAAGCCAAAGCCCATGGGAAAGCTAAAACCCACTTGGATTTCCAACTGGTACAGGACATGAAGGGCAGCAAGAAAGGCTTCCAAACACACAAAAGACAAGACAACAGATTTATTATCAAGAATAAAACACACTTAATCAGCCTGATGGCCATTTGTAAGGAGCTGACTGGCTTGGTAGATGAGAGAAGAGCAGCAGGTATTTTTTTACTCTGACATCAAGAGGGTTTTTGACACTGTCTCCTATTATGTTCTTATGGACAAACTAATGAAGTATGCGCCAGATTAAAATGAACAGAGAACTGAACTGGAAATTGAAGAGGTTATGAACAATAGGAAGAGGTCCAGCTGGAGGCCAAGTATGAAATTAGAAGACAGAAACAAACAGAAACGGACAGAAGACAGAAACATACAGAAACAAACTGAAAGAGGAAAACCCATATAAACCTCACCACCACCATCCTAAATTTTACTATAAGCGCTCAAGCATGATCAAACTGTACTATACTATAAGCATGATCAAACACTGAAACATGTTGCCAGAAAAGCTGCTAAGTCTCCATAGTTGTGGTGGTCAAAACCAACCTGGGCAGAACTGCTCCAGTTTACTGAACTGAATGATCTTCACAAGTGCCTTCCAACCTTAATGATTCACTGATACTGTGAAAACTGGTTTTAAATCTGTGCCATATTTTCAGTAGTGAGAAAGCATTTTACAGCAGATATACAGATCAGAGCTAAAGGCAGATCAGGTTCAGACCATTTTTGGTGAAGTGCTACATTCTAGCTCAAATCCCTAACATCCCCTACCTGCTCATGTCCAATACAACCTTGCAATACCCCCTGCTAACATGCACATAGGACTTTGAACCTAAGGATAAAAGTGTATCCATTCCTTCTCTGTCATTCTTATTTAATTTACTGAAACAATGCTATTCACGCAATTGCCATAATTTTCTAAAACTTCTGACTTCAGCAACCACTTTTGATTATAATATACAATCACACGTATGTGGAAGGAAGGAAAAAACAGAAGAACAAATTCACCTCAATACTGCCCTCAGAGGCTTAGATCTAACACCAAAGAGAGATTGCTGCAGGTATAGCAGTGGTTTCTATGCTCCAGGTAAAATCCTGCAGTAGCTACAGAAAACAAAACCACACCAGGAATACAAAATTCTCTTAAAACAGGCAAAGTCTGTTAATGCTGGAAGGAGACACTAGATGAAGTATAATTACACTTCAGTCCATGACTTGCTATGGAAAGATGCTTAAGAAATTCTTTCAGTTTTGCCTTTTTTTCTTTTTTAATTAAATTTCCTTTTTTTAATTCTCAACTTGTATTACCTTTACAGTCTTATCTGCCTGGTTTTGGAGACATACCTACAACTTTCAAGCTGCAGACATTCAAAAAAGCAGGCGTCATTCTTCACAGATATCCTTTAAACAGACAAGCTTTCTCACCCTCTAAATTTGAGTAAGAATAAAGGAGTTGTATACAAAGATAAACTTTTTGTTCCTGAAACAAATGTATCTACTTCCCTTGTGTTTAGCTTCAAATATACAGTTATTTTCACATTCTTCATATTTTTATATTGTGTCTTCATATATAACAGCATGTCAGGTTTTCTATAGCATATATGGTCTTGCATTATACAAAGAACTAGTATTTGTAGGTTTTTTACTCTAACAATTGAAGAAAATGTTAGTTGCTTGGGATATTTTTGCTTAAACCTGACACCAATCTCCCCAAAAGAAGGTCTGAAGAAAGTATACAATTCAAGTTATTTATTTATATTCTACCACATAATACAAAAAGCAGTCAGCATTAAAGAACAGAATAGGCACAACCAATTTTCAAAAGAATTAAAGATTTTTTTCAAAGGCTCATTTATTAAAACCACTGATCCAAAGCCTCCTGAAGTCCAGAATCATCGCCAGCTGAAAGGACTTTATATAAGTCCTATACTATAAGGCTATTTATGAAGTATGAATAAATTTAATTTCTCCCCTATTTTACTATTTTAAATTAGACCAAATACTTTTTTTTTCACCTATTATTAAAAAACTTTTATAACATAACACAAGATGTCCTCCAACATATTTTTATCATTTCTGAAATCATCTAGCCTAAATCTATACTTAAGAATAATAGTCTGGACTTCAATCATTTAAAACAATAAATACAATGGAACTTCTCAAAACTCCGTGGAACTCAAAGTACGAAATAGTGTAATGGAAAAGTAAAGCCTCTACTGCCACTCTGTAACAGCCATTTGTAAATAAACAGAGAAGAACAGGCTTATGAAATAATGTGCAGGTAGGTCAGAAAGGCCTTATTAAGCAGTAAGAATAAATTGGAAGATCTTTCTCTAGTGACTCATTCTAAAATGCAACTAGTTGTATTTTTTTTCCCAAATAAGAAATGTCTTTGCAATAAAGAAATAAAGTTCCATAAAAAACAACTGAACCATAGGCTAAAGAATACAGAGAAAGGACAACCACTGTTCCTCATGCCTTGAAAAGGTTAGCAGCACTCAGCTGAGGACATATTCTTGTAATCCCAGCTTTCTCACTTACAAAAGTAGGGAAGACTAGAGGCACTTTCCAAGGAATGAAAGCTCAAGGTGTCTTGGGTCCTAAGCAGGAAAGAGAAATCTGCCAGACCAGATTATCCAAGTAGGGGAAGTCATGACAGTATTAACTGAATTTAAGGTCAAGTCACTCCCACAAATCCTGGTTTTAATCTCACACATAATGCCTTCCCCTTAACTCATTTGGTAGTATTAATGGTTTGAATTTTTAAAAAATACAGTAATTAAAAAAAAACCAACCTCAAACCATCACCCACACCACCTAAAAACATACCCAATAACCACAAACAAACAAACAAACATGCAAAAACATCATTATTCACTTTTTTGGCACTATCCAAAATAAGATGATTGTGGTGTTCGTGCTTCACCTCCCTCACAGCAGACACAGAACCTAACAGAAAAAAATTCTGTTTCCAAATTTCAAATTCCTATTGTGAACTGCAAAGAAGCTTATAGACAGCCATTACATCACTTACTGATGTTGCATCATCCAAAATTTAAGCCACTGAATGCTGGCCATGAAATGTATAAAGGTTAACATGCTGAGGGAGTGGCAAGGGGAGATTTTTCCCAAACAAACTCACACCGGGATAGAGTGAAAAACAGGCATCACTGAATTCTTAACCGAATACAAGATTTTTTCCTAAGTTTATCCAAGTCTCCGATTTAAATGAAACAAGGAAAAAATTATTCTCTACAGACCAACTTACCAGTGAGGACTGTTTACCCTGAACACGCCTTGCTGAGTAACTGTCTAATATTACCACTGTCTCTACTCACTCGTACTAAAGAATTTAGTTTCTCAGTCATGAATCACTGATTACAAGAGCAGAAACCATCTTAGCCACAGATGCCTTTTAACATTTTAGATCTAGCTTTAAAAATAGTTTCTGGGGGTGGAGGTTATTTGTCTACCCATCCACAAAAGACAAAAAACCCAACTCAACGAAACTATTTTTGTGGCCATCTCATTTTCCAGTTGTTTAGGTAGAAGTTTACCTTTTTTTTCCTTACCTTCTGAAGAACTGATTTTCAGGACTGGTGAAGGGGAGAAGTTTCATTGTGCCAGATGGAGCTGCTCCCTCCAGTCCTTTCCCTATCCATACATCACCCAGTCCCACCCCTTTGGAGCATGTAGCTTGCTGAGTAGCCTCTGAAAGTGTTATTTCCTTCCCTTAAGCTGTAGAAGTGGAGTGAAAGAGGAGTAACTATTCCACAGCAAACAGAAGTCCCAACAGCATCATTCAACCACAAAAGGAGAAAGGAGTTTTCCACAGGACCTAAGTGGTTTACTGAGTCTACTGCTGCAATAAGACCTAGAATCAAAAATTAAGTCCTGCAATGTAATGAAGTCCACTAAAAAGGTGGCACAGAAAACTACTCTATAGGCAAAACAAGCACTTGCCTGACTGCAAACAAATAGAAAAGAAATGAAAATATGACAGCATATGTAACTTGTGTGTACAATCCCCAATCACCTTGAGCTCTCCTTCATCTGGGAGGGGGGATGGAGAAGAGATGGAGTGAACACAAAAGCAGGCAACGGGTACATTTCATTTTAACTTATTAAAACTGGAGAACATTAGATCCATATGATGCAACAACTTTAACAAAAGCAAGTAAAAACAAAGACGTAAGTCTGGTATCTTCAAGAAGCAAAAATAGGCCCAGTCCTGAATATTTGAAAAACTCCATTTCCTGCTGCTGATCACCAACAGCTGCCTTGTTTCATCAGGCTTGGTACAGAACCTCCTGAAAGCAGAAGGAATCCTGATGAGCTATTATGGAATCAGCACTGCAACATGTAAGAACACGTGTAGATCAAATCGAAGATTCACGTAGCCCAGCTCTAAAACTGACCACATGCATGCAGATAGCTGTGAAAAATTAGGTAAGAACACAAAAACAAGCACCACTGGACTATCCTCCCAGCTTTAATTATTCATGAATCCATAATTCATTCCACTACAAGGGTACTGAGAAAGTCTAAAAGTATTGCTCTTTCAAAAATATATCCAGGTTACAAAAATGCTTTTAGCTTCCAAAATATTAAGGTGCAGAGTAACAAGTTTAATTTTTATGCAAAGAACCATCTCCTTTTCCTTGTTCTCACCCCACCATGTTCATCCGACACCTCCAAGTTCTTGGTGTAGATAGTAAAGAGCTGATCCACAGAAATTCAAGATGAAGACAGAGAAAGCTACAACATCTCAACATCACCTGTCTGTCTTTAGTCTCCTCTTTCCCAAACTGCCAAGTCCTAGCTTCCTTTTTTGGTTTTGATACAAAAACAACTTCATATATCCAATTATCATAGTTAGCCTTTCCCCACAACTTTTTTGGCTCTACAATATTGTTTCTGAGATGGGGAAAAATTGAGAGAGGACCTAGACACATCAGCTCCAAGTGCACTATGGATTTATATACCGAGGCGTAACAGAGAACATTATCTGTTCAAAATTATTAGGAAATGGATGACAATTTGTTCTTTTGAACAACACCAAGCATTAAAGTGCTGCTTAATCCTTGGAGTTACCTACCAGAACATTTAAGATTTCACCCACAAGCTCCTGGTTAATCATTACCTCTCAGTATTTTACACGTGACATCATACTTTGACATTTACAAACATTTTATATCAACTAGTGCTGAAGAAAGTCCTTCAGCATTTCTGTACAGACAATTCATCTTCACTAATCTGAATAACTATCAGCAGGCAAAAGCTCTCTACAAAGAAAGATAGCAAAAGAAGCACTTTTACCTCTCCATTGCCATTTAACTCATGAAACAGCAGTTACCAGACCTGTTTAGGTATACAGCTGAATCACAGCCTCAGTCACAGTGCAAATGGAGAGAAAATGACTCAAAACCATCTACAGTTCTGAACTCTCAAAAAAAAACAACACCTAAAGGGCATGGGCTACAAAATGCTACTTGTATTGGCCAGCTTCCACTATATGTTTCCTAACACTTTCACACAGAAAAAGCCTTTTGTTGCACAGACTCAGCTACAAGGACCATTTTGGTTCTGTATGCAGTATTTTAAAAAGCAGGACTATTATTTCTCCTGTTTTAAAGAAATTAAAATGCTAACAAAAGAGATGAGATTGTAAGATCACCCCCATGACATGAGGATCAGAATACCAGCTTGTCAAACAGCTTACTGCTATTGATTTACTCAGCACCTGATTCAGATGCACAGATTGCAAGGAATACTGAAGACTAACATAAATGTTATTCGTGTTCACTTGTTTCACTCTTCCAACTTTCATATTATTGGTAATTTGGCAAGATGGGAAACTTTAATACCCTCAGAGCAGCACACAAGCCACTCATTCTTCTCTCCTTAAGAAAAGAAATATCATATTTAAATCCCACCTCACAAGCAGCTCCAAAGCAACTTCTCCAACATATTTTAAAAATGTGAGACTGTATTTAGACAGATCCATACTAAAACAGTGTAAGTACAGAGAATGGAGCAGAAGGCCTGTAAAACTGCCATGAAAATTGATTACTCCAGGCAAAGTTTACTTACTCACCTTTTACCATGGTGATTGAGGATAATAAAATTTTAAAATGCACGCAAGAAGGAAGAAGTCAGATTTTACAGCCATTGATGAATAAGAAAAGTTTGTGGCTATACATGGGACTACTTTTCACTGGAGTCACAGGCTCCCTATTAAAGTTGCATCAAAATTAGAGAGCCGAGAGGAAAAGCACAACAGCAACAAAGCATGAAGTGCAATAGCACAGCTTGTTACATGAAAACTGCAGCATTTCTTTTGGAGATAACCCTAACCAGATCTTTATCTTACAAAAAAACACGTCAGAACCTACAGGTAAGAAGAGCCACCTGCTTGAGGAGCACATACTAGACCTGCTGCTTCTTTTGCTGACCAAAAAGAATAACAACAAAATGTTTCAGGTTCTCAATTCTTGCATCAAAAGGAAATTTTGATAGCTCTGCAGACTCCTGCAAGCGGTGACTGACCTCTAGTCCTGTTAAAAATTATGGAACTGAGCACATACACATTTAAACATGTCTAAACTACCACAGACTTTAATGAAAGAACGGTATTTAAATATCTGTCAAGCTTCTTAAGAAATCAACCCTTTCCACATTCTATTACATCAGGACAGACCTCAAACAAGTTATAATATTGTATTTTCCTCAAAAATAACTGGAATTGTGTTACAGTTTTGAAATCCAGATGCCTTTAGCTCCATAAAGTAGTTTTTGAACAGTATCTCTCCCTGTGCAGTTTTACAATACAAAACTGCAACTTAAGTTGTAGACTGAGCTTAGTTCTAGTTTTCAAAATTGAGGCATTCACCTCAATGCTGTGAACGTATCACTGAGCACTCTGTATCTATCTGCCACAAGCCAAGTGATCTGTAAGGGATTCTTGAGAGTTTAAGATTCTCTTTTAGCTCAGCCCATAGACAGAACAAGTTGTATCCAAGACACCTCTATTCACCTCGAAGTTTTAAATCACATTAGCATTTGAATTTTAGTATTTTCTGCCCTTGCACTTAAACTACAACAATTACACAGACATATTCAACACTAACATTTAAGGAAATTTAAGAAGCTTTGATTTTTTTAAAACATACTTTATTACAGGATTGTTCACTCATTTATGTCTCAAACTTCGCAACACAAAAAGCCCCAAACATTTAAATGAAAAACTCAACTAGAGGACAACAAAATACACCCTTTAAAGGGTGAATGGTTTGCAACGAAGTTTTAATAAGAAATAGTGTTTCATCAAAGTGTACAGAGAGGATACATACATACAAATGTATGTATGTATGTATGTATGCCATTTCCATTAGGAAAAAAAAAACAACCTCCCAAAAACCCACAAACCCCACAAAAAAGCCAACCAAAAACCAAAAACTCACAGCAAACAAACAAAAACCAAAATCCCCTCACAAGTTCAGGTTTCACTTTTCAACCTATTTGTACCAACTACAACTGTTGCTCAAAACATTTAAAATTTCTCTTCTCAGTACAGTTTCCCATTTGATTTCTTGTCCCTGGCCCTTCAAACAGACAAATACAAACCTCAAAATTTAAAATATGGAAGATCAAGCTATCCAGCCAACTGAGTGATGCCATTGCAATATTCCCTACAGCACACTTGCTAGTGCTTAATGCAGTCCATACTGTGTGTCCTAACACATTATGCAAATGACACACACACGAAAGAAAATGTCTATCTCAGAGTGCCCCCCTCCACCAACAGACAATCTGTAATTAGCCATGTCCTCTAAGGAGGCACCTCATTCACTCTCACCAAAGCAGCAGCTGCTGGCAAATGGAAATAAAGAAAATTAGAACAAGAATAAGCCTACTACCTACACTCCCAAAGTTGTATACTCATGGTTGCAAGCCAGAGTCAAAATCTAAACAACTGTTGGTGTTTTTTTCAGACTACCCACACAGAACCTCTCATTCCCAGCACCAAATATTTACTAACATGATTTATATCAGGCTTTCTCAAACAGGCTGTAGAGAGCTGCAGCAACAGATCCCAAGGCTTCACTGAAACACTTCTGATATACAACTTCTCAATGCAAAAATCTAGAACAGAAAATAAAAAGCAGTAACACTTTCTGCTGAACACAATTCCCTGGCATACAGAACAACAGGGTACACCAATTCAGAAAAATGCAGTAGTTCTAGCCCTGCAGCACAGAGATGCAGAGAACAATGCATACTGTTGTGCTTAATCTTTACCATCCTATTACCAAGTGATCCAATCACTAAACTCTAGTATCACCTTCCCAGAACAGTTCTCTCCAACAGCAGTCATTTCATTAAACAGTAAATTCAGAAAACTCTTCCCCTGTTACCAAAGTAAACAACAAAACAGAGGGAAGCCAGAGTTCTCATCTAACTAGAGTAAACAAAAAATGCATTTCACCATGGCTAAAAAAAAACCCAACCCAACCAAAAAACACCAAAAACATATAAAAATGAAAAACACACCACAGAGGAAGCCTTCCCATTAAATAACCTTTATGTACTCAGGAACTGTATACATAAAACAGCTTAATCCCACCTTGCAATGCCAAGATTATGTATTTTCAGGTTTACAGGATCTGTCAGGCCTCTGATATGAACACAGTCAAAGCTCGTTTGATGTCACTGCTCCCACCCATTATACTTCTACTGTGTGTGTCTAATACTGGGCAATGAGCAAAAAGTACCATGGAGTGTCTTTGCAAAAATAATAAAAACTACATGACATAAGGAGGGTTTGGACAGCAGAAATGCACAGAATTTAGGATGGTCTACATTTCATAATAAACAGGTAAAGTGTTACAAGATTTCTGTAGAAAGAAATCAATCTGACCAGACAGCGTAACTCACATTATGCTTAGCATAACATATTTTTAGTAAATATTCATTATCTGTTAGTATATATCCATTATCTATTGTGGCAGGCAGACAAAACACTTCCTCTGTAGCAAGGCCCTAAGTTCAAGGTTTTGACGAAATCATAGGCTCTGACAGCTTCCACAATCATGGAATTGTATCTAACAGTCCACCAGACTGACTTCTGAACTACTGTCAATTCAGACTGTTTCAATGCAGTTTGGAAGTCTCAACATTTACACCAGGGCCAATCCACGCTTTTTTAAAAACAATGACTCCTGTTAACAACAAGAAATAAATCTTGTTTTCATTTAACTTAATTTCATAATTTTTTGTATCTGCTTCTTATTCTATGCAATTTAGCACACAAACAACTGCAGGGAAGAATAGCACACAAGCTCTGAATGCTGAATTTTTTTCTTCCAGTTCTTATCAGAGAAAAAAAAAACCAAAACATCAGCTACAAAGCACCAATATATATTCCTAACAGCTTAGCCTAACACTGCTACTTAGACTTCCCCAGAAAGATTTTTTTTTCTTTTAGTAAGTCTCACAGGTTGCACATTTATATCATAATCATCATTTACAAAGTCACATATGTATGTAGTCAGAGAATTAAAGAAAAAAAGTATCAGCTTTTTACTCTTTTCAGAGCCCATACTGTTCAATTATGATTTGGTTATCCACTCACAGTAAGATTTTTACAAAGATACAAGAGGAACAAGATCACAAATGCATACAGTGTGTGAAATGGAATAGCTCCTCTTCCCCAACTCTTCTCTCAATTGTTTTTGCATGAAAGTAAATACAAATGACATGAAATAATATGTTTGAAGTGGCAGATGTTATTTTGCAAGTTAATAGAAATCATTAAAAATAGCTTATACAGATAAAATTAGTGTTCTGATGTTTGTCAAACCTGTTAAATAAAAAAGTTCAGTTGTATAACACATATACTGCATGCAGCAAGAGCAGTTATTTCATGCAGACACAGTTCAAGATACTCTCAGTCCACCACGTTTCTCTTGCAAAAGTTTTGGTTTTCAGACAAGTATACCAAAGTGGTACAATCAACAAAGCTGTATATAACTAGGAAGCAAGAAGTCACTTTAGAAAAACACATTAAATGCAGTTACAATTAGAAGGCAAATACCTTCCTTTTCTTGAAGGAACTACTTCCTGCTTCATATTGTCACTTATCAAATATGTAATATTTCTTCATGAAAGAGGTCCATGTTTTGTCAAATTATCCTAGGCTTATGCTGACATAAATCAGAGCAGAAGCCAGCATTATGCTTGCATGATTAAACAAGATTTGACTCAAGCTTTCTGAACAGCTGCAACCAAAACTCCTGGTAAGGCTGGTATTTATACTGAATTTATTAAACAGAAGCTTTGTGCAGAATTCTCTATCACGCTAAGTAATGTACACTTTTAACAACCAGCATTGTGTACTATTTGACATACAAAATTTTACAAATGGATTTTTCTAATTCTGATCTTTTAACATTATGATTAAACCCTCCAGTGTCTGAGTATCAGGCATAGAAAAAGCATCAATACCGAACATAAGAGTTCCAGAACAGTTCACATGTTTACAGGCACAAGTACAGAAAGACTGACATTCTGCTCTGATAGGGGAGAGATGTAACACCTGGGAGTCACCACTTGAAGTTTACTAATGTCATATCAACCGGGCTGTTAAAACAGTAAACGATCTATTCATTATTGTTAGTGAGAAGGCAAATGATTTTCTATTTTTAGTGCCATCATTGCCCTTCTCTGGTTCCTGACCCAGCACATGCTTCTCTTCAGTTTACGCAGTTGCACTCTCTCTGATAAAGTGTAGGAGTAAGAATATTGTGGGGTTTTCTTCTCTGAAATTCAATAGTTGTGATTACAAAGCAAATACTGATAAACCTCTTTACTTTTACAGAAGTCTTTGGAAATGTATTTCTAACTTTTGACAAATACAAAAGCTCTTGGGAATTACTAAAGACCATTCACTATTCCTAACAACTCACCCGCTAAGCAAAACAAAAACATATAACAAAACCAAAAGAAAAATATCAGTCTTAATAAAATTACTTAATAACGTATTTTTAGTATTCATTTTAGTATTAACAAACAGAGGAAATAGTATTGTTAAGAATTAAAATTTGGCTTTTAAGGCCACACACACTGTGCTTAATATTTTCTTCAACCTGCATTTAATATTCAGAATGTACTAATTTTAATACAGATTAACAGTAAATTATACCATAAAGAGACACAGCACTTCTTTAAATGCAAAACAGTAGGAACAGAAAAGCAAAAAAAAACCCCAAAATAAAAGCACTTCCTGTTGTGCCTTTCTAGGCAAAGGATGGGAAATTAAAATTTACACTAACAAAGATACCAGTTCCAGTCTCAAATGTGGACAGGCTTGTAGATGGGATGTTGTGACTGAAGCAGCACTGCCTGTACCTCAGCAGGGCTTAAATTCTCCAACAAAATACTGCTACAACCTGACAGAACACAGAGATAGCCAATGTTGATTAATCTAAAAGCCAGAAAGAACACACTCTCACTTATCTGTCCTTATGAATATAAGCCCAGCAATTCTTCCATTCGTAAACCTGTGTCAGATTTCAAACAGAATGGCAAACAGCCCTGAGAGTCCCTGGCCCTCTCTGCCAGCTCCCCCAGGAGCCCAGAATACGTGATCTGTCCCTTTGAACAGGCACTCCATGTTCAGACGGAGCCTGCAAGCCTGAATGTGCAATCTTTGTTCACAACAATCATTTCAGTGAAGGGGCTCTGAAGTGAGAAAGACCACCAGGTACAGTGTCAAAGGGAAAACAAAAAACAAACAAACAAAAAAAATCAACAGAAAAAAAGAAGTGAAAATAAAAATAGAAAACATGGCAAGGCATGACCAAACAGAACTTAATATCAGAGTAGGCAGGCATCCAAAACACAGTTATCGACCAACATACACAGTGGTATCCAGAGGACTCAAATCGCATGTCCTCTCTTCTCCTACCTGCGTACACAGAGATCCACAGAAGCACCACTTCTCAGTCAGACATTCCCTTTCTTAGTCTGACTACTGATCTTGAAGCTAGATAACAAGTTTTTCAGTTCTTGCTCAAACCTTGATGACTACAGTTGTGCATTTCCAAAACCTTAAAGTCCTAATTTCTGTTGCAACTCCCTTGACAGGGGTGAACAACAGCTATGGCTGGAGTCTTCCTCGTGACAACCTGCTGTGTGTATAGGTCTACACTTAAACATTAAATGTATTCTACTTAATGACTGCATTTTAATGCAAACACCATATGGGATCCAGTGTCCCAAAAACATAAATCATTTACCAAAATTGCTAATACCTTACACATCAGTACTAGAATACTATAAACTCCTGCAACTGCAGCAGTTTTTTTAAAAAACCTGAAGACTCTTTTTATAGTAATTGTTTTTCATTAAAGGTGTTTTCTGATCTTTTAAACAGACAAGACATCCTTACTGTTCAATACAAACGTGAGAGACTTCAATTAAAGGGCTTTGTTCACATATAGCACATAAAGCACTGTACACAGTAACTGTTCCAGCAACCAAACTGAGAGCAGATGTCAAGCCACAAATCCTCCCTTTCTTGGCATTTTACACCAATCTATGAAAGTAAAGTTGTAAGAAAATAAACTGAACTTTAAGACATGCAGCAATATTACACAAAGGCAACGGAGAACCCACTGCAACCTTGATCAGACATACACCAGGGCTGTCTAAGTTCAAGCGGAGATTACATCAGGCCTGCTGTGATTAAGGCAATCACAGGTCCCAGCACATGTTTTCTACCAGTTACATTTTAACTCCAACATGTAAGTACCTGGCAAAACAACAGGCAGAGCAGTCCATTTTGCAATTCCACGCCTATTAGTAGTCCCCAATTAGACAGCTTTAACATGATGAGCTGCAATAGTGCCACAGGCCTTGTTAAGGCTTACCGGCACAGGGAGAGGTAGATTATGACAAGGGCTAGTGCAAAGATCAGAAGTTTCAATGTGACAGAATTAAAACGCAGATATTGATTTTTACCCTTAGACATGCAGTTTTCTCTTTCTTCCCACACTATCTGAACAGTATTGAAGAACAGGTTCTCCAAACATGGTACTGGTTTTCATTTTATCACAAAGTCTTAACATCTTCTGTGCTCTTCCTCAAGACTCTAATTTTATCCTCACCTAACCCACCTGGCTTTAACCGATTGTGGGAACCTCTTAATTGAGGTGATCTCAAGAAGGAAAACCCTACAATACCATATGTGACACTTTCAAACCAAGGCAAAAGGGTGAATTCAAGATAGTAGGAACCCAAAACTCAGTGTCCTAAGGAAAAAAATCACACAAAATAAAAAACCACAACCAAATAAAAAACCATCCATGCTTTTAAATTAAAGTTCTGTATGCCTAAAAATCACTCAACTGTATTTCAACTTCAGCAAATAAAAAGGGGAATATCTACATAAAGGGTATATATTTCACAGCCCTATGCAGATTTAAATCAGCTTTTTCTTCAGCACAACATATGTACTCTAAGTTTGAAAAATACAGAATCGAGTTTGTCTTTGTAAATAAAGTTTAAGACAAATCTTAAAACAAGTCTACTGAAGCTGTTATATGCATTTTGTTGAATCTAAAGTTTACAGTTGTTTCAGAGACATTACTATTAATAGTGAGCACAGGAGGATCAGACACGCTTTTGTGCTGAAAACTTTGTCTTGCAAGTCAAAACACGCAATGGTGCCACCATAGGACATGCTATTAAGTTTCTGAACTAAACACGCAGAGGATCGTTCCGGCAACAAATGCTGTGCACGGAAATATCCTTAATATAAGCGCCTGCGGATAGGCAGGAGAGTGGCAAGCACTGGGTACAAGCCGAGAGAGACCAGACCCTTACTTCGACTAAAAATCACCACAACAGAAACGTGACAGGGACGAAGCGACACCCCTGAGCGCCCAGCGAAGCGCTCCTCCGGGACGGGCAGGTTGGGCGTGGGAGCGACACGCCACGCTCTGCCCGCAGGGCCGGGGGGGCGCGGGGCCCAAGGGGCGGCCCCGGGGAAACCTCCGTCCCGAGGGCGAGGGCGGCGGCGGCTCCGCGGGGCGGGAAGCGGAGCCGCCGCCCGGCCCGGGAGGCACCGAAGGCGCCGCCGCCTCCTGGCCCGGGAGCGGTGCCCCGAGCGCGCGGCGAGCGCTCGGCCGGGCGGCTGCCTCCCCTCCGCTGCTGGGGAACCGCACCACTCCCAGCGCCCAACTCCCAGCAACTCCGGGGCGGGCGGGCAGGAAGAGTGGGAGGGAGAGCGGGAGGGAGCGGCCATTAAGCTCGCTCCAGCCAAGCCGTTCCCCGCGGCGGGAGGCGGCCGCCCGGCCCGGCCCGCGCCCCGCCCGCCTCCGCCGTTCCTACCTGGCCGCCGGCGCCGCCGCCCGGGGGGGGTTCGTTGTCTCCATCTCCGCCGGGTGGCCCCGCTGCCCACCGGGTCGCCATTATTTCATTCCCGGTTACAAAGGAGGCGCAAATCCTCTGGAGCCCACATCGGGGAAGGGAAGGGACTGGAGGAGGGAGCCAATGCCAGAGCCACTTGCGCACACCAGGCGAGGCTCGGCCAGCCCAGCCCCGCCGCCGGGGGACGGGGGTCGGCCCCTTCACGCGGTTGCCATAGGGAAGAGCACCGGAACGGCCCTGAGCTTCAGCTATGCTCCCCGGCTTCTGCCTTCATGGCTGGAGGAGGAGAGAGAGCAGATGTGTCAGTCCTCGGCGCGGGGACGCCGCCGCCTCCGCCGCCCGTCCCTTGTTAGGCTAATTGCACCCACTCGTCATCTTCCTCTTCCTCCGGCTCCTCCTATCCAGAGCCCCAGCCGCGGGGAGGAGAGGGCAAGCGGGGAGAGGCGGGAGGTGTCCGCTCCTTCCTACTTCACTACACGCCGCCGGAGGGAGCGAGGACGGAGCAGCGCTGTCCGGGCAGCCCCGGCCGGCGGGGCGGTAGGGCCGCTCCCCGCCTCGGCCCAGCCGAACTTTGATCAACTGGTGGACGAGGAGGACGGGACCGGGGGCCGCTCGCTCTCCGGGCCGGGCGGAAGCCGCTGGCTGCTCACGATTCCCGCCCCGGCTGTATCCAGCGGCGTGCTGGGGCGGGGGGCGGCAGCAGAAAGCGCACAAGCCCCGATGGAGAAGCAGCAACAAAAGACCCCTCCGGCAGCAGCGAGGCCGTGCCGGGCTTTTGTCTTTTACGCGGGTCTGCCCCGCTCGCAGGCCGCTCCCTCCCCCCGTCTACGTAGCCCGAGCCGTTCGCGATCAGACCACCGCGCCCCACGCCCCGCCCGCGCCCCTCCCTCGGGCCTCCCCCCCACAGACGTTGCTTCGCTTCGACAGCGGCAGCCGGCGGCCGCTGCGGCCCCGCCGGCGGCAATTAGGGCGTCTCGGCGCTGGGGCCATCGCGCCGCGCCAGCTGCGCCCCCCCCGGGCTCCTCCCCGGGCTGCCCCGGCTACCTGGGAACCGGCCCGGGCTCGGCGAGGGGGGGAGCGGGGGGCACTCCAGCCAGCGCCCTCCCGAAGGCGCAGGGCTGTACGCGGCTGTGCCGCCTCGCCTTTGCTGATCACCGCGATCGCTTCCCCGGGCCCTAGCACGACCCCCAGTCTGCCCCGTCCCATTACAGCCCATCCCCGGGCAGGCCCCGGGGCCGTCCCAGCGCCGCAGCCGCAGGCGGCCCCCGCCCTGACAAGAACAGGGGTGACCACCGCCCCCCGCCCGCCGGGCCGGCAACGCGACCCCGCGAAGGGCGGGCGGCGCCGCTTCCCGGCCCTCCGGCCGGCCCCTCTTACTCGGCGGCCCGCGGGGCTCCCGCCCCTGCCCCCGCCGTTCCCGGCGCTGGCGGCTCCCGCTGTCTCTGCTGGTGGGGGAGCATGTCCCCTTCCCCTGCCTCCCGACTGGCGGTTTCTCTTCCCTCCAAAAATCCACCCACCTTCTCAGACGACACCGCGAGGGCAGGAACCGGCTCCCGGCTGCCGTCCAGGGCACCCGCCCTGCGGCCGGGGAGCGCAGAGCCCCGCCGGCCCCCGCCCGCCAGCACGGCCTGGGGCGGCGGCGTTTGCTGCTGCTTCCCTGGGCGTTTTCTGGGCTGATCACACAGCAGCGATCTCAGACTTTGTGCCCTAATACAGGATTTAGTGCTTCTGCCGCCAGCTCCACCTGTACCTGGCTTCGGGAGGCCCGCCACCGCCTCTCGGCTGGCTTTGGACGGTCCCGGCCGAATCCTGGGCCGCGCCAGGGCCAGTTGCGGGGGGAGGCGGGGGGCGAACTTGGTTTTGTTGTAGCCACAAAGGCGGTAAATGCAGACATTTTCTATACTTTATCATCATTGGAGTGTGTGATTTGAAATTTCGGGGTTTAGAATGGTGTTTTCCAGCGTGGAGATTGTACAAGTAAGGTCTCTGTGGCAGGGAACAAAGAAAAACAAAACATTTGCAGGAACTGGTAAAGAATTGAGTGAAATGAAGGGTTATGTCTAGTTTGTGTTCTGAAAACAATAGTAATGTTTTGGGTTGTGGGTTTTTTACTGTGCTACCCTTGACCATGAGATCACAATCTCTGAAAAGAGGTGCCTGCCCTGGTTATCCATCAGCAACTTGTCTTGTCAGCAGGGATGAATACTGGTATCCAGAGAACTGAGGAACAAGCTCATTTCCAGTAGCTGGAGGAAAAGTCTCAAGGCCCATATGCTAATTATTGTCAACCAAGGTCACATCTGCTGAGTTTAAAAGGGTATTACTACTCACAGCCTGTCACACTGATTCAGGTGCTTGCTTAAAATACTGTGTGTTGCTGTGGATTTCATTAGGCATATATATAGTTAAAATATGTGGTGATTTCTGAATTTGAGTTCCTCATAAATTTCTGATGTTAAAGACTATTTTGTGGCTTAACCTGACCTGGACCAGAGATTACATACACATATTTTGAATAAACATACTGCTGTCCATCTGGCAATCTACAGGAAGGTTCTGCCCAGCTCCCTAATCATTTCTCACTGTCCTACAACATTGAAAGATTTATTTGCCATCCAGACCCAGAGAAAACTGTTATAATATTGTTTGCACTGTGGTTGTCAAGAAGTTGAAAAGACCAGAATTAAAATCACTTGAGATCTCTGAAGAGTGGAGAAGGGGAACAGTTGGGGCACTTCTGTTGAGACTCTGTTATCAAACAGATCCAAGAAGTGTAGCTGTGTGCTCGGCTGCATATTGTTCTCTGCGCTGGAGTCATCATGCCAATCTGCAGAACACCATCAAGAATCCATGCTGTAGAGAAAATCAGTTCATGTATTCATAATAATATTTTTTTTCAGTAGGAGACACAGTACTGACTCCAAATCTAAATTAGAATATAACTAATACCCATATAGAATGTTGTCAGATTTACAAAATGTCTTGGAGAGATTGAACTACAAGTGGACCCTGAGTATAGTATCTAACAAGTCTCTGTATCAGCATAGCTACATCAATACAGAGACACATCTTCCAGTTCTACTTTTTTTACATTGCAGATCAATTTCTCTAGCTTTAGCTTTCAAACTTTAACTGGGAGATGAAAATATCACAGAGGAAAATTTGATCCTAGAATCACATATTACTTCATTGCTAAGTTGAGGGACTAGATCTCATTATTGACTGAGACATTTACACTTGTATAATTATCAAAAGAAAATTCAGGCTGTACAAACCTTTATTAAACTGTGTATTTAATTTTCTTCCTCATATTACAGTGTTTTATTTTTTTTAGTGGCAGATGTTTTTGTTAGACACTGGACTTGTTTTTAGGACTTTCCTGTATAAGACTACCTTGCTGTAATTTTTTTGTTGTAAATATGGTGTCATAGTTACAATAAAAACTTGAAGAAGGACACAAACTTTCAGAAATGTGTTCAGTATCTGGGATTCATAATACACAAGCAAACCTTTGAGTCCCATAATCATCCTTGAAAGTGATTTAATGAAAGAGGTTGCAAAAGCAGAAATAGGGTAACTGAAAGCTATAATTTCACTTTCTCACCTTCCAGTCTGAAGGTGTTGACACATACTCACTTAGCAGGCAGCTGCAGCAGCTTAAAGTGTTAGCACCGTCCTACTGTTTATTATCACTTCTTGCTAAAGAGTATCATCCCCACAGGAGAGCTGCTGCAGACATCTTTGAGTGCATCTCAGCCACTTCAGTGCAAAGTCTAGCAGCTTTTAAATTACCAAGGTAGACAGAGTTAAGCCTATCCTGCAGTCTGGGGGCTAAGGTGTACTCAGTCATTCTGTTCTGCCCATTCTGCTGGGTCAGTGGTGGCACAATTATTTGGCTCTATCTTCTTAAACTATCATTTGCTGAATGAATGTGTTGATGTGTTGAGAATATAGATATTCTAGAGGCTAACTTGCAGGCACCAAAATTCATTTGGCCAGGTAGACTGGAGGACTGAATTTCATAACACTAAATATGTTTTAGGTACCTGCCTCCTTTCCAGATGGTGCATAGCACCTGCCTCTAGCAGGGCACAGGGGCATGCATGCCTTTCTCTCACATGCACTAGTGTGTAGATCTGTAACCTGCACTCAGGTGAAGCAATTCATTTGCTAAGCAGTTCTGTTGTCCTTGCCATCTTGAAGGCTCTCTCATTTCTCATCACCTGCACCCACCATATGTCACACCTGAGGTGCCACAGGCACTGAGGAGGCCCAGCCATAGCCAGTCCTGAATGCCCAGCCTTTGGGTTAGACAACAGCAGCAGTGGAGAAAAAAGGAACTTAAAGCAAGAGCAGGTTTTTTACAGGACTCTTTAGATTAGATTAGTGTGGAGTACCTGAGTAAAATAGATTAGATAGGCAGCAGTGGGAGATAGCAGTAAATCTTGGGTATTTTGTGCTAGGATAAAGACTTTCTCTCCTAAGGAGAACTCTGAAAAGTAAAGTAGGAAAAGGTCCAAGTTTTTACAGGGTCTGAGTTTAGAGATGAAAGGAAGCGTGAGTGGGCAGACATACGCGTCAGGCAAGTAGATGTTTGTACTGATGTTTGCTCTCAGAAATTGTTACTTGTAGGAGCTGCTGAGGTAATGATCATTCTGATAAGAGTTTCTGCTATAATCACCAGTGGCTTTAATCTCATGATCAGGGCCTGCTTTGAGAGGTTCAGGCAGAACCTGGACACCTCTGTTACGTTGTTTTGGACATAAGAAATACTGCTGCCTCCCAGGAAGTGTTTGCAAGCACCACAGTGTGCCAGGCTATAGGCTTTTCATCACTGGCATCAGCCTAACAGCTCCCTGCTCCCCAAGGATGCTGACAGGTGCCTGAGAATGATTCAGTAGATTATTCCCAGCATGGGGATTTGAGGAGTGGATTACATATACATTTTTCATTCACTGGTATTTCCAAGATACTGCAGATCGTAGTCAGTCTCACCGAGATTTGTAAAAGCCATGAAATCATTACTGTAACTACACAGTAATATGACCATTGTCTGCATTTGCTTTACAGATTTCTGCATTGAAATTCCTGTGACTGAGTCATGATACAGGCATCTGTTTCCTGTCCAGCACTAGTACAATATTCATCTTAGGCATCAGTAGTGATGGCTGTTTTCTTGGTTACCATACCACAATATTCCCCTTTTGTTCTATAGATGTTCCTATCACCAACACACAGACAACAGACATAAATGTCATTGCTGCCATGCCTACATCTTGGCTCCCCTTTTACACTGAACCCTTACAAATGTGTTTCCTTTCTTGTATTTCAGTCTTCTCTTCACAGGAGATCACACCTTCCTGACTTGGCCCTGCATACTGATGCTTTTTAAATGCTCAGAACACTGCCAAAGGGAATTGCAGCAAGGCCTACCACTGGGTCTATAGTAAGAGAGGATTCTGACATCCTGAAGCTTCGGTCAGCCATCTCCATCAGTCACAGGGTGTTAGGCAGTACCTTCTAGAAGTAACACCATTTTAAGTGCATACAGTATTCTGCAGGAATACTCTCAGGGAAAAATCACTGCCTGGGGGTACCAACAGAGAGTAACTTGGGTGGAAATCTGGGCACCTAGTTCTTATCCTGCTGCACTGTAAGGAGAAAGAAGCCGTTTGGCTTCTAAGATTTGTCCACATTTGGGAACCAGCTACCTGTGCTATGAAAACCAATGTCTCAGATGATGTGTCTTCTACTCTTCAATGTAGTCTTCTCAGATAACAAAGCTGTGGCGTAAAGAGAGATCTGTGTCTGTCAGGATGCCACTTCTGACGTGGAGAGAGTAACAATGTCCAAAGCACAAAGATAAGCCAAGAGTGGACAGCAAGATGACTTCCTCCTGGCCAGCATCCCTGATCCATTGCCAGTCTTCCTGAGCTGGACCCAGAGGTGTTTGTGTCAGGCTACCAATGTGCACCAAGGCAGGCTGGCACAGCTTTTAGAGCAGTAAGCCTCAGCTGTTCACACAATCATCCCTGCTATACTCAGTCTGGAGTTGGATACATTTCGGTGGGTTTGCAGCATTAGTATTTCAGCTCAGACCACAAACTTCGTATTTTGTAAAGAAATACAAAGTTGTTCAAGCCTGCAGGAATTTACTATCATCCAGCCAGGGACAAAAACAATTTCAAGCATAATTCAGTGAGCCCAAGAGGATGGGTTGCAGTATAAAACTTGAGCAAGTGAGATTATGATTAGGAGGAGCCCAGCAGAACTCACTTAAGACTTTTAACTTGGATTCCTAGCAATGAAAATCTACTGACACACTCTGAAACCATGAGCAAAGCAAAACATGTTTTTCATGCTTTGCTGTTGGAAACTGTCACTGTGGAATAACAACAGTGACAGTCTGTCTAAAGATGCTGTGCCTGTTTTCAGAGGATTTCCTAATTTTTTAAAGGTCAAGGGAAAAAGAAATCGCTCCGATCTTTTCTGCATTCACCCTAACTATCTACATTCTTTCATTTGTTTTAAATTAGAGGAGCCAGAATCTAACAGATAAAGTCATCAGCCTCAGTTCTGGTGAGGGTTTATTCACTTTAGGTCAAACAATGTTAACTTGTTTTAGAAAGCCAGCAGGGACTATAACATGTGCAGCATTTTCCCTCAGAAACCCTCCCCTCCCACACACACAGTTTAAAAGAGTTCAACACAATAAATATCCAACCTATTTAAAACCAGCCATGACAGCAAAGGTTTAAGTGCCTGAATGACAGAGAAAAGTGAAATGACAATTTGAGTTACCTTAGCTCCTCTACTGAAATAACAGCTCTGTGTTTGGTTCTGTACTTCTGACTGTAGGGTAATAAATCAGCCCTATTTTGTAAAATGTTTAGTTTAACTACTCAACTGACAATTTAGGTGGAAGTAGCTGGTGGTGAATTGACAACAGCGCTGTTGCTCTCTCCTTGCTTTATCACATAATCAGCAGCTTGATCTGCTGATTAGCAAAGCCTTGTTTTAGTAGCACAGAGGTGCTAACAGCCCTCTCCAAAATTCACCCATCCTGTATTTTTTCTGACTATCCACTGCTTCCCTCTAGATGGATGAAGCATGGCAGCTTTCTCCTGAGCTCTGCCATATAACAGATCTGCCTCTAGATCTGGGCTGGATCAAGACAGTTTTCAAGCATTGAGGAAAAGCTCAAGGAGTAAAAATCAGACGTATCACATGAATATGTTGATTTCATTCAAACTCTCCCTCCTTCCAAAAATGACATGCCCCACCCAAAAGCAATGTGTCAGTTGCTGTTCCCACATTTTACCTACTCTGTCCAAAGAGCTTTTACTTCAGTTTGAGCTCATCGGAACCTGACTGCCAGATACCCACAGAAACCAGGTACTTGGCTTTTACTGGCTTCTAAACCTGGCTTCTAAACCTGCCACTTATGCCAAGCGACCACTGCTCAGCTCTCTTTTCACTGAAGAGACACAAGAGATGTTCTCTAGGACAGCAGGAGTCATCCAAAGGCCAGAAGGTGTCTAAACCTGTAAGCTGATTACTATTTATGGGGACTAGGCTCTGAAAGTGATATTACATTGGGGTGGGGTTTTTTTTGGTTGGTTGGCTGGGGGCTTGTTAGTTGGTTTGTTTCCCCACTGCTTTCCCACTGCCCATCTTTCTGCTGAAGCTTTTAAAAAGTGAGATTGAAAATGGGGAGAGTGTATCTAGAGAAGCATGATCCCCACAAAAAAAAAAAAAAAAAAGAAAAACGAAAAACAAACAAACCAAAAACCAAACCAAAATCCAAATGTGTGAGGTAAGCTGGATTGTATTTATGCCTGTAGGTTATAAATTTCCCAGAAGAGACTGGATTAGGAATATCTTTAGGTATTTTAACAGAACTAAACTTTTACTATAGCTTCCTGAAAGAAATATTATGAATTCCCGAGTAAGCTACATCATGCTTCCAGAGAAAGGACTGCATATGAATGCTGCTTTCAAGAAGAAGAAAGTACAGGACTCATTCTCTTTCAGTGTTTTACAAACCATTTGAACAAATGCTGCAGAAGATACTGGCTGCTTGGAGTTAGAGATATTATCTAATGACTGGTTCTACTCTAGCTTTAGGGACCAGCTGTGGGAATTAGGGACACCTAGGATTGAGTTCAGGTTCCAAGTGGCTCATCTGCCTTTAAAGAAAAAACCCAACATAGGAATCCAGCTGTGTAAATTATTGCAACCAATGAACAGAAATGCTCAATAATTTTCTGTAAACAGGCTGTGTTGATTGCCTTTGCAAACTGTAGTATGGAAAGAAGCAACATGCTTTTGAACTGACTGAGGAAAGCATTAAATATAACGTCTCTAGTGTGACTAAATTAATCATCAGCACCCTCCACCAGTTTGTCCCTGTTTGGCGATGAATTTAGAGCTTCAAATCTAGTCAAAAGTCAATCCAGAAATCTGATCAGCAATAACATAATGCTGGGAGAAGACGAAATTAAAGTAATGAGCTAAGGAACAAAGCTAAGGAACCACGTTTACAGAATATTTTCAGCCCAGTCTTCTGCTGAGACACTCTCAGATGTTCATTTCAGAACTGCTTGCCCAGAAAAAAGCAGCAGCCAAATATTTTAACTCATTAGATATACTTGAACTCTTTGCTGCAGTATTGTGCTGCTTCATATGCGCCAGACTCCAAATGGCTCCATGTGGATGCAAAGTATGTCCACACAAAGGTCATTTGCAGGATTAGACCAAAGAGTTGCAAGGCAGGCAAGGGAAAGCAGTCCAAGTTAGTTTAATTCTCAAGGCAGTCCTTAGGGCCTAAGCAAAATACAAAACAAACTCTGAGCACAGTAATGCAAAGCATTTTTCCCTGACGTCTAGGGTCAGGGATTAATATTTTTTATATATTAAAAGTGTTCTTTCCTTTTGATCAGTGGGGATGGACTATTAGCTTTCAGGTCTATGTGACTACCTGAGGTGAGGGTCACAAGTATTTTACAATTTTTATAAAGGTAATTAGCCTGAGTAACTGGATCTGATTAATAGAAAAGCGACCTCCAATGGGAAAACTCTCCTCCTTGATATACAAATTCCTGTTTGCTCTTCTCATCCCCTGTGGGACCAGCTGCAGGAGCCTGTAACAGGTTCTATTCCATTTGCAATGTGTCAGGTTGCTCTTCTGGAGGCATGCTCTAAGTTTTAGAGAAATCTTGATGAAAGCCAGAGAAAAAGCGACGATTTGCAGCAGTCGTCATTTGATAAACTTTTCTATGCACTAAAACTTTTTTTGTGTGCTGCTCATAGCTTCTATGTTTATTTAATCTGCTTTTCCTTATTTATTATTTTCTTTTATAAAACAACAGTTATTACAACACTGGCAGCTCAACAATTTTCTTAAAAATTAGTTATATTGCCTTTTGAACTGTGTGATACTTCCAAAGCACAAAAGAGTTAAAGAAAAATAAACAGATTACTGCAACTTTCTGCATTTCAAAATAGAGGTAAATAACATCTGTGCAGAGCTCAAGTCCCTTCCAATAATTAGCTGTTTTAGCAAAGGGGATGAACCACGTGGAAACACTGCAGCAGTCATCTTTTGGCTTTTCCTCCTGCAAGATGTTTTCTGATTCCAGCTCAGAGGATTATGCTCTTCTTGCTCGTGACAATACTGTTCTTACAAGAACAAAGATGAGAGCTGAGAGCAGAGTGAGGCACATTGCTTGGATCACTGGGAAAGGATGGTCCATGTTAGTGCCTCCTGAAGATGGCTATCTCAAACAGCTCCCTGATTTAGCTGCATCTGAAGCTAAATGGTTATTTCACAGACTGCTGGACTAATGAAATTGTGCCCCACCCCCTTCCTTTTCATGCTGCCCTGCATTGAGAGAGGGTATAGAAGCAACTGACCCAGCTGGAGGGGATGCGAGCTATAGGGAGACTGGTACTTCTGAGTGATGGGATTGTGCTGGTCAATGGTCCTGCTCCTTGCAGCATCCTCTGCAGCATTACTGGAGCACCTTATTCCTGTCAAATGTGTCACTCGGTGCAGAGCAGACTGGCAGGGTGCTTTAAACCATGTCAGGGTTCACCTGCCACTCTTCAACAGATGAGGTCCCCTTAGTAGTCAAATACATGCCAGAGCCTTGTAATCTGGGGTCTAGTCTGTTGTAGTCTCTGCTCATTCTACACTGGTTTCCTGCAAGCCTTTCTGGTTTCTGTTCATGCAATTCCCATTGATTATACATAAGATGCCTGCAGAATCTAAAAGTTCCTTAGTGTATTGGCTGGAAAAGCTTTAATTAAATGGATCTCATGCTCTCTTCTTCGTTTTAATGAAATGACTTCTTTTGGTTCCAATTCAGAGCAGGAGCACTGCTGAAATATTGAAAACATTAATGGATTATCAAAGCATATGCTGGGTACTCTCCTTCAAAAATATTAATGTCTTATTCACCTTCAGTTTAGCTTAATGTGAAGACAAGAATGAGGGGCTCTTGTTGCAGATACAGGTGTTCCTGCACAGCATTATTATTCCAGGAGAAAGCAAATCCTTACAATCTGGCTGCAGTAGGACTCCCTCTCTGGGCAAACAGGGAGCTTAATAACACAACCCCTTAATATCCTGAGGCAAGGGAAATTTTCTGCTTGCCTTGTGCTCTCCAAACACACTAGACACTGAGGATGGTATTCATGACACCTGATTTTACCCATCTATGAATAATTCATTTGATCTGAGCTAATCAGCTATGCTCCCTCAATAGTCAATGAAAGACAAAGAAGCTGGCCAGGCACGTTCGTACCACACATAAGATGGTTTGCATCAACCTCTCAGGGCTCTTATTTCTCTCCAGTGACGTCTGGGAAAGCCCAGACTACTGCAACTGCAATGATATATTAGCCCACCTTCTTTTTGTCCACCCTCATATTGGGAGAATTACAGAAAAAGTAACAATGTATTCTTGTGTATAAAACACATCCCTTTGATGGCTAGCCAGGGACAGCTGTGCACTCCTGCTCTGTGTAACTATACATATAAAAGTATTAATTATTTCTATATTAAGAAATAAATATGACATGAGGTAACAGCAAGGCTTTCATCCAAGTGTGTAGGGGGATTTTTCTCTTGGTAAAATAACATTGCTGTTAAGCAAGTATATTAACAGAGACATTTCAATTATGTTAATTAGTTATTTTTTAAGTCTTTAGCTTTATAGATTGTCAGGCCATTTGTGGGGTGAGAGCAAGTGTGACTGTGCTGCAGGATCTGTATTACTAGAGGTTTGTCTTTAGTAAGGAAGAATTTTTTACTCTGAGCAAGGTACCAGGCCTTGTATTTCGAAAGCTTCTGTAAAAGAAAATATTGATTTTTAGTTTAGTTTCATTCATCATCTTAAAAAATTTAACAGTCTGGCTGTCACAAACTATACCAAGAATGGTTATGACCCTGGAAACAATATACTTAGTACATGCAAATTTTTAATGCAGAAATTTGGTCCATTTAATAGTAATAAAAAATTGAGCAGTGTGTCCCCTACCACAGGAAATTATTAGATCTGTTTCACAACTGACTTGTGTATAAGTCCGGAGAAAAATAAAATATTGAAGCATGATAAAATTGACCTCCCTTGAGGTGAAAAAAATCATAAACTATGTACCAAATGCATTAAAGCATTAAATTCAAAGTACACGTTCTCATGAGGGCTGGGGGGTTTTAATTCATTGTATACCTGTATGTCAGCATCATAGAAAGACTTTCTGTACAGATATTCTTTAAACTGCTCTGTAGGAAGGAGTGATTAAATCCTTATCTTGTTCACCTGGACAAGACAATGACTGGAGATGTGTTCTTTTCATGGAACTGGGATTGATAATGAAGGCCACCCTACAGCAGGAGGCTTTTCGGTCGTGTGTGAATTGAACTGCGACCACTGAGGTTTTTCTTCTGATGCTGCCAGCAAACAGCATGAAACAATAACTTTGTTATCCAAGCACTGCCACATTTATCACCGCCTGGATGTTAATTTAGAAAGCAAATACAAAACTTAGGGCTTTAACTGTATGTCTGTCTTAAGGCTCAGTTTATGGGAAGGCATGTCACAGGTCAAAGGTGCTGTTGACGACAATTATGAATTAGAAAAGAAGTTTTGGAAAGGAGATCAAAAATAAACTTAGTTTTGTGAGTGTTAGCACTGTAGAGTCTATGACTCAGGCATCCACTGAACACATGCAAAAAGCATTTGGCAGCAAGATGGTCCTTCAGGAGAAACCATAGTACTTCTAGAGGTGCCAGAACACATAAGTAGCTGGGTATGGCCCCCACGGATCGCCTGGTAGCAGCTCCTGCAAAGTGTTCCAAAGCCTGCGCATCTCTCACTGTATATTCTCATTTATCAACTTGCCTTTGGAGTCAAGAAGCAGCCTCCCACAAGTTCCTGAGTACCCAAATTACAGTTACCCACTCTCTCGTTATAAAACCCTCTCATTCTCCTGTGACAGCTGTTGGAGCAGAGCAGTGCCGGGGGCGGGTCCTGCAGCCCACCGGCTCCTGGAAACTGTAGGAAGGCAACATCACACTGGAAGAAGACCTGCCCAAGATATTGACATTATTTCAACCTAGATATATTTGAAATAATGAATATGATATAGAATATACTGTGTGTTTTCCTTCTTTGTTGTAAGAAACCCTTTTTTCATCTACGAGGCTGATATCAAAATGTGCTTCTGTCACAGGACCTGTAAACCCCAGTTTGTTGTTGTTTATTTTTTAAGACCCTTCATCTTGATTAACAAGATTTCCAGTGTTATAACTATGTTAACAAAGTCAAACTAACTCAGAAGCCATCTCACACACTACTGTGTTAGCCCAGGGGCAGATCAGGCCTCATTACTCCTTTCATGAAGCTGTAGTGATATGATCACTATTATAAAGACCTGAGGGCCTTTGGGATATTAGTCACATGTTAGATCTCCTCCCCTACGTTCCTTGTGAATTTCAGAGGTTTTTAATAATTTTCCTTTTATGTGGAGAAATTGCTTCCAATGTAGGAGCCAATTTCTAGTCACCTAAATGGTTATACACACAACCCATAATTGCAGGATTTGTATTCAATGAGCTACGCTCACAATGTTTATTTCACCCACTGTATAACTGGACAAACTACACAGCTCCATACTTACTTCAGGTTAAAAGCATGCAAGTGTTCAGCACTGAACTAGAATATCTTTTCCTGGTTTACCTCCAAAGTAGTTCTGTTATGAAGATCTATTCCTAAACTAGCACATAGATGTCACTTAGAGACAGGTTGTAATGGGAAACATTGGCTTTTTGGCTAGATTAGTGTATTTAAATGGATCAATGATGAGATGCAGCTGTAGGGTGGAGGCTCTCTAAAAGCTGCACTTCTCAGTGCCAAATATAATGAAATACGCATGACTTCCAGCTAACTTATTGTTGATCTTTATGTGAGGGGAAATTTTGCAACATGAGTATTTGATACTGAGAAGCTATGCTGTGGAAAATCAAAAAAGATAAACGGTGATTACAAAGGTAAGACAGATACAGGGAGGAAGCAAAAATTGACAAAATTGGTAAAAGAAATGTGAAATGAGCTGGCGATAATCAAAGATGAGTAAAATAGAAATTATAAAACTCAGCAAAAAAAGAGATGAAAATAATGGAAAATATAACATAGAGTGAGTAACAAGGAAGTGATAAATAAAAAGACTGGATGCAAACAGAAAAATCCGTATATGAGAAGTAAATTCTTCTGGAACAAACTGTAAAGATATACAAATTCAGAGCTGAGAAGGTTTGCCTGGTTCTGAATGGATCACTTATCAACACAGATAATTTTTTTCTTTTGCTATGTTGTACTCACAGCTCTTGATTTGGATTGTGTTTTGTTACCTAAACTTACAATGTCAGGTAGATAACAAAGGGAGATGCATGACATAGTTCAGATCAATCTTCTTGCTTCCCAAGTAATTCCCTTTTCCCCTCCATAGATCTACCACAGCCACTGTCAGTATTTTTAACTTGTTTCTGACTCTGAGATGAGAAACTCTCAGGCATCTTGTACTAATCCAACAATAGTTTTTAGAAAAAGTCTTTTGCCAACTGAGAAACACAGCAGCCCACGTGAAGCTGCTCAGCTGAAAAAGAAATAACACACACAAAAAGCCCCTGACCTATTGTCCTCTTCAGCAAACCATAGAAAATGAAGAGAGTTCTGGAGATAACAGAACTATTTTTTTTTTAATCAGATCCTTAATCTTGAAGTTATGTGTTTAATTTCAAAAGAAATTCTCAAAATGTGACCCAGTTTGTATTTAGGTTTCCTCAGCACTTCAACCCCCCAAAAAATGCATTGCAGTAGAGTTCAGTGAGTTGGAAGAACAGCTGAGTGTGGACCAAGAGCAATGCTGTGTGGACTGATGCTGCAGATGGGATAACCCCTGGTGTTACGCAAAAGTGTAAATGGACAGGAAGGTCACTTCTATCTTCTCTAACCTTGCCTCATCACCTTTGTTGCTTTTCCAAGCATGTGCACAACTGTATTACAGCTGCCTTTTTTCAAGAAGTTGGTGTGGCGGGACCCTAGGGATTTGCTAAAATGAACCATAAATGAACTGGTTTTGAGAACTAGAAACTTGAATTGTTTATGAGAAACAATATCCTTTTGGGGCTAAGGCCTTGCTGCATTAATTGCACATGGAGTAGGACCATCTCTCACATGCAGCAAAAAGTGACCCATGGCAACAGAAGCTGTTTCTAGCCAGTAGCTCTGAAGAAATCAGAAGGCTGGCCATGGCAGTCCTTGTTCCAGCAGGCCTGTGTGAAGCATTTTGCATTGTAAATTGCTTCAGCTCTGCCATCTAGGGGAGCTCAGCCCAGCAGGGTATGTGCTATAGGAAATAACAAGGAATCCATCGAAAACAAAGGATTTTGGCAGAAAAATCCGGGACAGTCCCCAACCAGGCCTGTGATTCGGGGAGGAGGAGGGCCTGTACAGGAGTCCTCTGGTCACCCTGCCAGGCTTTAGCTGTGATGTGGCCACAGCAGAGAAAACTGATCGGACAGAGTCACATTAGCATTTCAACCTGGCCATAATGAGTAGAACACATGCAGCTGCAGGTTTGTCAGTCCCATGTAGAGCAAACCCTAAACAAGGCTTGTTATTTAATTTCAAGGGAAGAGAAACTGAGACTAAAAACATCTTTCAAAACTGTCTAGTTCATCCCTTTCCAATTCCAATTGGGTTGTTCCCAGCCCTCTGTGTTTTAGTGATTTATCTGTTCTAATTTTAAATGACTCAAGAGATGGAGTTTCCACCTCTTCCCATGGGAAATTAGTCCATGGTCTGATAGACACAGCCAGGATATTTTCCTGATGTTCAACCTTCAGTGGTTTTCCTTTGTTCAGTTTAATCTCATTACTCCCAGTTATTCCCTGTCGGTCAGTGCCAAGCACTCAGCCCCTCTCTTTTGTGTTTACACCTTCACACTTGGATACAGTTGTCTTTAGAAAAATTTGGTAGGCTTGATTATGTATTGTCCACCTTCTCACATGAAGAGAAAAATTAACAAAAAAAAATGAGTAAAGGCTAGTACAAGTTAATCTTAAAGGATGTTTTCAAGACTTAATCTACTTCCATTCACCAAACCTCACTGAGACTTGCTCGTATTTTTTAGGTTACAGTGACTGGTGACCCCACACAAACCCATCACCACTTTCCTACCCATATCAGAACTATGGGAACATAAGTTGTACAAGGTGGGAGTAAAGGATGTGAGAAACCAAAATCAGGTTCCTATAATAAGAGAACACAGAAGCCCAAGAGTTGCAAGAAAAATGTGTTTAGTGCAGTGGCATTAAAAGATTACCATAAATATCTGAATGTGACAAATAGGAAGTAGAAAAGCTGGTGAATCATAAGCATGGAGAAAGCTGCCAAAACGGTATTTATGATGAGATCCTTCAGAGGCAAAGTACAGAGAGAGAAGGCAAGGTGATTGAATACAGCTATTTCTTAAATTTGCAGAAAATGCTGAAAAGAGAATAAGGAACCCTTAACACCTTGTAAGAAAGATTAAAAATGTGGAAGCAGAAATAGAATCCTGGAAGCCAAATGAAAGAATGGAGACTAACCTGAGCAAATCCCTTGAAAGTAGGAGACAGATCAGAGGAGGAAGGTATTATTAACTAGAAATGAATCAATAGGGGATTTTGTGGGACCCTCAGCAGACAGCTGGGCATTCTGGAAGTTCAGTCTAAAATGCAGTGTCAATAGAACAGGGTGTTCCTGCTTTGCCCTCATCATAAGGAAGCTGCTGAAAGAGATGCACAATTCCTTCTCCTTCCCCCACAAGCTTGTGTCTTTAATATACCTGAGTTTTACACAAAACCATTTAAAATGTTTTTAAAGTGACAGTTGAAAATTAGAATGAAAGACTCACCTTGCCTCCAGTTCTGAACTTCATGGACATCATGAGCCAAGTACACTGATTCAGTGGAGCAAAGGTGGCAGAAGCTGAGACAGGGAAGAGTTGGGTCAGAACTGAAGAAGAAGACGCTCCACAGTGATGTGCTGCTCAAGGAGCAGACCTTCAGCAAGGAAGAGAGAGCACCTGGATGGACAACTACAGTCAAGGATAGGATTTTTTAAGGTGGGAGAGATTAAAGTATCCTTGGAAAGCATTGCTCCTCACACATACAAATATGCCATTTCCTCTTTCGCTGTGAATCCACTGAGGAGGCAGCAGGAGAACATTCCTTTAATCAGGGATAATGACTGTAACTCCGTGACACTGACATTATCAGGGGCCACTCCATCAGCACGTGCACAAGTTCCAGGCTCTTGTCCTTTGCACACAAGTAAAAACAAGAACATTCAGATACTAAGTAGGACAAAAAGTTGTGGGCTCAGGCATGGCTGTTCCCGGGACACTGCATTGCCTTCCAGCCCATCTGGACTGCAGCGAGGTGTGGAAGAAAATTCTCTGGCATATCTTCATGAGCTAAGTGTAAAGTTATTGTTGTTATGTGATGGCTAGTGATAGAAACTGGAAGAACTCGTCTGGAGACAGCAGAATCTCCTTTCAGCTAGCTCAATTCAGATAATTCCAAATAGACTGACCCTAGCCAGAGACATACGAGCCCAGAGATACATTTTTAAATGTTTAAGACATTCAGATTCTGAATTTTAGAAGTTTAAACTCTATATCCACTCTTGCCATAGATAACCTTCTGTAATACGTATTTAAAAATTAGTTTTCTCTATAACCTCTTGCTTTTTTCCCTTATGCATTTTTTTTTTCTCATTGGACAGATTGCCCAGTTTAAGGTGGTACATTTTCAGTTGTTCTGGAACAAGCTGAAGTGCCTGGTAGCTGGCTAGGGTCACCAGCACTCTAGTTGTCAGGCAGGAACAAAGGAAGGCTGCAAAACAGCAAATAGGATCTCTAGTTGAACTTTTTGAAGAAGAAAATAAATCAGGGGTTATAAAATGTTAGGAGATTTTAAACTGATTTAGGAACTGTAAGGCTATGTAATTTTTAATTAATCTGGGAGGCAATAGTGCAAATAGAGAAGTTTTGTCTAGACCAACATCAAGTGATCTTTTCTAATTCTGCATTTTGCAGTGACTCCACCTAAGCCATTTGTCTTGATATTATTTGGCTGGACTGTAGTGGCATGGTATGCAATATCACTTATTATCCATTTTAAGGATCAGCTTTCAGCTCAGAAAGATAAGAGAAACTGTCAGGACAGACAGCAAGAATCTGCGATTCACAAGATGTCACATGCTTCAGTTTCTTGACAGGGATTTCTGAAACAAGAACCACCTGCTCCTGGTAGTAATGAAGCATCTCTTACTGGAAAGGCAAACAGCTATTTCAGTAGAGTCTGGGGGAAAAAAAAAGCTGCAAGAAAGAAATTTTGCCAGAAGCTTCAGCAGCAGTCCTGTGAGACCAGAAAGGAAGTGCAGCAGATCCCAGCAGATCCTTCAGTCTGAGAGTCCAGGAGAAGGTTGCTGGTTCCAGCAAAATTAAGACAAAGCAGAACTAGAAATACAACAAAAAATAAAGGGGGACAATAAAAGAAATGCAGCAGGGGGGAAAGAGAGTAGGAATAGGAAGAGGCCAAGGTGCTGCAAGCAGAGTATGGTCTACCTGTTGGGCAAGGGGGCAATTAGCTAAACCCCAGCACACCTGGCAGGCCAATGATGGGGTATCCCCTTAGGGTGCTGCTGCTGAACAGGACACTTTGCCATGTGCAGTGCCACTGCTGGGAGTGAAAAGCCTGGGCACCTCAGCCCCTGAAGAACCTTGGTTTCATTTGTTGTGGCAAACTCTCTAATACCTTTGAAAGTAGCCCTTATACATATCTCTAAAATCAGGCTTGTAACTTCTCGATTTTTGAAACAGAAAGTCTGTGTTCTTGCCCACATCCTGTATTTGTGCAGTGAAAGCCATCTCAGACATATCTGCAAAGGGCCAACCTGCAACAGTCTTATCTAATGCAGTACTTTTCTCTTGGATGTCACTGCACGTGGCTGTGCACTCAATCAGATGAGCTTCCACGTTTTTTAAGACTGACCTGAAAATATGAAGATATAGAAGGGAAGATGATATCCAGAAAGGAGAAGAGGGGTGGAATTTGGCCTTCAGCAGTACCTGATATTTGGGTGGGAGCTGAAAGCATACAGCTGTTGCTTTTGATTTTAATTGCAATAGAATTTAAAAGAATTGTAATTAATATGACATGAAAGCTCAGATGGAATGGCCTGGCATAAACTAAGCCTGTGGTTAGTTTAAACATCTATCACACTGACCTCTCATAAATCAGGGTCAGGAAACAATGAGGGGGCAGGCAAGTGTTTGTGATGTTGTTTGCTGACTGGATGTTCAAAGGAATGCTGGAAGAATGTGCCAAGAATCTGGCTTTGTCAGGAAAAAAAGTTCTTGTTTTTGAAAAGACTGACAGATCTACAGAGACAAAGAGCAGCAAGCTGGTGCACAGGCAAAAGAGGCTAAATTCGGAAGCAGGGCTTCTAGAAGTTTCTCCAGGTGTTTGTTGCAAATGATTAAAACTAGTAGGAGAGGCCCAAGATATCAGTAGTAGTCTGGCATTGTGCTGTGCCTGTGTGCAGAACCAGTCCCAAGGGTGGGAGCGAGGTGGGGGTCTCAGCATCCTGTAAAGCTTGTGCAGGGGCCTGCCCAGTCCAGAATGCAAACCTGGGGTTGCAGAGATAGCTCCTGACTGCAGTGCACTGGGATCAGATCAGTGATCTCTGGCATTGCCACAGAAATCTGCGGCAGGAACTCAGATGAGGCCCAGCATATATTCCATGCTATTGTCCTGGCCGGAAGGGCTGAAATGATGAAGGATATTCCTTTAAAGCCAGTTGTTCTCACTTCAAGGCTGCCTTATTGTGCCATAAAATGTCACTGGAGCAAGAGGAAACAATTCCATAGTTGCTGAGATAATTCAGAACTTAAATGTGATCCACTGTGAACACACACAAGATGTATCAGGAGAAATAAGGCGCGTTGACTTGCTGTGGAAAGCATGAGGGAGGGCAGCAAGAAAGTTAATTTGGATGAGTAATCTGCATTGCCACCTTTGAAATAGACTTGTTGGAAGGAGGGAAAGTGAGAATCCTAAATTAAAACCAGACTTGTGAGGCTTCCCTTAACTGGAATTTCTAAGGTCAGTAAAGTAGAGCTAATGAAGCATATTTGATATGTAATGAGGCAGGAATTCTATGACTTAAATTTACTGACTTAAAACATTGAACACAGAAGTTCTGGTAGAATTCTGGAAAAAGACTGAGAATATGAGAAATAGAAAAATACCTTTTAGCTGAGACTTTATCAAAACAGGGATAGAAAAAACTGATTTTTATTTTGAGCTGCTTTTCTATGTCCACATTTCTACTAATAACTATTATTATAGGAACATTATACACAAATAAGAATTATTTTTGTCTTTCAGAAAGCAATTAATGCAGATAGTGACACCTGAATGTTTAATTGCCTATTTTAAAACTAACTTTTAGAGAAAATTTTATATTAATTAACTCAGGAGAGTGATGGCAGCTTCCCAAGATTTTTCACCTTAGGTGAACATATAGACAAAAGAACAAATCACAAATGCATTTTTTCCTGGAATGACTTATTTCAGGACTTTTGAAAATAAGCTGGCGAGGGACTTTTGCAAAGTGTGTCAGGGAAGAGGAAAATTTTTAAAAAAGCCAAAATCCCTCCAAACTCTAAATTCTTAAATAATTATTTACAAGTAGGAGGATCTTTATCTGTTAGCTCTCAGTTTTATGATAACCACTGCATTACCTACTAGGACATTACATTTCCCTATATATAAAAACTGTTTGAAGGAGTGAAAGCTGCAGCTTCTTCCAACAGCAGCAGAGAACATCAACCAGGAGTTGGTGCCTTAGTGTTTCACATATCTTGATATTATCATTTTGATTAAACCTAAACATGGAAATCACCTACTTTCTTGATTTTCAAAATAACTTTTGCCCACTCACCCTGTTATTTCAGTGGTAGCCACAGGCTGGGAGGGAAAGGTAGGTTAGGAATGGTAATTTTGAGCTGTAAAACACACATTTATGAAGCAGTCTCAGGCAAGAGCGAGAGCCAGTGGAGGGTGAGAAAAACTGGTTCTGGAAAGAAGCTGAACCAATGTAGCAACAGCAGCCAGGGAGAGCAGCACAAACCCTCAGGAGAAGGCCAGAGATGTTTATAAAGGTAGTGTGATGACATTTTTTATTTAGAGCTTGTTCCTGGTGAAATGCTAACTCCTACACCTTTACAATTTTAAGCTGTGATCCCATATGCTCTAACACTGGGAGCTGAACATGGAAAATACCAGGAGATCTCAGCAGGGTGCTGGACTTGACATTGGGAGCTGCCACGAGAGGCCCTGAGCCCTCAGGGAGCATTGTGCTTCTGACCAGGTGCTCTGGCTGCTGCATAAACCAAAGACTGTGGTTGTCCTTCTCATCTTCCAGCCCAGCCCTTCCAAAATTGGCAGGGTAAAATGCCACTATCCCCATCCCAGTTCAACCCAAGCCTATTACCCCAGAGGGTATGCTGATACCCAATACTTTGTGGCCACTCCTGTGCTACATAACTGATAATAATTTTACATAGTTTAGTGTTTTGGCTGGGAAAGGGTTTCTCTTAGCAAATTAAGGTGGAAGACACAAAGGTTCTGGCTGCTCTGTCAGGATAATGGCTGTGGATGAAACTGTGGCTTTAGGCAGGCCAGGTTGGTCTTGAGGAACCTCAAGGGAGAAAACCTTGGAATTCATGGGCAGGTGAACTACAGAGAATAAAGCAGCTGTGCTCTGTGATGATTGTTATGATTCATAAACATGAGTTTATATTCTACTCTTTTTGCGTTACTAGAAATGGGCCTTGTAAATTATTATGAATTTGCAAAGTCTGCCTAATGATGGCTGAGAAAATCTATGATGTGCCTTTGTCTCCTCAGGTAATGAAGATTTACCTCAACAGCAGAGACTTCCAGAAAACATTGGTGGATTAACCTGTGGTGGTCCTTACTTTAAACTGCATGGCTGCTTTCCCATGATATTTCACGATATATTACATCTTGTGCCCAAAATTTACATTTGTGTAGTTAACAATAGTACCACCGTTCCTCATTTTAGGCCAATGCCATTATATTAAAAGAGTTAAAAGGACTATTTGGAATAACATCCATGTTGAAAATGTGTACACCTATACTAACAAAAATCTGTTGGTACAGTCTTGCTCAGACTCTGTAGGGGCTTAACTTGGTGTGTGTGAGCAATGATGGTCACTTGGTCTGTGTTCCTCTGTAGGAACGGGGCTTGTATGTGTGGCGTGAGTGCCATTCAAACACAGAGAGCGTGCACTCCAGCCTGAGTAGCTTGACATACAGTTTTCACAGCCTATTTTGGCTTCACAAAATACTGTTGTCCTTCTGCATAAAGAATTTACATGTCTCAGAGACTGCTGAAGTTGAGACAGTCTAAATACAGTTTAGGGGATGGAAAATAACCATGGTAAATCTGTTCCCAACCAAAGACTTCAGACCTGCCTGGGGCAGTGCCATGATGTGCCTTGATTCCCTTCTTCCCTTCTGCATAGGAAATGTGTTTTTATGTTTGACATTTTTTTATAAATAAATGGGCCTTAATCAGGAAAACACTTGCTAGCTTTGGACTCGAGCTTGTGACTTGTGTGGGGAAATATTAAAATACTTTGAGACATATTTTGGCTAGACTGCTGTGAGATATGGCTGAGGCCTGACAGAATCAACAGTGGGCCAGAGCTGACCAGGATAAACCCTATTCTGTGTTTGTCTGAGTACTGGTGCTAGAAAAGCTGCAGCAAAGGAGGATGTTTGTTGTGCTGATTTGTGTCACAGTGGCTGGATTCCTCCTTCAGCCCCAGCTGCTGCCTAAGCTCTGGCAGCAAACGAAACCCCCCTGGACAGTGCTGATGGCACAAAATCCTCCCTCCATGCCTTGCAAGCCTGTCACCTCCACTCTGAAACTTCTGGATACAAAGGAGACATTTCCCCCCTCTAAAGTTAAATATTTGCTACTTTTCTTAAAATCTCTCATGAAAGACCAATGACTGCCACTCAGGAGAGAATCTCAGCACTTTGTGGGTTTTGTTTTCTTTTAGAATTGCAAACTCAGCAGTGTCTGCAGATCTTCACCTCTCTCCCAGCACCTGCTGAACTTGTAAATTGGCTAAGAGGCTAAGAGGAATTGGGATAAGTTAAGATGTAAGGAATAGGAGTAAAGCTTGAGATGGAAAGACCTTAAAATCTCAAAAAATAGGACAGAGAGACTGTGAGGAACAACACTGGAATCTATACAGATGGAGTAACATCATTGTCTAGTACTTGATTAAATTTAAAACAGAGAGATTGAGATTGACTTTACAGGGCTGAGATTGTCTTGTCTACAGTTTAGGTAAACTAGCACTGGAAGCTTCAGTTGGGTGTTTGTAGTTAAAAGCTTGAACTCAGTTAATAGCATCATGTTATTATGTGAAATGCTTCTGAAGGAAGATAAACAATTTCAGTTTATTATGGTTTTCTTTCCCATATGGCACAAATGGGCCCAGGACCAAACTGGCTCTCAGCAGAAAGCTCCCATCTCCACACTCATTCAGCAAGTCATATTTAACTAATTTTAATATCTTGCCTGTACACCCACTTGTGGATCCATTCCAATCAATACTCTATGGCTTAAGTTTTTTTATGACACTTCGTTTTTTACTCTCCCTGACTCTTTCTACCACTGTTGTTAAATATTCCTTTGTAGCTGATCTGTTTTCTGTCTCTGTGCTAATGTTTATGCTGAGTTATTATTTCCAAAAGCTAAATTTTGAGCACTTTCACTGCATTCCAAATTTCCTAAGAAAGAGCAGAAACACTACTACAATAATTCTCATGAAAACCCAAACAAATAAATCAGTTAAACACTTGCATGATTCAGAAAAACAAAGAGATATTCATGCCCACATGAAAGAATGACATGATTGTGCCTGCCTCTTTGTTGAGATATCCTCCTGTTTCCATTCCAAGTTATCTTGCTGCATATTTTCCCAGTCTATCCAGATTAGGCAAGAAACATATTTTCAAAGGTACATGGTCACTGAATGATGCAGCTAGGCACCTATCCAAGCAGGTAAAATCCCATAAAATTTTCTTGGATGTGTAAGCACCTTTGAAAATCTGGTCTTGAATGTTTCAGAAAAAGGGCTGAAGTTTCCTGGTAAATAACTAGCATTTGTGAATGTCCTTAAAAACTACAAGACTGGCAAGGACTTGGTTAAAAGACATTGTGATAAAATAGAGTATAAAAGCAATGTGTAACTGTAGATTAATCTGAAGAAAAGATATTAATACTTCTAGAAGTTTAGGAAAATGGAAGATTGCTGAGAAAAGGCACTTCATGATAATTCTGTTTTCTGGCATTGTTTCCAAAACATCTCCACTAAATTCCAATGTTTTTCTATGCAAATTCAATAGCTATGAAGGCATAACATATGTCTTCCAGCAATAGCTGTCCCTTGTGTAACCTCATGACTTAACAGCACAGATAAATGTACAGAGCTCTACTAACAGTAGGAACAATGGATTTTTGAACACATGCAGTAATGAGTTAATTTAAGATATTTTGTATCATGGTTAGAAACAACACTTCCTTACCATTATCAGAAGCCCAGTCATAGAGGTTGAAGACAGACTTCTAGAACTACAGTACTACAAGAAATTTTTGTCTGTTTCTGCTATGGAAAAACAGAGGAAAACTTTCATGCCACTCCTGAAACAAACTAAAGGTCATCCTCTGAACAGTATCCAAAACTTAGTATTAAACATAAATCGCTGTACTGCACACTCCAATAGTTTGTCAGTAGTTCATTGCTCCATGCAGCAGCAGAAGGAACAAGGCTTGACAGCAAGTATTTAACTAATTGAGTCTAAATTTCTGCATTTGGAAACCCCTTGGTGTTCCAAAACAACTGCTGGCAGCAGTGAAAAGTTCAGCTGCGGATACACATGTGTTCATGTGAAGGTACAAAGAAACCAAGCACTGGTTTACTGACAGAAAGGAAGGCAGGGTCAGCCAGTTCTGCGTAACAGCACAAGCATCCAAACTACAGCTGACAGCCTTCAAAGGGCTTACGGAGCCTCACCCAGAACTGATGTCTCCTTTTTTCCCTTCTAAAAAATGTTGTGTGTTTTCTGCAAAATAAAGGACAACCTTTCCTCAGTCTGTTTGAGTTGCCTTCCTTATTTGGGGTCTCTTTCCCTTCTAATAATTTATAAGTGCATAATATTGCTGTTTCTTCACAAGTAATTATCCTTTTAACAGTACAAAATAATCCCACAGTGTAGCTTATGGCTTGTGCCCAAACTTTTCTAGCTGTCCAAGTGTTGCTGTGGTGCTGTCACTTCTCTGAATATCCCTGGCAAGCACAGCAGCCATTCCCTAGTGGTACAAACATTTCAGCCAGGTACTGGGATAGCTGTACAAGGCTGCCTTCACAGAGGAAGGCGTGTGACATTGAAAAAGGTAGCTGTGAAAACTGTATGAAATTAGGATACAAGCTTTCATTTTCCCTCCACTGTATTTTCAGTGTTTTGAAAGGATGGCTAAAGCACCTTGACACTGTGCTTCTCTCGCCTATGAGGTTTCAAATGGGGACATTGAGACAAGCACAGGAGGAGGCTGGCTCAGACACCTTAGTCATGTGGAGGGTACAGCCAGAGCTAACTTTTGGAAGACTGAACTGAGGTAACATACACCTACATTAACTTATGTATCTACACATCTCCCTCCAATTTAAGGAGAAGAAGAATTTAGGATACCTTTCCCAGTACACTGAGATACTGCATTCATTTCAGATCTTTGTATTTAGATTATGAGAGGTTTTGGAAAACATTTAAAAGGTAAAAGAAGAAAAAGCATGCTCAAATATGAGGGCAGGGAATCCTTCTGTCTCTTGCTATGCAACCCTGTAATGGGTTTTTTTTGAGACTCTCATTTTTAACTGAAACCGAAAATTAAGGTTTTCAAGGTAGAATCAATTACAGTTTGCATGTGTAACAAGTTTGATTACAAAAGGGGTTTTCATTGCTATGTTATCTGAGAAAATCAAAATGTGAGATATGCAGAGAAGCTGATTCAGCCTTTTTCCTCTTCAGTATAAAGAAATATTAAAATTTAGAATTGCCAATATTCGTATTTAAATAGATCTTATTCTTACCATAGATCAGTAGTGATGACTCATGACCCAAATACATTTCAAAGTTAAGCATTTTACTGTGTATAAACTGTGATGATTTGACACTTTCACAGATCAGAAATTGTTCTGCAGCTGAATATCACATACAGTTAGTATTGTATTTTGGGGGGAAATGTTGGAATTTTACATTATACAAATTTATTAGTAACACTTCGAGGATTAACATAATGTTCAAGAAATATAGCACTAATCTATCAATGAGTCAATCAGACACTATTTCCTACTCTGTTCAGCTCTAACTTGAAGAGTGCAGCAGCTGATTCAGTTGAAAAAAAAATCTTAATTACAGACCTTTTAGACTATTTAAATTCTACTTTTTAGGCAGAAATTACTAAATATTCAGACCATATCTATGGTTTGCTACATGAAATCCTAATTTATATTCAGTTAACCAAAGTGCAGGAATTATTCTTCCTAGTTTGGCCTTCTCTCCAGAAGATCACTTCTGGATATTTTGGAATCAGACATAAATGGACTGAATAAAATCTCAAACCTGATGGCTTGTAAGAATTTATGTCAGTTTAAACAAAATTACTGTCCATGTTAACTTGTATTCAACAGGTGGGGGAAAGATGTTGGTGTTAAGGGCACAATAAGAAAAAATGAGCTAAAAATGGAAGGCTGCCCATAAACACAGTGTCCAATGAAAATAGTGGCTTTTAAAGAACATCTCGTCTTAAGTAACAGATCTTGCTGAACTGATTAAAAAAACCCAAATATAGTTTTGTGGGTCATAGTGTGCAAACACAACTGAAAAATATTTAGTGGCCTTTTAGTTAAAGGAGTGGAATCAACAATATTACCAAAACACAAGACAATAAATTCTCTGAACACATCGAAGGGACTAAGCCTAGTATTAATCAGTCATCTATGCATGATTGATTACCTGTTCCCTCAGTTACACTAATGATATTTTGGAGTCTGACTGTTAAAGTAATTGAAAGCCAATTTTTCAGGTGGAAGTGCTTTAAGCAAAAAGTAATGTGGATGGCAGCTGAGATACCTGGAGATGCTCGGATACATATAGGTACAAAATTCAAATATGACTTTAGAAGAGAACACCCCCCCTTATTCACAAAGTAATTCCACATGCAGATTCACTAGTGAAATCTGTATGGTCCTTTTTCACAATGTTAAAAATATGATAACAGGAGGAAATGGAATTTGAAGAAACATTCCAGTTCTCATATTTTCTAGAAATCTGGTCTTTTCTTTTAAGCATGTAAATTTTAATAATCTGAATCTTCCAATTAAACAATTTTAATACTGTCTGAATTATGTGTATCTACAGTACTTCATATTTACACACTAATTTTACAGTAACTCACTAAATTTTTATTGTTGTTGCTAAAAGCTGATAATTGTAGGAAGGTGTAGCAAGAATTGGACTGTAATTTTTTTAAGAACAGAGGAAAAAAAAGAAATAACCTAATGGATGTCTTGGACTAAGCCTAAGTCTAAGCATGTCAGTCTATGCAATGTCATTACTACTAAATCCATAGCAGTCAGAAGCATTAAGAAAAACTTTACCATTCTCATCAAACAAAAAGGGAAGAAATTCTTCAGCAGCTTCTTTCAGGGCCTGTAAGAGCATTATTCTCTAAAACAGAAGACATTGACTTTGAGGGAAAGCTTTTCAACAGAACTCTTTTAAAATACAAGTTAAATGAGTAGAGATGAGCTAAGGCATTTCTCTAGCAATCACCTTAATTCTTTGATCTTTTGCATTCCTGTAACATCATGGATTTTATCCAAATGTCAATAGCTTATCAGCTACAGAATACATACATATGGTATGTTTGGATTACCAGGTAAATGCATATTTTTTTAAATCTTTTATGGGATGTGCAAAATATGCTGAAGCAGGAAAACAAACAACTGTGCAATGTAACAAGTACTCCTAATGTTTCTTTATTAGTTTATAGGAATCTGCAGCTACTAACAATCTCCCTCTCACAGTTCAGAGCAAAGTTACTGATACACAGCTACTTACTTTGCATTGGTTTCCCTCAGGAAGTTTCTAAGAACACTTATATTCAATACAGAATTAAACTTTTCACAGCTAATACAGTATGTAAAATTTACAAACTTCTTCAAATACAATCTATAAAGGAAGGAGTCCAGAGTCTACAGCACTCATGCATTAACTGCTTTTTGTGTTGTCCTATATATTTTCTATTTTTTTTCTATACAAGTCTTCAGCGTTGTCAGGTCTGTATTCTCAAAGATGACACATGGTTACAAAAAGTCTCTACTTAGACACGTTACAAAAATTGAATCATAACTGAATAATTTTTTGACTAACATTAAACTTTTGTGCTTAATGAAGTTTAGTTAAGACTATAAACTCAGGAGAACACTGTTAATTTTTATACTTGTTTGTATCCTAGAGAAGAAAGAGATACCATGCAGAAATTCAAACCTGCCTGGCCTTGGTTTGTCTTGATTAAAATTCAGCACATTAAACAGGTCAGATCTATGGCTACATGACATACCAGAACCATGATACCTTCCAATTTTGTATCAACAGTGTCTTGCAAAGGTTCATTTTGACCTGCACTCCAGTTCAGCACATTCTGAGAACTAAAACTTTGTTTGGAAGACTGTGCAATGAACTGCAACACAACACAGAACTTCAGCTGAAACTTTTAAATTGTGGAATTAAATCAAAATAACACTTACAATTTGGTAGCAGCATATCTAACCAAGACTAAAGGCATGATGAAGTCCATAAAATCTTGTAAAATAATCTTCATGCTCAGAATGGCACTTTTGAACTATCTTGTGCAACACAGTGCAGTACATGAATTGCAAGAGGTGGAATAAAGAACCGAGCAAAGATAAGATGCATTCACAATGAGACCTGAGGCAGATAAGTTATTAGTCAAAAGGCATCTTAGGTGGTAATTTTAATATTTAATAAAGGTAGTAACTATAAAAGTCCTATGCTTCACATTTTAGATAAGAGCTCTCACTTCTGTAAATATTCATCAGCATCTCTAGAGTAAACCCCTTATTATAGTGAGTTAAAAGGCATACAAGTCAGTTGTTGAATTGCTTTTCTGGGAGATGCTTGAGGGAGTGTAGTCAAATTTCTGCTTCACAGAAATATTCAGGTGTGGATGTTACTGCTTCAGACTCTGTATTTTGTTTTGCCATGTTCATTGATAACACATATGTGCTGAAAAAAACAGAACAGATTGCAAAAGTATGGTTGACTACATTAATTATTAATTAATTGTTCAGAAATACTTAGGCTTGGCCAACCTAGTGATCTTACAGTAACTCTTTCCTTTCCAAACATCTGGAATTGAATTCTGATTTCACTTTCTAGCTACAGCAAGTTTTCCCACTTGGAATTCCCAGCTTTGAGGTGCACCCATGGGAGTACCACAAGAAGGAAAGGAAAGGTTTGCAGCTTTTTTCCATCCTCACCTCTCTGAGAAAAGGGACAGATAACCCGTCTAACCTGGGTCTGTGTTTCACTTTTGCTGCTGTCTCTGCACATACTGGCAATGGTGGACCTGAGAAGCCCTAGCTCACAGAAGATGGAAATTTAGGGATGTCTTAGGGGGAGGGAACTGTTCACAGTGCTAAGCAGGGACTCCTTTGGATTATTTGAGGTTTTGCAGGGAGTTTTGCACTCACTGAGAGGATCCCAACCATGTCAAAGACATACCTCCAAAGGGCCCCAAGGAGGAGACAAGTTATGGGATCTTTATGGGAATAAATATGGGAAAAGTGGATCAGTGACTTTTTAAACTTCTTTTTTTTACAAAAAGAAACTTACGTTTAGATCTCTGAAGTGCTCATTGTAGTCTAAGGCATAACCTACCACAAACAAATCTGGAATTTCAAATCCATAATCTGTTTTGAGACAAATAACAAACACCATCAGTACAAGATCAGTGGCAGTTAAAAGCCCTTAAATTCATGTGTGGTTCTTAAGAAGCAAACTCTACTTATACATAGTCAGCTAGGGCTATGTTACTTTTGACTCTGAGACATCATGGTCACCAGTAGCCCCATAACCAGTTCCTAGTCAGAGTACTTGTGAGAGGGATATGAATAGACAGAGGAGAGGATAATTTTGTAAAAAATTATCACTGGCACATTGTGGAAGGAAGCCAAATCAGAGCTGGAACATTCTGCTTGCATTTGGAAGCTCCACTGGTATATATGTGTGATGATTACTGTACCATATCACAGTAATGATGGAAAAATGTAGAATATTAAATCAGAACTAACTTTCAGAGATCTATATATTTTCTGCTAAGAACAGCAAAACCTATCTCATATTTTATGCTACCAAAACATGTCAAATACTTCTTAAATTAAAGCCACAACCTTATGAAAGTTCAAGCAAACACTTAGCAATGTAAATGCATGCAGTGCACCTCAATTATACAACTCACACACCTGAAGCTCCTTGCTTCTTTCTGACGCATCTTTTTGAATGTGAAGGTCTGTACAATATCAGCACTACATAAAACAAGTTAGACTCCTTCCAATTTGTTCTCTAAATAACTAGAGGAAAACCCAATCTTATGGACACAAAAATAGGTCCAAATAAAATATTCTACAGGTATTCAGGGAAGAAATTTATTCAGTTGTTAAAGATCGGGGGTTTATGTGGTTTGGAATTGTAAATTTAGGTAACTGAGGAAATGATACAGCACTGTTAGTGATTTACAAAAGAGATCTCTGATGTTTTAGAAAACTCATTACACTATGAATAAACAAGGATAAAATTTGTTTCATTCAAAAGTTAATACATGAAAATATAAAGCTGCCCTTCATTAATTAATTTTATTGCCTCTTTTATATGTTTAACATTAATTAATCCAGTCAAATATATGCCTTAATTTACTGGATTAAATTCTAAATGTTAAAAATACCACTCCACTGTATAAAAAGTTGTACAACAAGATGTTTGGATCATAGTTCAGATAACAGGGCTAAAACCTCAGGGCCATGCCCAACATTTAAGTAATTTTTGCTTCATAAATTTTCCCTCTCTCCCACATCCCAAATCAAAACCCTTCATACTGCCTCCTGGTACTCACCTGCCTACTCTCCTTCTACCCTCCTCCCCATCTCAGCTGACCAGAGACTTCTTCAGTAGCAAATACTGGTCGATCTCTTCTAGATGGATCTATTCTTTTCGTATTTAGCCACATACCTGTTATTACATCATTTATTCTAAATAAGTCTAAAATGATAGTTGCTTGGTATAGCTCCATTTACAGCTTCATCATAACACAGTATAAGGACCAGTAATTTAGAGAGAAGTGGTGCTGGTGTGGTGCAAACTGAGCAGCAGGAGAAAGTTTAAAAAGCCCAATTTATCTTCTGCTTTTTATGGGGTGGGATTTAATTATAATATCAGTGTTTTCCCTTTGAACAATAATACTTAAAAAATAGAAGTGCTTTTTGAAAAAAATGTAAATGTAAAACTTGTTAATACTTAGTAACAATAAAACACTTTCATGCTCAGATGGAATCGTGCAGCTCCTCCAGAGAGATGCAATGAGGAAGGAAAAAGAAGAAATGGATATTCACTTTGATATTGTTTGTCAGAGACAGAAGGTAAAACACTCACCTTTCACTGATAAAAGTAAAACCCTTTCAAAATTTCCCAATAAAGTTAGTATTCTGCAGACAACCTAAGCAGGGTAGGCTTTCCAAATGACAATTATGCAAATCCTTCCATTGCATCCCATAGACCCATTGACAACTGGTATTTTATAATGCTTCTAGCAGTCCATAGAATGTTATGAAAGATAAGTGATAGAGTAGTGGTAACCTCTTCTACTGTCAAGTAGAGATTTTCAGAACACTTACAATCTGGTCTGTACCCATCAGGCCGCGATGTTCTTTTCACCAACAAACTGTAATAAAAAAAATAAAATAAACCCCATTTAAATCTAGATATGTAACTGAATAACACAAATAAAAACTACTCCCTTTATCAAAAATCTTCTGAGCCATGTGAGTCCCTGTTTTTGTTCTGTTTCTCTTCCTGAAAACATCCTGATTGCGGGGAAGAGCTGGGTGTATTCCCCTCCCAAGTCCATCAGTGCCAGTCTTGAAATGGCTGGAGGGTCATCACCAAGGCAGAACAATACAAAAGCATTTCCCCTCCTTTCCTTCACCTCCCCTTGGTGACTCAGGCAGCTCCTCTGCGCAGCTCTCCTTCATACTGCAGCATCAAATTAAAGCAGGATCTCTGAATGGGAATCTACTCTGGAAAATATGCTGGACTAGACTAATTAATTACTAAGTTTTGTGATCATTTTACGCACCTTGCTACTTTAATCATTTTCGGCTTGTATTTTTCTATATTGTTAAGCAGAACCTTCATGGTCCTTCCAGTTCCAACAATGTCCTTATAAAACAAGAAAAATAAAGTAAGTAAAACACAAAGGAAATCTGCAAGGAGGAAATCTGGACAATGACTGAGAAGTTCCACGTTCTTATTTTGTGGGGATGATTTATTTTTCCAGTGCATTGTAAAGTACATCCAAAAAAGGCTATAATGGAGCTTACACTCTTTGAAGAAAGCATTTTCTATTCATAAAATTATCAGTTCAAGGACTGTCCACTTCCTCTTGAAAACAGCTATGTTGCAAGTACTTGGGATGTAACTCAGGACTGGAGATGACTCTACTGGGCACTGCAAGGATGCAGGGATTAGACTTTTCATATTATGCTTGAGATCACAGTATGTCAACATGTCTCCATGTCAGGACTAGGTCTGCCCTATTTGTTGTTTTATTAGCACACACGTGGTTTCACTGGAGCTGCCATATCCAATATCATCTCAATGAGATCAGTAGGTACCTGGCTAGAAAACTGACCATGGAGAGCTCTGGGGATGGATTAGCAACACCTTGTCTCTGCCCTCCAGCTGTTTGATAGCATTAATGAAATTTGCTGTGGACATTTTTAATTTCTGTTAGAGCAGCTGGAATGAGTAAATATGAAGCTCTTAGCAGCTATTCAGGTAACCAAACATCTCTGTGGCTGATGGCTTTTTTCCATCCTTTGCTAAGAGAAGAAATTTCAACAGTATACAGTTCATGACACTGTCCAGCTTATTTCCCACACAAGCAGACTGGTTCTGAAATGCCAGGCAGATCCTAATGTGCTCTCTAGCTGTCCCAGTTGCTTATTCAACATTTTCAGAGAGAATCACCGATCTCAATTACATGAGAATTTGGAGCACCAGTGAGGTGACATGTTCTTTCCCTCTACAACTGAACACTGCTGACTTACATCAGCAACAGCTCTGTGATGGGCTGTCCCCCGGGGACATGGCTGGGTGGAGAGGTGGATGCAGGAGTCGGGGGTCCTTGAAGGAATGACTGAAACTCCCCACCAGACTTTGAACAACCCTGGGGCTGTAAAGCATATGCAGGACCACTATTTCAAAGTCATGCACCTGAGAAATGCAGGACATCACTGCAGTTGATTCACTGTCCTCCAAGGAACAGAACAACTTGAACAGGAGTTGTTGAAACCATAGAAAGAACAAATCAAATGAGGCAGAAACAAAGACTCCTGGGTATCACAAGGCAGAGCACCAGTTAGAGTGACAGCAATGTAGTTTAATCTGTCATGCAATTGCAAAAAGACTGAGGCCATTAGCAAATCAACCCCTCTCCCTCTTCACCACCTCCCAGCAAAAGAAGTGTAAACACAGACAGGATTTAGAAACTGAACAGCCAATCATAATTTGTCTGTGTGACTTTATCTAAGTACAATATGACATAAGTACCCAGCTTACCTCCACAATTAGAACATTCTGGAAGAAACAAACAAAAAGGAATACAATTACATAATATTCACAGTAATAAAAGAAACAAATGTTTAAAAAAGGGAAATGAAGATAGGTCTGTGTGCATATGTACAACACAGTAGGACACAAGGAGTTTCCTGTTTCATTTTTGTGCCCTGAAAAAGAGCCAGCCATAAGAGCAAGCCCTGCAGTCAGGGACCACAACTTAATTCAGCTCTGTCTAGATTATCCTCTTTGTCCAAGAACGGATGTAGCTTTGGAAAATAAAATTAAATGAAAGAAATCCAAATAGGATGAGCTGCACTTTGTTCCAGCATCTCTAGCTGTGTACTGCAGTGTACGCTGTAGTTCACTAAAATACTATTTCCAATGTTAGTATGAGAATACAGCAGTAATATTCTTTCTCTGAAGTAAATGCTCTTTCTCCCTCCACCCACACCCCAGCAACTTCACAGTAAGGCCAAGTTGTAACACCCACTCTCATACTGCGAAGCACCACCTTTCTCTTCAGATACTGCTGCTGAAATCGGTATTATTTGAAGAGAAGGGGAGTGGCCCAGCCAAGAGCAGTGATGTCAAGCTTGATGACAGTATCATCACACAGGCTGAATCTTTTTGCTGAAATGGTTCATCATCCCTGTTCCAGGAATTACAATATCTAAGGAGACTGCAGTTCTTCTACTAAAAGCAATAATAAGATGCAATGTCCTTACTAGAAGAAATAAAAATCTATTTATTAGTAGGCATGATCATATGCATGATCAAAAGGATGGACTCTTACAATCTTGCATTAAGATCTACTTTCTGAAGTGAAACCTGCTGTAGCACGAGGAAAGTTATTTCACAAATACCTTTATCTATCTATCAATGTGTACATCTTACATGGATGTGTGTCCTGAAAAACCTCAAGACCATGTAGTTTCGTATCCATAAATAGCCACCAGCCTAGTTTACATTCCACTTTCTTTCTATCAGACTTGTTGGCTTCTCTACACACATAACATGGAGACTCTTTAACTTCCTTTTCAATAACAGAAACCCAAGGCTGAGAGTTGTAATAGAGACTCAAACACACGGAGAAGGAGTGTGTGAAAGGAGCATGCTCACAACCAGCACACCTTTAACAGCTTCATTAACTGATATGTAAATAATTTTAAATCTTCAAACCAGAAAATATTAATATAGATTATCCGTATTTATATTCATACTGCAGCTCTTCCTAACACAGTGCTTGGTAGGAGACATGGCTTACTTCATGCATTAAGCACTGCAGAAACACATTACCATGCACTGGTTTTATACCTGGACGCGTCTGAAATGGCAAAACACTTGGTAAAGGTGTGGAGGGAACTCCCGGTAGCAGTTGAGCAAATGTCAGCAATGGAGATACCACTCAAGAAAGCCACTAATTTAGACTGAGCTCTGGTGGAATGTATATTAATCTTGGAGGGAGGCTCCTTTTTGGTGTTTTCATAACAGGTTTCGCTGGTGGTTATCCTGCTTGGCACTCCTGACTTTCAACCTCTCAGCTGCTGACACAAACAACTTTGGATCTCAAACACGTAGTCCTGTGAAGGCAAAAAGTTAAAGGCCCCTTAACAACAGAAGTCTGAAGACACCCTGACTCCAGAAGCTTCTCTCTTCAAGAAAGAATGGAAGTATATCACTTGTCTAGATAAGATGAAGAGCCAAAACCATATTCAGGAGAAGCTTATGACAGGTGTGTAGGAACACATTTTTTTGAAGGAAACCATTTGGATCCAAAATCAATTTGGTTCTCATCTGGCTTCCTATATGAAGTCATAAGTGGGAAAAACACATCTGAGGACTAGGTCAGAACACCTGGGTCTGAGGCATAAGGAAATTACTTGATTCAGTCAGTGGACACCTGAAGATAATGTGCAGGAGTAATGGCTTAAGCAGCCCAAAGAACTTGTGCAGCTGGTGATATATGTAAATATTGATGTGTTTATACACACACCACACATATATACATGATATAGGGAAAGAGCAAAAGAGTTGGCAAGGAAAGAACCTCACCAGAACTAAAACTGGAAATGCACTGTTTTAGTACCAGGCTCAATGAGAGTAATCATGATCAAATACAGCCCACAGATCTCAAGTGTCCATAGTGCCAAGGTCCATAGAGTTGAGACAGGTTCAACAGTCAGTCTATGAGTCAGGGTCTGAGTCAGGGCTTTCAGTAATGTACAGGTTTGGCTGCAGCTGAGCTGATGGTCAGTACTCACACAGCACAGATCAGGCATGGACTAAGAGCCCAGGGCTGAGCTGGTGTTCCTGTGCCCGCAGGTGTGAGTGGAGACCCCAGGGGACACAGGTCATGGCCATTAGCATCTATTAGTGCATCTCTTAGTACACTGTGACAGATTGAGGAAAAAGCAAAGTCCTAGGACATTTAATTGACAGACAAATAAGTTTCTTTGCTACCATAGTTGCTCCAGCTGTTCTGTCAAGATCAGCAGTAGGGATTCTCTTGCTTGCTCACATGTGGAAATCACAAAGTTGGACAGAATGAGGGGACAGCAGCCTCCTTGGCCATGGAATTTTGGAACCAATAGGGAGGAGTAGACCTTACTATTTAACTTGTGAGAAAAAAAAATCATAGACATTAATAAAAAATAGGTCTGAAGAGACCATGAAAGATCATCTTCTGTTGGGCTACAGCAGAAATCTTAAACAATCCTTCACAGATATCTGATTTACCTCTTCTAGAGCATGATGAGTACTCCAGAACCTCCCCAGAGAATGTCTCTCAATACCTCATTATCCAAGAGCAAAAATACAATTAGAAAACTTCTGTGGATATTTGCCCTGAACTTCTTTTGAAGAGAACATAGAAAAAAAGCTTTGTTTTCTTCTCTTTTTTCTTCTATATTTAAAAGACATATTTCCTCAGTTTCCTCTTCTTCAGATTAAACAACCTCTATTTATTCAACATTTTCTCACAAGTTATACTTCCTAGCTTTCTGATCACTCTTTTGTTCTCCTCTGGAATTGGTCCAATTGGTCAGAATCCTTCTCCAGTTGTGGTGTTCCAAATCAGAAAGAAGTCCTTTCCAGTGTCAAGAGGAATAAAATAATCCCTTTGTATGCTTTATAAATAATCCTCCTTTCTATGTATCCCAGTACAACAGTTACATCCTTTATAAAAATATATTGGTGTCTCATATGCAACCTGTGATCCACCTATTGTCTCTGGGACTGTTGCTGAGTCAGTCCTCCCTCACTTGCATTTATGCAAAAGATTACTTCTGTATAAACACAGAAGTTGGTATTCGTCTTTACTGTCATTACATGTCACTCTTTGAACCAAATTCTTAAACTAATTTCTTAAGATCATAATATCTTGTAGTATTTTTCCAGGTAGTATGAGTACCATTAAATGCTAATTCCATCTTTTCAAGCATGAATTAAATATTGTGTAGTCCCTGGAGACTATGCTTTAATGCATCTCATCTGACAGTGAAGCATAATTAACTGTTTCTTGAGAACAGCTTTCCAACCAGTTACACATCTGTCTAATAGAAATTTAATCTTGTCTGTGTTTCCTTATCACAGATGATTCATATGAAGGAAAGAGGATTAACGTGGATCCAGACATGCCTGAAAGGTTTGTCTGGCTACAGGAGTGAGTGATAGTCACCTGCACATGACTTCAGCTGAAGTGTAAGGTCTCATATTTATTGACTAGCTTGAGAAGGAAGGATTTTGTTGGACACTGTATCTCATCCATAGAGTCAAAGAGTCCAACTGTTGCAAATCATATACATTGAGGAAGTTTCTATAAGACGTCTAGGCCAGAAAACACAGATGCTGTTTCGTATTATGCCTATCCTCGTTATTTCCAAAACACTGATGAGGATTTTCTGTACTATGGAGAAATCCTGTATGTAAGGCCTTTGCAGTAGAAAAGCCACTATAAAATATTTAGATATGAAAACATTTTGTAACTATAAGTAAGCAGGCATCCTAACTGTTCAGAGTGATACTTTAATCTCTGTTACCATTATTCAGGGTTACTGTGTCTAAAGTCTCCATACTTTTCAGTCATTAACAGCTGCTGACCAGTGAAGGCATTCAGAGTGGTTTGCCATCCTCTGGTACACAAACCCTCTCCTACAAAATACTGTGCTGGGAAACTGACTGTATTGCTGCCTACCCCCTGCCTTTCTACTCTTGAAGCAGTCTACAGATAGAAGATTTCAGAAAAGGGATGGAACAGCAGAGTAGTAGAGGAATAAACTGCAAACTGTCAAGAAATGTTTTGATATAGTGTCCAAGGCTGGATAGCGGTGACATCTAACTAAAACTGGTTGCAATAGATTAGCTTCTCCTTGATCAGATGGATAGCAGAAGATGAAAGAAAAATGCAATGGATACGACAAATTAGTACATTATCAGTAATGTCACCATCATCCTAAAGGATCCCAAAGGCACAGCTGGCTGTGCCCAGCATCTCTTTTGAAAGGTCAGTTACATAGAAGACCTTATTCAGCTTCACTGTGAAATCCTCATGTGAGCTGGTGCACAGGAGACTGGTAAAACTCATCAGCTTATGGTGCTGCAGCAGTAACTGACAGCTGGACAAATAGGAAGCTAAAGGACACAGAAGAAAAGATCTTTTCTCAAATATGTGTGTCTGAAGCTCCCATACCACATAGATCAAGAATGTTTTGTCCTTTCAGATATATTTGAGGCAATTGCAAACAAGGAAACCACATGAAAAGAAAAGTAATCCAGCCTTCTGGATTCTGTCTACTTTTGAAACTCAGAGAACAGGACATAGGAATATTTACTGACATCTTGACTAGACTAAAGATGGCTTAGTTTCTAAATAGAGCCATCTTCACCAATACAATCTCTGAAGTACATCCAGATATCTAATAATGGTGCTAATATATCTTAGAGTGAGACAGAGTACAGTCAGTTTTTTAAAATATGTCCTGGAACAATTTCATACATAGTCCAAATAAAAAGGGATGCTGGCTTCAGAGAATGAAACACCTTCCTATTGAGTCATTGCAAAAGAACCAACATTGCAAAAGAATCTGCTTCCATTACTGATGGAAGAGGGATGGTTGGGAGCTGATAGATTTGGATGACTGTGATTCATTCTGTGTTTACACTGTTTTTTACCAGGTAGCTGGCAAAGGTAGGCTGGTGCAACACAGAATCAAAGAATACCTCAAGTTGGAAGGGACACATAGGGACCATCAATTCCACCTCCCTGCTCTTTGCAGGACTACATAAAACTAAACCATATGACACTGATCAGGTGCTTCTTGGAACTCTGACAGGCTTCAGATTCTGGTCACTTCCCTGGGGAGCCCGTTCCAGTGACTTGACCACAGTTTCAGTGAAGAATCTTTTCCAGTCTGAACTTCCCCATACATGGCTTCATTCTATTTCCTCCTGTCCTGTTGCTGGTCACTAGAGAGCTGCGAGAAATGTCCATCTTGAGGAAGTTGTAGGCTGTGATGAGGGCACCCCTCAGCCTTCACTTCCCCAGGCTGGACAGCACAAGTGGCCTCAGCCACTCCTCAGAAGTCTTGCACCGACTTGGTTGTCCTGGACACACTGATAGTCAGAAGTCCTTCTTGCATTGTGGCACAGCCCAGCACTTGGGCTGCAGCTGCCCCAGTGCAGAGCAGAGAGGGACACTCCCCTCCCTTGCCAGCTGGCCATGCTGTGCCTGATGAACCCCAGGACATGCTTCATTCTCTGAAGCCAGCATCCCTTTTTATTTGGACTATGTATGAAATCTTTCCAGGACAGTGTTGGCCCTCCTGACTGCCAGGGCACAGCTGGTTCATGTTCAACTTGCCAAGGACCAGGACCCCCATGTCCCTTTACATGGTGCTGATCTCCAGACTCTCATTCCCCAGTCTATACATATAACAGGGATTACACTGTCCCAGGTGGAGAATCTTGTTAGATTTCATATGATTGGTGATTGCCCAGCTCTCCAGCCCATGCAGATTCCTCTGTAAGGCCTCTCTACCTTTGACGGTGCCCATAGCCCCTTCCGTTTTAGCATCATTGGCAAATTTTCTTAATGTACATTCAATTTACGAGTCCAGATCTTTTATAAAATCATTAAAGAGCAGTGGCCCTAAAATTGTCCTCTGTGGTTTTGAATGCAAAGGGGTGCTGTGGAGTTTAAAATTCTCCAGTTTTGAGTGATCAGGGCATACACAAGTTGCAACTCTGTACATGAACATTTGAACTGAGCAGAAAAAATATTTGTAGTGTGAGCTGGATCTCCACAAAAATAAAATTTGCACTTCCATATTCATTTTTAGACAGCAGTAAAAATGGCCCATAGCAGGACTTCTTGGGTCATCCGGAAAAAGGAGGTTTTTGATAATACTAGTCCTATGCAAAATAAAGAAAAAATAACTTATAATCCTTGGGTAGCATGTGAATTTGTCCCTCATGCTAAAGAGAATTCTCTGTGAATGTTAAACTTTTTTAATAATGAACAGAAACCATGCAAAAGTTGAAAATCTGTCATTTAGTGCTTTTTAAAGCCACACAGGTTTATACACTGCAAGAAAGTATGCTGTTTTTACAGTACATTTAAAAAAAAATCCTGACTTACTGTAAGATGAAAACTACTCCAGCACTGAGTCAATACATTTCTATTGTTTACCTTCCCACAGGTCAGTATTAAATGGAACAATGTCAGCTAACAAGACCAAGCAGAATAATGAGAGCATGTCTGCCTCCTGCCTGACAGTAGTAAGTGCTATGAAAATTATTTTTCATCTTCCTGGAAAAGAATAACACTTTTTTTTCTAGACTTGGATTTTTATGTTCCATTCAGAAGAGTGTTTTCAAAGGAAAATTGCTATGAAATAGTAGTACTTTGAAGTTAGCCCTGAATAAGACTTTAAAGAAAACCGTGTATTTGAATTAATATAAAATGTGAAATTTTAACAAGGTAAAAACTCTAAGTTGCACATTTACAAAGGGGGAGTATTTCCTGGAAAGCTGAAACTATACTTAAGTAATCCAATAAACAACTGTACTTAATGCCATACTACAGCTAAGAGGACAAACTCAGCCCTCACATGTGTAGCAAAAAAATCAGGTAGGTACATAAAAAGAGTGTTTTCTCCATACATATTTCATCATAAAATCAGCAGAATAGCATACACACACACACTTTTTTTTTTTCTTTAATAGAAAGAAAAGAACAGAAAGAACTTAAAACTGAGAAAAGAAAAATTATTTGAGACCTGAAAAAAATACCTTAGAGTGAAGTAAGGTTTGTAGCAGGAAGTAATAGCTTTTATTTAATTAACAGCCCATTACCCAGTGGGGGAACATTTTTCACAAAAGAACTTTGACCTTTCAGCTCACAGCCTCACAGAGACCACAAAATACTTTCAACAGCTGAGCCTGGGAACAAAAATTCAGAACTGCTGTATGCACTTGAAATCATGGACTGAATAAAATAGTGGCTTTACAGCACATTATAATCCTCCACTGCAGCTGCCCTTCAACTCATTTATCAGTGTTCCACAGCTGATAATTTCCTCTCTTATTTTAGCTCAGAGGAATTCTTAACATTTTTATCTGTCCCCCTGGTCACAGGGCAGGTGATTATGTAGGGCAATCACTTTTCTTATCCCAAATTGTCTGATTACCACATTAGGTTAAAATTAAGAGTTTCTCTCAATCTGTACTTAGCTTGAAGTTTGCTGATTCTATTCAGACCAACAGAAGGATCTGCATGCCTGAAATTTCATTTCTTCCCACTATATTGGTTGCCTACTATTAATTTCCTGTTGTTAATTCCACCTTCAAACCTTGTCTCATTTACATCCTACAGTATGCCAGTACTGTACAGCAGGCTCCCAATGGATTAGTTTATCTAAAAGAAGCTTAAGTAATGACTGTGTGATAGGCAAATATGCAACCATATGGCAATATGACTTGATAATGGCAAACTGCTTAATCCAGTATGCAAAGGTATTGAAAAAGGCCACAGTCAAAGATAAAAAACTGTTCACGTTCAGGTTCATTATTAGGTTCACCATTTCAGCAGTGATGACAGTTGACTATTGATATAACATGCCAGATATATGGAGGCTTCTCCATCACATCCCTAAAACAAAATTGTTGGTAGTTCAAAAGATACACTGTAGGTACAGTGAAGAAATTATCATTTGGGATCTTTCATTTTAATCACCAGAAGTTCAGACAAGATGTTTTTGGGCCTTAGGATAAAGGAATCTCTAAACAAAGCCCTGTTTGTGATCAGGCCAACTAATTGTCCTGGGAAGGAAAAAAAGAAAGGGAAAGAATAAACCTTAATGTGGGAAGATTGGCATAATTTGGACTGATGGAAATACTTTTATCTTCAACCCCCCATTGATATCCTGAGTTCCTTCCTGTCTCTTTCTTGCATAGAACTATTCTTAAACTACTTGGGAGTACTTGTAACATTGTTAGTGTTGTTAGTTATACCAGCTTGCAAAGTATGCATGAATACACAATGTCAAGAAAAGGTGATTTAATTTATTTGTCCAATTCTACAGTGACAGCATATTTGTAAAAAAAAACAACAACACTACCTTCCCCCCACAACATCTCTTTTTTATCAATCTCTATTTCTTTTTTTTGTTTTGTTTTATGGGGGTAAGAAGATAAAAAGCAACAATATAGTGTATTTTCATTCCCTTTAGATAAATTTCCATTCAGCAATCTGCATTTTCAGTTGGATTCTCTCTGAAGGCATCTTTTCATGTGTAGTCCATATCATCAGAATTACATAAAATTGATAATGTGATTCTTCAAACTGAATTTTTAATGGATTATCAGTTTACTCATCACACATGCAGTACTTGCTTTCTTAGCATTGTATTTGGGGAACCTCAGGTACCAGTGGTTAAGCAAGACATTTTATGACAGTGCCATAGAGCTGAAGAATCACCATCAAATAAAAATTAAAGAAAAATGCATCAAGTTTCAGTGAAGAGTTTCAAAGGAAGCTACAAGGACTCCTGTGAGAAATGAAACCATTTTATGTTATGCACACAGGAATGAAATCCACAGATATTAACACTTCATCACAATGTCAGAAAATATTCTGTAAACAGAGACATCTACCTAGGAACTTTCTACAGGGTTCTAGAAAAGTTCCCATAGGTCTGATTTTAATCTTTTCTGCTGGGCTCACCCAGATGTTATGGCATACCTAGAAGGACAGCAGATATAACATCTCAAATATGTTATTTTTTCAAACACTTGGTTTGGTCAGTAGCATCTGCTGATCAGAGCAAATGGGTTAATGTGTTAAGAGTCCACATATACAAACTCCAGCTATCTAAGTTGTGTAAAACAAGTTCAGAATCTTCAAGTGTTGTGAACATAATGGAGGACCTGATGCTCTGTTCTTAGAGAGCATTGTGTCGAATGCTGTGCACACTTATGTTCTACTTGCAACCATCTTCACAGCATCCTTCTCTCGTGCATAAAAAGTAGAACAAACTACCATAATTAATCTAAAGGTAAATCAGGAATGACTCATGTCTCATTTTCTCACTTGCATGAAGAAGTACAGTCTTCTGGTCATCTGGAATTGGATGAGGATTTTCTGGACATAGGTGAAATAGGATTATGAACAGGTATGATGTAGAAGCAGGCAGACAGTGGCTGAGAAGAGCCCTACATAAAAAATGGGATAGGAAGGCTGTAAAGGTTTTCTATACTTTACTTCCTCCAGAACAACAACAACTACAAAAGAAAATAATGATGAACAGTAGAACAGATTAAGAAAGATGTGCAAAGAAAGGTGATTGACTTTGGAGAAGAAAAAAATAGTGCCTTTTGCTCTGGAAAAAACAGTTAAGGATGGCAGCTGTCAGAAGAATAGACAGCATCAAATCTAATTAAGAAAAAACGCAGAACAACAAAAGTGACTAAAGATGTCAGTTAAGCAGAAGTACTGAAGATGTGCAATGCTTCAAGACACATAAAATCAACCTTTGAAAAGATGAAAAACAAGGCTTCATGTCTGATAGGAATAAAGTAAGTTGTTGAGGTGAGTGTGGGACATGATTATTGCCAAAGTCTATAGTGAATTTTGTCTACCTTTATTGTCATATAAATTGTCTCTCATGTACATAATGGTCTGAAGAGAATGGAATATTGTTTCTGCATATTATGGGCATTACTCCAGGAAGGAATGCATATGGGGAAGAAATCACAACATTAGTCAAGACAGTGAATACTAACAGAGAATAATAATTCTGAGAAACAAACTTGAAATAGTGAGGATAATATGTATATTAATCCAGACAATAAAACATTTTGTTAGACAGCTGCTACATGTATGGTTTATTAAATACTGATGTGCTAACATATTTAGGAGCATCATAGAGAAACAGCTCCCAGAACCATTGCTAGAGCCTATGACATACATAGAAAATTATTCAATAAAATAAGAATGAAATGAGAGGCCTAAGAGAAGAAAGTGAGAACGCTTTATGTTCCTGGAACGCTTTATGATACTCCCAAATGACAAGCTGGGCAAGAAAATGGTAGACAGTGGATAAATTGATAAAAGCAAGACATATAAAGGAAGTTTGGAGATTTTATAGCACAAATCCTGCCAGAAGGAATTGAGAAGAGCTGCATGGAGGATATCTTCTTCTGAGTGAAACTTCTTATTCACATGAGCTGATCAGTCATTTTAGGAGACCATCAGAGTGAGGATGGAGTGCTCAAACTAACACAACAAAGTGCAGAGGAAACGCAAATACTCCCTTTCCTTTTTTCTTGATGGCTATTTATTACCTTCTACACTTTTCTGGAAATGGCAAAACCACTGGCTGTCAACAACGTATTTAATATGAACAAGGGGAATTCATACAGAACATAAGCATTGACAGAATTTTATAAATTCACTGGCTCCATAATTGTATAGTACCAACTGTATAACTACTCTGTATTAATTTGAAGTTCTTACTAACTTAAAAATTAATAATGATTACATAGTAATTTCTACACTATATAGACATAGGGACAATGACAGTAATATATGTATCTAAGTTTGACATCAAATAAATTACACAACTGTAATAAGTATTTAATTGCAAGAATATATAAACTTTAAATTTATGATTTTATCTGACTTGTCTCATTTGCAAGGAGACAAGTCAAAGTGATATAGGAGCTTTTTGAAAGGTTACAGGACATATTTTACATATGGAATGATATACAGAAAGAGTCTCGTTATCGGAGACTTTGGACTAAAACCAGCTCCAAAGCTCTTCAGACAAAGTATACCTACATACAAATATAAGAGATAAATGGCAGTGTTACTCACAACTCTGGTACAGCTGAACCTACTGAAGTTTCTAGATGCTTTAAAATTTACTTTGCTCAAATGTCACAAATACTTGAAAATATGTTAGGAATTTTTCCAGTATTACACAGTATGGTTACAGTATTGATACTAAGCAGGGTTATATTGTTTGTTCTTTCACCTCATCTTCATACATTTTCTTTGCCATCTTGTTGTGAAACAGATTTCTGAACAGTAATTGATTATCTCCCCTTTTCACAACGTCTTCCCCTTTACAAACATTAATGATAAATTTTACCCAAGTGAGCATTTCAGCTTCAAAGCAATTGAAAACTAACTACCTTACTATGAAATCAGATGCTGAGAAACTTTATATTCACAACTTACATGATTGAAGGAGAGATTTTTAAATTATATTTTTTCTGGATAGAAATGGTTACAAAGCATTAGGGTGTTACGCTATATCAGGATTCATTCTTCAAGTACCTTAATTAATGATTTGTGCCATGGAAAACTTCATTCTTGCCTCAGTGACCTTCTTCACAGAAGAATAATTTCAAATGGGGGATGATTTTCTTCAGGTAACAATTTGGGCAGCTTGGGTCAGTATGCTAACTCTCATAATATTTCTCTTTTTTGTGGTTTGGGTCATTACACATTTTTGCCAGGCTTATAATAATTTTATAAACAAAAGCATATTGTGGAGAAGTACAGAGGAGATATTATTCTGAAGAGCTATTATCTTTAACAGCCTCTTTCTAATTAGCTTTTAAAACTTTTTTCTTTCTTTAAGCTTTTTCAGGAAAAAAACCCCAACATTATTGTACACCAGCATGTTCACTCAGTAATCTGTTTTTCCAATAGGCAGCAAAGCATGAACATGCCTTAGTTCTTCACTAAGATTATAGGCTAGCTGAGGTTCCAGGTATTATTACTTAATGAAAGGCAGTTCAACATCAACATCTCAGAATCTTTTCTGTGTAAGTTTCAAAACTGTTTACATTTATCGATACTTTTCAACTTTACAGAAACTTAATGGAACTTATATTCCAAACCCACACTTGTGCTTTTGAGCACACCTTCCATGATCAGTAAGTTAATGGGATTTAACTCGGTATACTAATTTTTCAATATAATTACAAACTTTTCTTATTAAATACTCCAAGCAGGCAGAGGAAGAACACAGCCTGCTTGATAGCAAGGAATTCTCTGAATAAGTCTTCAACTAATTCACTCAGTGACGTTGGATGGTTACTGAACTGGCAGTTTTAAAAGCCAGCAGCTAAAGAGAGGCACTAACACTTCAAGGAGATTTACACGGCCTGTAGGAGGCTCTGAATCAGCCCACAAATGGCTGATTAGTAAAATGTGCTGAATGCTTGCACTAACTGCTGAAGTCAGCAACAGATGGAGGAGTTGGCATCTGTGGACATAAGGCCACTCCTTCACATATCCAACTTTAGACATGTAAGCATGAGCATTTGAGCTTTGCATTCCAGCTTTTCAGTAACAGTAAAATAGTAAAATAAGTCTTAAGGGAACCCTGTTCTCACGTGTTCTAGTGAAAATGCTATTTCATTATTCCTACATCAGCTGTGTCTCAAACAGCCCCACACAAAAATGCCAAACAGGCCCTTTGAGCGCCTGCTCCCCTGGCAGTCCCAGCTCTCCCTTCCTGCCTTGCTTCAGCCTCCCCACCCAGCTTCCAGCACTGGGCTCCTCTCTTGAGCAGCAATTTATTCCCAAACCAGCTGCTTCGCACCTAGCCAAGATCCCAGCCTACTTGCCCAGCTCTTAAACTACTTAAAACTTATCTTAAACTTATATCTTAAACTATGCTGGTGCTCAGTCTTCTCCCCAGGTAGCTCCTCATATCTCATCCTAGCCAAATTTTGTGCCTCATTCCGTACCTGGAACAGGAGAGCCATACCACTGAGAAAAAGATTACCAAGATTTTCATAATAAGAAAACAATTTGCTTAATTTTTGATAAGAGCTGGACTAAATAAGGTGAAATCTTCCTTCTCTCTCATACACAAGTGAGCACAGATAAATACACAAAAGTCTTGCAAAAAAAATAATGTTTTGCCCAGTGGATTCAAATGATACTGGAAATACCATGTCTGGAAATAATATTAATATCTGCAACCATTAATCAAGGAAATTTGGGATTGGAAGATGGGGAAGGAGAGCTGGGCTGGGAAGTTTAGAAAGTGTTTGAACTATGTTCAAAAAGGGAAATGTTAAGTAAGATGCACTGCCAGTTCTGCCTGTAAGGTAGACAAACATATGCAAAATCATCATAGAAAAACAGGTAACTCCAGTGTTTGAATATTAGCAAGTAGCAAATTAATTAATATTTCCCCAGAATATGATTAACACTTTAGTGGTTATTTGGAAACAACATCCAGCAGGAGTATTTAGAAGTATAAATTGAGTACATACATATCACTAAAATGTTCTGAGTATAACAACGTTTTTAAAATTTCAGTTCTAGTTGCATCAAACTCTATTTAATATTAATGAAATATTTAAAGTTAAGTTTTTCTCTTCTTTTCCTTCTTGTACAACAGAACAAATGAGTTTGCTAGTGCTCCATTTGAGTGCTTTGAAGAAACTGATATTATCTAGAACCACCTAATAAAACAGTGACTGCACATACAGTACAAATAACAAGATAAGTATTATGTTGCCTTAATGCGTAAGTAAAGAATCCATTTTCTGACCATTTGCCACACAGACCATTTGCCTAATGAAATCGGCCTTCCTTCCTCTTCAAAGTACTGCTTTGTATTACCATGGTTGGATGAAAATGGCCTTTTCAATGCCTCAAATCACTCTCTCTCCTTACCACATGGCTCAAGCTTAGTGCAGATTCAGTCATATAGCCAGCCTGATGCGAAAATAAAAAAAATCCCATTTGATACTCTGAGTGGAAGCCTCCACAACTGAATTTTGTGCAGTAGGCAAAATGGTATTAAACTCCTATGCTGACTTCAACAAGGATATGCACTGTGCAGTTTGCTTGTATGCACCCATTGAAGGCAGAAAAAACAAGACTCCATGACATAAACAAGCTAAGGGAAAACATTAAAGCACAATTTTTGCCCACAGTCTCACTGCTGGTACATGTATAACTATTGGGAAATCCTGCACAAGGATGGAGAGGCTACATTCTGACCTTTTTGGGCATCTGCAATCTGAAAGCAGTGACATCACAGCAATTTATTACAGAAAAATAAATAACTTTGATTCCAGTATTAGTAGCTGATAAAAATTATATATCTCTTCTCAAGTATTTTTAGTGAATTTCTTTCTTAAATTTAAAATGAACAAACCTTGCCAGTCAGCTTTGAAAGATCATCTCCTCCGATTATCTGCATATCTTGCATAGACTGATCATTCTGAAAGAAGAAACATAAAAGTTTGATATTGGTTATAATTGTATAAAATAAAAATATAAATGTTACCTTTTTTTAAAATATCTTGATTACTAGTCTTAGTTATGATTATTTTCTAATGCTTCTTAATATTGGTGTACAAGAAAACCACATTCTCACTTCTTCCTGTGGTTTCCTGCATCTCCTGTTTGTTTTTAAGCCAACATCAAGCTCTAGGCTTTACGGGACTAGAAAAAGTTGCAACTTTCTTCTTAAAATAGTGTTCCCTTGCTTGCTATTGCTTAGTATGACAAGGCTCGAGTAACATATTTATCCCTTTCAAAATGGGAGGACAGGAGCATCTCAACACTTGACCAAACACCTGTAAGCACATATTTGGTTTGAGCAGTTTTTGGAAACATAGGCTAAATGTGCTTACATGTCAGCTCTTTTTTGAGGAATTCACTTCATTTTTTTTTTCAGGGGAAAAAAGTTTTGCAAAATTTATCACTTAAAATCAAAAATATTTTCAATGTGCCATACAGTTTCCAGAGCTTTGTTTATTCAATTGACTCAAAGATAAAATCCTTGAGGTCTATTACTTAAATATGGCCAATCAGGTTGAACTAAATGCAACAGAATATTATGTTTTGATTTTCCTGTTAAAAAAGTTATTTTTTTTAAGAATTCTTTTTTTTTGCTGAATTTGTTTTACAGACATTTCTAGTTGAAATTCCTTCTGATGGAAAATTCTCAACCAGCTCTAGCTCCAATTCACTATCAGCAGAACACAAAATTAAGATCACATAAGGGAGACACATGGAAGCCCTACTTTTAAGGCAAGACAAGAGAGGCCTTAAAGAAGGTGGCAAATTAAAAAAATACAAAGTCATGGCCAGGCTATATGAAATTTTCAGAAAAAGCGAGAGCAGGAATAAGTATAGCTCATGTGGGTTTTCTGCCAAAGTGATGCATGTGGCTAATCTAATCTTCCTACACATAGGAAGATAGTATTAGTCCAGTTTTAATGATAGCTCCAGTACCACAATGCGACACTGTGGTTTACTGGTAACACCAGGAAGCTTCATCATTACAAACAACTGACAAATACACAATACTTGAATTCTCTGCTTTTATTTCATAAATCCAGCGCTCTGAAACAAAATGTTTTTCCATAGGTAAATACTGGCACATCATAAAGATCTACTGGACTAAGGGATCTATAGCTGTTCTTCTTCCCCTCCCAAAGTGGGACAAGCAGAGTCAGAGCCCCCCCCTGTGCAGATGGAACCACACCTACTCATGCTCACAGCCCAGGTGGCAGAAGTTCAGGGATTTCCAAGCACCTTTGCACATCACAAGCAATCTGGCAACCCCAGGAACTATTTGTGGCCCTCATGTCTAAATTAATACAGCCTTCCAGAGTAACTGTAAGCAAAGGTTGTAGAATTGCCCAGATGAGAATTTCTCCAAGTTTGCATTCTGCAGACCCACCAAAAGGTTTCCTGGCTTTCACTCAGACTCGGCTCTCCACAAAACTTTCACACCACAGCTTTGTAAGAGGTCCTTAGTAGTCATTGCTTTAAAAGACAGTTTTTAGACCTGCCTTCACATTTTCTGCACCGGATCTGGGAGCTTTAGATAAATTTCATGCTGCTCTGATCCGTTTCCTGGGAAACAGAGCTAGAGCAGCAATGAAGGTTACATCCCATACATTTTCTAATATAAGTTCCAATATTTTATTTTTGTAAAGAAAAGCAGAAAAAAAAGACCAAACAACAACAAAGCAAGTAACCGATTTCCTCAGAAGATTATTTTAAAACTAGTTAAAAAGTGGAGATTGAGAAGATTTTACGTTCAGGCTTAAAAGTATAAGTCTTTTGTTGTAAAGCAAGACAGGTCACTCTTCAAAAGTCAGGCATGTATTCAAGTCAAGACTATTATAAGACTATAAAAAGCAGATTGTTTCTAATATCTACCACAGCATGTGTAACCAAGGCACTGACAAAATATTTTTTCATTTTCAAATGAGAAAGTGTAGAATTTCATTAGCGACAACACACAAGAATTACTGAAGAGGCAGTTTGCCCTTAAGCTGCTAGTTGAGAAAGAGAAAAAAGATAACAGTGAGGTGCAATGATTAATGAATTTATTTATTTTTCACTTTAAAAAACCTCTCTCTTTCAACAGTATTCACAGCAACACTGTTTCCTCTGCATTTGGTATTTCTGGCTTCAGCTGAAAGGAAGATGCTGAAATAGCATCTTCATTGCTGGCAAGCAGCTAAGCAAACACAAAAGCCATTGAGAGCAGGGGGATCACAGCATCCCGTCAATCTCTGCATTCACACATCGGCTGTTGGGACACAACTGCGCACATTTATGAAAATCCTCGTGTTCTGACTGGGGAACCAGTGCTGTCAAAGGACAAGGCTGAGTATTCACGGTGCCTAAAAAACATATAATTTTCTATATGGTTTTTCTATATGCAGCTCAGAACCCTCCAGCCAAGGTATTTTCAAAAAAATTAAAGAAATTCCTTGCATCATACTGGAGAGCAACTCTCTTGCTAAAAAAAAAAATAAAAATAATAACTTCACATCATTTATTTTAGTGCCATTTATAACTATCTACATTTATCACTTAACTCATGTTGTAAAATACATACCTGCCAAACAGCAAGGCTCAATACCATGGTGTGACATTAGCCTGATCATAATGTTCACATAGATAATTTGCACACTACAGTTGCCATGGGAACATCTCAGGGCATTTTTCTGAGTTCCCAGTTTATAATCTCAAAATAACACTGCACTAAATGTTACAATGAATGTCAGGAAAGAAAAAAATCTGTTTCATTCAGTACCAATTAATGTCAATTCAGAACTGTTTGTGTAATTTCATGGTCTCAAGTCATTCAGAGCTTCTTTCTTCCTTTGGAATTGTTCCAACTGATATAATTGAGTCTCTGAGATTTCTTATAAATGCAGAAATATGAATTGAAGCTTCATTTTCTGTCACCCAAAGTTCCTCAATACTACTTCTCTAAAATACCTAAACCCTATCAACTCTCTTTTTAAAAAAATATTTGACACTAAATATATTGGCTTGGATAGAGGCAGCTGTAAATCACACTATATTTTGGTTAATGCAGCACAGAATTTATTGCAGCTGTTTCTGACAAGACACTATGCTTTGTGTTACATCCCCACACCTCATCCCAAGCTATAGTTCTATTTTTTTTCTGTGCTTAATAAATCTGCATTTCCCAGGATAAATCTCAATTTCTTTGGTTTTAATTACTGGGTTGTGGTTTTTCACTTGTTCATCTTTGTTTTATAATTTTATTTAATTCTAGGAATACTTGATGAATTGAAGCAAGAATATTATTTTCACCACCATTTTTCATGGCATACAAGATAAAACTTTTGCTTTCTATGTAGATTGGAAGTATACATATTTAAATTCCATCTATACTAAGTCATGTCTTTTGAACTGGGTGGGGCACAGAATTATTACATCTCTTTTACATCTCCTGAGATCAACACTTGGACATAGTTCAAGTTACAAGTGAAATGAGTTGGGTGGTCTCAGGAAAATTCATTATAAACAGCATTGCTCATCTGAAAATTGCACCAAACTGTGAACATCTGTTACTCTTCTGAAGAAACAGAATCTGGAATACATTAATACTGGGCTCAGTGAAACAAAGATTCTTTAATCATGGCAAAAAAGTAGCTTTAACAGAACAGTTTAAATGTATAACTAAATTATGAAATATGGACACGAGGTCATTATCACACATCTAATTACAGTCTGCAGAGTTCATATGGAATTTCTTTAAAAATGTGGTTACCTTTTTCTCCCAAAACTCATCAGGGAAACTCAAAACAAAGAAGAATGTGACCATCAGGCCTGTTCTGTGTTGCTTTTGTCCCCTTGGATGATACAGCAGATCCTCCAACCTGAGAATTCCCATTAGGACAGTGCTTTCACTTCACACCATCATTCCACCTCCTACAACTGGGTTTTCCAGGAAGGTTTTGACCAAAAAGAAGCCAATGGCAGACCATTCAGTTGTCCCTTGGATCCTAGTATGTAACTAAATTGCTTTGAGAAGCCCCCTGAGAAATACTTCAAAATATGAATAAGTTGGTTGGGGAAGTGTCAGTATGGCATCTACAGGATCTGTTAACCTATTTTGGGTAATAGGTAAAGTCAAACTGATATATAAAGTATAGGCTATGAAATATCCTCAGTGGATCAGCAGAAGTTGAGTGGTAGTGTTATCAAATGCTGTACTTAGAAACAACATAGACTTGAATCAATACAGTTTTGGGTTTCTTCTCCAAAGAACAACAGCTAAGAACAAAAGACCTTAAGGGTGTAGAACATGAGCTGTCAGTTTCCATGGCAGGCAGCTAGAAGGACAATCCAGGCTTAAGTAGGAACATTCAGAGGGCAACTAGTAAGTAAGTACTGTTAAGCTGGAGGCTTGTACAAATGAGTGAGAATGATATGGATCACTTCCCAGCAAAGACTGGAAAGTTTGCCTTCCCTTACCCAGAATCAAATGTATACCAAAGGCTAGACTGCAACCTCTGGGGTACACCCACATTCAAAATAGTCAGGTGCCAGGACACGGATATATTTTTAAGAGGTGCCTTGAATACCTTGCAAACAATCCAGCAATGCTGAGCCAAATGAGAATAGAATCCAGCAAAATGGCACACACCCACAGCCAGAACATCCCCTTTCCTGCAGGGAAGTACAGGAACATGTGCAATGAAGCACTGACAGCTTTGTGTAGCTCTGAAGGCTTTAAAGCTGCCTTCCTGAGCTGACCACACCACTGGCTGTGCACACTGAGACTAGCCTTACTGCTATTGCCAGGATAGCAGATGATAGCAAATTTTAAACTGCTGTAGGTGTATATCTAGCAGAGTTCCAGTTACCACAGTGTAAGACATATTTTACTTCTGTAGGGGTAGATCTACAGTATAACTCATGTGAAGATTTACCTTTTTTTTTTTATTCTATTTCTTCCTTGTTATTCCTATATTAACTAAAAGCTCCAACACTCAGGTTTGGAACTGCTTCAAATTCAGGCTAGTCTATCCAGTTCCAGGGAAGGCCAGAGTTTTGCAATGAGGAAGTTGGCTTTGGACAGAGAAAGACAAACAATGAACTTACTGACAGCAAGGTACTCCTTATCAGCTGACCTGTGGTAACACCTGGGTATATTTCTTCCCTACTGTAAAAGCAAGGTAGGTCATTCAGCTTAAACAACAGTCTGGGAAACAGTAAGCTATTAAACTTATTAAATAGACTTGCTTGTAATCATATGTTCAGACACTCAGCAATTTTTTGTGTACCAAGACTCCTGCATGCCTTCTCTGTATTTAATCCAAGGAAGGTGGATTAAAGGTATCTTAAAAAAGGGCCAAAAGGGTCAAAAATTAAAGCAGAATTCAGACCAGTTAACTTGGCTAATAAGGATTATAGACAATTAATTATTTCACTTTTTAATTTCTGATTTAGCAATTAAATTTTATATACTTGCTTAGCATTGGTTAAATGCATTCTTTTGTTTAAGAATGAGGCAGTAAGATTGCAGCACTACGTATCACCATATAGCAGAAACAGCACCCAAACACTTAAAAAGATCAGCAAGAACTGAAATCAAGAACATATGATTACAAAGGTTTTGACTGGTATGTATATCAGAAACACATTAAATCCTCAAAACTCAGGTTAGTTTTCACATACTACAGTCTGAGATTTCCCTGTACTCTAGCTTATTTCTATTCTCTAAGATAATATTTAAAACATAGAAATTAAATCTGTGTATGTTCCAGGATAAGAATTAACAATTTCACAGGGCTCTTCAGTCAGGTAAGGTAAGGTTCAGATCACATAATTTTTCTCCAGAGATGGGAAGCAAATAAATTTTAAAACTTACAGGTAAAAGAAAAATTTAGGAAGCATACCCTCAAGAACTGCCTTACTCCTACTCAGGTACTCCTTTTGGGCTGCCAGGAGGCATTGCTAAGGGTGTCTACCTTTTGTGATAATAATGTAATACCAGCCCACACTCTCGGAATGCTTTTCCTCCTTAGCTCCATAAGCCAAAGAGTGTATGGAAAATTTTCCTCCTGCTATGGTAATGCAAAAGTCATTAAGGTCATCAATCAAACTATGGCCAACTATACTGGACTTGGGTAGGAAAATGTCTGTCTGGATTCAAGTCCACAATAACTGGAGTATCTGTCTTTTGCCCAATTATTGTTTAGCATTAAATGCATGAACATTACAGCAGTGGAACCAGAAATCCTGTCTCCCAGCCTCAAGAGAGGATCTTAGCATGCCAGCTCAGACACTACTAGATCCACATGTATGATCTTACCCTGTTTTTTAAACTGTGTTGTAAATTATTGATCAAAAGTAAATGAACATTGTGAAAAAAGACATAGTGAGTTTGTAGCTGTGTACTAAAAACCCTGTCCACTCAGGGATTCTGCAAGCACAGGAGAAAACAGCTTTCTCTAGGATAAGTACAAAGTGCTAATCTTCTGACCCTGACTATCATTAGTTCCTAGAATCTGGTGATAAAACAGAGATAGAAGAAGAATCTTGAACTTTGTCAAATAACCACAGGCTGAGAAAACAGATAAATAGGCGTAAGCAAATTCATGGAAGGTGAGTCTTTTAAAAACCTCAAATGCTTAGTCCCTTTCAGCAATCTGGAGCTTAGTTTATCATTGACTCTCACAACTCAGTAGCATTCTCTTCCATACTACTGTGTTCAGTCCCTTGGCTAATGATAACTTGGAAACTTTTAACAACACACATATTCTTTGTGAACTTTCTTGCACGGTTGTTTTATAGTATCCCATCTTTATTTAAATATTTTAACTTCTGTCTATCAAATGAGGAGGGAAAAGAATTTTGTATCTGTCACACAGATCAGCACTGCAACTACAGAGGAGTTCCTGTTATGGCCATATTCCATTAGAGTAAACCTTTTGGTCTACACCTTACAGCCCCGCTGGGGTGTGACACTGCACGAACACTACACGTTATGATCTGTTTTAAGAAACAGCATTCAATATGCCGGTAAAACGGAGTCATCAAATTCCTTGAGAAAAATTAGAACCCTCCAGATTCTTTTAATTGATTTTGCCCCATTTCAGATCTTAATATGAAAAACTCACGTATTAAATGGTACTACTAACATACAAATAATGTGGCATTTTTCCAATGCATAAACATATCACAGTACTTTCAAACTCATCAGATCTTATTTTTACAACAGGATTAGTGACCATTAAGTTCTGGACCTATCTTACACGTAAGATCTTATCTCCCTGTCACTGTAAAATCCATGAAGCAAGATGACACATACTGTTGCTGCAAATGCCATAACTTAGTAGTAGCTTGGTGTAGTTTTGGCAGAATATGAACCAAAACATTTTACTGAAACTAAACTTCAATATTTTATAAGAAACCACTGCTTTACAACAAGTATTGTATTCAGGGGAATCTAATTCCTTGATGAACAGTTGGATACTTCTAATAAAATCCCTTGATGCTTTGAATCTGTTCTAAAAGTGTCCAGTTTCAAAAATACCTACAGTCTTAAATGTTAAGATGTTCCAGGAACCTGGATTGCTTAAAAATACCAAAGATTTAAGCTCACAAAAAAAAAATCTCATATAAAAAAAACTTAAGTAAAAAGAACTTTAGATCTTAAACTCCATTTATACATAGTAGCTGTACCCTATGCAATATATTGTAATCCAAGACATTTATTTCAAATTAGAAGACATTTTTCAAAAGAAAACATAACAGCTTGTAAGAAAAATGTGACCCTTGGGGAGACAAATATCTTAAAACATATTAGAAAATGCCTCTATGGAGTTAATATTAGATCTGAAATCCAGAAGAACACAGTACCAACCCACAATATACGACAACTAATTTTTTTTTAGTTAAAAAAAATCCATAGCTAAAAATCATATATCAGTATGAAGGAAGGTAATACCTAATTTGGAAACAATAAATAAATGAAGAGTATCTTTAAAAAGCATAGAGTTACTTGCTTTAATATGCTCCATGAACACTTTAAAACAATACTTTGATATTTCTGAAAAGCTGTAGGACAGCTCAGTATTACTCTGCCTTCGCTGCCACATCTGCTGTAGTTCTGTCCCTATGGCAATCAGGCCACTTCCTACTCAGTTCTCCCTCGGCTGAGTTGTTTGGTTCCTCCAAATCTTTCATATGTGAGTCACTGAAACACTTACTCATACTTTAAAAAAATCACTAAGATTTCAGATGGTGCTAACATATTCAAGTGATGAGTAGGTGTGTTATCTGAGGTACAGTTAAAAAGATCATCCTCTATAAGTAAGTTTTACATTAGAGATGAACTTGATAAACTGACTGTATGATAGACTTACTATGACCTTTCCTGAACTATGCCCACAAATCTACTTACATTAGAAGCAGCATCCCAAGCCCCTAAGCCCAAAATAAAACTGTATGTTTTATTTCAACAAAACACTTTCTTTGAGCAAGAAATGAATTAAAGCTCTCATATCTCACAACTCTGCCATCATGTTAAATGGAAGCTGTACATGTCATATAGGTAAAAGGAGAGCACCTGCCTCCAGACCTAAGAAGTTTCAAGACCCTGACTTTTAAGTTCACATTTTATTTCACATAGTATGGCCTTCTTCAGTTTATCTTAGACCACTATCAAAATAGGCTGGTACACAAAAATAACTACAGTTTAAATATCCACACTCCTTCTAATACCTTTGAGGAGCATCTCTCAGGTAAAGCAGAGGGCGAGTCTGAGGCTTGCACACCTGCTAGTGAGGGTCCTGTGACTATGGGCAGACTCTTTTTTCCAGCAAGAACTGTGCTGACTGAAGAATTTACTGCCCACAAGCTGGCCCCAGCAGCTACTGAGAAACATGTGTGCATCTGGGTTGCTAAAAATGAATCCAGCAAGCTCAAGAGGTCCAAACAGAAATTTTCTCTCAGCTGGTGCTATCTGGGCTGAAACAGGTTAGGGAGTGCTCAGAAGCAGCTGAGCTGGCCGTGTGGCTGCCTGGAGGGCACTGCAGCCCCTGAGGAACAGAGACAGTCACTGTTCCAGCCAGTGCAGGTGCAATCAGAAAAGAGACCCACCTCCAGTGGCTGAGTTTTCACACCAAGCCACTGTACCTGTTGTACAGATTAATCTGGCAGGAGAGCTTACTCTCAAAGTGCCTGAATTGTGCTGCTACTCTCGTAACACCACCCACAATTTAACCAAAGAGATGTCATTCTTCTCATTACATTTTTGTGAATTTCTTATAGAATTTCATCAGCTAGCTGCAAGAATAAGCTTTTGGGATGACTTCCACTACTAACACATTTTCAGCAATTTCTCTGAAAAAGTTTGAGTGTCTCTGAGGCTGATATTTTGCAGTAAGACACTGCTGCATGTTGATGTGGTTTTTTTGTTTCTTTCATAAAAAATATTCTATTTTTAAACAAGTCCTAACACTTGAAAAAGGAACATTTGGACACAGTTTGGAGAACTGTGAATTGTAGTATCTCCAAACATTCAATTCACAAAAAACATGATCTATTTCCACTGTTCATCACCTTCTTAACCATCTCAGGTCTTACTAAATTTTGGAAAATAACTGAAACATAAGAGATACAGGGAGAGCACCAATGCCTGCTTAAGATTTGGGAGTCTCTTTGGCTTGGGGCTTTAAAAGACCTTTTTATTCACTTGTTTTAGCAGGTGTGAGCATCTCATGGAACTTTCACTCAAAAAGATACTACTACTTTGAGATGCAAATGCTATTTTATGCATCATAGACAAAGAAAGTGCACAGAGATAAAATCCCTTTGGCAATTCAAGGAGCAGATTTCCCAAATCTCTCATCATTAGCTTGCCCATAAGACCTCTCTCTGACACCACCATCTACAGTCAACAGAACATATTTCTCAGAACAGCAACAACTTTAAGGTCGAGATCCTTGACACTGGTAGCTTCTATGGACTAAATTATATCATGTTCTGCTGCCCTTTAGCACCTAAAACTATATCATGCTGCAAAAATCTCTGTGAAGTTGTTCACTGTCTGTAGTGGTGACTGCAAGACATACATTCTGAAAAAGGTTAGGAGTATGTTTTAGTTTTTGAATGTCTTATACACACACAACCTCTCTCCAAATTAAACAAACCACAAATCACTAATTTTTAAATTAAACCACATTTTTGCCTGGACTGAAGTTATTTATTTGCATGTCAAATGTATAATTCACAGATAATTTGGATTTCAGTCCTGTGAAATTATGGCAGAACTCGGCTTTAAAGTTGACAGGAATTCATTCTATCAGGTAAGCTCCAATATGTAATTCTTCATGGCTACTCAGCATCAGTATGATGATGCAGTCATCAGCTAAACTGTGTACATGAAGCAAAATAAAGGGGACTCAAAATCTGCCCAAAAGAAAACTTATAAGTACAAAAACTAATGTGAATTCTCACTTATCTCAGCACATACATTTTTCTCAGGACATCATAAGTTATGTTTTCCTGTGTGACACAGCAATGGAGATAAACAATCATTGTAACACTGGTGTAGATTTTGGATATAGACATGAATCACTAAATGCAAGCAAGACAATTGTTTCTTCTGCGTTGTTAAATTAATAAAACCATTTTGAGGTTACTTGCTTTTTCAGGGTCAGGATTTCAACATATTCTTTTTAAATGCAAAGTTCATAGTGATCTTTAAAAAGCCAAGCTACATACAGTAAAATTATACTGAATAAGAACAGGTTATTATGAAAAGTAGGACTGTACATTTTATACCGCTCTGATTATAGTCTGATGCTTCATGCTGTTGAGTCTTTTAGGAATTAAGTACACCCATTTGGTGTATGAGACAGAAAACTGCATGGCAGAAAAAGAAATTATTTTACTCCATTTACCAAGCTTTCAACTTACTCATAAAATCCCTCTGTTTCCTTACTCCTACAGTGGAGAGATTTAGCAAAACTATTTACTGAGATGGCTTCATATAGCAAAAACATTCAGATTTCTACTAAACAGTGCTTGTTTTGTTGCTTGTTTTCAGATTCTAGCAGCACTAATAGTCGTGTTTATGCCAAGACTAATAACCAACAGTTGTAAATATGTTTCAAACAACTGGAGGCTGAAGAGGAAACAGATCATATCAATGGATTTGTTTGTGAACAGAATTCAATGCAACCATTGTGCATGGATTACAATTCAGCAGTCACATTTTTACATTTTTTTATTAGTTATGTTCTGGAAACCATAAATAATGTACTCATTTGAAAGAATTACATGACTGACCAAATCTACGTAATCCTCTGGAAGTCTCCTCTGAAGTTCATTCATATTTGGAGCATCAAATACATCTCTGGGCAACATGTTTCAGTGCCTCACCAACTTCATCATAAAAAAAAAAAAATCTATCTTCTATCTAGTCTAAACTAGACTTTCAATAGTCTTTCAATTTAAAGTCATTTCCCCTTGTCCTATCATTCCATGGCCTTGTAAATGTCACTCTTCACCTTTCTTGTAGGCCCCTTTCTGTCTGCTCTAAGGTCTCCACAAAGCCTTCTCTTCTCCAGGCTGAGCAACCCCAACTGAATCAATCTGTCCTCCTAGGAGGGGTGCTCCAGACCTGTGATCATGTGTGTCACCTCCTCCAGACCCCCTCCAACAGATCCTTGTCTTTGCTGTACAGAGGACTCCAGAGCTGGATGCAGTACTCCAGGGGGAGTCCCAAAGTTATTCAAAATAACAGAGTTTGTTATAACAATGTCATTTCAAAATAACAGAGATGGCTGCTCTTCTGCCACTTTAGTCCACACATATAACCAAGCAAATCACAAAGGACTTAAGGAAAAGTAACAATCTCATTCCTAGTTTACCTCTCCATGGTTTTCAGTGAAAAAAGTTTATGCCACCGAGATTCACCTGTCCTTCCCCAAGATGTGAGCTTTACTATCATATCCATTTTATAAAATATAAATGATATTATGACTATTATAAATGATAAATGACTATTATAAAATATAGTAATTAATAGAATTAGATAGATATCTATGGATAACCATATAGGAATACTAAACATTTTACAAGAACAGGTAGCAATGCACGTAGAAAGCACACTGGTCTGCCAGGTGTGTGGTGTTTCTCCTCTCTTCCATCAGCCCCCACCACCAGTTTCAACAATGACTCTTATCATGATTCCTTCTCTTTTTAGCTTTCATCATCTATCCACTAAGGAACCTTAATTCAAATGCATTTACCTTGTCTTCTATTGAGAGGATGCTGAGAACTTCTCAAGAAAATCTGTATACTTCCTCTACTTCTAACTTTTTCAATTCCATTTAAAACTTGTGGTTTGACTTAGAGGTCACACTTGGCATGGCCATGGAACAGGATTAGATGATATTGTTGCATCTCTTAGTTATGGATTAGATTTGCTAAGCCAGAACATCCTCTTCTGTCTGAAGCTGTAATTCAACCTTTACATTTTCAGTTTGTCCTAAATTGTCTCTTCCATACTGAACAAAGAGAAGCTATAATTATTGTTTATGAACAGTCTACTCTACTGCTACACTTCTTATAGTATGTGTTTTTACTAAAACATATCCTATTCAGCTCTTCTCTTTGTGACATCCACATCCATCTATTTTTTTGTTCACTCTCACTTTTGGTTCATCCTCAAATATTCTTTCTTGTCTAGTCCTATCATTTAATTCAAAACACCCTAGAAAAACATCTTCCTAATTTCTCTGCTCTACTTCCTTCTGGATTCTTCCTAATCAGCTCTTTAATCTCCTAAAGTCATCAATATCACAAATGTATTATGGAATTTCTGGATCCACCATCTCTCCTGCTAGGGTCACATTCTCCTTAGATGACATTCCCCAACTCAATGTCTTCTATCATTATTTTTCATCTTTGACTTCAACATACCATGCTTCTGAAAATAATTTTGGATTCTCCTTTCAATCTGAAACCCTCATCCATTTTCAACTTCAGAACTCTGATTCCCTGTGGAGGAACAATCACTCAGGAAAAAAATCAGCATGGTAAAAACTGCATATAGTGAATTTTATTCATCCAGTTTTAAATTCAAAAATCTCTGCAGAGGTTCCACTCCATTCCACTGTTCCTGGCTTATATTAAAATCTTAGAACCTAATATCTAAAAAGTTACCAAATTCTATCAGTTCTCATGCCTGTGTTTCCAGAATATGGTGTTTTCCCATAAAACTTTCCATGCATCTTTCTATATATCCATGATATTTCACATGGAGACTATTGTAGTGCTTCTTGCTCTACCCACTATACTTCTTGCCTTGCTACTCTTGAGTTCATTCAAAAAAGTGTATGTTTTCTTTTCTCTGCCTCTTAAAACTCAGAGCTGCTGCTTTTCATTTATATTTCTGTCTGGAAAATTGATTTGATTTTCCTCTCCATCTACTTCCTGACTTTTACCTTTAATCCTATGTGATGCTTCCTATCTGTTTACTCCTGAAATCATATTTTCTAACTTTCATCTTGGTGCTTTCTTTTAATCTGGCCCTTGTAAAATACAGGGAAGTTTCTCACAAAAATATAAAAATGTACAGGCACATATGACAATATTTTGTAAACCAGATAGAACCATCCTGATTATGGCAGTACAAGTAGCTACTCCTCCCATTAATATCCAGAGAATCTAAATGTACTATGCTTTTTTTTCCAATCCATTCATTTGCATGAAGAAATCTAACATAGAAGATACATGCCCAGCTTTCAGCTACGTAATATGAAAGCAAATCCTAACATACTAATTAAGTATAAATTCTAAAGTCTACATCCTGTAATATTATGACAGGTTTGAAAAACAAAGAGCCATATGAAACTGGTCATATTTGCAATCTCCTTTTCCTGTAATCATATCTGTATGCCAAACAGCAAAGTACAACATTTTCCACTGGTACTTGGTAATTAAGGGGCACTTTCACTGATTACAAGATCTGACTCTGTGTCACAATTACAGCCCGTTTTTGCTATCCTATTAAACCAAGAAATCCCACTTTCAATTACAACCCCTAAAAATCAACTAACCTTTCAATATGGAAGCTGCAATGAGACAATACAAAAATCCCATGAGTTGGAGCTGAAATTAGTTGCTGGATTTAAACAGCTGGAGGGGGGAAGGGAGACATGTCTGAAGGAAACATATTGAGAGCAGCAGGACCCCCTTCAAGAGAGAAAGAGAGAACAATTAGTAAAAGGAAGCAGGATAAATAATGTGAGAAGAACGGTGTCTGTAAAATGAAAAAGGGATAAAAAGAGAGAACAGTAGTAAGTCTTACTAGAAAGTGGAATAGAAAACACAGAGGAAAGCAAAGGAGTGCAACTGGTGATGCTCCAAAATTTTAAGTACAGTCTTATCTCTAAAGCTGTAATTGTTGCCTCTGATTAAAGCGTAAAACACTGAGAAAGATATGTTATTACAGAATAAACTAACATGGAGATTTGGGAGTTTCATATAAAGGATAAAGAGTCACTCAGACTAGGTACAGCGAGTTCCTCAAGTGATCTGAGCCCAGCTATGCTGACAAGGAGACATTCTCCAAAACCTGCAATTGCGCAGGACACAAGATGCAAAGCATGGCAGGTAGTGGTACTGGTGCTTTAGTCAGCGTTACGTTTATGCATCTCTCATGGACTGCATCTACCAATACTAATGTAATTTCAAATCTCTACTGCAGCTTCTCAAGACCAGACAGGTAGCAAGCACTGATCCAAGCACTAAATCAAGGACATCTTCAGTCTCTAAATACATGACACCTGTTTGGAAGTACATATAGTATGTAAGAAAAAATAATATATTTTCAAAAAGGCCGATGCAGACACTAGTTCTAGGGACACGAGGGAAGGTGCTACCTTCCGATACAGCATGAGGCTAGGACCCAAAATATGCACAGCCACTAAATGCTAAGATCATTTAGGACTTAGTATTGGTAATTTCACCCTTGCATAATAAAATTCTTAGTGCTGTTTCAGCTTGATACAACATGCTTCTACATTATTTTCTAAGCTAAAGATGTGAAAATTTCCACATTTTTGCGGTACACATCTCCTGCCACTCGTTGGTTATGGGTTAGTATGGTGAATAAGATTTGGAAATCTTAAAGGAAAGCAGTTTTAGAACCAGGATAGTGTCATACTGGATGAGAGATAATTCTGTAGGAAAAGCACGTCCACTACCTACATGGCAGATGCAAAATAAAACCCAGTTTAAGTAATTCCACTATTTGCTCAGCAGTGTCACTGAAGTGCTATTATAACTACACAAAAAAATTGAGTAAAATTTCTATGTGTCATTATGAGAGACAAACATTATAATTTAATAATTACTTCTTTAATATTGTTGAATACATAGAAAATATATAATACTAATATTTCATACATGTTTCATAGAACTACCTAATTCTTGAAACAGAAGTCTCAGGACCAAATCCTAACCAAATGGCTACAAAAGGTTGTTATTCACTTTTTGTCCACACTGAAAAAAAGCCAGACCAGATCTGTGAAAGTTAGGAAAAGTTTATAGTCATTGGGGTCAGAAGAAAATGCCAGCCAACAAACTGTGGAAAGGATGTAGAGTTACTGTGGGAACTACAGGACATAGCAGGTTGCATTTCTGCAAAACACCATATCATTATTTATTTAGTGTACTTCCTCTGACATTTCTACAGCAACTTACTTACAGAAATGTTCCCTCACTATGAAACATGCACTGCAAGGTAGAATATAAATTTATAACTTCTACAATAAGAAATTGTAGTTAGAGATTCTAAAAAATGCTGGTCATCTCACGATCATATCCTCAGTGACACAGGCTAATTATTATTGCATCATTTCCTCTGAAGGTAACAGGAGGGCTTGATGATTACTTCAACACTGGGTTTGATTGAATGACTTATTTCATTCTCTTGTAGAACACTATCATCATCTGGTGGTATATTTTGCTACTATGTAATCTGCATGCTATGAAGATGAAAGTATTTCATTTACTTAGCATTAAACATTTCGAAGAAGACATAGATTTACCACCTTGCAGTTATGCCAAATTATGCAGGGGTGGAAAATGCAGTAACATAAAATTAACTTGACAGAACTGCTGAGGATTTTGAGAACAGACAAGATGCCGACATTTTACATTAATGAAATTTGAATACTTCTCTGTCCAGAAGTAACAGACTAAATAAAACAAGAGAGCTCAAAGGTGCTACATATCCTTATTCATACTATCTAAAAAGTATAAGGGACATGAGTTTTTAAGAAAACTTCACAAGTTTTTCAAACAAAAATATTTTCCATGTAGTTCTTCTCACATGCAAAAGTCAACTATTACAACATTCAAACAGATTCTACATAAATCAGTTGTTGACTTACGTGGTAACTTTTCAGTCTAACAAAATCAACTTTCATGGAGATGAACCTTTCTGAATTTCTGCTAAGATTTTTAATGTGCTCCACAAGATCAGCACAGAACTTGTAGCCACCTTTGAGGACACAGAGAACCACAATATCATTGTCTCCAATGTCTTGCATAATATCTTTTGCCAGTCGTTCTGTCCTGAGGAAAAATAAAATTAGGGATAAAATAACTTTAGATGCAGATGCTTTAAGTTTATGGTACACTTTACAAACACTGTGGTGGGTATAAAGCTTGCCCGGAACTGCTTAAGTATCCTGACTTCACAGAATCACAGAGTGATTTAGGTTGGAAAAGACCTTCAAGGTCATCGAGTCCACCCTTTAACTGATCATGACAATGCCAGCTAGACCATAACAGTAAGTGTCATGTCCAGTCATTTCTTGAACACCTCCAGGAGTGGTGACTCTACCACCTTCCAGGACAATCCATTCCAATGCTTGGCTGCGTTTGCATCCAGCTCACAGATGGCAGATACAATGATGGATGCAAGATGCAAAGCACTTGAACCTAAATTTCTAAATAAAAATATCCAAGTTTTTAACTAATAATATTTTAGGACAAAGATTACACTGTGTATGGATGACAGCCTTTATAAGAAAGAATAATGTTACTGACCAAACTATTTAGTAACATTCAAGCTTCACATACCTGTCAACAATAATGCCATGAGGAATGAGCACGTATTCCAGGTCTCCATAGTAGTGCTGAGGATAAGTGAACAAATCCAGACTGTATCCAGGCCAATTGTCTGAAATCTGAATATCAAATAGTACTGTTAAGAACACTTCATGGTGTTTGACATTAAGTAACTGATACAAAATCAGCACTCTAGTACACTCTGTTGGATGAATTCATTGTGTGCCATACTTTCTTCCAGTTACAATTTACTATTTTGCTTTTGCCATTAATTATTTTGCTTCTCAGTATAACTCAGAAATCAAATGCTACAGAATTTTTTTTCCCAACAGAATGTGGGAAATGTCACCTGAAATTACAAACAACTAGATAAAGGAAATACTTAATTCTAAACTAGTGGCAAAAGTAAGTTTCTACGTACTTTCAAACTCTTAAGTGCAAATATAATACTGCCAGTAAGAGGGGATTCTCCAATGGGAGATTCAGACAGTGGAATTAAAAGTCAAAAAATTCTATACTAAAATGGTACATTTCTAGTTTAGAATGACTTAGAGTCATAAATAAATAAATAGATAAGTATTCTACAGATGAAACAGTACATATGGAGAATAATTTATCTTCATGGATGATATCTGGATGATACAAATCAGTGAAAAACTGTACTTCTTGCCAAAGGTGAGGTTCTTCATTTAGATGTAATCAAAGATAAGTAATTACAAAATGTTTGGATCTCACCTCACTATGAAACTACTCTGTAAATCCATATATTTACAGAAAAAATATTTTACAGACTTAATATACATTGGTTTTGTAAGTGTCAGAATACAGGGATTAGATCTCACAACATACACGGGTGGTAGAGATTAAGAAGGTCAAAAATTAGCCAACAGTTGAAGGCTTCAGAAAGCTATGAAATGCAAAGTCCAAAAACTAAACAAACTCCAAAACACTTTCCCTATTCCTTCTGAAAGACAAGACCTGCAGGTTCACAAGGTATCTTGAAATCATTACAAAGCTTTGCTTCAATACTGGTTCAGGATAAAAAGTGACACCTAATAGGTTTTCCTTACAATCATATTCCTCAAGTCACACATTGTCTTTCTACAGTTTGGCTACAGGAATCTTGAGTACAAGGAGAAATGGTGACAAACTTGCCATTGTGCAGTGCATGCCTTAATGACATTTTTGCTACAAAGAGTCCTTAAAGGACCACCACTGAAACTAACCTCTGCTCACCATTTTATAGTACAATAAATGGTTTCTCACAGTTTTGGCTAAGATAACATATTTGATGTTGAGCTGTTCCTCCACATCCCCTCTTCTTTAACTCAGACACAGCTCTGCCTCATGCTGTACTGAAACACTGTCCTTCCCTGTGGATTTTGGGTTGCTTGGGTGCTTTTTTTTTTTTTTTTGCATATTCATTGACAGCTACAGACACCTTGACTGGCATGTTTTATTAACTCTACCCAAAAATTTCTGCATCCAAAGGTTATTAGTTGGCAACTCCTACTGAATATTTGCCCATGAAGGGCATGACTGGGAGATCACTGGAATCAATACAAGCTTTCGCCTGACTCACACAAGCCTTGAAACTACACAAAAGAAAAAAAGTTACTTAGTTGTGTTCCTCATTTCCATAGAAACAGGAGATTGTAAATATCCTCCTTGGCCAGGTTTTTAATTAGAGGCAAATCGTGCTCCAAAAACACTGCTGCAGTCGGCCTGGAAAGAACTATTTTCCCATCTACTTTTTCAGTGCATGGGGGGCTGAAACTTTTTAAACATTTTGTAGCAATGAACGGTCTGTTCAAAGGCATTTTAATGCAAACTGAAACAATTTCATTAAGTATTACAAACATCCACCAGCAACCCCTGTCAGTGTTGCTTACTTCTGCATTCTTGTCAAATTGAATGGTTTCAGTGTGATTCAAGAAGATCAAATTAAATGGATAGAAAGTGCTTCAGAACTCATACAAACCAATAACTTTTACTCAGGTTACAATAAGTCCTTTATAAAACAGGATCAGGATGAAATTTGGATTCTCGCATTTACCCTTCTGGTTCTCTAGAATAGCAGAACACCAACGGTGTAACTCTACAATAATACTGAAGCTCTTATTTACAAGTGCTTGCTGGCATTTGACAAATAAGATGAAATTCACATGTACTTTCAAATTAATTATTTGTCTGATATAATAGGCCTATCTCATATTCCTCTTTCTTTTAAACAGGCACTTCCAACAAGTCTTAGAAATTCTCATTTATCCTAAAGCTATTCATAGTGTTATGCTATAAGACAATTTTCAAGTAACTGTAAATTCTTATGACTATTCTGTTTGAGAATTTAAAAAGCCCTTGAAAACATGATGGAAAAAATTCTGATTGTTCCAGAAAAAAAGCAGTATTCAACTGGATAAGTAAATATATATTCAAAATACATTGGCATACTTGTGTGTAAAAAAATTCCTCCAGTGAAAGAAAGACCTACTCTTAAAGCTCAAGCTTTGCATATTTGAATAGCCCAGCAGATATTCTTCAGTAAGTCTTTAAAAAGTTGATGTGAATGGATACAAAAAGGAATACAAATACATGGCAATATCCAAAAGTGTTCCCTTGAGGCCTAAGAAACAAGCTGAAGACTTTCAATTGCAACACCTCTAGAAGAATGTTCGTCTTCTCGTCTGGCAAAGTGAGCACAGGTGAGGTTTGAGCTCAGTCCTCAGCTCCAAGCGAGCATGAAGCAAAGTCTAGCTTTTGTAACTTAACTGATGCTGCACTGGACTTTCTGCTGGTTGGGTTTTGGGGAAGATGAGTAGAAAAAATTAAACCAGTGCAGCAGAACATGGTCATGCACATTCACGTCCTTCTTTGCAATAACCTCATGTTGCTCTGGTGATATGCACTGTCACCCATTTAAGGAATGCTATTTATTACACAGGTATCAGGAGACGTGGGTGATGTGTGGTGTTTCCAGACACAGGTCGAACACACAGAGACAGGTCCTTCAGAAAGGGGATGGAGGGGACATTGGAGTGGGCAGTGTGTCCACTGCCTACACAGAGGGCCCTGGGCCATGATCTGGGCAGCTGACCCGTGAAATTTCTGTTCTAAAATCCTGATGCCACATTAACATAAGAACATACCTAAGGTGGTGGCAGTGATGGCATTTGCTTCACAAGAGAATCTGGCGTGTCTATCAGAATAAGGATCACATTCATTCATTTTTGCATCATTTATCCTTCCCTACAGGCACTCCAAACGCACTGCCAAGGTTCGGGCTGTTTCCCACCCCAGCAGACCACGGGCAGCCCAACCCTCTTTCACGGCGTCCCCAGACCCCCGAGGGCCTCTCAGAGCTCCAGTGGGAGAAATACACCTGGGGATGCCTGAGGACCCTCATCCCCGGTACTTAAGGAGCCTGGGGAAGCACAGCCACGGCCACAGGAGCCGCTCGGGATGGTACCGGACCGTGTTTTCACGGCGGAAGCCAAAGGCGCGGCTCAGCCCAACACGCCCGTCCCCCTCAGGCAGCCGCAGCGGGGCCGGGCCCGGCGGGCGTGGCGGGACCGGAGCCGGGTGAGGGGACGCGGCCCGAGCGCCGGCCGGGGGGCCCGGAGAGAGCGGGGGAAGGGAAGGGAAGCGCGGGGGTTGAGCACAAAGGGCCAGGGGGCAGCGGGGAAGCGGGCCGGGCACCGGGGAGGCCGCGCGGCCGACGAGGGGCGAGCGGCCGGGGCGGGCCGGGCGCGCTCCGCATTTACCACAACGCCGCGGCCTCCAGCGCTGCTCCCGCCCTGCCCGGCCATGTTCCTGCGCGCGCCCGGCAGAGGGGCTGCGGCGGGGCGGGGCCGCGCCGGGGCCAGAGCGGCTGCGGCGGGCGCGGGATGGGGGGTGAGGGGTGAGGGATAGGGGTGAGGAGTGCGGGATGGGGGTTGCGGGATGCGGGGTGAGGGATGGGGGTGCAGGATGGGGGGTGAGGGATGGGGGGTGAGGGGTGAGGGGTGAGGGATGGGGGGTGAGGGATGGGGGGTACGGGATGCGGGGTGAAGGATGGGGGGTGCGGGGTGAGGGATGGAGGGTGCGGGATGCAGGATGCAGGATAGGCGGTGCAGGATGTGGGATGCGGGATGGGCAGTGCGGGATGCAGGGTGGAAGCTGTGCGGGTATAGGTACGGTCGGGATGGTGGAAAGGCTTGGGCAGGGCTGGCCAAGGGGCCTGGCCTGGGTTAACGAGTAATATGAAGCTGGTGTGGTTTAAACTGCTGTTTTAACAGGATTTTCTTATACTCCAGGGAAGAAAAAATGAAATTTCCAACAGTTCAGTAATCATACTTTTCCATCCTCGCTGTCTTCTGGAGTTGCTGCTCCTCCCCACCACTGTGCACATGCCAGGGCAGGCTGTGTCTTCTATTGCCCCCAGCCCATGCCCATGTTGCCTATGCTCTCTGTGCAGCTGGAGATAAACAGATCAGGCACCAGGAACAGCACAGCTTTCTGCCACCCCCTTCCAATTCTGTTAAAATTATTATTAATGTTTTGCTTTCACTGCCTCACAGAGGAGAAGGAGCTTGTTTTTTTCTTGGCTTACTCTGATCATTGCCTACCTTTATGTTCCCATATAAAAGTTCAAGTTTGGTCTTGCTCCATCCTTTTCGTATCCTGTCTTTTGTGGAAAATGCAAACAGCCTCTGTGCCCTCTGTGGATAAAAATGTAGCTTTTCACTTTCTTAAAATTGAAAGCTGGTTATAATATCTGTCTGTATAATTTCAGTATCAATTTGTCAAATACACATCTGGTAGAATTCTGCCATTCCTATACTAGAAAACATTAAAGGAGGAAAAATTGCTTTTAGGGGAGACCTAGGCATAGTGAAATATTCTTAGTAGTACCTGAGGGGCTCTCACCAACCAAGTAGGAAACATTTCAGGTTGGTACACTACTATTCTAGAATGTGGTCATTGACACTTCTGGTCACAACAGATGGATCAGGGAGCAGTTATGGGTATGTCTACACAGGGAGTTTGGTGTCCAATGTGGACTAGTTTTAAGGTGCATCCTGTTAATGCACTTTCATTAGAACTGATAGGACAATTCTTAGGAATCTGGTGTTAAGAAGGCTCTTTTAAATTAATCACTAATTACAATCTGGCAAGTACTAGACCAATTGAAGATTGTCTTGTGATAAATGCTTTGTTTCTTATATGAAGCCAGGGGTGTTTGCTTTTTGATAAATTAAGGAACTATTCTTTAAAGAACTATTGCTACATTAGACAGCATGTCTGAAAGAACAAAAGACAAGGTTTACAAAGTGTCGGAAGTCCACTCCAGAATATATCTGCCTCACAGTGGTGCCTCTTTATGAAGACTCAAGTGTTGGGAAAAAATAGTTCCTGTTCACAGTACTGTAAAATAATGACTAATGAATCTGATAAACAGCATATGCAGACTTGTTCAAACCTACATAAATCAAATAAAAATATTTTGGTAAAATACATAAGAGATTTTCATAATGGACAAAATCCCTAAATAGATTTGCATTTCAATTACACGTCAACATTTCATACAACTATTGAGAAAGAAAGTTTAATGTTTCATCTGATATTTGGGTTAAATGCTCTTGATTTGTATCCACACTTTTCAGGATTTGAAGACGACTCGTCTCTCATTCATTCTTGAAAGAGTGCCTCCTAAAGCCCATATTTGCCCTAAAGCTAGTGCAGTCAGAATCAGTTACCAACAAGTGACCATAAAACTGCTGTTCCATTTATGTCACAGAGCTGAACTCTATGGGTCTGAAGCTATTTAGATTACAGCTAGAAACTCAAATAATTTCTGCCACTGCTATATGAGGACTGTTTTCTTCTACCTTTCAGACTATTTGGGTTGCTATTAACAGAGCTTTCTGTATTTTTTAATCATATGCTTTATCAGATTACTGCAATATGAGAGATTGTTCTGACTAACTGCAGACAGAAGCTTAATACTGAAAAGCATTAACATGAGCAGGACACTGAAAAATAAATTCCTCCAGCATTGTGCTGGAAAACTTAAGCAGGAGATGTTTGTTCTTCCCATCAAGATTGGATGAATGTGTTTGTCAAGTCTTTGTTTTGATGTTCTTATCTTCCAGCAATTTTACAGGGCTCGCGTAAGAAGTGTAATGAAGTGTCATGTCTTGGTAATAACAATAAATATGAGAAAGGAAATTAAAAACTAGATAAATTTAGTTGGGGTACACTTTGGTAGTACTGCTGTCAGCAGCCACACACTCAGCACACAAAGCTGTTCTTCTCCATGGAAGATTATTTCATTGGCACAAAACATAATACATTTTGTTTGTTTTGTTGCAAATGAGACAAATTCATGGTTCTGTGAACTCACAGAACTAGCAGAAACTGGAATTAATGAGGTTCTTTGTGCATGATAGAAATGAAGCTGCTAAGGATTTAGATATGGAGGAATGTATACTTACTGAATATTTACTTTTTTTTTTTTAACAGTATGAACTGGTACAGAATGAATGAATTTACAGTAGACTTTCAAAACTTACTTTAATTAGGGCCAAAGTACGATTAGTGAGAACATGATATTTGGGGCTTAGCTATGAAAAAGCCTGTAAACATTCTGAAGAATGTTCTTACTATCCTTGTTTAGCTGTTTGTTTATGAACTAAAAATAGGAGGAAAAGAATAAACATTTCTAGATATACAACCAAGGGAAATGATCAAAGGGGAAAAGAACAAAGAAAATAAGGGTAGATAATACTAACAAGTAGGACTGGGTAGGTCTGGACACATAGCCAAGAGCCATAAAGGAGCAGATGGAAGAAGCGACACACAGAGAAACAAAGCAGGGTTAAGGCTGATATGCAAATCCCCCTGTGAATATATTTATATCTTTGGCCTTTCCACAACTTTATAATTTCAATTAGACATCTATTCCTCTCTTACTGTGTTACTGATAAAAGTAGGACATGCCCATCCTTTCAACAACTTTAATGTAAAGAAATACTGAAAATAAAAGGTTGGGGGCAGGGATACACCAAGAAAGCAGTCCAAGGCAAATATTATTATGGAGTTACCTGTAAGCAACCTTTGCAACTGCATTATGTATTCTGCTTCCAAGAGGCTATAACAAACATTTGACAACTCAGTTTAATATGTAAACACCAAAACTAGACAAGAAAAGCATGAAAATCCAGAATATTTCAAGAGGTATGGCTTACCTAGGTAGAAGCTTGCCAATTAGGGGATGAAGTAAGAGCTCTTTTTCTGGTTCTGCCTGTTGCTGCAGCTGTTATGTGAACAGCAGAACCGTAAACAATCTTATCAAGCATAAACTTGCATTTCTTAGTGGTTACGAGGTAAGCTACAACACATACACACACCCAATTAGCAGAGAAAGACATTTTTGGGTAAAATGGTTACTGAAGAGATTATTAAAAGCATAAGCCCAGCATATGTACAGTACTTTAGGGCATGTTGGAAACAATTCTAAATTGTTTCCATGTCCAGTTTTAATATATTCCAGAATTTTGAGTTCTTGTGTATTACCTGAAGCAGTGACCCAGTCTGTAGGGTGGCTGCTGGAGACCCTGAGTGCAGCAGAACATGTCTGGCAGACAGTGTTCCAGACATCTGGGAGAACATGAAGCAGGATTTCAAACCATTCCCCTACAGTCATGAACACAGGGAGGCCATAGGAAATGCTGCCCCATTAGCAGGGTTAGGGAGCATCCTGTGATGAGAAATAGAAGAGATGCACCTTGTTCTTTGAGACTTTGTGACTTTGGAGCAGGTGACAGAGTGGCACTGCAAGCTGGAATCTGGCTGCTGTCCACCTTCAATTTCAGCAGAATTACCATCATTTTAGAGGAATTGGAAAGTTTAGCTTTGAAGCAGATGCAGCATCTAAGGGAAGCTTGGTCACAATTAACCTGTACTGAGTATGTGGGACTGACTTAGGCTTTGAAAATTAACTGGAATAACTTTGATATCAAGAAAATGGCTAAAAGCTGCCAATCAAGATGTTAGTCTGTTGGGTTTTTTTTCAAATATTTATAACCTTCAAACCACTATTAGGCACTGCTTGACAGAACCCTGGGCTTTGACTTATTTGGTCTATGATAAACATCTTTAATACAAAACTACATTTTTGTTTGTTATTAATCTCACTGTGCCAAACGAGAGCAGCAAGAGTTTTGCTTTGCAATTTCCTGGCTCCTGAATATACCCTTCCTGCTTTTCAGGTTCATGTTATTAATATGGAGTCCTTATAGCTGGAAGAAATGCAAACAGAAATTTCCTCTTGTCCTTCAATACTAGAATAAACTTTATATTCTTTCTAATATTATGGAAATATTTGCCCTACCCAGCTATTTAGAGGTATTGACGTTTGAATGATAAAGCACTGTTTTCAAGGAATGCTGCTCACATCATATCCTATGACAAATTCATCATGCATGACCATGAAAATTAGTCAGGGAGTTGTAACTATATGGTGGGTCACACCCAACGTACTGAATTTAACTGTTAGTTTGTTTTCCTTTTAAAGGAGGTTGTTCACTTGGCTTCACCCCTCTTTTTAAACTATACTTTTTTCTTAATTAAAACAAATCTAGGAAAGTCTGCCAAACAAAAGAATTCAGAGTGTCTTAAACAACTAAACAAGTAACAGTTTAAGGGCTTTCCTTCCCCCAGAATAGCTCAGTTGTCTTTGATATAATTTTGTATACTTCACAGCTTGCTTAGAATAAAGAGTGGAGTAACAGAAGTGTACTGAAAAACAGAGTCTGGTCCCAAGAGTTCTCCTGTAGCATAGGACAGTGAATATTCATGGCAGGACAGCCTCTGTGCTCTGTTGCAGCACAGAATGACCCGCTACCCGAGGGTGCTGGAATGCTGGATTTGGACCATTTGCTAATTTTATTGCTTGTGTAAAAGACAAATCATTCCTCCTGAGCAAACAGCAAAATGTGGTTGTTTCTCCCTTTGTGCAGTGCTTGGGACCACATGTTGAACACTACTGGAGTTTTTCCTTTGAGAGAGAATTAAATTACTACATTGCTTCCTCAGCTTGAATATGGACCTCCAAGCAACATGAGGTCCTTTAAAATGGACCAATGAACAGTTCTATAGGTCCTTGTCCATTTTTACAGCAGCTCTTGGAATTAGAGGATTGAGTCACCTGAATTTTCTGTATGGGGGCTCTCACCTAGCAAGACTAAATTAATCATTATTTTTAATAATTTTGAGTAGCCAATAAGTTTTAAACTATTCCATTGTGCTGTTTAGGCTCAAATCATAGTTCTAACTTTAGGCACACATATCCTGTATTTAAAACAGATGGGCTCAAATTGCATGTCAGAAATCTCAAAAATGAGAAATGCAGTTTAAATAGTTACCAGTGAAAAAGCCAGGTATAAGTCATTTACCATTGCATTTCAAAAACATACTATGACAAAGACATGAATAAATCATATTGCTCCAGGGAACAAGTTAAGTGCTTTGAATCTCATTTCTCTTCCTTCAACTCCTACTTTCCAGCTGCTGAAACAAATGAAATAAGGGTTCTTGGAAAATAGATCCTTTTAGTAAACAACAAGAATCTTATTGCATGGTCTTCATGCCCAGATGATCATATTTATTATTACTGTTATTATAAGCACACAAGAGCTCTACTAACAGACAAAATTGTGTCAGACACTAAGCAAAGAGAGAAAAACACGATCCATATGACAGATAACTTAACAATCTAAGACAAGAAACAGCAGGCTACAGTGCATGGGGAGTTCAAGCAAACTGCACAGGTCAGCAAGATAAACCCTTATTTCAGCTCACCAGCAGCTCAGCCGTTGTTATATTTTTGGTGGGCACCACTGCAAAGGCCATTTGAGGAAAGATTTGAATACAAAGTTATTCCAGTGTTTGCATGTTTCTGTGAATTTCTTCTAGCTGTGGAGTCAATGTCGAGGCTGTCATGAAATAATGAATTAACAACCACAGGCTAGTACTGTGACTGAACAGAAGTTCACTCTCCTAGCAGCATCAACAAGACCAGCATATAGCTGCTGTTTGGCTATGTCTGCCTGTCTACAACTATTTGTGGAGGTAGAGTCTATAAAAAAATTGTGTTTCATAACTTGGTGAAACTGAAGTCACATTTATACACCTTTAAACAGTACCCTTTAAACAGCACCCTTTAAACAGTAAAGAAAAAAAACAACACAAGAAATAACTCACATTGTATTCCTACCATAATGCCACTGCTTAGCCTGGAAGGTGAAAACCCTGAATTTACTCATATTTTATTTACATAACTTTGCATGACAAGAAGGAGCAGGAGGAAGACTGAGATAGTATGAAAAACCCAACAGTCTAGGCATTCATGTGGTCAAGTGTGCATCACCACCTTGGATGGCCACTCATGGAAGAAATGGCCACTCCTCCTCGGCTTGGTCAGGCTCAATACACACCTTGTTCCTGGGGTGGACAACGCCAGCCAGCTGCAGGGCTCAGCAGCTGCCTTCCTCGACTATGGGAAATGTCAGATGACCTTAATAACAGGGTTTGCCACCTGTCTCTCCTCTAATTATGTCATTAATATTATAAGCATCCTAAAGCTGAGGATGAAAGTGTGGACTAGGACTAGTATTTATCTAGGATCCTATTAATCTGCATATATGTGAAATTTTCTTATCTGAAAGATGTCTGCCTTCATTAAGGCTGAAATTGTTAGATATGTTGTGTTGCTTGCAATGTATGCCAGTGAAAGGACTAGATTTTAGCTTTGTGGCAGAGCCATCACAGCAGCAGTTTGCAGTACCAATTTTCCACAAAAATATACAAGGGGTCAGAACATGCCCTCCTACAAAAAAACCTACCTACAGAGACTATGGGAAATTAATTCAGCGGCAAATTTCTCTCGTTTTCCCACTGATTTTTTGCCTTACTCTTTTGTGAGGGGAATGAGGTTGCCCCTCTACAAGGAAGGCATTGAAGAACTGTCCCAGACTTAGTCCCCAGGAATGCATTCAGAGCCCAAAAAGCCACCACGGTCCAAGATCAGCCACATGGAGCCCACATGTTCCTGTCAGAGCTGATGCTTGCTCAAGGCAGCTCTATCGGAGCCATACAATCAGGAACTCCCTCTGTTTGTGACGTGACGATGCCGTATCTGATCCCTTCCTTCCTGAATATAAATAGTTTCATTCTCAAGAACAGCCAGTGAGATATTCATCATAATTTCATGTTGCTATTTTTAAAAAACAGATACACAGCTTTGTCATGCACAACTTCCAACAGGAAATATTTTCAGTTTGTGGGAACGTAACTCTTACTGACCAATAGATTATTCATGCCCCATTTTTCAAGTTTTATTATGGTTATCCAATTTAATATGGATAATTTAAAATTACCAATTTTATAATTATGAACTACTGAAGCATTTTGGTTATAGTCTTGTTATTTCATTGATTATTAGTAACTGACTAGTGAATTTAAAGGATGCTTCAACTGGTAATTCTACTTTTTAGCCTGTGGACAGACTTGTTTCTGTTAATATTTAATAGCCTTTATGAGGGAACAATTCTATTAGAACAATTGAGTTTATTCACCTTTTTCATTTTGTTATACCAATGATACATATTAGTTGATTCATGAACATTATACTTTCAATTACTGGCATTTCCTGAACATATAAATACAGAGTTAAATTCTTTAAATTTATTTTGTCAAACTTCCCAGAGGGAGCTAAAGGGTAAGCACATTATCCTTCTGCATGCATTTTCAATGATTTTCATTATATTTTTTTCCATAATCAGAGGTGTTGGCAGGTCCCATGGAATACACACCAAAAGCCTCTCCATAGGGTACAGCCTCTCCATAGGGTGACAGAAGCAATTCACATGTCTCATGAGAGGAACATCCAGCAGAGCTACCTGCAAAGACCTATTTGAGGCTCAGGAAAAAAACACCACAGCACTGTTGAAAGACACTAGTGACAGTCCACTCAGCTACAGAAGGACAATGGCTTTTGTCTTCCTCTTCTGTTAAGCAGGAATACTTTTTGCATCCCTTCCCATTCACTTCCTAATTTCCCAATAATATATTAACATACTTCTCACAATTTTAAAAAGCAGTCATTTCTACTGGTGAATGATGAATGTTTCTAAGTGTGGTCTAGCTGCTTGTCCCAAATTTTGGGATAGGCCACCACCTATTTTTCATTTCCATAAAGTTAGCACTGATGATAAATGGAAGAACCAAATACAGATCCTAACCTAAATCAGCCAGTCTGCAAGTAAGTAAAAGCTGAGAGGGAGGCAGTGGGAATGCATGCTCTTTTGGAGTCAAATCCTATTTTTTTTTTTTTTTTTATTTCAAGCCATAAGAAACAGCTTTTTCTGATTACACTGTATTTCTTAAGAGGGGCATCAGGTACTTCACTAGAAGATAATGTCACATATTATTAAGTGTTAATAACTAAGTGTAATTTTGTTAAAATATACAGTGTGTCATTCTTTTGAGTAAGAAGTATATTAAATCCACATTTTACAAATCTGCAGCTTTCTTCCAGCTTACATCCTTCAAAAATAAACATGATTGCTTAACAATAAGTTACACATAAGAAGATACACATTCCTGCTCACCCACACATTCCCAGTGCATGTCATAGACAAGTATAATGTGCACAAGAAATAATACCTAGAATCACTGTGAAGTCTTCAAAGCCACACAGATTTAGGAAAGGAACTTAATATATGAGAATACTTCGCTTTTTGTAGTTAATTTCAAATTTTTTACTTTATCCTTTGCTGATGTCAGATATGATGATGTTAAAACAGCTGCTGGTGGTAGTGACTGATACCATGCAGAAAAAGCTGTGTTCTGAAAGACTGAAAAAGATCTTTTCTAATCTAAACAATATCTAGGATTCTATGAAGTAAAGGTTAAGCAGTAGGAAAGAAAAACATTTTTTCCTTCTATGCAAACAATTGCAATAGAGTGTGCTGATATAATTTTTGTCTAACTCTTGACTCAGATGCTTGTATATTGCTTTCATTCTAAAAGTACACACGTAACTCCAGTCAAAACACATTTTTCTAATTTAATTGTAGATTTACTATAGTATTACAGAATTATGTACTTGTAAAAACACACATATGGTATAAGTATTGTGTGAAGTCTGTATTATTACAGATTTGCACATTAAAAATTGGTTTTGGTAACAAAAAATGAGTATATAAAATGTTACGCAGAAGCCAAGCTGTTTAGAAACATGCAATCACTCAAACTTTTAAGTAAAGCACAACATCTCTCTAATATATAGTCCAGAAGCCATTCCATCCTGAAGTTGTATTTACCAAGCTGTCTTCAGCAGCCAATTATTTCCCTTTATTTTGGCTAGGCAAGGAAAGATGTACTCCAAACACATGAAACAGTGTTTTATATGCTTTCTGTATGCTGTTTATAGAAATCTTAGTAGTTAATAAAAATTACAAAGAATAATAAATTCATTATTCATACTCAGTTTAGTTGAATATTTTATTTCAAAACGTTTTGGGAATTGTACAGATCAGTTATATGTAACAACTTTTCTAAGAAGCTACACACTTTGTTAAGTATTTCCTTCTAAATAGTTGACAGTAGCATCCGAGAATTTAGAGAGGCACTTTGTGGAGATGCACAGATAGAGAAAAAGGAGAAAAGAGGCAGTATCTGAACAAGAATCCTTACACATCTGCAATGTAGACATTTTTGTGTTTCTCGATTGCTGCTATGTCATGCTCCAGTTGTTTCAGCTTTAATTCCAGCTCTTCTTTATGCATCCTCTTGTACCTGGTGTCTGTTAGTATTGGAAGAGCCTGATATGCATGATTTATTTCCTCCCACTTCTTTTTCAGTGCCTGGTGCCATTACATGAAAAGGAAATAAACGAGAAAAACTTAAAGTAAGAACAATGTGTACATAAACGACTTGATTTTTTTTTTTTTGTATTACATTTGCTGAGTGTCACTGCAATGTAAAAATAATAGATAAGTACATGAATATGTGTAATCATCTTAATTGGATCAAATTAATTAAATCCTTAAGAGCTACAATAATTGGAATTCCAGCCAAAATTCAGTAAAATTCAGCATAAGTTTCAGGCCATCTCACCACCAGCTTAATTTTCTGTAATCAAGACTTGTTCAGACCATGGTCACCGACCTGATTCCACAACACTTTAACTTCTATAAACTACTTTGAAAAAATTCTGAATAATTGCATTCCCCTTCTAATCTACATTTACAGCAACGACTATGTGCAATTTATTTATCATTTGGGCTAAAATCCCTAACTGTCATGGACCCTATCAACAATAATTTCAATAACTACTACCTCTCTTGAATGCTGCTGTGAAAAGAATTACCTTTCTGGAAAAAGCAAACTGTATCCTCCATATATAAAATCTCAAGACTAAAATTCTACATAAAAAATTTAAAAATACTATAATGCAAAACTTATTCATAAACCTGTTAAGTCGACACCAGACACAACACTTCTATCCACCAATATACACTAAAAAGAACCCAACAGTGGTAGAAAAATAAAATTTAAATCTTGTCTTTATATCCTTCTTACAATTACCACAACTATTGCTCTTACTTTCTCTCCTCAAAAGTATAATCAAAATCTACACATTCTATCCACATGTATGTGAGGATTTATTTGAGTTTATCCAGTGCACCAAATGTCCCCATGAAGACTATATGGGTGACCTTAATAATCAAACTAACAAGGAACTGAGACAGCAATCAGTAAATAACAAGCCTATCAGTGAGAAAACAGTTCTCCAAAATGTCTATGGCTTTCAATTCTGTTGCCTTAGAGGATATCACAAAGTATCTTCAAAAATAAAAAAGTGAAGTTACTCTCTTGGGAACCAAACGTTTCAGCTCTTCACCATAACTAAAACTGGATTTATTGGCACACTGATTTTATGGCACACTGTGATTTCCAACCTCATGCCCTCCATTATTATTAAACACTTCTCTCACAGTCTGGCTAACTGATGAACATATGAAGTTGAATTTAGAAGGTTTATTTTTATACATATTTAGCTTTGAAGACTGTTGTTTCTATTTCAGAACTCAAGGGCTCTTGTGCTTAAAAACTTGTCTTTTGATGACTGTATAAATTGATTTACAGAAAAAAAATGAACTCTCCTTCCAACACTAAGAAAAATGTAATGTTTAATATGAACTAATATTTTAACAATTCAAACCAGTGTATTTATTGCACAGCAATTCATGCTTTTTGCATATTCATATTAAGCATCTAAGTGTTGTTCATAAAGGTTATTCCAACAATCTTCACATACAAATATCTACAAAGCTTAAAAACCTTATTCCTACATGTCAAACTTAACAGCAACAAGGATATTTATCCACTGTCCTGTAATGATACTTGTCCTTGCTATCCAAGGCTGTAAAGTACTTTGATAAGGTTCACAGTCTACCAGGCATCAGGTACAGTTTACAAATACACAGGCATAAAAATAAATTTCATATTTTGAAAAAACTTTCATAAAAGAGTCATTCATAGATTCTTTAAATAATTCTTGTTTGTGTACATTAGTAAGAACTGGCTTGGAAATAACTGAAACCAGTGAATTTTAAAAGTTTAGAGCATACATTCATCAAATTTGCTCTATCCCTACAAAGTGGAGAGATCAAAAGCAGGTCATGGCTCTCTAAAAATCTCCTTCACAGCTCCTCCAATAATGTAATATGCTGACCACTATTCCTACAGCTAGATCACAAACTGAATATCCAACTCTATATATGGAATTCTAATACATGCTGGATCAGTAAGAAATATGTACTGCATTTATCAACATTCTCTTTTATTCTCATAAAATCCCAACCAAAGTAAGCACAAGGAAGAGTTCAAAAAATGTTGGCACAAATTACTTCCCTTTATTTTTGTAAGGTCATGAGGCTTGATTTTGGTCTCAGGCATCTATTGCCACGTATTCTTTCAAATCAGATAGTGCACATGTGTTCACTAGCAATGTCAAGTATTTTAAGGGACTGAAATTCCCATATGTTTACAGCCACATACCCTGGGGACACTAATTCCTCCTGAAAATATAAGTAATCTCATAGAAGTGCAAATGTTCTTATAAAGAAATTAAAAGAAATACTGATTTAATAAAAAAAAATCTAAAAACTTCAAAAAAATATTCCAGTGCATTCCTGTATTTGAAAAACACAGAACATCATTTTAATCAAACTAAATGCAGAACAGTGAGCAGCTGAACTCACATGCCTTTTTTGCACATATATTTTTGTTGCATAGTTAACTTGTTGGACCATCAGCTTGTCCCATGCCCTTCCCACCATAAAAATATCCCAATCTTCTTCAAAACAGCATGCTGTTTTGTTCTTTATATTGTTGTCAGTGCAATACCCTCACCTCCTTCTCATAGTCCTTCCTAGTTTCTGCTGTTGTATATGCAAAAGACCATAGTGCTGGACATTTCAGACCTTGCCAATTAACCAGTTCATCCTTCAGGCAAGTGAGTTACAAACTGCTTTATCTCTAGATATTTTTTGTGTATGTGTGTGAATTCAGCATCTTCGAGCTGTCCATCTATCTATTCATTTGTTTCAAATGGCTGCTAAGAGCAAGTTATTAAGGGACAGGCTGAAATACAGATATCACAGTCATATAAGCTTCATTTTCATAAGAAATTCGTCTAAAAAGTGTCAAGAAAAATTCCTGTTCTCAGGCAGGATATACTTTTAAGATATCTCTTTTATGCTCCACTTCTTTTATGGTATTAATTCTCTTTAGAAAGTCTTGTGCAATAAAGACTGTATGAAAGACCATTTCCAGAACAGCTTGACAAAATACAAAATTTTCAGTCATAGTTCTGTGATTATATCGCAATTTAATTCTGTTTTCCTTTTTTGCCACATTTTAAAGCAAGTCATTATGCTTTAATCAGTGAGATCACAATGTGAAGATAGAAACTGCCAATAAAAGAAGCAATATTCTGCATTAGGAAAAAAATTGTGTTTCTCCATTAATAAGTGTCACTAAATCCATATTGGTGATTTTCTGCTCTTTGAAGTTTCACTGAAATTCTGAGTCATTAAGGTGGATAAGAACTGAACAGAATTGAAAACTGGATTAAAACTGTAGCTAGATCAGTTCCTTTCAGTTGCATACAACTGTTCTACAGCTCCATCTAGTGAAAAAGTAGCCAACTAATTCGTTTCACTTAACCAAAATAGTATACTTTTATTATTTATTTGGAGTTACATTACCTTATTTAATCTTTTGGACATGTAACTAATTACACTAAATCAAAATATGTACCTTCACAATATTTGTCCTTTCTTCTTCAGATAGAGTTTTCAAGGCTTTCTTCCTGAGTTCCTCCAAAACACTGGCCTGGTATTCTTCCTCCTCTCTCTTCATTTCTTCATTTCTCCGTATCACATATTCTGGTAAAACACCATAATTCTATAAGGAGAAGGAAGAAGTTCCTTATATGTGCTTTTAAAAAGGAAACAAAGAGACACCTGTCATCCATCTATTTGCAAAAATAGCTTTTGAAATGACAATTTGTACTACTGAGAACAAAAATCCTAAATCACCATGTTCTTAAAAGTGTCAAACATGATTATCTTTGTAGCTTGAGAAAAACATAAACAATTGACTTCAATTTCTTTTCACAACCTTAGAAGACAACAGAATCCAGAACCCAAAATGTCTATTTATAAGAACTGATGGTTGAGCAAGGAGTTTGAGACCTGTTCATGACAGTGAGCTATTTTACATTTTTATATGGTGGAAGCATTCCACCACTATGATGGGAAGCATTCCTTAGAGAATTTCTTTGAAAGGTCTCCTGTGCCCTGATTTTTGTGGAACACTGCAAAATGCAAGAATACATACATGAAAATTGGACTAGTTAAGAAGAATAAACTATCCCATACTGATGTGTTTCTGTGAGGAAAAAAATAACTTCTGAATATCCCAGACATTCTTGGGGAAACACACCTATTTTACCTTAACCTTTGTAAAATGAAGTTCGTCTAGCCAGAAGAGCTTAATTTCTACTCCATGCAAAATTATTCACTAATCTTTTAGTATCAGGTAGCACCATGACTGCCATTGATTATATATATGTTTAGCCATGGAAGAGTACTGCAAGGCCTTCAGGTTCTTTTTGGCATCTTCTCTGTCATGAATTATGTCTTGTGTCATCTCAATGTTTTGTCATGGGTTACATGTTTAGATTAGCCAGACTCGATAGGTCTTATTTTCCTGGGTAGAGGATGGACTGTTCTTGTGCACAGAGAAGGTTGTCCTGAAAAGCATCTCAGCTCTCCCAAGCTCCTTGCTTTCCAGAGCTGTCTCACATGGGGTCCTACTTATGAGTTACCCTCAGTAAGCCACTGTTTGCTCTCCTGCTCCCATGCTACCACATGGCCCCTGAACAGGAGGAGGTCTGGAACTGCTACATGGTCTGTGCCACCCAGACTACAACTATCACACACACCCCTGAGAAAGTCTTCCTCATTTGCAAGTAGCAGAACCAGAACAGCATGATAATCTGTGAAGAAAGCTGTTGCTGACATGCTTCAGGAAACTTTTTGGATTGCTTTCATCCCATTGTGTTACCCCTTCAGCAGCTATCAAGGAGAGTGGAGTCTTCCATAAGAAGCTGCATGGTGATCTGAAGATTTCCTCAAGTTGCTTAAAGAGATTTTCCTCCAGTTCCTCACCTTACTGGGTGCTCCATAACAAACACACTTTTGACAGTCGCTGGCCTTTCCTCGGACCCTGACTCACAGGCTCAACCAGCCTGTTGCCAATTTCATAGAAGAACTCCAAATATTTGAACAGCTCCTTCATTCAAAGGGCAACCTTCCTTCTCTTCTTCCCTTCCTGCCTTTTCTATGCAGCAAACATTAATTCATTCCAGAATTCCATGTCTCCCTGTTAGACACTCCCTAGGCTCCCAATGCAAGACACATGCCATTGCTTTAGAACAATCAGTCTGCAAATTTTTTTGGCTGACAGCATAAGCAAATGAAAACAGAGCAAAGGCAAGGCACAAATCTACAGCCAGTGATTTCTTCTTGATGAATTCAAAAGGTGTAATATGGTATCTATGCAATAGTGAACTTAAAATAGACATTATGAATAGTATTTCCAATATAATTTAACAAAACTCACCTTTTTTTTAATGTATTTTGGAAAAAGTCCGGAAGGTTCAAGGAGATATTTATCTCCCTGTCTTGTATCAACACAATAATGTCGAGGCTTTTTAGGCTCCCCTTTGATAACAGCAACTGCATTTTTATTTATAAAATTCTTTTTAATGTGAATAACTGGGTGGTATGTCCTGGGTGGCAATAATGGAAGCAATCTTTTACCATCCTGTTCTTTTTTTTCTGTGAATAGAGCATGTAAACATTCTCAGCAATAAATTTGAAGATGTTTGCAATTTCATATTATTACACTTTCCGAGAGGGGGAAACTATGTACAGTATTACATAAAAATAGATCCTAGCAGTAACTGCAATGAAAGAACTGCCTGTCAATGAACTGTTTGGTCTAACAGAAGTTTCATAACCTAGGAAACACTATGTTGTTTCAGATGGGTTTTCCTTATATGTCACTCATTTGCTCTTAACTGCAGTAGTACAGGACTTTTTTCAAATGTAATTATAACTGCTTTTAGTAGAGATGCTCCTTGTCAAAGCCCTTGGGCAATAATGGTCCCATCCAGTCTCACCTGGGGCATCCACCCCACCCCCTTGGGCTCAGGAACCCCATTTCACCTGTCAATACCTGGCTGAGATGTCTCAGCCATGTCTGCCCCTAGTCCTGCTCCTGAAGAGCTGTGTGGAATCAGTGCAGGAACCTGGCCTGTAACCTGATTTTGCTTGATGGTCAGTGGGACACTGACAGAACAGACCTTCCTCACCACCCTGCTCTGCTGGCCTGCCTTGTGGTGGGACTGCACTCTCTTGGTGAGGTCTTTGCCCAGCCTGCATTGTGGTTGCCCTCAATGTCTGACTCCTCTCTCCTTAGGGAAGAGCCCTGCTCTTGCTGCTCCCTAATCCTTGTAAACAACTTCTCATAATCCTTTCTCCAGAGAATATAGAAACTCTTCCATTTTAGTGTAATCTTTTCTCCAAGGCACCAACAGAAATTCAGTAGTATCCTGAATAGTCTCACTTATAGTGAGTGATTAATAATTATTTCCCATTATATTTCCCACTAGATATAACTCTATTTCACGATCCTTATCAGAAATAAGGATTTGATCCAAGCTGTCTGAGTTCATGTTCTTTGGCAGTAAATAAGTGTAATGTCATAAGTGACAAAGCTCATTCCTACAACAGCTGGTTTCCTGATACTGACTTTCGTTTTTACAACTTGATAGCTGGCCATAACTTAGTGCTGTAGGACATAAAGACTTCACTCCCTACTCTAAAAAATACATTACATTGCATATATTTTCTGTCTACACTTACTTGGTGCTAACTTGGGTTCCTTGGAACATTTCTGCAGAAAATCATTTGGAGATGGTACTGCAACTTTTGCTGGCCCCATAGTTTTCCACGGAGATTTATTTTTCTCTGCTTCATGTTTTACAAGTTGTCTAAGTTTGGATATATACCTTAGAGGTTAAAAAATAGCCATAAAGAAGTTAAGGGTCAGAAAAGTATTTAAAATAGTTCTTCAAATAATATACTTTTTTGCAGTAGCTCATAGCAAAAGCCTAATCTCTTTTGTTTTGTACTCTCTCCCAAATAAAGACCATCATTCACACAGCCTCCATGCTAAGGCTAAACCTAGTACTGCACTGACAAATGACTTTTCTGGTTCTGCACTTAGCTTGCTTCTTCCTTCTGCTCTTGTGTCTCTGAGATCAGAATTATCACACTTGGGGAAATAAATACCAAATACCTAAATCTTGGAAACAAACTTGAGTACTGCTTGTACGAATTCCTTATGGTACATGGGGTGATTCTTGGGGTGTCCTGTGCAGGGCCAGGAGTTGGACTCAATACTCCTGATGGCTCCCTTCCAACTCAGCATTATCTCTGATTCTATGATTTATGCTTGAGAAAAGATGTCAAATGTAGTCAAGAATTGTACAGCATGTCCTTGATCATCAGTTTGTCTTAATACTGTCCACTGTATCACTGTCTCAGTGTTCCAGTTGAGCTGTCTGTTACAAGACCCTTATGAGAGATGAGATGGGTGACTGCTCTGAAATAGCACAGCACACTGCAGATTCCTTATATCACACAGACAGGAGCTGCAGTCTTGAACAATGGTAATCAGTGGTGGGTTTGACACTGAAAGAGCTGATGTGAAAATCAGTAAGGGCTCAGACATGAAAAGCTGTATGAACAGGGTATGCACACACTGCTGTTTTGGCCTAATGTTGCATATGGCATGATAACTTCTGCTTTAATCAAAACCTCCAAAAGAAGCCAAATGCTGATCATTAGCTGACTGGCAACATCTTGCCTCTCTCTGAAGGATTGAGTTGTCACAGATGCTTGCCTGAGGAAGCAGAACTCCCTGCTCCTGAAGTGAAGGCTCCCTCACTGTATTTTATAATACGTCCATCTTTAGGAAACATGCCATATTAATTTATGGTAGACAAAAGCTTATGAAAAACTGTGCTTCTTTTACAGAAAAAATGTGTTTATGAAAAAACCTACGTTGTGCTTTCAAGCAAGGATAAAAACAAAACAAAAAGATTACATATAGTGCAACCCATTCTATGGAAATACTGAAACAGAAAGAAAGAAACCACGTAATCCTGGGCCACTGAATGCATATCACAGTAGCAACACTGATAAAAGCTCTTGTCCACAAGCTGCAAATGTCCAGTAAATGTATTTGTACTTGATCATAACATTAGAACATGTCAGAGGACTTAATTAAAATTGTGGACTTATTTTTTCTTTTGGAGATTTGTTCTCCAAAATCAGAGAGAGGATTATTTGCATAAGATTATATATACTTCCTGAAATACTTCTAATTATAAGGAATGAGGCTTTATTTATTTATTTTGTCTGTTAAATTCATGGCAAATGTCTATAGACATTGCACAAACCCACCAAACTGATAAATAATAGTATTCCTCACCATTTTGTAAAAGTGGCATCATGAGCACATGGGAGAGAAAAGCACTGCTTTATGCAAATTTTCACCTAGTGGGGTTCACAGTCTTGGAATAAGAAAATTAATGAGAAGACACTGAGTTTCTTACATACTGGCATGAGGTAAAGACATCATTTGTAGACAGCTATAGCCTTTGGACAAAGAGATGGGGGATCTGTTATCTTTTCAGTGACCTTCCAGACCAAGAAAGTGGCTCAATATCACAGGGTTAGAAAGGGTTGCAAGGAAGAAAACATGGTTATGGGGAATATCACAACCTAAGCTGTTCATCATTAGCAAGGGCAAAAAGACAATACACCTGTAAGAAGACAGAAGAAGATGACACCTATTCCTCAGGCGTCAACTTGGGATATCAAAGTTGGGGAAAATGAGGATGTTTGCTGTGGTTTCATGAGCAGTACCAGTCAGTTGAGAGTGAAATATATATGATTTCACTTGGAAAAAAAACAAACCCATACAACAAAGTAGATTTTGTATGCATTAGTTAAAACTGGTCAAATCATGCTATTAACCAGGTTCAATAGTCCTGTTATCAGCTGACTCTTTGTCACATAGTGAACCTAAGCTGCAAGTGTGCTGACAACAGAAGTCAATGAGATCAGAAGGGGATTTAGCCAGATTATATCTAAGCCAAGGAATCCGTTGCCTAAACTGAACCTAATGGTCATGGAGTATGCAAATCTCTGAATGGTATTAAGTCAGGAATGGATTTAATGTGCATGCCTTGCCATAATGTCCTTCCACCTTCCTCTGTCTTTAAAAGTATCTCTGTCCAAAACTATATCCATTCACAATGAAAACAAACAAAATTTAAAAATCTACTTTTACATGGGAAAGACTCAGAACTAGGAATCTTACAAGTCTGAATCCTTTTACCTGAAACAGGATAACTATCTTTGTTCTAATGAGTGTCACTGATACATCTACTTGTTTTAAAGCTATTGAGTTACGACCTACCCTTTCACTAAAGATGCTAAGTGTAATAGCCCTTTATATAAATAGGGACTTGAAAAAAACAACATGTCTGCATAATTCTGGGCAAAAGGCCTTTTCTTATATTTTTAAGGCAAGAGGTAAGAAAGGGAAGAAAACGAAACAATGTCAGTGGACACATCTGAAACACAGAAAGTACAGAAACTGGAAAGCCCACCTTTTCAGCTGCTCACTGAATTGTTCTAACTGAAGAACAACAACATCATGTAATTCCTGTGCACAGAAGGAGTGCTTTGTATATTATGAACTAACAAGATGTCAATGAAGACACCAAACTTAATCATCACTTCTTGGAGCAGACTGTAAATCCTCAGATCACAGAATCACAGAATCAATTAGGTTGGAAAAGACCTTTGAATTATCAAGTCCAACACCATCTTGTCAACTAGACCATGGCACTGAGTGCCAGTATTTCCTTAAACACCTCCAGGGACAGGGACTCTACCACCCTCCTGGGCAGCCCACTCCAGTACCTAACCACCCTTTCTTGTGAAAAATCTCTTCCTAGCGTCCAATCTAAATCTGCCCTGCTGCACCTGAGCCAGGTCCCCTTGTTCGGTCGCTAACTGCCTAGGAAAAAACACCAACCCCCACCTGGCTGCACACTCCTTTCAGGCAGTTGTAGAGAGCAATAAAACCACCCCTGAGCCTCCTCTTCTCCAGGCTAAACTCCCCCAGCTCCCTCAGCTGCTCCCGATCGGACCTGTGCTCCAGACCCTTCACCAGGTTCGCTGCCCTCCTCTGGACACACTCCAGCACCCTGGGTGTTAGTGACTCACTCGGAGGAGGAGGAACTATGCAAAAAATAGTTTGTTTGGGGTTTCTTAGCCTGTTGCCCGTTAGATGCATTGCCTTGCCAGAACCAGACACCCTGCCTGCAAGCGGCTCCGTCACACCCACATACCCGCCGGGTTTGCCGGGCTGCTCCGGTCGGGGCGGGGGGTCACAGGCGCCCTCCCGGGCACTCTGCGTGGCACTCATGCTCCCGCCGCGGGAGCCCGGGCACGGAGAAGCGCCCGTCAGCTTGCGGGGATCTGGACGCGGGGTACCTGCCCCGCTGGGGGGTTTGGACAGGGGAAGCGCCGCCTCGCCGAGGGGCTCAGGGCGGGGCCGGCGGCTGTTGTCAGTTACCGGGGAAACCCGTCAGGGGAACGGCGCCATGCGGGGCGGGGCCTCCGCGGCCACCTGCTCCAGAGCCAGGCGCGGAACGGCCGCGCAGGCGCAGCTGCTGCCGGTACCGCGCGGCGCGGGGGGAGCCGGGGAGCGCCGGGCCGTGGGACTGCGCGTGCGCGGTACCTGTGGCAGCGGTGCCCGCCCCCGCCGGTACGTGCGCGCGCCGCGCTGAGGGCGCCGGGGGGCGGGAGTGGAACCGGGACGGGACGGGGCAGGACTGGGCAGGCAGGGCAGGGCAAGGCAAGGCAAGGCAAGGCAAGGCAAGGCAAGGCAAGGCAAGGCAAGGCGAGCGGAGGTGGCAGCCCGTAGCCGGGGGCCGTGCTGGCCGGGTGGATGGGTGCGGTCCGTCCGGCTCCCTCCCTCCTTCCATCCGCGCTTTGACTCCTTCGGGGAATCGCTGTAGGAGCTTAGTTTGGGGGCTGGTCTCGTATCTGTCCAAGTAACAAGGCCCAGTTTTCACTAGAGCGCCTGTCACCGGCGGTTTTTAAAATTGTGGGTCACGGCTAAAGATACATAGGTGCTGTCCATGTCGAGCTGAGTAGCCAAAGCAAAACGTCGCTGGAGGCGTGGGTGTAAATTCTGCTGCAACAGCCCCACCCTTTTGGCATGGAGTTCGTATCTAAAGTGGGGTGGGTGGATCATTTGAGTTGTTTTTACTGTTGAAGTTTTGCCAGTGGACAAAAAATTATTCAAAGAGATGGGTTGTAGTCAATGCTTGTGGCTTTCTATGTAGGTGTACTTTATGTGGGTGAGTGCAAAACTCACGTTAATTTTAAACAATACCTATGGCCTAAATTCATAAGGCAGCCCTTTATTTGTGTTATGCACACCAACTGACTGCAGCTCAAAGTTAACCTGTAGTGGAGCAGGACATGGCAGGCAAGGACTCTGTGCTTGGTGGGGGTTTCACTCCCTTAGCTCACACACACAATGCTTGGAGTGATTCTTACATTCAAGAAAAATGAAGAAGAAAGTCACTTAAAGTATATTGGGTTTGGGTTTATTTACTCCTGAATATAACTTTTTTACATCTGCAAGTTTAATATGAAGATCTCTTTCTGTCCCTGAAAGGAGTATATGCATATTTATATATGCACGAGAGTGCTTACTGTTGCAGTACAGTTTTGGAGCAATACTGGATCTTACATTTACTCTTTGCAGTTTGATTTTCCTTTTATTGAGGGTTTATAAAGGCTTTTAAAACCCTTTTTAAATTAAAGATTTATAAAACCCTTATATTGCATGACACAGGATGACCCCCTTATACTTTACAAGGATTGAGGAAAAAACCTGGATAGCATTATGTGCCCATCTTTACTCTGATCTATGCCTTGTAATTACAGCATATCCTCCAGGTCACAGCACTGGGTGCAAACACAGAGATTTACTGTTTGCAAGCTCAGCTTCCTAGAGAAGTGAGCAAATTCTCTTCCCCTTGCCCCCCTCAGTTTTAGGGAGATTTTGAAAGTCTCCTGTTTCGCTCTAAAAATTGTGAACAAATCATGTGCTCCAACTGGTGCTGATATTGGCGTTTATTTCTCTAAGTAAACAAAGCACAATGTTGGGAGTTCCTTGCTTTGTTGGAAATCCATCCTTCTTAGTTGTTTTTTTTTCTTTTTGTTGGTAGAGAGTCCTCATGATTTCTCTCTGTCTGTCTGTCTCTCTCTCCTCCCCTCTCTACCCCCGAATTACATTCAGTATAATTCCAGTGTAGGAGTTCTTCAAAAATCCCTTGCTTGGTTTCCATCCCTTCAGAAGAGATTTGAATGCCACTCATCCAGCTTGCTGTTGCACAAGACTGTGAGTTATCTGTGTATTTAAGTGAGTCTTCCATTTGGTATTTTTAGAAGGAAGGGATTAAAAGAAAATCAAAGTTTTCTTGGGAGGTGGGACAAATGCATATTTTGTTAACATTTTGATTACAAGAAGGTAATCAAGTTAATTGTTACTTATAGATGTGCAGTTAAAAGCAAATCTTCTAGAAGAAAAACTAATTGATTTTTAATTCCTATAAGCAATATTATTTGCAGACAGTATTATAGTGTGAGGCTTGGATATCTTTTTTCCTTAAGGACATGGACTTTTTGGAGTTGGATTTGTCTGTGGAAATGAGGTGGAACTATGCAGGAGGGGGGAATCAGTCTTACTCTAAAAAATACCTCCTTGGCACTGATGAGGTCATAGCTGGATTTATGTTTGAAGTTTCGTTCTAAATTTTATATCCTTGAGGGTTTTTTCTTAGATGTTTGCTGAAGGACTAGTTACTGTTTGGTTTTTGTTGTTTTTTTTTGTTGTCTTTCTGAAGCAGTTAAGTGGATTGTCAAGTTGTCTTGGAAAAAAGCCTACAATAACTCATCAGAAGATGTTTCACATTTTTCAGTATCAGCCTTTAAGACTAATAACCCAAAACAGTCTTTCTACCATGTGTTTAAAACTGATGCTTTCAAGACCTGTTGCATTTACACAGATATGGAAGTCATGGTTCTCAAGTCATTCTCTTCTTGGAAAGAAAAATATTATCCTGATGGGACCTCCAGGTGCTGGGAAAACAACGACTGGGAGAATAGTAGGCCAGAAACTGAATTGCCCTGTCATAGATGTAGATGATGATGTCCTTGAAACAACCTGGAATATGAGTGTGTCAGAAAAACTGCAAGATGTTGGTTGTGAGGAATTTCTAGAGGAGGAAGGAAAAGCCCTGTTGAAGTTCTCAGCATCTGGAAGTGTTATTTCCCTTAGCGGGTCCAATCCAATGCATTCTGCTGGCATGCAGCACATAAAGAAAAATGGAATAGTTGTGTATCTGGATGTGCCCACAACAGTCATCATGAGCAGGCTGAAATCAAAGGAAATGGATCGTATCGTGGGCCTGTCTCCTGGTATTTCTCTCAAGGACGTACTTCAGTTTAGGAAGCAGTTCTACAAACAGTGGTTTGACGTCCGTGTTCTTTGTGGAGGGGATGTTGCAGCAGAGGTTGTAGCAGAAAAGGTAATTGATGCTGTGAAGAGATACCAGGACTCGGAACTGGAAACTTTCATTTCAACGAGGTCTAGTAGGTCTGGAAGGGGTCCAGAAAAAGACTCTCATAAATTATATTTCAGTGACGTCGTTACTCAGGGCTTAGCCCTTGATGGAGGACTCTTTGTTCCTGAGAGAGGACTTCCAAAATTCTCTGCTGAAGAATGGCAAGGTCTGATAGAAGCAACCTACACTGAAAGAGCCCAGGTGATACTAGAAAGATGCATACATCCAGCTGATATTCCTGCTTCTAAGCTGGCAGAAATTATTGAAACTGCTTATGGAGAGAACTTTAGTTGTTCTAAAGTTGCCCCAGTTAGGCACTTGGCAGGCAATCAGTTCCTTCTTGAGTTATTTCATGGGCCAACAGCATCATTTAAAGATTTTGCGTTACAGTTGGTGCCACATTTATTTGCCTACTGCATTCCCAGAAGCTGCAATTACTTGATTCTGGTAGCTACTTCTGGGGACACAGGGAGTGCTGTTCTGGATGGCTTTAGTCGTCTCCATGACACTGACAAACAGAGAATTGCTCTGGTGAATTTTTTTCCAGAGGATGGAGTAAGCCCAATTCAAAAATCACAAATGATTGGCTGTCAGAAAGAAAATGCTTGGTCAGTGGGTGTCAAATCTGATTTTGATTTTTGCCAGACAGCTATAAAGCAAATTTTTACTAATTCTGATTTTACTGGCTTTCTTACAGTAGAATATGGAACAGCTTTAGCTGCAGCAAACTCCATAAACTGGGCACGACTGCTTCCTCAGATAGTTTATCATGCCTCTGCATACCTTGATCTCGTTCATCAAGGTATTATTTCCTTTGGAAGCCCTGTAGATATTTGCATTCCTACGGGAAACTTTGGCAACATGTTAGCTGCTTTCTATGCTAAAATGATGGGAATTCCTATTAGAAAATGTATTTGTGCTTCCAATGAAAACAATGTTTTGACTGACTTCATAAGAACAGGTGTTTATGATTTGAGGGGAAGAAAATTAATTTCCAGTTTTTCACCAGCAGTAGATATTTTGAAGTCCTCCAATCTTGAGCGATACTTACACCTGATTGCTAATGAAGATGGACAACTGGTGACACAATTATTTAATCAGCTGGAAAATCAGGGCCACTTCCAGCTGAGAAAAGATCTACTTGGAAAGCTTCAGCAGGACTTAGTAGCTGGCTGGTGCTCTGATGAGGACTGTCTGGCTGCCATTCACTCTGTGTACAGTACTACAGGATATATTTTGGATACACACACAGCTGTTGCTAAAGTAGTTGCAGATCGATTACAAGATAGGACTTGCCCAATTATTATTTCATCTACAGCTCATTATTCTAAGTTTGCACCTGCTATCTTGAGGGCCTTGAGGATTGCAGAAATAAATCAGAATCCATTAAGTCAGCTTCACTTGCTGAGTTCTTACAGTGCTCTGCCTCCAATCCACTGGGGCCTATTAGAGACCCTGAAAAAGACAGGAAATGGGCATCACCAGGTCTGTGCTGCTGATATGAGTGTGCTGATGTCCCACATAGAAACCTTAATTCAAAATCACTTTATGAAAGTTTTTTGAGCAACTGATCCAATGTCCACAATTGCAATACCTTCATAACAAGCTGCATGCTTTACTAAAGCCATCATTCATCTGGCCTGTGTCCAGTCCACAGCATATCTCACAGTTTTATATTCAGTTGTCAAGCTTTCAGCAGTGTTTGTAAGTAACATGTGTGAGATTTCTAGTGGCAGTGAAAGGTTGTGAGTCGAGAGTGTAAAAAGCTGGAATACTGTTTTGCAAGTCATTACAGTGGAGATGCCAGCACTGCTGGCTTTCCTTGGCAGTGCTGTCTCCTCCACAAGCCTGAAGCATCCTCAACAGAAGGATGCAGATAATGAAGTCTGACCTTTCTGGAATTAATGGCTCTGGTTTTGTTGCAACAGTGATGTGAACCTTTGGTCAGTGGATGTTTAATTAAACTTTAACTCATTTCACTTAGGGCACTGAAACATAATAATATAATCATGTTCATATATTACTAATGAGGGTTGATTTCACTACAAAGATTAAAATATCCTTGTATTGTTAATCCTTGAACCATTGAATTTTGTGATATGTTACCTTCTTGTATAAAGTTTTTTATGTATTGTGTGGCCAGTGTCTAAGTAAAAAAATCTGGTCATTTTGTTTTTAACATCTTTTTTTTCCCCAAATATTTTCCTGTGTCAAATAGAATACCTAATTCAATATTTTTAATATATTTGAGCTGTGGCTTTTCCTCCAGTGTCTTTTAGTCTCTTTCTTAAATGTTTTTTATTTGAACTTTAAACTTTAGAATTCTTTTTTAGTGCTAGAGAAGAATCTGATAGTGGTAACTGCTATCTTCTTAAATAAGAACCAGACTTCACCATTTATTTTTATATATTTTTTGTATTATGATTTATCTTTGAGATCATATAGCTTTTATTGTTCTAATTACTTGTGTTTTCATATTTCTCTTAAGTTAATTTCCTTGGTGTTCTATACTATTCATGCTTTGCATGGATTAGTGTAGAAATAAGCTTCCCAAATTACTTGGCATCTCATCAAGGAAAGTGAAGGATGAATTCCAGTGTGATAGCATCAGGAGTGTTCATTATGTAACCCAAAATATGTCTGTGTGGTTTTGCTAATGACAGGCTCTTTGCTGGTGTTTTTTCTGAAGAAAAAAATAGACTGGATTGTCCTAGGAGATCATGTGGTTATGGACAAATGTATTCTGCTAATTGAAGATTATATTTCACAAGGACATAAACTACACTTCATACTATGAGAGATGGCAAAATGATTTACTGAAAGTTTTGAGTGGCATGCAGTTAGAGGTAAAGAGCTAAGAGTCTTCAGATGTAAGGACATATAGCAATGGGAAGCTGTGTTTCCCGCTAAGATTCAAATAATCTGGTAATTGATAACATTTTTTTTTGCCTCTTCAATAGGCAACATTTCCTACATTTTAAAATTCACTTGGGGCTTTGAACTGTTGTCGTATCTGATGGCTTCCTCTGTGTGCCTTCTTGTACTTTCTGCCACACTAGGAGTGAACAAGACACCATCTAGCAAACTGTTTTAAAGAATTGTAATTTCTTCCAGCATAAGGTAAAAGTCCCAAGCCTGATGTCAGTTTGCCACAGTGAATACGTATACAGTATCATAAATGTAGCTGAGAACGTGGGTGTGACACAGTAGCTTTCTAAATTCCCCCATTCATAGATACTTTTTAAGGACCTTTCTAGTTCTTTGCTCAAACCTCATTCACTATTTCTGCAGTAACTTTGAAAAATAAGTTTTTGTTTTCATGGAATTGTGAACAGACCAGGTTGGAAGTGACCTGAAGACATCATCTGGGCCAACCTTTTGTGACAAAGGGAGCCTAGATGAGATTATCTAGCACCCTCTCCAGTTCTATCTTAAAAACTTCCAGCAATGGAGACCCTCCCACATCCCTGGGGATATTGTTCTGGTGATTGAGTGTTCTCACTGTAAAAATTTCTTTCTTAAACCAAAATGAACCTTCTCCTGGTGCAACTATCCCCCTTCTCATCTCTGTATGGCTCCTTGTGAAGAGAGACCCTCCAATTTCTTCCTAACCACCACTGAAGTATTGGACAACTGTGCTGAAGTGCCCACTGAACCTATGAAAAGATGAAGTATGAAAAGATCTAACACATTCTGTGTCCTCATAGAGCAGGGCAATTTTCATAATTTTCCAAACATGACATGGGAAAGATCGTGATTGTGTCATTAAAAAAAAAATCCAAGTTCTAAGAAAGAGTTACGTAAGCATATTGCCAAGAAAGAAGCATTGCTTGTGTTAGTGATAAGTGAACATCTACCTTGTATTTCTGTATATTTCAGTCTGATTCTTACAGTAATTCCAACTGTAAAAAAATGTAATGCTTTCTCTGGATGTGCTCAGTACAAAACCAGAATTCTAACTCTTGGAAAAAAAAACCCAAAACCAAACAAACCCAACTGCCTGGATTGAATTACTGGGACAGGATTTGGTTTCAGCTTAAGGACTCGGTGGAAATCCTGCAGTACTTGGTTCCATGGGGCTTAATGCCATTTGACATCACAGAGTAGTTTGTCACATACTGTTATAATACTTTATAGAAACATCTTTAGAGAAGAGCTTGTTTTTGTAGAAAGTACCTGAAAGGGAAGAGCTGAGATTCTAAACAAGATAAGACTAGAAGCCAACATCCTACCCTGAGATAACTCAGATAAACTGATCAGTACTAAACTAGCAGGGGATTTATTTTGGCATGACTAAATTATTTTAAAGTTCATGGCAGTAATCCAAGCATGGTTTGAATTTCTAGTTGCTGCTTTCCTATCACGAACCATTATAGCAGTCAATATAAACTAAATAAGTTAAAAAATGAGCACTTGTACTTAGGTAAGGGCTTTCTATGTGGACTTAGTGTTTCTAAGGGCAGTGGTTAATGAGCACATACAATATTAATAATTTCTCAGAATGTCTAAAGGCTTTTACAATATCGTATGTACTAATTTTCAAAAAGAATTAATTTTTGGACTGTGATTAACTTCAGTAAACTTTTTTCCCGCACTACATCTGCTTGTGGATGCTAGTAATGAACATTATAAAATGCTGTAGTAGTGTTGTGATCCTGAATGTACACAGTACTTGTGACCTGGTGCTAATGCTGTGTTCTGGTAGCTGTGGTGTACAATCTTCTGTCCTGCAGGGCCTGTAGGAATGGAAGGAAAAAAATTTCCACCATGCTCAGGATAGCTGGCTGTGGGTACGTAGGATAGTGAGTGAGGGAAGGAAACCCCCATTCTTCCCAGCCCAGATTTTCTTAGTGTCAACAGTATACTGTGGTTCAATTAATATTGTGCTAATGTTATGGTCCTTTTTTTTCCCCCACTATCAGTCTTTTGAAAGATTCAAAAGGCATTAAAGGCTGGACACAAGTGCCTTTTTTTTTTTTGTCTTGTGTGTTCAGCATGCAGACACTGTGCACACTGAGTGCTGTCATATGTAACTCTCTATTAACTCCTTAAGGTGTAGTGGGTGTGACAATGGTACAGAAAAGCAAATCCATATTGTGCTAGTTAGCAGGATTCTTTAAGCCATTTAGGTTTGCTATATACACAGTGTGCTCCTGTTTGTCTAGCAGGATGTTGCAGTATCAATCAATAAAATCCAGGTTGACAGAGTATGAGCGTGCAGATCTACACATTTCCACTTGCTTTGTTGACACAGAGTAAAGGCATTGCTTTAGTTAAGCTGTTATTCTTATGTATAGATAAATCTTTGCTGAACACTTCTACTACATGAAAAACCTCAGGGACAAATTTAATGTAGGGAGAAATGTAAGGAGAAATATAATGTCTATATCTACACTTTTTATTATAAGAATATTTATGTGGAAAATACTTTGTTGTGCTTACAGATGTACCAGGTGCTCATTACTTGCCTTTAGTCACAGTCCTTCTCAGGGTGATAGAGAGTGACATGAGGTAAAGGATGAATAGAACATCAGAAGGTAATTCTGTTTTCTTAGGATTTTGTTATATAAGAAGAATTCCTATTTACAGGTTTGAGGTGATGGAATATTTTATCTGATGGAACTCTACAGGGAAGATTTTTGTTGTTCAAAAGGTCAGCTTGTGTTCAAGGACATCAAGAATAGACATTGCTGTTAAGTATATCATGTTTGGCATACCTAAAATACACATTACTCATTTGTATCCACTGTATTTTTTTCTAAATAAACACTGCATGATCTATATAGCACTATATTTCTTTGCAAATATGTTTGTAAATCCTTACCAATCTGCTATAAAGAAAATCCACTAAAAGAAGTGGTTTCAGAGTTTGATATGCTTAAGTCTTGAAAGATGTATTCCATCCTGTGATTCCTTGAAAGTTAGGGGTATAGTTGGTGATAACCTAGTAATTTATTTTGCTGAGACTAAGATTTTAGTGAGATAACCTGCATCATTCTGGAAGGAAGTATGTATAAAAAAGGAAACACAGATCAAAACTAGCAAATGTCTAAACACTCTGTTTACATTGCACCACAGACTTGTCCAGTGCTGCATGGAAAGCCTGCATTCTGAGGATTAGTATGGAAAAGGAAATCTTTGACGGTTTAACCTTTCTTATTCATGTTTAGTTCATGAGCAAGTTGTCTATTAGCTGTTGTGGAGCAACTTTGGTACACTTCTACTATCATTTCAGGATCATGGGCTTAAAAATTACTTGAAAGGTTGAAACAGCAATGAGCAGTTAATGTCAGTGAATTAACGTGAATGGGCCATTGATTCTGAACATGTATTAGCAGCTTAAGGAGGATTTAGATGTCACTGTGTTTTCACAGCAGTTATAAATGTGCTCGGCTTGCTTATCAGACCTGGGAAGCTGTTGCTTCAGATTTTTTCAGAATGTAGCGATCTGGAAGACAACTGTCTTGGTCTTGCTCTCCAACTTGGCTAAAACTTTTGAGGATCTCTCAGTGTGGACTGAGATCTAAGCTGTTTGCTTATTTTACTCGAGAAGACTTTACTCCCTGGTAAGTGTTTAAGATGCTGTCTGGTCTCCTTCTTGACAGTATAGGAAAATGATTCAGTAGAATTAAGATAACACCTGATTTACTTTCTTGTGTATGATGTTACAAAATTTAACTAAGGGGAGCATCCACAATACAGGAACACATTTTTCATAAAAAGTGTACCTCAGGTTTCACAAAAGCATTTACGTAGCACAGGAACTGTTACTCTAGCATTTTGTTTAGATATTTTGTCACTGGTATTTAGAATAGACTTGAATTTTCAAATAGTTTCTTTTATTTTAAAGAGTTATAGAAACATGGAGGGTATCACCCCCCGATTTAAAATTCATCATGACAATAATTGAGTCAAACCTGAAAGAACTCAAAATGTAAATTGGAAAGGAAAGACTGAACAGATTTGTTATGTGAGTTCACACAGGATTTGGCTCTTCACCATGAGTTTATTAAGAACATAGGAGGAAATAAAGTAATGACTGTTCAAATCTGCAGATGCCACAAAACTTAAATACTAAAGAGCCACTTAATCAGAGCAAGATTAATTGCTTGGTTAGGAGCTGTAGGCAATTTGCATTTCACTCTGGCCTAAAGTAGATCTGTGTTTTTAGGAGCATAGAGGTTTGAGAACATACTTAGCAAGTTGAACAATTTGTGGTAGGAACTGTTGACTTTGAATGGTGTCTGGAGATGATGTACATTCTCAACTGACTTTTCAGCATGCCTTATGGCCAAAAGGACCAGTAAGATCCTGAAGTTGAAATGGGAATACTGCCAGGGAAGAAATACTGCTGTCTGTATTTAGCTTTGGTGTAACCTTTTGGAAGAATATTATGCCCAATTTCAGTAGTCACAATTTTCAGTAATGCTGGGAAGCTGGACAGAAAAGAGTCATGAGCGCAATGAAAGCATTAAAAAGAAGCACTGGCATGAGAGTCTCAAAAACCAGAATCTGCTTAGTTTAGTGAAAGAAGAATCAGCCATCCTCGGAGAAAAATTGATAATAAAGAGCTGTTCCACCTAGCAGAGAAAGACTGACCCAGCAGGTCTAAGCAGAAGTCAGACATGTTACAAAAAGAGATAAAGATACATAACAGAACAGTAAAGGCATCCCTAGTCTGGACATATTAGATGATTTCCTGAAAAAAAATGTGATTTGATAGAAAGAGGACTAATTCAAACAAGTCAGACCCATGTTACACAAGAGGTCAAACTAGACAATCACAAGTCATGTTTGGCTGCCCAGGAGTAAGTTGCCTTTAACAAAAGCATGAACAGCATTTCACGGAGGTTTGAGAGACAGATTATGAACTAATTTCAGTTCTGCTGTGGTGTGATCAGTATACAGAGCAAGTTCTGAGCTAAATAGGTTACTGGATATGTTTAGCCGTGTTCTTTCTGTCTCTAGAGAGTTGCAAATGGACTACTAATGCATACCCTGACTTGACTCATGGCTATTAGGATATGGCTCATTAGTTTTAAATTTCATTATACAACACGCCTTGTGATGGTTTGGGCTATATATACTTTCATTATGAAAATGAGGTGAATGGCACAGGAGGAAAGTGTCTGCGTAAATGTCAGCTTTATTGAATATAGCTAATTATTATTTACTTTCCCAAGCTTTTAAAAGTTAGAAATATTTTGAAATATATTAGATGCTTTTGGGCACCTTTTTTCTCTGCTTTTACAAGCAACTTGCAATTCAGTGGCCATTTTCAATTCATTTTCAGCTCATAATAAGATTTATGTGACAAATGGAAAAATCCAGTGTTTTCTTTTTATAGTTAAACTTGAAGTTTTATATACCAATTAAAGCTTAGAGAAGGTAAAATGTACTCATAGGTTCTGCTCTAGCAACATATTTTGATTAAAATTTATTTTACTTTATATTTAAACTAATTCCCTAAATTATATCTAAATAGAACAGGCAGTTAGTGGACTTTTTTTCTCAGTATCTGTGGCAATCTGATTCTGTTTAAAATGCTAATAAATGCATCCCATCTTCTAGTGAAACCAGCGCTCCCTGCATAATTAATTAGCATTTTATACAGATGAGGATGGGAAAGCCATATTTACAGTCGTTTTCTACCAGAAAGGTTGAATTCTATGCAGTTCTGAAACATCAAAAGAGTGGCTCATTTCTGGAAAACTGGTATTTTGCAAGTAAAAACTTTAGTGAAATTTACCTGGAATCGTTGTTCCATACAGCTTTTATCCACAAGGTGGCATTCCTAACAGGAGTTTGCTAGGCATGGTCACTTGCACTTTTTGAAGGACTCTAAGTGAGAGGCAGTCATAAGCATTTGTAATATTATATGAGCTTTTTATGTTTTCATTTTTATAAAATGTAATTAGGAGTAATTTAAGTTGGAAACCTTAAAGATAATTAGGTTTATACTCATTGATGTGTGGCGTATCCAGAAAGATGGGATGGTTCCAGGTTACAAAACAACACATTCATTCATGGCATTATATGCTACTAGAGACCTTTCAGCTGTAAATCTGGAATCAACTTTGGTTTAATGAAAGAGTCTGAAGTAATAATTTAAAAAATATATAAATCAAGAACACAAATAGTACGACGGTCTTGTATGCAAACCCCGGTGTTTGTTGTTTTGAATGTGATGTGGCATATGGAGCTTGTAGTGAGTTCTGGGTTAAGGAAGGGCAGATAAGAGTGTTCATGGGGAAAAGCTGTATAAATTATGTCTTGCTCTGCAGGGGAGGATTTTGCATAGTTTCATGTTACAATGACCAAGCAACTTATTTTCATATGCCTGTCATCCAGGTTGATAACAGCCTGCGGGTGGCTCTGCTTTTCTTCAGGCTTTTTATCTTTTTCAGTTTCTTGTAGTCCTTGTATGCTAAATTCAAATACCTTGTTACTCTTTTTCTTTAAATACAAGCCTGAAAGGAGTATAATACAATTTGTTAAACCAATACAAGTGCATTAGATTTTATATAACAGGGATGTACATATTATACTTTTCTCTCCCCTGGTTAAGGGCCTGATCTTACTTTGCTTTTTTTGCTGATTCTGTAAGATCAGACCTCAGCTAAATAATTATTTATATTTTCATTCTAGCTGGTACTCTACTTGCATTTTGGTTTGCAAAATAAAAGGCATAAGCTAAAGTTTGTGCTGAAACTGTAATCCAAGGTAAATTGTGGAATTTTTTCCAAGTCTATTTTGAGTCAACAGAAAGGAATATGAGTTGTTTGGTTTCTGATTTATTGTTTTGTGGTAGCAAAACTTCTGTGGAGTCTTTTCTAATGTGTGTGTACATTTCCTGCTAATCCCTCTGCTCCATGTGCTGACCCCCACTGATGCCTCAGCCCTCTGGGTTTGGTTCCTCTCACTTAACACAGCTGAAAGGGAGAGCAGTGGCTGCACCACGGCTGACACTAATGACAGTCTTTGCTGAGTTAGTGGGCACTGTTTTGACAGTAAGCAGATGTTCATTCTCCTAACATTCTGTTGTACCTCTATCATCTCTCAAAGATGGCTCTGCGAAACAGAATACGAATTCCTGTTCACTGAAAGCAATTGTCAGTCAGAAAAACCCCACTTTCAGAATGATCAAGCTGGTAGAACCTACCTGCTGGTTGAATCTGGCACAAGGACTGTAGAGGCAAACCTTCTGGGTTTGTAGTATCTCATGCTGACTACCAGTAAAATTTAAAGGCCTGAACATCTCCCACATGCTGCAAATTTTAAAGAAATATGGTGAAAATGACTGTTTCCAGGATGTGGAAATGGCTGGACAAAGAAAGTTATATATAATAATTATGAAGCGTTAATGGAGAAGTAAATGATTTGTTGTTGTTGCCTTTCAAAGCTACACACTGAATTTTCTTTATAATAGTTAGTCATAGCACTAGGTGAGTAAATGAGGGCAACATTCTTTTGAGAAGAGCAAGAAATCTGTCCCACAGAAGAGGTTTAAAAATAGGAAAAACAAATGTACACAAAAACAAATGGAGAGAAACAGTCTGTGCTCTGATGGCTGCCATGTGGAAAGGGCTTATTGTGAAGGGTGGTCTGTAGATAGAGCTGTACACAACTATACAAGGGAACAGGTAGTGAAGGTTGGGTTGGCAGGGCAGGGTTCAGGGTCCCCAAAAATGCTGTAATGTGTAGGGTGTGATGAACATCACCAGGAGAAATCAATAGTCTGGAGCATTGCTGATGTTGCTTCTGGGACATCTCATGATGTCGGATCAGATGGATACGTACTCCAACTCCCAGAAATGGGAGAAAGGAATTATGTTGAATTTGTCCTTTTGCCTAGGAGTCTCTCAGTTATATGACAGCAACTATAAGTTGACATAACCCAGCACTTGCAGGTAACACTGTCAGAAAAAAATGGCTGTACTGACTGTAGACAAATAATAGTCCTGATACTTCATGATGGATCTGTAAATTGCTTTGCCAGTACAAAGCACGTCAGGGGCTAATTTGATGCAGTTTATTGTTTGCAAGAGGTGGATTATAAATGTTTGGAATTGCATCTTATGTAACTGCTGCTGGATAAGCATACGTATGAGTAAGTGTGAACTGGGAAGGGAAAATGTAATACTGGGAGCTGTAACCACAAGTATTATCACTTCCCATATGTAACAAACTTATGCCTAGGGCAAGGAAGCACAATTACTGACAGAAGCTGTGTTTGCTCATGCAGGTGATTTTATTGTTCTAAGTGATTTATCACTCTGGCTAACATTTTTTGATTAAAGACTTTTCTGGAATGATTATACTCCAAAGGAAATTCGGAGTTGTTTACCTTCAATAGATGACCAGATCTGCCTATTGGAAATGCTAGATTTATAAAGTACTTTCATGTGGGTTTTAAATTGGTGGAATACAAAGGGTCAAGGTTTGCTTCCCCAGGTTAGTCACATAATCTCTTTCAGTCTTTCCTTTTCACTTCCCGAGTCTCAGAAATCTATAACTACACATTTGAGAAACCTGTCAGATACTTCAATATTTAATGTATTTCCAAATTGTATTATTTTACTTTTTCTGTTACCAAAAGCATATGCTGGATTCCCTGGATTTATATTGGGTGCTAATGATACACTGATGATTACTGAAAACAGAAAAACTGTCCTCACTTCCTTTACAGAAGACACAAATGTTTTCAAACTGTTAAATCTAGCTTTTAAAGTCCTGATTCCAGGAAGTGTGCAGCACCTAAATTGCCAACACCTTGTTCATTGTGCTCCTGGGTCACTGATGGTAAAGTTATTACTTTCTTATGCATTTATATTACTGTGAAAAGAGATAGTTATAACTCCAGGTCCCTTCCTTCTCAGAGGGATCTGAGTGTAAAACAGAGTTATCCACTGTGTTACTTTGGCCTGACTCTAGAATTACTTTTAGTAAAGACAAATCAAACCTAATACCCAATCAAGCCCTGTTCAAAATGCAGAGTGATGAAGCTGAGCCAGAAGATATTGAGTGCAAAGTGAGCTTTTCAACACTGATAGAGCCAATATAAAAGCTAGTTAAAAACTACTTCACAAACTACTAAGATCCCCCAATATCAAACAAAGTGTTACTCATTTCTGCAAGGCACAGCTGACAGCTGATGGAAGAAATATAAATCACTTCTTTTTAAAAATCTGTGCAAAATAAAATTCGCCTTCTGTTAGCATTTAGCTTATTGTGCTAAGCCTCAGGATGAAGAGTGGATCTCCCACCTCCCATGGTGGTGGCTCTTTGGACAGGTCAGGGGCAGCAGAAGCACCGATCGTCATTTGTGAGATTTTTTTTTCTCTTGTATTAATTGCATGATCTGCTTCATAAATCAACTTACATTTAAATGGAACAGCTTAAAAGTAATTGTGCAGCTGAGCAACTGATGAGTTATTGTGCCTTATGGCTCCTGTGGCTCTGTGGGTAAGGACCAAAAAGACAAAAATTGGTCTCTTTAACCTCCAGTGTCCCTTAACTCTCCTCCAATGAGTTTCCTGTCACTTTAATTTAAGAAGTATTTTGATCAGTTTATGAAAGCAATTCTATGATGCATTTGTCTCCAGTTCCCCAGAAACAATTGCCTAGTCTTGTGTTCCTAAATTCCCTTCTGGACTTTGCCTTCCTTTTTTTCCTATTTTGATAGCTGTATTAGATGTTGTTAGGGATAATGTTGGATGTAGATCTGGTTTTAGAGGCTAGACAAATGAAATGAGCAACATTTGGAGTGCCATTGAGACCACCTTGGTAATTTTTTTTGTTTGCGAAGCAGATGTCTCTGTTACGCACTCAAATTCTTCACTGTCACCCATTATCATAAAGTCATTTTAGCATAACTATCTTTTAATTCTCTAAGCATTTTCATGGGACATTTTAAAATCAGTCTTTGTAGGATAAAATTTGCTTTATATTACAACTCAAAATACCAAAATCTTAAAAATAATCTTGTAATAAGCATTTTGTAGTTAGTGTAATTAAGTTCCTTTCAGGCTGGTACTTGGACTACAAATCAAGAGTTTTATTTCCCTTTTGGCATCAGGTACCCTTTGAAATGTTCATGCTGAAGTTCTGTAAACTGTGCTGTCATTCTGTGTTGTGACACTGTGTTGTCACTGTACTTCTTTCAGCAGAATTTTAAAAACTGCTATGAGTTCTGACTGGAAGGAAAAGTGTATGTATGCAACAATTTTCAGTGGAATGGAAAACCAGAAGACATGATTTTGTTATTATAACTTTACCTAAGAGGAGAAGAGATGAATATGTATGAGTGTGCAGATATTTGATAAGTTTGTATCTTTCTCAGAAAGCTTGAAAGTGGTGATTTTTGCAAGATTTCAAATTGATTAGGAGATGCTGAGCTTTTTCCTCCACCTTACTCCTACCCAAATTCGTAAGTGAATGACACAAATATTTTTAAAATCAGACTTCACTATGTAGAAAGTAAAAAGTGAGGGGAAAGAGCAGCAAAAATCAGATCCAGTGAATACTCAGAAGCGGGACACAATTCTGCTGAGTGTCTGTAAATTAAATTCTGACCCTTTAAACAATTTCTTTAACCATGGCCATGACTAAGGCTTCCTAGCCTTGATATCTTACTATGAAAATGGAACTGTGGTTTTCTTGAGAGATTTGTGTAAAAGCATGCTGCAGTGAGGCTAGGTACCAGGGAAACACCTTTTTGGGGGGCCTGAGAGGAGTGGTTCCATTTTTTGTCTGGCAATGATTCTGAGCTAAAAGAGAAAGCATTAAAAAATTTATTTAAACTTTTTTATTCAAAAATTGTGTTTAACATGGTATGAGGATTTACAGTTTAGCAGTCTATCTGAAGTTGTATGATTTTATGTATATGCACATGTATATATAATGTGCATGCCTACAGATTGTATATGTATTTTAGTTTGTTGTGTGCATGGAATATCATGCTGGAGTTGTAGCTCGCTGGATCAATGTGAGCCATCTTGACTGGTGCATCTCAGATCACGTGTTGAGAGAGATGTGCATCCCCGTGAAGAAAGAGATCCCTGTGGGTACCAGTCTGCTGCATCATCACATCCAGATGGGATCTGACCCATGCAGTTGTCCTTCCTACTCAATGCCAGTTTGATGTCACAGAGGGACCACAAGATTTCCCTGAGCTCTGCTGTCAGGTTCAGGGCTTCTGCAGCCCAGGGCTCCAGCTGGCCTTGACCCTTGGCTGGTTTTGTGCAGATCCATTGCCTGACTTTGGTTCACTGTCACTGAGGAAGCTGTCACTGTAAACTGAAACCATGCAAGATAAGAAAAGTAAAAACAAGCAGAACTGAATGTGCTGAGCTGGGAACACTGTCTCAGGGACTGGGGACAAATACTGACATAGAATCTAAAAATCTAAGGGAGAAAGCAGACTTAGAAAATGGCATCTCTGCAACTGTGAGGACTTGTACTGATTTACTGGGGCATTTTGACATGAAATAAAGACATTTCTTATTAAATATAAAGTGTGCAAAACCAATAAAAAGCAACAGAAATCACTTTGTATGCTTTTCTCTTCTTTTCCCTTCTCCCTTTTCCTTTTCCATATGGATCCTCATCTCATCAGCTCCTTCCTGACCCATCTGAAGGATGCTTCTCTGATCAGCCTCTGGTCAAAAGTGCCTCTTGATATTCTTTACTGTTCTCATTTCTCTCTGTAAACATACAACCCCCAAGGCACACTTGGCATGTGGTACTGTTCTCTCACTGCTCTTGACCCCAATGTCCATACTGGCATGGTGTGGTGGCCCTGGAGCAGCTGCAGTGACCAGCCAGCCCTCCAGCCACCCACACAGCTTGGCATCAAGGCTGGAGGAGCAAGAATGACATTCTCAGCCCTGGTGTGGGGTGGTGGTGGTCTGGGGCTGGGATAAGGACTGGGAACCCAAAATGCTCTGCACTATTGCTTATACAAGCACCTGAGTAAAAATAACTCTGGTTTCCAATCACAGCAGTCACCAGTCACTGCTGAGCCCTGGCAGAGGTTCCTCACCTTGCTGTCACAATCAAAGTCACCAGCTGTCTCCAGAAGCACACTACATTTGTACATGGCAGACTCTGCTGCCTTCAGATCCCTCTGATTAAAGAAATCATCTCATTTTGGGAGTGTCATTTTGGGAGCAGCCTTTGTAGGCTTCATATTCGGATGTACTATTTGTATAGATGGCATTGATATTCCAATGCCTTACTGAACTTCTCTTGGTTTTCACTTGGTTTGGACATGGAAGAAATGTGTGTGTGGCTTCTGGCATGTGCTCTGCAACTCCTCAGACCAAAGTGAAGATTCTGCATCTCCTTGTCTCTCATGTCCTTTCAGACCAGGCCCCTTTCTACCAGCACCGTGCTTCTTGATGCCAGTCTCTTCATCTCACTTCTGATGCCAGGTAATTAAGCAAGCAGAAGGGCATTGGAGAAAACTGGACAATTTAAGCTGGACTGCAAGTATACCTTGATTCCATACATTTTAATCTGTGGGTTTTTTTGTTTGGTGGGGTTTGTTATTTGTTGACTGTTTTTAAATGAGATGCTAACATAAAGTGTTTGGCAATTTAGGTGTCCCTGAAATGTCAGGTTCTGAGGACCTGATTTGGAATGGGATTTATATCTGATTTTGTTAGAGTATCCATCTTGGCATATAGTGGAAGTTGCATCTACTTCACTAGTTGCAATCAGACCAATCAATACCAATACCAATACCAATCAAATTTTTGTTATATCCACATTGTGTAGATTTCAGCTGTAGCTTCAAACATATGAACAATACCTGTTATTTGCCAACTGACATTTAAAGAAAAACCTTAGAGGTTGGAAAATAGTGACATTCAAAGAGATTAGAGATATGATTTTATACTCAAAGTGGTTAAGAAGTTCCTTCAGTGGATTCTTAACTAAAGAGAGGAATAAACAAGTGATGGATAATCAACCAAGAGGCAGAGGCAGAAGACAGGGAAGTGGTTGTAGTGTTAAGAAGGAAGTCATAACTCATTAATGTAGGGAAATTATTTGAAGATTAATATTATGGTGTACAAGGGAAGTGCAATAGCTTTCTAGAGCTTTTGGCAAAATTTCAGATACGAGTACAATGGCTGCAAATAAATGGAAGTTTTTTCATTAGGTTGATAATTAGGCAAAAAGCAGGGGGGGAAGCTGTAAAAAAGAGCTGCTTTTATCTGGAAAAAAATTATAGCCATGTCAAAAGCTGTTTATTACAGAGAAAGATATGACCTCAATCTGGCCTATAAACTTTGTACTTGGATGATTTTCCATATAACAGAAACTCCATGAATGTTAACTTCAAAGCAGCAGTGAGACGGTGCTATTGAGAGGTTTCCAAAGCTACAAGGTGTGAACTAGATATAGACAAAATATAAAAATATATCCAGTGAACTAAACTGCCCACATGGTTAAAACACTTGGGAACCTGGAGAAGTAGAATTTCATACACCAGAAAGAGACAAAGGTGCTCAGGAATAAAAGGCTTCCTAGTCACACTGTGAGCTTCTGCTGTGTAGAAACTGCTGCAGCCCAAACTCCTCTAAGGAAACCAGTCTCTGGTCTAAGCTGAAGGCGGAAATGTTATTGCACAGTGTACAATAGCATTTACCTTTGGGCACTTGCTAAAGAGGCAAAAGATACATTTTGGAGAGAGACTCACAGCAGTCTATCAACTGGAAAATAAATTATTCTCTTCTACAGCCCACTCCATTATACCCCTCTGCCCTTAGTTGCCTCCTTTGAACTTGGATTCACTACATTTCCAGGCACATCTGAGCTTAGAGAACATATTATGTAGCACAAGGGAGAGCAGGTGGTCCTGTGCAGCTCTGTTTGTGTTCAGCCTAATCTGAAATATTGGCTTTTGGAGGAGGGGCAGGGATCTGCGGGCAATATATGCAATTCATCATCACTCTTTTCACTGACTGTGAGAAACTGCTACACCTGCTGCTCTGCTTCAGATGGGCTTTGAAATACTGGCAGGCTGAAGGACATAGGAGTTTTTCTTTCATGGTAACAAAAATAAGCACTTTGTTCTTGTATCTGTAAAGCTAAGGCAGTTTCCTACAAGCAGTGATAATTTGAAAGTAATTTCTGGCTTGCAATTGATACATAAACAAGGGTATTTTTGGAAATGTTTTGTTGCTTTTATTATTAAAAAAAATAAAAAAATAGAATCACTTCTAATTTTCAGTTTGCTGAGTCTTTTAAAACATAATTTCCAAAAGAAACACTTTGAATTATCAGGCCGAATGGAAATAACTCTTTGCTGTGAGACAAAATCAGCAGTGCTTAGTATAGAGTAACTACTAGAAATCATTTTGCTCTCGGAAGGAGTCTGAGTGCCTTTATGCCACAAAAAGTTCAAACAGTGTTCATCTGTGAACCAGAACCCAGAATTTTGATGCAAAGCAAATGTCCATTGATGTACACAACCTGTCCAAGCGGAATCAGAGTGTGTCAGAGGACTGACATGATGCCTAAAACCAAACTGCTGGTATGGCTGCCCTGATGGAAAAAAGACCCAATACACAGTAGCTCAGAGTCTGTGTTGGAAGATGCAAGCTGTGAGTGCATTTGCTGTGTTTTCCAGGCACTTTAGAGAAAACTGGGAAAACTCACTCCTGATTCATGAAAGGTTTTCACAAATCTGCAGATGCCAGGCCTGAGTCTGAGATCCAGGAGAGGCCACGTGCTGCCTGTGTGACTGTTGGGGCAGCAAAATTAATGTGCCCTCCCCAGTGTGGAAATTGGGGAACTCAGCTGTCATGCCCAGGGCGAGCGCAGGGCTCTGGGTCCTGCTTGCCAGTGCTGGCTGCCCTGTCCCATCCTGCCTGCCCCATCCTGTCCTGGCCCACTTCACCCTCTTCCCTTGCTGCAATACCACAGCTGCCTGGTCCACTCCCTGCAGTGAGTGGTTTTACCTGCTGAGAGCCTTGGGGCTAATTTGGGCATTTAGGGAAGGCAGTAAGAGATATGCTAACAGTGCATATAGGTAAGGTAAGATTTTACTTGAGGAAAAAAAATTTGAAATACAGTTTCCAAACAGCATTTTAAAATGGATTGCAAGAAGAAGCTGAATTTCTCTTGTAAATAATAAAAATTTAAAATTGTCCATTGTAAATACAACCCATAGCTTCACTGAAGTTCATTTATTTAAGCAGGTTATGAATTATTCTAGATCTGTTCATCACCTGGCTATGTGACTGACTGTGTAACATTAGCATCTACATCTGTGTGGGAATAATATTACTGTGCATCTTTGAAGATGACTCTGGAATTTCAGAATAAAGGGTTTAATTAAGTGTTGGATTTTACTTTATGGAAACTCTGCAACCTGATTAATTTCAAGTGAATCACAAAAGTGCCATGGAGTCCAGTGGGAGCAAGATTTGATTATTGCAAAATGCAGGCTTAAAATTAATTATATATTTATCAACTTTAAAACAATTATCCATGACATTCCCTCTTAACCTTTTCATTATTGTTCTACACTGCCTAAAATAGCTACCCATGAAGTGTAAATGTGAACATGAACAGGACATCATGCTTTCCAAAACAATTAAAATTCTCATTCACTCTTTCCATCTCCCTCATGCTTGCTGTGTGCAATGAAGCTGAAAGACAACAAGGGCCATGGTCACTGGAGATACTTGTCAAGTCTGTGATTGAAGCTACTGAAGTTCCCTACTAATATGGCACGTGAAAACTTAGCCAAAGAAGTGCTACAGTTCCAAAGTCAAACAGCTACTAGTAAATAAACAAGTCATACCTTCCAAGGCAGCCTTAGCTCAATTTCCCTATATACCCTTTATAATATGTATTTAATTACCACATCACAGAAAAATTACTCCTGAAGTTTCCTCCTAATACCTTCTCTGAGCATATCTCTATCTGTGTAGCCCTATGAGCTGGGTCTTCCAGAGAGCATTGTACTAGAACCTAGCAGAGAGAGATTTGATCTAAACTCTTGATTTCCTAAAGTTTCAAAGCAAAGTCAATCTGGCACGACTACCTGGATTGAGGAGAGCTGTGGGGGCCCAGAGAGGAGAGAGGAGCTACAGGTCTCTCTGTCCCAGCCACTAGTCCTTATACTTTGCTAGAAGTACAGTGATCAAAGCAACAGTCCAGTGCCTCCCCAGCAATATAGCCCCACCACTCACTGATTAACCAAAGAAAAAGCCCCTTGCCCAGTTGGAAAGCTCATCCATGCTAGCTGAGCATTAAGGGTTTTATTTTGCTCTAGAGACAGGGAAAATGCAGTGTGGTTTTAAGTTCTGTCACAGAGGAAGGGTACACAGCAGGTGGGCAAACACGCCAAGGAGGACTTTGGAGTCAGGTTGGTCAGAGACTGGAAGGGGTCAGGAAACACCTTGCAGATCACTGGGAATGTGAGTGAGGAGCAGCTCTGCAAGCCTCCCTTGTCCTTTTGGCAGTAGCTAATTAGTCCCTACGTCAGGAACAGGCTTCCAGTAAAAGCAAAGCCCTGCACTGGCTGTTACCAAGGAATTATTCATTTCCATTCAAGCAATCGTTGCTGCCTCTGAGACAGCAGCTACTTCTTAGAGAAACACAGGAGATGACTTTCCATTAATCAGTCAGTCTTATTTACAGGAAAATTCATAAATAAATAATAGAAATAATCTACCAAGGCAAAATTTAATCTTTTTGATTTTTAAGTAAAAAACCTGAGGGAAGCCATTTAGAAAACAGTGGAGGTTTTTGGCTCTACCTGAGGAAAAATAAAAGAAAAAGGCCAAATAATGTAAAACTGTTTTTGTAAAATACTTACCTTATGTTTGCAAAAATTATGACAAACTCTCCAGTTAGTAAAAAAAAATACCACAGCTCTGAAGTTGGTGGGGGAACAAAGAGTTTGCAGTCTTTACTATCAAAGACTTAGTTGGTTTCAAGTGTTCAAATTCCTGATTATTTTGATAGGAAAGCTTGAAAGGATGAATGTGTCTGTCCAATGCCAGGTGACACTCTAAGTGGTCTTGCTGTGCAGTCTCAGGGTTGCTGAAGACCCTTGTCTGAAGGCATGTGAACAGCAGCCAGGTTGCACATCCAGAACCATACAAAGCCATTCACAGTTTAACAGGCATTTCTTTATCTGGGTATGAGCACTGTATATGCCTAGCTCTCCACTGTGCTCAATTTCAGGGATTTTGCGGGACACTGATTTATAAAAAGCCAGTTAGAAATAATGAACGGGATCAAGTGGAAGCGAATGGCACAGCAGTGAGAGGGTCTGTCCTTTCACAAGCGGAGGCAGTAACAGATGAAGCAAACTGGCCTTCCCTGGCTCCACAGCTTGGCTGGGGAATTTCTCTCACAAGGGGCCTGAGCTCACAATCCTGTCGCGGCACAATTGCTCCTAAAACTCGACATGCTGCTCTCCTGGAGGGCTTGTATGGCACAGCGCGGCAGGGCTGCAGAAATAACTGGCACGTTCCTCTTTCAGCCTTACGAGAGTATTAGTAGGCTTTTCCAGGAGTTTTGCCGATTTATCTCCTCATACTTTTGTAGCCCAAGGCCGGATGAAGGCCGGGAGGGCGGCGCGGCAGCCGGGGCTGTGCTCGGGCAGCAAAGGCAGCTCCGGAGCGGACAGCGCCGGGCCCGGGGCCGGGGCCGGGGCGGGGGCCGGGTTGGCCGGGGGAGCGGCTCTGAGGGCTGCCGGGCTCGGGGGGCTGCCGGGCTCGGGGGGCTGCCGGGCTCGGGGCACGCTCCTTTCATTGCCGCTGTTCCGGACAGAAAGGCATCCCCAGCAGCCATCTGCCAGCCCCCGCTCCCGGCCCGCCTGCGGTGCCATGGCTCCAGGGGAAGCATCTGACTCATTTATCCTGCGCTGATAACATATTGCGGATATTTTGCTGAGGACAGCTGAGCTTTTTGGTGTCTCCTGATGCCTAAAGAGCGTTTTGTTCCTTTTGCCTTCACTGCGTATGCCGGTTCCTCCGTGCTGTTCTGGAGGGCAGAACCTGTCATCCCACATAATACTACTTGCTTTGGTACATCTCTGTCTTCTGAGAGAACTGGGGTCCTGCTGAAGACATTAGAAAATCGTCTGTTAAAGGGGCTCTGCTGGCCAAATAAGTTACTGTTTACCTAAGAGTGCACAACCTGCTATAAATGTTCATAACATTTTGGATTAATGCCTTAAAATCATCCAACATTACTTTATTGTGGTTCTATTTTAGCCCACTACTTTCAATTCTTTATTTTATTTTATTTTATTTTATTTTATTTTATTTTATTTTATTTTATTTTATTTTATTTTATTTTATTTTATTTTATTCTTCAGCTTGCTTGTTATACTCCAGTGTTGCTCTTATGCATGCACACATGTTGCTATTTGTACAGCAGGATGAAAGGAAAAAAGAAAGACACTCTATTGCTATCTCTTTTCATCCTCCCCTGAGGATGCTGTGATTTAGTCTCTAATCTGGAGGGCACTGTCATTGGGAACAATGCCAAGTCCTTTTTTCATAGCATCTATGAGACTGAAATTACTCATTAAAATTCTTCCCCACGTTAGTGCACAGTGTTTGCTGAGGGCTGTGCTGCTGTTTGACTGTCTGTGTCAATACCGTCTGGCCACTCAGCATCTCTGGCCTGGGACTGCCTTGTTATCCCTTTCTGACCCTGCCTTGGAATACTTGCAGCATTGTATTCGGATACCTTCCAAGTTTCAGCATCTTCCTTTTATAGATTTAATGGCCTCACCAGTTTTAGCTGCTTCTGGTTTTTTCAGCTCATTTATCTTGGTTACATTTAGTTAATTGAGACTAATGTTTTGTTGAAAAATATCTCTCTTGGTCCCCAAGCTGAGCTTTTGAAGTGAGTAGATTTGAGTAAAATTTTTCAAACGAGCTATTAATATTACCACTGCAAAGGTCCTCTCTCTTCACCCATCATTTCCACATTGGCCTGGAGAGGATTCCCTTTCCTGACTGGTAGTCAAACTGTTGCCAGCATGTCTGTAAGCCTGGTCTCCTGCTGACTGCTCTACTAGAGCTGGTTTTATTTCTGAGGGTGAGACTGGTTTATATTACATTTTATCCCAAATGAAAGGAAAATATATATTTTATCTTCAGCTCCTTAGTATTATTTTTTAAATTAATCTGAATTCTTCTTTGACTACTAAGTTGGAGTATCAGCAGATGCCTGGGAGCAGGAGGTAGAAAGAGTTACACATGCTAAACCAATCTCTCTCATTTGCCTTGCTTAGGAGCATGTGAAACTGCAAGAGCTACTTGGGACATGGCAGCACTGCCAGAGGGCCACCTCCTGAGAAACACATTTCAGCAACAGGGAAGCACTTAGCAGACTTTTTGGAGTTTGTCCTCTTATTTATAAAAGGACCTGCAGTTTTCTCATGTTTACAGGCTTAATGTTGCAAAGGGCATAAAGGTGCACCCATTTTTCTGTGTTAGAAGTAGTTTTTGGCATTCCTTCAAAGTAGGGGACCCTGGGTTTGTCTAAACTCCAGATTCATGTGGCTGGGGATGCCTCTACCACTGCCCTTTCCAGCCTGTCACTGTGACACACAGGCACTCTCCAGCCACTGTGACACACACTGCCAGGTCCCCATGGCCCAGGCACCACCAGGGTTGGTTGCTCAGCTGCTCTACAGCAGTCTCTGTCCAGCTGGAGAAATGCCATTCTTACCAGCTGAAGATCTTCCTCAAATATTTAGTGGTTTCATCTTTCACAGCCCCTGCCCATTTTTGTATCCTTAATGATGTGTGAGTGAATGATTAAAAATCTTCTACTAAAAGTAGAAAGATGTTTGGAAAAAGTTGAATCTACACCCCACAGAAGAAAGGAAAATGTCATCATGTTTGGTCTTGCATTTGGACTGAAGTACTGGCCAAATTCTCAGCGATACAGATCAAGCTGAGAAACAAATCTAATTTCCTAAAACTGGAAGAAAACTCAAAAGACTGTATCTTAAACCAAGAAGTCATTTTATTAGGGGAGAACCAGGAAACAAAGCCAGTCCAGGAGAAGAACAAGCTCCTCCATGTCAGTCTGTGACTGCCCAGCACTGCTGGGGCAAGAGGGAACAGAGACCTCCAGGGGAGCACGAGCCTCTCCCTGACTGGAAGTGATGGCAGCATCCTGAGCAGGGGTACCAGATGACTTTTTTTCTGCAAAGTGTGTGGGGGGGTGTCCCATCAGTGAATTCTCAGGCTGCATTTCAGTGGACTGCAGAGGTTAATACCGTGCCTGGAGACAGGGAGACAAACAATCACAAGACCTAATTGCACCTTCAACCACCACTTATCTAGTGCAAGACAGTTATGTGAGAGACACCAGCCTGGAAGTGAGTTTACTGCTCTTCATGATTATATCCTCAGCAAAGACACATTAGCTGAAAAGCTGTGAGGCATTTCTAAAACTTTTATCATGACTTATTATCATAGCTGCTTTCTGCTGGATATTTCTAGCCTCATAGGCCTCTTAATATTTATAGCAGCTATCACCAAAATGAGTGCAATATGTCTTCAGTCCCTTAGTCCAGGATAGATGGGATGCAGAGAGCAGGGAAGGGGAAGGTGTTTCTCCTGTGGAGATTTAGACTGTACTGAAACTAATCAAACAGGTTGTATGATTTAAAAGGAATAATCCCAGCTGGAAAGGTAAACACATGCTTCAGAATAAAGGTAGGTTAAGGGGTAAATAAACATCCCTGATACTCAGGGGCATTTAATGTGAAATGTTAATTGTGTTACAGAGGGCTTTGTTTTGGCAGGATAAAATGACCAGCCAGCATTTCTAGATTGCACATCCAGGTTGATAACAAGTTATTTTCCTCTATTATAGTCCATGGATTACCATCTAATGACAGCAGATTACTGCTAATACTGCTAATCTGTGGCAGGGAGTTCAGAAACACAGCATTGCACAGGCATGCACAGCAGAAGGGCATCTCAGTGACCACAGCAGGACTTGTGCTGAGTGGGGCCGTTAACACAACACATTTTGGCACAGGTGGAAAGTGTTCAGGATGAAACATTTTTCTTTCCCTTTGGTAAGTGCCTTCTCCAAAAGCACTTTGCCTTTAAGTCAAAAAATTGACTTCATGTTGCTAGGAGGATATGCTGAACGAACAGAGGGGGATAACCACATTATTATTGGATGTCTTGGTATGATATTTATAAAGTAATATTGTATGATATTAATACCAAGAAAGCTCAGGGTCAGTGCTCCCTGGTCTTGCCTTCACAGCCATGGAAGAAAGCATGAATGACACTTGAAAGAAAATAAATCTCAATATTTCCGTAAGAAACTTCTGTTTGCTTGGATTTGCTTTTTAGTGCCCAAATTTAGACATCACAAAGATTTTTTTAGAAATTGTTGATCATATTCCAGCTCTGAACATAAAGGCTCCTGGCAATTCTGCCATGGTCAGTATGCACAGTTCTATATTTAGGTATCTGAATGTAAGGACCCTGGCCATGATCTCCAAGACAATTTCATGAAAGCACATAGAGCAGCTGCAGCTCAGCTCAGTCTTGCTATTTTCATGACCTTTTGTGCTCTGTAGGTATATTTGTAATGAGTGAAGGAAAACAGCCCTGTTTTAGGGGCACTTTGGGAATGAAATAGCCTTCCTTGAATATGTTTTTGGCTTTGTTTTTATTTTAAATCTGAATAGAGCACTGAAGCTTTTGGCCTTGGCAAGTTCAATAAAGTATTTAAATACTGAAACATTTTCACTCTGGCTCATTACTTGGGGCTTTCAGCATTGTTTGAAAAGGAGCTATTTATGGGTTATCAAACAACTGTGCCGAGAAAGGAATTTAAAGAATGTCCTTGAGCCTTTGGGGAGCTTTGCAGAACAGGAACAACAAAGACTTGTGCCAACCCTTAGTGCCTCCCCAGCCAGGGTGCCCTTTTGCACCTGCCTGCTGCCACAGTGGGATCCTCCCCACAATGACATGGGGACAGGGTTCAGAAATGGAATCAGTATATCCCTTTAAAGATAGCTCAGGTGCTGTTCTTGAAGGGTTTTAGTTGGGATGGATTCTAGGTAGGACCAAAATAAAGAGTAGATGTCACAAGAGAAATTCTGATCAAAACAGAGCCCTGATAGTATTTCTTCGTACTGGGACAATACACAGTGTTGTTTAAAGCATGTTAATGAAATATTTGTATGAATCTCTTTTAAACACAGCATATTTTGTAGATGACAATGACAACAAGAAATCATAATAGAAAACTCACTCATTTCTCACCATTAACTTGAATGATGGTGTCCTGGTTTAGGGCAAATTTGGGAGGAAAAACCTCCAAAGGGGTTCTTTTGGAAAGCAAACCCAAACGGCCCCTCCCCCCAGCTGGTCTGGGAAAAAACTTCCTCCGAGAAAAGTGGAAAAAACTATTTATTTAACAAACAAGGACAGATGGGCAGAAGGAAAGTGCCTCAGCCACAGTGCAGGCCCGTATGCCTATCCTGACCCTCTTCTGGCTCCTGCTCTCTTTCCCCATCAGGGCAGTTTCATCAGGGAGACACAGATTTTGTCTCATCATCATGGACAGGAGAGCAAGGATGCTGTGCCATTTGAGAGATGGCTGCATGGACTCCTTGCAGAGCTCTGTTAGCAAATCTCAGGGACATGTCAAGTCCAGAAAACCACTGTCCCTACCTGTTGATAGGGAAGACACTGAGAAAGAAGAGATGTATCTATTGAAAGAGCAGTACCAGACCACAAGCTGGCATTCAGACAGGATATACACATTTCAGTCAGAAACTTTCTAACCCCCAGACACTGAGATTTTGCAATAAGTTCTGTAAGATTTTCACAAAGCAAATGCTTTGCTATTTTGCCAAAGAAAAGGGGCTGGCATCTGGAAGGGATGACACCATCTGGGCTGTGGGACAGCAGGAGATGAGACAGTGACTTGGCTGGCTGTTCCAGGTCTCTGTTGTTCTCTGCCTTCAAGAACTTTGCCTCTCTGCTCCCCCAGTTACTCAGCATTTCTAAACTGGCTTATCCTGAAGTGGGTGTAAATCCTACACTGTCTGTATAACTAGAAAAAGCATTATTCTCATCAAAATCAAGTAAATTAGTATCTTATTGCAGCACAGCAACCTAAACTCTGACTTAGACAGTTAATATTTGTGTTATCTTGGTGTTTTGTAGCTCAGTAGGAAACAGCTACTGTATAAAGCCCTCTCTATTGAACCCAGTATCTCATGCTTTAAATATGCTCAGCAGTGCCTCAGGGATGCACTTCCCACCTCAAACTCCTCTGTGCCCTGGATAATCACTTGTGGACAGCCAGGAAAAGCAATAGCTGCTGGCAGGAATCAGCTCACCAAACCATATTGAGGTTGTAAATCTGAAGAGATAAAAGAGGGATATGTCAAGACCTCTGCTTATGTCCTAAGTCATCTGCTGATGAATAGCAACAGAAGACCTTTCTCCCATCTCCTGCCCAGCCAAAACCTGACCAAAACCAAGGAAGGGCTGTAAATCCAGTACATGAATTTTGACTTTGTTTTACCAGCAATGGCACTCTCTCCTGAGTAGGATGTGACAAACTAGGAAAATAATTTGAATTCCAACTGACTTCCCATGAGCCAGAGAGACCGTAGAATCATAGCATGGTTTGTGTTGGGACCCAAAGATGATCAAGTTGCAATCCCCCTGCTGTGGTGAGGGACACCTTCCACAAAACCAGATTGCTCAGAGTGCCATTCAATTTGGCCTTGAACACTTCCAGGGATGGGGTGTCCCATCTTCTCTAGGCAACCACTTTAGTGCCTCTCAAATCTCAAGACCTTCTTTCTACTATCTAATTTAGGCCTACTCTCTTTCAGTTTAAAGCCATTGCCCCTTGTCCTGTCACTACATGCCCTTCTAAAATTTTCTATCTTTCTTGTAGGCTCCCTTCAGGTACTGGAAGGCCACAATGAAGTCACTGCAGAGCCTTCTCTCTAGGCTGAACAATCCCTATTCTCCCAGCCTTTCCTCATAGCAGAGGTGCTCCAGCCTTATGATCAAGTGGTGGCCCTCATCTGGACTTGCTGCAACAAACAGGTCAATGTCCTTCCTGTGCTGGGAATCCCAGAGGTGGATTCAGTGCTCCAGATAGGTTCTCACAAGAACAGAGTAGAGGGGCAGAAACAACTGCCTCGACCTGCTACCCACCCTGCTTTTGACACAGAAATGTACTGGAGGAATGCTGCCTGAGGAAATAGGCAGGTTGTTTCCTTAAGGGCATAAAAAGATCAGTGTCTGAAAGAACAGATCTCCTGACACTATAGGGATGACATTTGCTGTATGACATTACATGAATTTTAAGATCATTTAGAGTGAGGTCTCTGCTTGGCTTTTACACTTCCAGAGCACAATGAGGTATTTAAACATGTGTGGAATCTGGCACCTAGGGACATGCTTTAGTGTTGGGCTTGGCAGTGTTAGGTTTAACAGTTGGACTTGATGATCTTAAAGGTCTTTTCCAACCTGAATGATTCCATGATTCTATACTTGCTCAGTTGTTCCTGTTGGACAGCAGGGGTACTGCCATGGTCCCCGCTGTGCACTCAGAGCTGACAACATTCACAGGCATTTTCCAGATTTCCTGCCTTAAAGCACCCTGAATTTATCACCTGGCAAACTCGGCAGTGAAGTCTAGTTTTTATCTGTCACAGAGCAGACAGCAGTGGAAATGAAGGTTCATTACTTTCTCTCCAGGACAGCAGTGCTGTCCGTTTCACCCAGCGGCTGCCGGCTGACAGACTGGTCGCTCTGTCTTCATAGCTGACAAGGGCTGTTGCAGACACCACCTCACCACTGATCTGATTATGTCGAGATGAGGGAGGATGTGGTTTTGAAACCTTGAACGTCCTTCACTCTCCAACTGCTCTGCCGTGCAGCGGCTGCTGTGCAGTGTGGGCTCTCCAGTTTTCTCCTGGATGAAATGATCTCATTAGATGATTTCAAAGAGCTGGATGGAGCAGAGCCACCTGCTTTCTCAGAAGGAGAGTCTCATCAGCTTTCCTGGAATTGATAAAGCATATGTGAAAGGGATGTCTGCATCCCATGAAAACCTTACTTTAAAGACATGGCTCCAAGATTTCTTTGTTTGGAGAGCAGTGAAACAGACCACCCCTTTGCCTCTTCTCCCTCCAATCCTTTCCCTCCCCTTTACCCAGGTTTTTTTGTTTACATTATACTTCCAAACAGCTTAGGGATATTATCAGTCACCAATATTTTTATTCTAATACATGTAAGCCAATATGGATACACAGGAATAAATCCCCGTGGGGGAAATCCCACTTCTGGAATAAGAGGATTTTTGATTTCTAATCCACAATGGTAAAAAAACCCCCAAAAACAAAACCAACCCTTGATCCCAGAGTAAGACCATGTCTGGGGGTATATTGCCAACATGGTTGTAATCACATGTCGTGCCATGATTGTCAGCACATGCTGGTGCGGCTCTTCTACCAAAAAGAGCTGCTGCATGGTTAGAAGTGCTGCTCCTGACACTTTGGGAGGGCAAATTCCTGTGCCTGCCTGTGGAGTGGAATGGGTATGGCACTTGAGGAGCGCAGACTGGGCATCCACATTTCTGTCTCTCCATGGGCTGCACAGAAGAACCATTTCTGGGAACAGATGGAGGCTTGGGACTAAATTGCCTCCGGTAAGAAAAACGATAGCTCTGATGGAGATTTTTCTAATGGCAGTATCTACTGCCTCCAAAGTGGGGTGATATTAGCAGCTCATTTCATGCAGATCATAACATAGCTACCTAATCTGCCTTTAAATGGTGGCCTGCCTGGTTTTGTGTTGCAGTACCATTTCCCAATTCTCTTTCTGTCCCGTAAAACAAGCAGTATTAGAGCTATAACTGAAGCTACCAATTGTGGGTTGGCCTGTTATCTTTTTGATAAACACCATAGACTATTTGCTCAGCTTAAAACTGACATTTTTTCATTGCAATCCTTTTAAACATCACTTGTATTCTGGAAAGCCAGGCTGGCTTTTTGCACTGTGTGCACATCAGTAGCTGAAAGGTAGAAGGCAGCATTCAGTTTTCCTGATGATGCAAAGGGCAGACAGAATTTGCTGCTCTCCTCTTGTGCTACTGCCTTTGTGGTGCTGGCAGATCAAGGTTTTTGGGGTAGGAAATGTGGCTGGGTAAATCAGGAAAGATCATGTAAGTGCAGAATGAAAGTGCCATTCTATGAGGTTTTTCATCTTAATGGAATTTTTAAAATTACAGTTGGTTTAATCTTCTATATTGCTTTTGCTCGAAAGCTGAGGGGTTGCTAGTTAGATTATGGAAAACATGCACTCTCATGAGATGGTTTTCTAAGACATTCTCAGAGCTATAAGAGAAAAATACCCTTTTCTCTCAGCATCATAAGTATAGTCTGCTGTCTTCTCCTGTGATCTTCAGAATGGTAACTATTTAATTATTGATATTTACAACATGGCAGTAGTTAAATGTGGCTGCTGTTCTGAAGGTAATCTTTATATGCCTACATTCAGCTAGAAAAATATTTGTATTATGATGAGTCACAGGAACTGATTTAAAATGCTGCATGTAAACATCTATACAACCTCTATCTGCAGCCTGAAATTCTTGGCGTTAGCAGTGGGTGCTGACTGAAGTCTGCAGGGTTTAATCTGACTGTTGTTTCCCTTTGCTGACACGCAGGGAACTGTGTGCTTGCTCCTGTCTCTCCTTGTTTGGCAGTGACCGTGCCGGGATCCGTGCAGCAGGGGAGCCGAGGCCCCTCGGCAGCACCCCTGCAGCCAAACCCTCCTGCTGCCTTCACCAGATGCATGAGACACTGCCTCAGGGTTGCTAAATCCACTTTGCTTTTCTGCCTTTAGATTTTGGTGTTGCTTCCCTGAGGGGTTTGCTTGCAGAAAAGCTCCCTGCAGTGACAGGAAAGGCACAGCTTTCCTCCTGAAAGGCATCTCCAGCCCTGGCCTTTGCTGCTGGGATTTCTCTGGGTGCTTGAACTTCCTCTATCATGTGCATTAACAGCAGTGCTGGAGAACAGCAGCTGAAGGCACCCAGAGCAGCCATGTTGCTGGATGGGGTGCACCTCTGAGGAAACACCAGTGAGAGCAGCTCAGGCACTGCCTCTCTTGAGCACCAGGCGGCTGCAGCAGCAGGAGCTGGGGTGAGGATGCTTTTGCCCTCCCTTCTGCTGAAAGCACTCTGGCTCTGGCTGCTGACAGCTGACATTCCTCCAGCTGACATTCCTTCTCTCTTCCCATCCAGCTGGATAGTAGGTTTAGCTTTCAGTAAAAATCAGACCAAGGGACCTATTAAACAATCTCACATTAGGGCTTAGCAGTCTGGGTAGTCTCTCTTGCAGGCAGGTTAGTCATGCTTGCATTTTACACTGGTGGATGGATGGGGACCCATTCCCTAAAAGTGCCCTGGGTACCAGTACAAAGTGGTTCATGCTCTGGAAAGTGTGGGCTGTTGTTCAGAGCCTGGTGACCTCTGCTGATCTACTGATCTGGCTGATGAGGATTAATCGATTCATCTGGGGCCACCAGCTTTCTCAGCTGCTTGCCACTCCCAGAGAAATGGTATTTTCCTTCATCAGACTTGACTAATGCCTTTAAAAATGGCACTTCCAAAATAGAGGGACCTGCTGAGTGAGTTATTAGTCATCCTTATCTGGGAGGGAAGCAACGGTTGCTGTAACAGCTTCTTTATCTCTGCAGCACCATGTTCTCCAGAGAGGGGGCTGTGGGACACCAGGTGCAGGGAGCTGCCAGACACCTCCTTCAAGGGGAGCAAAGGGTAGAACAATGTGTTTCTGAAGGGCTACCTCTGCACTCTCCAAATCATAGCTTTGTTTTTTAAAAGCTGCTTCTTTTTAACAGGTTGTAACTAACAAAGGCACCTGTATTTTTCTGTTGATGTCTGACACAGGTTGGGTTTGGGGTTTTTTTATGCAAATAGAGGAAGCTCAGTGGATGGATGATCCAGCTCTGTGTCTCAGAGCTTGCAGCAGACTCCAAATGTCTGACTGGGAATATTCTCACTCTGCAGAAGTGTGATCCTCTGTTTGCAGGCACAACGGAGCCCAGAACATATTTTGAAGAATGGTTGAATTCACTTCCGTACGTCCTCTGATGCCCTTCCTCTTGGGTTTAAAATCGTTTCTCACATACTTTCCAAACCTGTGTTATGACTCCTTTTCTGTGCTGATGAAGAAGTCTCCAGAAAGCATATTGAGCATGTTATACATTGCACATACACATATGTGCAATCCACTGCTGGGGAATGGCTAGGGCTGTACCAAACTGGTCTTGTCCTAAATGGGAACGTAAGAGCATCACTGTCTTCTCTCTTTACTCCCCATATGTCTCGAGAAAGAAGAAAACAGCCTTGTTTGAAACCTCTCTTAGCTATGTCCCCTCATCCTTTCCCTCCCATAGCAGCCCCAAGAACCCCTGGAGAACACTGCCCACCACAGACATTCAGTGTAACTGCTAGAAGATGTCTTCAATTGAAGTTTTGAGTTTGGTCTGTGATTCAGAGGTTCACCCATTGGCATTTCCTATCAATTAGCAAAAAACTTGTTCTCCAAAAGCTGGCAGTGATCTGCCTGTCTAAAGTAACTGAATTGCTGTCAAACTGTCCATCCCACCCCTCCTTTGCCTAATACACCCTGAGACAGAGCCTGTTTAATACAGCAGGATTGCCTAAGAAATGACATTTGGCTTTTGCCTTGACACAGGTTTGACAGTATCTCACCACCTTTCCCATTATTTTCCCATTACAAGTTTTATCCCTAATGAGGCTGAGAACAGGGGCTGCTTTGCTCTTCTTACAGAGATTGTCACAAATTAATTTACCCTCAGTTTCTTGGAAAGACCCATCAGCACCCAGTTTACTGATTAGACCCTGGGAGTCTAATCAGCAAATTGCTCTGGTGCAGCAGAGAGATGTGTCTCTGCCAAGCCTTGGCTTCTGCAGGTTGAGGAGCTGCTCTGCTGTTTTCATTAGCTGTGATATCCACATAGGCTTTAATAGGTCAGGTTTTGCTCCTTATCAGTGACCTTCAGTCCTGTTGTTAGGACACTTCTGTGATAAAGGAGTGCACCTCCCAGGTTGATAACATGGTTTGTTTTTCATGAGACATGTATTTGCATACCAAATACACACTATTACTAGAAAAAAAATTAAATTTATTTAAAATTATTTTTAGAATTATTATTCTCTTGTGTTTAAAGCATTTCAGGCAAACTCTATATAAAAAAGTATTCACAATTTCTGTTTCAGAAATTTTCTGTTTTCTTTTTCCATCAGCAGAATTGATCTCATCTGGGTACACAGAGGTGATGATGTCATTGTCAGGGGCTGAGGTTAACATAAAGTTACTAAGGCTCTCATCCTGTATGCTCATTTTCCACTGAAAGAAAAACAGAAAAAAATACATTAAACCATTTTAGAAGTCAGAGTATCTAATCCAATCCCTTCAAGCCCCTCAATACAAGAAAACCATTGAAGTGCTGGAGAGAGTCCAGAGAACAGCAAAAAGGCTGGTGAAGGGTCTGGAGCACAAGTCTGATCAGGAGCAGCTGGGGGAGATGGGTGTGTTCAGCCTGAAGAAAAAGAGGCTCAAGGAGGACCTTACTGTTCTCTACAAGTAACTGGAAGGAGGCTGAAGCAAGTTGGGAAATGGTGTCTTCTCCCAAGTAAAAAGAAGAAACGGACTCAAGTTACTCTAGGGAAGGTTCAGACTGGATATTAAGAAAAAAATTTCTTCACCAAAAGGGCTGTCAAGCACTGGAACAAGCCACCCAGGAAGGCCATGCAGTTACCATCCCAGGAAGCATTTAAATTACATGTAGGTTACTTAGAGACACGGTTGACCGGTGACTTTGGCAGTGCTGGGTTACTGGTTGGACTTGATGAAGCTGAAGGTCTCTGCCAACCTAAACAATTCTATGATTCTGTGAAAAGTCTTCTCATTCAGAATACACCACCTACTTATTGATCACGCTACAGAGTTTATAATTTTCCATACATTGCAAAAGGTTGTGAATAACTGATGATGTAATAAATTTTGTTTCAGCACATGCTTCTGCTTAAAGTCATATATGAAAGTGCTCACAGTTTCCATTATGGTTTACAAAACAGGACAAAATGTCTAATGGAAAATTTAGATCACATTGCTCAGAATTTAGCTAGGTTAAGAAGTTGCTGAAAAAAATACCTACACATATAAATTCAGAGAGATTTCCCTTTTAATGATATACCAGATAGATATGTGTCATCACAGTGACAGCCAGCTAAGTCCCCTGGCTGATACAATGCTGTTTGTCAAACAAATGGTGAGGAGAGCAGGTTGCAGGAGCCTCTCCGCCGACGAGGTGCCTCCTGCCAGCACCGTAGGAGGCTGATGGACAGCTCCTTCCAAACAGGGACAGTTACATAATAATAACTCCACTCTGTGGCAGTGGTGATGCTAATGTATGCAAATACTGCTATAAAGAATCCAATTGGATTTCTCTGTACACAGAAATGTGCCGGACTACCGGTATCTAGTATCGTGATAAGGGGAGAGAAGAGGAATTCAGCCTTGGGGACGTCACCCCTGTCTCTGCTCCTGGAGCTGCTCTGCACTGGGATGGGCTCCTGGTACACAGCGAAACTCCCAGCTCCTGCTGAGTCCTGGTGGCTGCTGAAGCTGCCTGGAAAAAGAGGCATTGCAGCTGAGGGGGTGCAGAGGCTGGCATTGCTCACTTTACCAGGCTGCAGTAGGTTCAGAGGTACAGCTGGTCAAGGCCAACACAGAAACAGACACCTGTGGAGCCTGATCACCTGCTTTATATTTTCAGGAGCTCATATTCACTTCTGTTACAGAATCATAGAGGAGCCCATGCTGGAAACAGCTGCAAAAGATCTTCTAGTCCAACCTCTTAAGGGAAAAGGAACCCTATCTAGCACCCTGGAACTGGCCCAACTTGAAAACCTCCAGTGATGGGGACTCTACCATATTCTTGGGAAGGCTGTTCCACTGTAAAAAGTGTTTTTATTCTATCATGGTTAGGTTTCTCTTGGTTTCATGACAAATCTCTTTGAGTGTTTTCAGCATAGTGAACAGACTCTGATGTGCCAGGAGGCTGGAGGGGAAGCTGCTGGCTCAGTGTTCATGAATGAGACACTTCCAGGCTTCATGAAAGAGAGGTTGTTATTTATTAAGGAAATTTTTCTTTAGGGCCTCCTGTATACTTACTATGTTCTGGTTCCTGCTGGTCAATCTTTCTGTTGTCTTGATTAATCAACTGATCTTGTGAAGAGTTTTAATCAGCTTTAATGCTGCCAGGAACTAGGCTCACTTCAAGTGAAGGAAACATGACTGTCAGCAGCTGACAGGACACCCAGCTGCTCATTGGGCCTGAGGCTGGATGCTTGGGATGGCATAAAGGCAGATTCTGGAAGAAGAAAAGAGGATGCTTCGAAAGACAAGAAAAGAAAAAAGGACAGGTAAAATCCCAGGAGGCCATTTCTGTGATCTGTGAATGTGGACAAGCTGCTGGCACCATGAGCATGGCAACATGCAGGTGGCCAGAGTGGTGTCCAGTGGGAATATCTACTGCTTGGATTTTTAGGTCATGCAGTGAAAAGTGAGTAAACACTGCATAGACTTCATTTAGCTGTATTTATACCATTGGCCCTGATCCCTAGGGGACAGAGTGACTTAAAACCACAAGATATTTCATGTAATATATTTCTATTCTTTTTCATTTGTTTTGCAAGCTGTGGATTCACCCAAATTCATATGGTGATATTTTTCCCTTGTGGTGACAGGAACCACAGCGACAAGCACTGTGCATGTGTGAGTTTGTCCAGCTGTTCAAAATTGAGTGAACCTCTGGGCACTGCTTCAGAGAGACAGAACATGCTGCTGCAGTTGTCTGGGCAGAGCAGCCAGCTCAGATGTGGCAGTCAGCAAGCTGTGGCCATGCTGTGCCACACAGCTGCAGATGGACCAAAGCACTTGTGGGGCACTCAACTTTATGCAGCCTGTGCCCCTTTAGATGGGCACTGCTGCAGCTGTTCATGTCAAATCCTGCTCCCGTGCTCCCAACACAGACATCAGGGTCCATCTTAAAGACCTATTAGCTTCCCTGCTCAAATGGAGCACAAATGGGTTCAGGTTACCCAGGTCCAAGCTGCTGGAAATACTTGCTTTGATCCCCATAGGTGCAGGGTTTCTGCAGCGCTTCCCAGGGCATGCTGGAGCAGTTCCCCTGCACCCCCACACCCACTGCAGGTTCACACCCCCTCCAGTGGTCCTCTCCTAGCACCTGGCACTGATGCTGACCTGATGGCTGCATTTCACAATGAGATTTGCTTTCTTTACACTGCAGGGCAGCTCCAGCCTGCTGTCCCACCTGGTCTGGCTGCAGCTTTGTAAGGCACAAACTATCTGCCTCACACATCTCATGGCACATCTCTCCCCAGAACTTTAACTACTGGGTGGTTAAGTTTGTCTTACAGGGTCAATGGATTTCCATCCCTGGCTGCTGGGTACCAGCCAAGGAGGTGAAGTGGCTTCTTTTCACCATCTTGAGTAAAAAATGCCCTTTCCAGGGCCGACTCCCCTACCAGCCACCAGTGACAATGAACACTGGTCACCACTAGCACTACTCCCCCACCATCACTGGCAGCTGTGCTGAAGTCTGCTCTAAAGTCACATCTTTCTAGAACCAAAGCCCCTCTGCCTTCAGCCTGGTACCAGAGTTGCACTACAGGTTTTTACCCTGATGAGACCAGAAAACTGATCAGCCACGAGGTGCAGCCAATGATCATCCCTTCTAAAATCCAGTTCCTTCCCAATACATTCTTTTATGAATTTTCATATTCCTACAATGCATTTTCCTAATGACTTAATTATATTATCTGTATACTAAATATGTGCCAAGTGGGGATCCTATTGTTTGCAGCTGTTGAAATGTAAACATGAGCTGAAAGGAAGGGAGTCTAGGAATGCCCTCCACAGAAATGTTGCACTCACAGTTGTGGATAGAAAAGAGTAGAAAAAGGACAATCTGCTACTGCTAAAGCAAAAGAATTTCTGTAAGGCTTCAGTACTAAAATTCTGATAGCAGACCCAAGAATGAGAATTACAGCTGGAAACTCTGAGGCCTACCTTCAAGATCACTCACTGATAGAGGCCAGATCTTTGGCAGAGGAGAATTCCTTGATTCCTTCATTTATCACCTTGCCCTTCCTTGAATTTACCTGAGCTCAAAGGAAGCTCCAAAGCCATTTGCTGATAGGAATCTTCACTTGAACATGAGCTAAGATATGGGTTGATTCCTTCCTTTAATAACTTACCTCTGATATGAAATTATCTCCTTTTTTAAGGCCAGCTGATATCCCTCCTTGCTGTTTGCAGTCCAGCTTCTCTCTGTTAATCCAGCAGATAAGATGTCATGGCTTACCACTCACATCTGACACTCTTTGCCTCTAATGCTTTCCTGTTAATTTATTTCCCACTAACATTAATTAAAATGGTCAAAGTCAGGCTGAGGCTTGTGGTATCATTCACTCACATTCTTCTACCTCTCCTACTTTAAACTGCATCTAGACTGCTTACTTGATTCAGCATACCAAGGCCCACAAAAATATTGAATATTGAGATATATTGGATAATTAATATTATCATGCTGCATATCTTTTAATGCCATATGTAACCTGATGACTTACCTGCCCCATGCTGAAGCACAGCACTGCTTCAGTGGTACACATGCAACAATAAGGCTTCACAGCTTCAGGGCTTTGAGGTTTCACTTTTGCCTATTATGCAACCCTTGATCAAGGCCACCAGATGTTTCAAGTCATCACAATGTTGAGTAGACACTGGTTTTATTCACCTGGCCACATTCTCTGCTGAAGAAGGTTTCCTTTTGAGGCTTTAGCAAATCTTGGAATTTGCCTTTTGTCATTGATGTTGGCATCTGCTCCCCAGCAGAACTGGAAAGACAGTGGCAAGAAAGGCACATTAGCCTCACAAACTGAAGTTTGTAATTTAATATGTAGTTGCCACTGCATACTGAGGGTTTGTAATAGAAGTTTTTAATTGAGATTCATGAATTGTTGATAAACAGATTTCCAAAACTATTCTACTTACCATCAATTTGCCAGCATAAATGACTGACAAGGTAAACAGTTGGTAAAAAAATCCCACTTATATCCTTTTTATCAGGCTTGGCTACACAATTCTGTCCATTTTCCACAGAAAATCAATAACAATAAATAGCTGTCGCATTAGGGCCATCACAGTGTCACTAATACAGATTTTTTCCAAGGCCAAAACATTGGCTGGCCTAGTTTTTGTTTCACAGAGACCATCTAGGGATCTAGAAACACCAGAAATGAGAGAACTGTTCAAATTACTTTTGGAAGATTTCTTCAAAAGAAGTCACAGCCTTCTTTCTGAGGAGCTGGGCTGATCTTCCAGAGACCAGTCCAACAGATCAGCATCTGTTTTTGTGCAGATATAATTTTCTATCTGGAGTCTGGCATTTCAATTATCTTGAGTTTTTCCAAGAAAGTTGATGATATAATTAAATAAATTAATTTTCCTATTTTATCTATTAAATATTCATTCAGGGTCCATAGCTAGGTCATCTTATAAGCTAAAAAACACCAAAACAAGTCTTTCTTCTCTATGCCCAGCTGGGCTGTGTGGAGGAGCCTGTGTGGAGGTAGGACTGTGCATCTTGAGCTTTTCAGTTATTCCTGTTCCTTGGTGGGGAATCACCTCCCTTTGGACCCCAATGGTGTGGAAGCACCATGTGCTGGCACCGAGCTCCTCAGTACCTCCTTTCCCAGGTTCATGGTGCCTGTCCTTGGAGAAGGTTGTTGTGCAGAGGTGGTGGAACCATGAGGTATCTGCAGCACCCCTGGTGTCACCTGCCCTCGCTGTCAGCAGCTGCCATTAAGGCAGGATTTGACTTTATTTCAGTGGTGCCCTGGCAGGGATCAGCAAAGGAGAGAGCTGCTATCACTCCACCAACCTGACCCAGACCTGAAAAGTGCTCTGACTCAGAGAGCTGAGAGGTTTTGAGTGGAGACAAGGAGAGAACAAAGCCAAGCAGCTGAGAAGGAAACTATTTTCTGGAAGGAGCTGTTGTTGATTACATTCAGATTTAAGAATAAAACCAACAAGTAGTTACAATTGTTTTGAAAAGGCTCTTTTTCAAAATGGTACTGCAGTTTTTAACTTGGGGGATTTAATGGCTCTCTGGAAGGCTGCACTGGGGCTACCAAAGGGTGTTGAAATGAGTGGTTCTCCTGGTAGGGTCAGTCACATCCTCACAAAGATCAGCTTGCTTCTGAGTACCATTAACTCGAGGTTCAGTCTCTACCTGGTCCTGAACACTGCATTAGAGATGTCAGTGTTGAAAGATCTACAATGAAGAATCACATATTACTGTTAGTTTCTTAAAATGCTCCTGCCCTTCTTAGAGAGCTGGCAGCAGGCAGAGGATGCAAGGCCAAGGTCACCCAGAAAAGCATCCTGAGAGCAGACTGGGCAGAAGAATCATGCCTTGCCACCTCAGTCTGATCCCTGCAAGTGCCCTCAACTTTCACAGGGCTGGAGACCTCGAACTCTACCAACTCTCTGAATTTACACACATTGTGTATCTGAAAAATACACAATGAACCTCAGCATCCTAACTCCAAGTGTGCAGATCTTTTCTCTTTTCCTGTTCTTTTTTTGTGTAGGCAGAACCACCCTACAGGGTAGTTTTGATTGTGTTTATTTGACTCCATTTGATCCCTGTAAGTCTATTTTATATCCCTCAAGTAAAAAACTGCTCCACTGTAAGACAAGAACAGCTTTTTATCATTTATCACCTTGCCCTTCCATAAACAGACTGTTAGTGCTAAGTAGAATAGGAACAGCTCAGAAGAAACATCTATTTTCATGAGGGATGAGTCTGAGATTCTTCTATACAGGGTCACTGGAAAACCCAGGAGTCCTTGCCTCAGTGCAGAGATGTGCAGTGTGCACATTAATTTCCCAACACTTCCAACTTGTGCTGCCTGTCAGTGCTGCTGATGCTTCCAACCTTCCCACGAGTGTGCAAACTGCTCAAGCTATTAAAGAACTGCTGCATTTCCACTCCATACTGGCTTGTATCTGTGATGACAGAAATATTTCCTATAAGTCTGTGATATATTTTTTCATCTGTGGGTCAAGGGCAGAGGTTTCAAATGGACTCTGGCTACTGATAAAGAAGGGCTCCCAGAGACACTGCCTTCTCCTTTTCCCCAGCAGCTCACAAGCAGAAATTACATAAACCAAAGAGATCTCCTAGGAGAATGAATGCAGGGATATCTCACTTTGCTGTTTGCCTCTCCAGCTCCTGTCCATAATTATCTTTTTAAGGGATATGGACTCTGCAGAAGAGTCTTGGTGTGTATGACTTCTGCAAGGACAACAGAACTGGGGGAGACTGAAACTCCCTGGAATAGGTTATGGAGAAGCAGGACATCTGTGGGGCTGTCCCTCAGTTGTACTGTTCTTCTCATTGCTGTGCAGATGCTACAGGATATTGGTGGTGGCCTTGTTTGCTTTGTTCCTGCCTTCTCCTTGGGCAGAAAAGAGATAAGACCTGTTTATATGGAGCATGAAGAAAGGATAGAATGTTGGGAAGAGAAACTCACTGACTGAGCAGGAGTAACCAGAGATGGTACATCATTACACTTTACAGACCAGACAGCAATTTGTAAAGCATCTGTGTAATCCTTCACTGCCAAGGTGCCAAGCAAATGGATCAAGACTAGAAGTGGTGAAAATAATTAGGAAGGCAAGACACCTCATTTTGATAATCTCATTTAATAACAATAACAACCTCCATTTCATCCTAAGAGCTCTGAGGCTAATCCAGCAGTTTTATTTCTGAGTGTGACTTTTAAAATCTCTTCAACTAAATCACTGCCTTCTATTTGGGGAAAAGCCTTGAGAGGTGCTGCTAATGAAGACAAATGAAGGAAAAGGAACTTGACTCCCCAGAGAATGAAATTTTGCTCATTAACTTGCGTTTCCAGTTGGCTGATTGATATTATTTGGATGTAGGTGGGGTAATTAATGACAGGAAGTAATGCAGCAGGATATGAGTTGTGCAGAATGCACCTCAGTAAATCTACTTTTTATTATGTCTTGCCTTATTTATGTGCACTGTATTTGTTATGCCACTGCCTGATGTAGTTACCACCTTCATTTGGAATTTCCTTAACTTAATAGTTTTCTTCATTCTTTTATGCTATTTTGGGAAATTTTTTTTGTTTATGTTTATCTAAGTAACAATTTCCTAGTCTGTTTTTAGTTGCATGAGGATGCATTTTCAGGGTCATATGGAACATTTCAGCATGTGAAACACTTCTCACAATTGAGATGAACTATACTTCCTTCCTTCTTCTCTGCACAGGCTATTGGGATTGCCAGTAAATTAATGATCACAAATCTCCCATGTACTCTCACTCACATTATTTCTCTACCCCAGAAGGAAATGAGCTAAATATGAAATTTTTTACATTTTTGAGGTGGGTGGAGGGTGAAAGAACTCTTTTTAATTGACACATTCTTCTGGGAAGGAAATTGTCTTTTGGTTTAAGCCAAAGGATTTTAAACCTCTAAAATACCACTGTGCTTTTGATTTAGCTCCTTGATGTATGAACAATATATATCACCAAAGGAAAAGATGAGCTTAGAACAGTGAATGATGTGAAATGACCTCTGGTAAGGTTCTGTAAGTATTTATGCACATGAATAATTTTACATAAACTTACTGGGTTGATAAGAGAATCTACCCCAAAAAAAGTTATTGACCTTAATCTTTGTCTAAATAATCAGGCTGTTGCTATGAGTATTTTTACCCAGATTTCTCAATGAATACTAGGTTTTGTACATTTGTCTGTCCACCTGTCTTTTACCACCCCAAATTGCTTTGAATCCTTTGACATAAACCTGGTATTTCCACTTGAGTTCATCCAATGAAACCTTTTACATAACAAATAGCTCATAAAATCAAATAAATGGAACAAAAATTAACATTCTTTTATGCAAGATGCAAAGCAGAAGATGGAAGAAAGTGCCAGAACAGATTAAGAATCTAATTCAGAATTAGTGCCCGTGTAAGTGGAGCTCCTATGTCATTCAGCACATATGAGCACAGATTCTTAAGAGGCAGACAAAATGGGAGTTACATCTTGGGGCTACACGGCAATTGTTTGTGTCTACCTCTCTGGATCAACGGGACTGAGACTGCTTATCTGCGAGCTGAAGAGGGGAAGATGACCTCACACGTCCTGCAAGGAAGAACATTCGGATGAGCAATTCTCAGACAATAGCTGAAGCTCTGGTATTTCCTCTGGTAACAATAACTTGATTGTTTGCATATTCTCACAGACACTGAAAAGAGAAGCAGGGAGAATCAGGTACTCCAACAACTTTGATAACCTCCATGATTTTATTTAGGATGCATTGAGATAAAATGTTGGAAGTGGTGTTACAGAATTGCATTCCTACTGTGACTGTGTGGTTCGGGTCTGTGTCGCTTTTAGATTACAGAAGTATCTTTCTCCATGCCAGACGTGCCATGCTCCATCCTGCTTAAAACATGGACATCTGGATGTCCACGGATGATGAGCATCATCCCAGACATAAAACTGAGACCTTTCCTCCTGAAGACACCCAGTGTTGGCTGCAGGGTCTTTGCTATACACAGAATGATGTGTACTTATTAGTGCCCTGTACCTAGGTACGGCATTTGCTTGTCATTTTGGATCACTATGCAGTGAAGGTAGTGCAAAGTGTGCATTTCACCCCAGAACTCTCTGCATTCCTCACTTTTTATGAATGAAACACATCAGGAAGAAAAATCTCTCTTTAAAATTATTTTTTAAAGTAATGGAACATGCTTGGAATGGTTCAGGTATAGGCTCAGTAAGTGTTCTTTTGAGTGATCTTGTTCTTTAGTAGGCTTCAAAGAACTAATTACACCTTTAAAGTTCATAATAAAATACCCTAATAATGAATATTAATCCATGTGGACTATTTTTATGAGATAGTAACAATCTGAAGAGGAAGTTCATCTTGCTGGAAATATGTAACATAGCCAATATGTAACAAGAGAAAGAAAAGCTCTCACCCTCTCCAGTGAGAACTGCAGAAAGGAAAAAGCAGGCTTCTATCATTCAGAATTTACTGAAAACATGTTGAATGTTTATTTGAAATGAGAGGAATGGACAGCCAGCTGGCAGCCTTCTGAAAGTCTGTGTGTCTCCTCTCAGCAGATGGTGTACACAGAACCCAAACACAAAGCCTCCTCCTTTTGTCTGAGGTGCTTAAAACGTGCTTCAAGGCAGAACTGTGGGCTGCTCTGCGACCACTGCTGCTGTCTGCAGGGCACTAGTGAGGGTAAGAAGCATTTTAAGATGAGTAAAAAACCATTTAGTGTAAAGCATTTTTTGTTTTCCTGTTGAAATAAGCTTAGAGTCGATCACTTTTTGTCCCAGAACAAGAAGGGAAAAAAAAAAAAAAAAGAAAGAAAGAAAAAAAGAAAACAAAAAAGGAAAAGAGACATTAATCCCTCCCTAATACTAGCAGTCAATTGCATGGACTCTCTTCCAGTGTTTCCTGCTCTCCTCCATTTCCCTAGAACACCCATCTTTGCCCTTCCCCGCAACTGCTCTGCCCACATTCATTCTCTGTAACTCAAATTCATCCCATCTCCTTTGAATCAGAACTTTTCTTTTACTTTTTCCTCATTTCTTCTCTAATGATTATTTATGAACTAAATTATGCACATTACAGCTTGTATGAAAATAATAAATGTTTTTGCATAATTACTATAGTAAACTGTCTGGGTAATAAGCCCTGAAAATTGCAGGGAAAATGCCAAAACATTTCATTGTATCAGCGCCACGACCTGGGAGCACGAAGTGCCCATGACTAATGATTGGTCTCATTAGCTAATCCGGTGGTGGATGTAAAGACAATAATTAAGTCTGTGGCATTTCTGACTTTTCAGTCGGAAGTGGTGAAACCATGGTTGGTAATTGGCCACTTTGGGGGGTGGGATGAGCTGGCGGCCACTTTTCCCAGCAAGGGAACACTGTAATGATGCTGACCGTCCCGCCCGGCAGCCGCGCCCGCGTCCGAGCGGGAGCAGGGCACGGAGCTCCCCCTAATGTTGTTTCCATATCCTACAGCCCGGGCTCTGCCCGCCGCCTCCGCCTCTCGGCAGGGATGCTCGGGGCGCTAAACACGAACCTGGCCCGCCCCAAAGGTGTTTGCTGGCTCCACTCTTAAGGCTGGGCCATATTAGCTGAATCACAGAATCACAGAATGGTTTGTGTTGGAAGGCAGCTTCCAAAGGTCATCTAATCCAACCCCCCTGCCTCGGGCAGGGACACCTTCGACTAAATCAGATTTCTCAGAACCCCATCCAGCTTGACCTTGAACACTTCCAGGGATTTTCCTCTCTGGGCAAATAATTATTAATTAATTAATTAACTATTCTTGATGTTAAACCTCCTCCGGGAAGCTCTTCATAGCCAAGCAGGTTGCTAACACTAAAGCAGGAACAAAGTGAAAACTAAATTTCTAGTTTAAGGGTTAAAGGCAAACTGCACTCACTGACATGTCAGAGGATTGCCTTTTACTACTGTGGGACACCAACATTTTCTGGGCCCAGCCATCAGGATAGTCTTTTACCCAGCAAAAATACTGAAAGGAGGGGAACAGACAAGTTTTAGAAAAGCTTATTTGACCTTGATTTAAGAGCAAAACTTAAAGATGAAGAAATCTTGAGTGCAAGAAATGGCGTTGCTCATTCTCTTGGATTTATCTGTCACAGAAGTAGTATTTCAGATTTTATGGTTGTCTCAGAGTAATGTCTAAAATAATTTTAAGAAGTGGAATAGAGTCTCAGTTGAGATTTGCAAAAAACATAAGTGCAAAAGTTCACATTGTGACCTTAACATACTTTGTGTGTGTCTGTGGATGGACATTCACCTCCAATAGCCCTTACCTATCACTCAGAGCAAATCCTCACCAATTATTTTACTGTGTTGCCCTTCAGGCTATCCTCATTTTCTACAGTACCATCAGGACCCACAAAGTTATTGTAGCAAAATTACAGGTTTAACATTAGCTGCAACCTTTGTCACAACAAGAAGTTAGACAGGACTCTCAGAAAAATCTACCACAGGCAGCCAGCAGCTCATTAGAGGAAAAATCTGTCCAAATGTGGATTTTTTTTATGAACAGTTTGAGCACTTTGCCCTGAGGATATATGCAAAAGGTGTGAATAAATCAAGGGGTAAAATAACTGCTATAAAATCTTTTCTTGAAAACATTACACCAGGGATCCCAGATATTACTTTTCCCTATGCTTATACTTTCCATCCATCAGAGTTTTTCAATGTGATCTAATTCTGCAAATCCTGAAAGGTCAGATTGTAGGTGGATTTATATACTTCTGTTATTTCAAATAGAAATACAGCACTGAACTTTGTGTGTTTGGCCCTTTATATGTCTTCAGGAAATTCTAGAAATGAAATACTGATGGATAACACAAATCCTATAACTAACTCCTGCCATTTTAGGGAGAAAGAAAACTGCTTGTGAAAATGAAATGAGCTTCTCAGCAGTAAAGCCTTGCAGACTAGAGGAATTGACAGTGAAACCAAGAGTGCTCTCAGCCCAAAGTCACTGCTAAGAGAATTAAGGGTTAGGAGAAAGCAACATACCCTGTGCCACAAGGGTGGCTGAGGAGTGAAGGAAGCATGTGCTACATGATATCAGAATTATTCTAATTGCTTCAAAAAATTTTAACAACATTCAGACTTATGTTTAGATCATATATACAAACCCCAGATCTGAACATTGAGACCTCATCTCTCTAAATACAGAAGAATGTAAGAATAACATTTCCTGGAGAATGGGCAGACTAACAAAGAGGAGAAGGCTTCTCTTCATGGGAGCAGCCTTCATGTGTTGGAGGGAGTAATCTGGCAGGGAGAGAGATCCTGAGGGACCTGAGGAGAGAGCACGAGTGGTCAGAGCTCTAGAAAATACAAAGAAGAAAAGGATTGAAGTCCCTGTGGTAGCTCAATCCAGAGAAGAGAAATCTGAAAGTGAATGTGTGCAAAATCTAAATGGTACCTGCAAAGAGGAAGGAAGGAATAGTTCACCATATCCACTGTGGTAGCACAAGAAAAATAGACTGACATTGCAACAAGGGTAAGCAAGGATGGGGATAAGGGTTACTGGGACAGGCACCTGGTTGCTAGGGAAGCTGTGGAAACTCCACCACTAAGGAATTTTGAAAAATTATTTAATCCTAGAACAAGAAATATGCTTTTAATTGCATTTTAGTGGCAAGAGTGAGTGACTGAGAACAGCGGGGCAAAGCTTTAGGGGAATAACCCTTTTCAAAACTGACATAGAGGTACAGCCATGGAAATAAGAGAGAAACTGAGGGCCAAAACTTCTGAGCTAGACAGAATTGATTGGCACTAACACCAAGGATGAATAAGAACTCTTAGGGCACAAACCTTTCTCCAGTGCTCGAACTCATCAGGATCTGGAGAGCTGTGTGCTAAATTTAACAGTGTTTGCAATCTGGTATTCTCTAAAAGAAAACGTTGAAAGAAAATTTCCTGTGGAACAGAACTAGCTAACAAGGCCCTTCTGCCTCTGGGATAAAAAGGAAAGGAGTCACAGTACAGAGCAGAAGAAAAATGATGTGGGGAAAGCCATGAAAGGCACCAGGAAACATAGCTGAAAACTAGACTATGCAAATGCAGATAAGATATAAAGTGAGAACCTGGGGCACAAGAGATGACAGGTGTTGCACTGAGATTAACAGTTCCTGCAAAGATTAAGAGTGGCCACTGCCTCTGAAAAAGAAGGGAAAAACTCCAAAGCTTGCAAAGCTGCAGAGGGAATAGCAGGGTGCTGGTGAGCTCTAAAAATGTGGGTAATGAAAATTAAATGGCTTGAAGAGAAAATCAATGGAGAAGATAACCAGAGAAAAAGGAATGGGGGAGGAATAAAAGGACTATGAGATTTAAAACCTTTACCATCACATATTATCACTTTCCAATAAAATATGCTGAGGCTTCTGCCACCAGAAGCAACAGAAAAAAGGAGAAGAAGGGAAATAGCAGAGATGCAAGAGTACCAGGGATTTACAAATGATTTGAAGGAGAGTGTTCAGATGACAAGAAATGGAAGATGATAAGAGGTGGTTGACTGGCAAAACTGAACATAGGAAAGACATCAGTAAGGCAACATCCAAGGGCTGGCTGCAAGTGAGAATGCAGAGCAGGGGGAGAGAAAGAGAGAGAGATACTCTGTTTAGAGAGATGCAGCTAAGCTTGAAATGGCTGAATTTATGGGGTGAAAACAGGAAAGACAAGAGCAAATTCAGATGAGAGTTACAGGCTGTCTCACACTACAAAACAGCCAAGGGACCACTTGGAGACTGACTGGCCCAACAGCAGATTGCACCTATAGAGCTACATGTTCAGACCAGAATGGGATGGTTGTGACCAGAAAGCCTGGTGGAAATGTTCCCAGGCTGGCATTAATGTCCTAAAACTGCTATGGAAGGAGTGTCGGGCAAGGCCAGCACCCTCCCAAGGTCTGCACTACCTGTGCAGGCTGGGTGCTGCTGCTCAGGACTGTGCCCTTGCTCCTCCTGTAAGAGATGACTCCCACAGGGGACCAAAATTTCAAGAGAGAGGGAAGATTAGGAATCTGTGGAGGGTGTTTCACCGTTGCTACTGATAGGACCACACAAATTTCATTATCAAATGTAAGGTGGCTCAAACCAGAAAATATTAGGCAGCTGAGTAGGATCATGAGTTAAAAGCCTGTTCAGGTAAATACAGCATCATCCTGTCACTGCCAGAAACAAAGGTAATCATTTCAGCTGACAGGAAGATGCAGAATTGAGTCCAACTGGCATAAATGTAAAATGCATGCATAATGCATATTCTTGGAGTAGCAGGAGAAATGAAAATAGGCTTAGTATCATTCCACTTTGATAAACATGGAGCTTATCTTCTGTTTGCAATAGGAATTTATCAAGTCTGATGGCCTAGAGCAAAGTGACGGGGGAACATCTGCAGCGTAGTGAACAGCAGTGGAAAGCACAGCAGAGGTGGCTGCACACCTTTGTGGAGTCTGCAGGGTGCAGAAAAAATAAAAGTTCTGCAAGCTTCAGTCAGAGGGTGTGCCCTGGAGCTCAGCTGATTTAACCCTTACCTCTCATCACTGCAGTCTTTGCTAGGTGCTACTCCTGGACATAATAAGAATGCTGAAGGGCTTTTCCTCCTCTCTTGCCCCCTGCTCCTTCCCAGCTGTGTGAGATGCTGCACCTTCCTCTTCCCATCCCTGCAAACGCTGGCTCTGACATTGCCTCAGCTGAGCAACTGGGTCCCTCAGGGCTAGAAATGTAGATGGGGTTGGAGTATAAAAGGAACATGGTTATGACAATCCATAAGGTTTAAAGCATGTGGATGTGCGTGTCTGTGTGTGTACACAGTTGAATATATAAGAATGCAGCGGAAGAGACAAAAGCAGAGAACTTAATTAGAACTTAATTAGAGGATCAGAGCTATTCACCAGAACAGGAAGGCAAGGGAAAGGAATTTTCCCCAGTTTTTGACCTTTTTTTTGCAGTACTTGGTCGTTTAATGGTGGTACCTGATGTGTTTGGTATGTGACAGTTCACCAGCAAAAAAGCATTGTCACTCACAGCAAAGGCAACAGGAGACACATCTGCAGCACCACTCCCAGAGACCAAACCTGTGCTTGTATCACACTGAATGGTGCTGGCTCCTCCTTTAACTGCACCTGGCTTCAGGCAGACCTTGGTGAACCTCAGCCAAGAGTACACAATTTTGTGCTTGTGTCAGGGTGGAGCCGCTGGGATACACGCTCCTGGAAGATGGGTCCCACCAGAAGGTGGAAAGGTAACCCTGACACTGGGACACTGAGCTGCAGAGAGAAGATCTGATGGCTTTAAGCAGATGATGTGAATTTTACCCAACAGGTACATCACAATGTCAAGAGAAAATTTTGGGCAGAGGTGGGGAGAGTCCTCCTGCCTTGAACCACAGAGATGGAGGGACCCAATCCAGCTGCTGCCACTGAGTTTCCCAGCATAAGGTACAGTACTGCACAGGCTCTGAAGGCAAACTTCCTTCCTCTTCCCGTCTTTAATGGCTTTAAAGGAGCCCTAAAGCCAGCTTGTCTTCATTCTTTGGTCTTCATCTGTTGTGATTATTTCTATACAGACTTTGTGGAGGTTTAAGAGCCAAAGTTGTAGAGTATTTCTTTGTCGAGTTAGGAGGAAAGTTATTACAGACAATTTTACTTTTAGGAAAAGAATGAACTCACCAAATATCACAGCTGATTTTTATAGAAAAATGTTTCTACACAAACTAATTTAGCATATTTAATTTAAAAGAGCATTAAACCCCCTTAAGTACAATATTTCTGTCTTAAATGAAATTACGGAAAGTCAAATGGAATGGCTGGAAGAGGAAAAAATTATCTAGTCTCATATTTGATTTCCCCAATTGCTTCTTGTTGGCTCACTGAGCACATTCACTTTTTCATCAAAATGGTCACCAGAATTTTGTTCTGCTCTGTTTGTTGCACAGCATCATAGACACTGCAGATCTTAGGAAAAAAAATCTATTTTCCCTCCTTCTCTCAATGTGTTAAACTGCCATCTTGTAAAATGAACTAACCTTGCAATTTGGTATTAAAATAAACCTCTATGCAAGTCGTTTTTACAGCAGGAACAAAATTTAAGCAATGAATGCTGATATGCCTACACAAATACACATACATGCACACACGCCCACACACAGCCATCCAAAGTGAAGACTCAGTTCCAGCCTCTGTATAAATTTGATCTGGGTTGTGCTCATTTCGGATGTGGAAATCTGTAGGTTTTGTGGAAAATGCCTTAGAACAGCATGCAGGGCAGTGATAACACATTTGCAGAAGGGCAGTATAAATAGCAGATCTGAGATAAGATGGCTGATAAGTTCTGGCTTATCAGACAGAAGATGCCTCTCCCGCTTGTGGAAGAGAATGGAGGATTTACATATCTCTTAACGTAATTCTTTCATATCTTTGAGGAAAAAAATTAGAATGTTGTGAATTTTCCAAACCTACAGAATCCAAGTCTCACTTTCCAAAACGATTTTTAACTAAAACATTCAGAAGAATCAGCAGCATAGAGGCTACTTACACTTGCTGAAATTATTAGCTACAAATGAGTGATGCTGAAAGCAAAGCTGAAGGTTATGCATCTTCTAATCACAGCAGGGTAAAACCAGATGACATTCTCTTGCAAGTAAGTGAAAAAAAAGACATTGACCTGAATTGTCCTCAGCAGAGTTATCTGTGAAGGAAGCCCACTTTCCACAAATCCTTTCCAGCAGCATGGGATTGGATATACTTGATCTCTCTCTTACCTAGCTGGTGTTTCAAACTTTGGAACATGCACCAAGGGTGGACAGAATGAAGAACTTACAGTGTCAAAAGCTACATTAACCCATATCTTCCCCTCTCTGACATTAAATGTTTGCAAGGCACAGCATCAGTCCAGTGCAAAACTTGATGGAGTCTCTCCTTTGTCAACGTAGGCTAAAATACAGACCCTGGCAGAATCTGTGAGTGGTTTACTATTGATTGCAGTGTAAAGAGATTTTAGCCTTTGCATCTATTTGAAAATGAAGATGGAGTTTAGACAGACCAACTAAAAAAAAGGTAGATTTTGAATAGGGAAGTAGCACTAACAACAGTGCACTTGTCAAAATAGGTCCCTGGATTAGCTAACTACCATCAGTATTTTTACTGCTCTGAAAGCTGTAATTTGTGTTTCAGTGAAATACCTAGAGCTGGCTGGCTTCTCGTACAGCTGCTGGAAATCTATTTTATGTGAAGAACTGCATGCCCTTATGTAGGTTACTCAGAATCAGTAAGTTTACTGTATCTCAGTAAAGGAAAAAGAAACTTATGCTTGGTAAAAGCATTGTCTGTCTATGAAAACTGGCAGACTGCAGTCCTGTTACTTATGCTACAGTCACAGTGGGCCACTACTTATAGACTTGGGAAAGGACACACGGATGTGGCTTCCTCGCCTTTAGTCATTTGGTGCAGCTGAGTCAGAAGAGGCACCGATTTAACAAGTGACCTAGCTCATCTTTCTCTTTCTGGAGCACAGTGGGGATCAGGAAGTACACTGATTCTTCAGAGAGCTAGTATTTTAGCCTGCACTGGAAAAAGAGAAGCATCAAGCCCTGCACTGGACTCATGCTGTCCCTTGCAAACATTTAAGGAAAGAGAGCGGAAGGTACGGGTAACAAAGCTCTCGACACTCTAAGTCCCAGGTCCTCCCTTCTGTGTGCCCTTGGTGCATGTTCCATAGATTGAAACAACAGCTGGATGATACTGTACACCCATCCCACACTGCTGGACAGGATTTGTGAAAAATAGGCACCTTGCACAAATTATGATTTGTAGTAAGCAAATATCAACAGTCTCTTAGATGAAAACTGAATATGAACGAGTATATCCTTGAGCTACATCTTATTGTGTAACTGACACACCTTTGTTTTGATTTTACTATTTGAATTGCCTTTAAAAAGTAATTGAGATAATCAATGTAGAAACTAAACAACTGGCTTTGTTATGCCTTAGAGAGAGGAATTGCAGGGTGAGGTTAGATGTATGAAAATGGTTATCCTTCTTTTCTATTGCTGCAAAGTAGGTTGATTTTTTTCATGGGAAATCATTACTCTTTCTAGAGAAGGTAGATTGAAATGTTCCTCTGAAATAGCTTTCCTCTTGACAATAATGGCTGAATCGTCCTTCTACCTCATCAGTATTAGCTTTCAATCTTTTCAGAAGCCTCCGATTTCTAGAATTGGTGGGGAACAAGCAGTTTCTGCTGAATGTCATCCTTGCTCAGTTGAACCATATATTCAAGTCTGCCTAGTTTTACAGACACGTACAAAATTCCCTTCTGCTCTTGAACTGACATTAATTTTGAACATCATTCTAGAGGAAGGCTGGATTGGCTGAAGAGATTATTTCTTCTACAGGGATTTTTTCTCTCAGGTCAAAGACCAAAAGCTGTCAGCCCCACAAAACCTCTGTACCATCTGTATGAATGATGTAGCTCTGTGCATCTTTATTCACTACAGGTCCTACTGACCCGTGATCCACATCAGGAAATATGAACACCACAGATGCAAATAAAGGGTGATGAGAGACCTGAAAGTGTATTTGTCAGTCTTCTCATACCCACTGTCTGCCTTACTTCTTCATGTCTTGCCTCCCTTTTCAATGCCAGAGGACTGTCCAGATCAACCTTACAGTGTTCCCACCCCAACACTGACATGGCAAATGACTGTCTCATCTCTCATCTGCTGTCCCTGATTTACAGGGTTTGTATGACTTTTGAAGGTTTGACCCAAAGCTTATTTGGCCATGTGGCTTCTTGTCCATTAAACTGCTTTCATAAATCAAAAACATGGATGTTCTGGAGCCTTAAAAGGCTGTATCATTATTTTCTTTTTCTCACTGTACTACCTCCTACACCTTACCTTTGTCCTCCAGAGTGAAGTCTGTCTGAGCTATAGTAAAGCAGACCCTCTCTTTTTAAACGTTATGAAAAAAAGAGTTAGAAAAATGAAATTTCTTTGCCGCCACTTTTTCCTTCCATCTCTGACATCATTGATATCAGAGACATTGATATGTCCCCATTATTCATTGTTTAAAAAATCTACTCTGTCTCACCTCTTTCTTTTCTGTTGAATGTGGAATGGGGCAGACAGACAGGAGTAGAGAGAGGATAGTCTGGGCTTCTTGCATAAATCTTGTTTCTTCCAAAAAGAAAGAGAAAAAGCAGCATTTTAACTGAGGGTTTATTTTGAATATTTTATCAGCAGGAAAACAAGGGCTGCCTCAAACCTCAAGGTCCATGATCAGTGGCTTCTGCTATTTGCTTCTTATTTCAAGCGGACAGCTCTACATGAAACAGCAAAGCTGTTAAAAGACCTACTTAACAACACAGCATAAAGCAACCATTTCCAAACAGAACTTATTTTGAGATTGTGATTTAACTCCCAATTAATTCAAATTATTCCTCCCTTTGAAGTTTATTTCCATTAGCTGACATCTGCAAATTCTTAGAACAAAATGTAGCAGGATGTAGGTTTTTGTACCATTTTAATGGGAATTCTGTATTCTTCCTTCTGTATATGAGGTGAGTGGGCAAATACTTATCTATATAAATTCATATAATTTCATTGGCTTCAGTAAAGATATGCTAATCAACATCAGATGACAATTTGTTCTGTTTTATGTAACAGAAAGAGAATGCAAGATTATTCTAGTCTTGAAATATATTAAAAAAAAAAAAAGTAATTGGTATAATAACTGAGAGGGAGAATACTTCATCTAGACATAACGTTAAATCCAAAGTAGTTACTATGCCATCATATTGTGGGTTACATCTTTGAAACTTCAAAAAATATTTTAATGCCCTAAATCCCTAAAGCAGCAAGGAAGGAAACAACAGCCAGCAATTTATTGCTGTACAGACTGGATTAGGATTGTATGCATTCATGGTTTATTGCTTGATAACAAAATAATTTTTTCTTGAGATATTGTTGGAAGTACTATGAATATTATTCTTGTTGTAAGAGAACAAATAAACCCACCTTGCCTGTGCTCTTCTCCCAGTGATTATTCTTCCCTGATAGTTCTGAAGGATATGTATTTAGTTGTTTAAAAATACTCTATTAATTTGAATGCTCATTGTAATCAACTAGCTCATTACTGAAACCAAGGTGCTCAGAAGAAACTTAGCTACTTCATATAACATGTTCTGGTCGAGATGTTATTTTCTGATGCTTCTAAGGATTTTTAAACTCTCTTTTTCAGGTGATTCCTCCTTTATCTCATCTTAGTATATTTATCTCTCTTTCATTTCTTGCCTGCTTCATTCTGACCCAGACGAGGTGCTGGACTGCTGTTGGGCTGTCTCCTCAAAGTTGTGGGTTTGAAGCTCTTGTTGAGAAGGGTCTCTAACTCTCACTTGCCATAGCAATGTTCTAGGCCCTGGCTATTAATCCAAAGATAAGCACTCCTATCACCTCTGCCTGTGCTTCAGCAGACATCCATTAAGCTGTACTCAAATCCACAAGTTAGGTGGTAAAGGACAAGAAATATTTTTACACCTTGAATGAATGCTGCTCTTGCTGCAGCTAAGACAGATTATCAGGGGATGGAGCACTCCTCCTCCCCACGTGTGTTACTGCTCACCCAGGGATGGCTGAGGGTCTGAGCTCAGCAGCTGCTTCTGCTGCAGGGGCTGGCGACTCATGTCAGCTTCTAAGCTTCATAAAACAGAGCCACAAACACTAATGTCTCCTTTAGGATACAGCAGTGAATCTTCTTCTACCATTATTAGGGGTGCTACCCACTTAATGTCCTTATTTAGCACTGGAAATTTATGCTGGAAATTAAGGGGAAGTGGGATTTGCTTTGTGAAGGCAGCTCAGGTACTATGCTAGTCATTTATTCCACTTGCTGCACACTACCTTAATTGACACAGGAGTTTCTGGTTTCCTTTTGTTTTAATTTCAAATAAAGAATTAGTGGAAACTGGCTCAGGGTTCTGATTGCTTTGGGTGTGTGTTCTGAGCTGCAGTTCTGCTCTCCTCAGTGCAAGTGTGTTACACTGTGTGTCCTTGCCACAGAGGCTGAGGGCACCACCAGCTCTCAGTACACGTGCACAGTGTTTCCCAACACTTATATCATGTCTGTGAAGTACAAGCAGAGTGGACTGTACTTGTATTTGTATTTTACATGGGCTATATTTAGACCTGCATTTCAGCATCCCCCATCTTTTCCCAGCTGTGAATAAGCTAATGAAGCTTTAGAATAGTGTTTATTTAAACTGTAGAGTCTGCATCTGAATATTAGATACATCTGCATATCAGACACAAGTTCTCCATGAACAATTAGGCGTCAGTCATCAATGGGTTTTCTGACATTTTCTCCTAATCTAGAATAACATTCTCTGTTGGAGATAAGATGTGATATTTCAAGCATATAGTACCATTTGCTGTTTCAAGTGTTTGGGGGGAGATTCTAAAGTTGGGAAAAAACCATGCTGTGTATTTTCAGAAAAAGAGATGAAAGAAATTATAGAGAAACTAATGAAATAGATATCACCAGAAGACTCACAAAGGAATTATTACTTTTTAGTAACCACATAAAACCAATAAATTGATCAAGATTAGCCATTGTGAGTTTGTCAAGAAAACTGCACATGAAACAAGCTGAATTTTCTTCTTTGACTCATAACTGACCTCATGGATAGTGATGAAGCAGTAGATATGCTGTATGTTTGCATCAGCAACATTCACTGTGTATGTAGCTTGAGGTTCCCATCAGTAAATGAAGGAAATACTGTGTAGGTGATTCATGAGTGGGTAAGCAACTGCTCCTGAACTAATTCTCAAAATTAAGTATCAGCTGTGTACCAGGAAGATGTTTCTAGTAGGTTCCTGAAAGGTTCTGATCTCAGATACATTCTATTAAATCGGTTAATGAGCAGATTGGCTAAGGAAATAAAAGGTCAAATCATTAGCAAATGACTACAAGAAAAAAAGGAGATAGTTATAAGTTAGTTATAGTTATAAGATAATTTTGGAAAATGGAATAGGAACTAAATATGATTTGGAAAAATCAGAGGTTGCCCCAAATCACTTTGGTAAACTTAAGCAAATACAAGTACAAAATAATACCCAGAGGTAGCAGAGCTCAAATCCTCAAATAAAAATAGATAATAGATAACTGGGAAGCAATATGTTTTGAAAGGTTATGAGGATTACTCAGCATTACAGACTTGAGTAGTGGTCAATACCGTGATGAAGGTGAAAAAGCAGGCAGACCTCAACCTGGGGTGCATTAACAGAGAATTTTACACGTTCTGGAGATGAGGCATAATGGAAGCCTTGTCTTGGACACCTCAGCAGGGCCAACAACAGTTTTGGAAAGCAAAGCATAGCCTGTTAAGAAATTTGATTAATTTAACCCAGATAAAGAATAAAAGGAGTAAGTCAAAGTAGTCTTTTGCAGACAGATACTAGTTCATGGTCATTGTGCTCTAGGAAGGCAATGAAACAAATAAAGTGAAGAAGACTTTAAGTATATTATGGGGCCCCCTCACCACACACCCAGTGCTAAGGTAATGAAATGTGGAAGAAGGTAGTCAGGGTGGCTGTGGGGTCTACCTGACTGGAACTTCTCTGAGAGTAGGCAAGCAAGTCCCTGCCAAGTTGTGCTGTATGTAGTCCTGCTGGAGTGCTCTACTAGGTAACCTCTGCCAGATTCCTTCTGTTCCAGTGTTTCTAAGAACATACCCAGTGGGCTGGAATTTCTCACTGCCAGTGAACATTAACTGACAGGTAAGCTCTTGCTGCTTCTTTTGTTCACTTCCAAGTAAGAACTTTAGTACTCTGCATTTTGATTATTTCCTCCTGACATATTTAGCTGATGGTTTAAATTCATTTGTGAGAGAAAACAAGAAAACTAACAAAGTCTGGTTTCCAGTGGATTTGTGTTCACTCTTTCTCTCACCCTCTGCTGTAATATCACCATTTCTCCCAGCCCTCATGGACTCTTTGTATTGTTTCTTAAAGTCTCATGCCTCTGTGCCCACTGCCAACAGTACTTGCAGTTCCCCCTTGTCTCTTTGAGTTCTACCCCACCAGCCCCCTTGGCTGTGCCCTCCCTGTTGGATAGGGAGGCTCTCCCACATATTCCAGCTGTTTTGGGGGTATATTTATGCTTATTGGCCAAGAGGAGTGGCCAAATGAAAGACCAAAGAGACTATTTCACTGTTGAATTCACTCTGAAGCTTTTCTCTCAGCACAAAAATGAACATGGGTTTCTTTATTTGATCCAGCTGTGAGTTTCATGAATTTGTAGAAGCTTGTAGACTGCTGTCAAACTTACTTGAAATAAATTAAAAGGATCAGAAGTCATTGGAAGACGGACAAAAAAAATTACTGCAAGAATGTTATTTGTTCAAGTACTTAAGCTAAAATCAGGAGTACTTTTAAGAATATTTTACTTTTCATGTGTTTTTAAATACCAGAAGTAATGATTTTGATAAACATTTTGTCTCTGTTTTGTGAGAGGAATACAACACAATTTAAAAAGTTTTGGCACTTACTCTTGTGGGTATTCTCTGTATATCTCCTAAATAGTTTAGGATAAATACTAATAAATGAGTCTTTAAATATATTTTGCAGCTACAACAGTCTTTCCTTGGTTCCAACTGGTTAACAATGCAGTAATTCTGATGCTTTTAGCATGTCAAATAGTTCAGATAAACCAAGATCTTTTTGCATAGGCCATACTTGAAGAAAGTAGGTTACACTTACTCTAGTCTGTTAATAACAGCTAACATCTTGCACTATTGTTCTTTCTACACTGTAATTAGACTCATGTAGAGCTGACTTCAATCTGACAGGTAATACAGTGAACTGAGATGCTTCATGTACAAGTACATTGAGTGAAGCAGTTGGAATAGTTGTGACAACTCAGAAATATTCAGGACAGTGGTCAGATGCCTCCTGATTCCTTGCAGTGAATGGCTTGAAGCAGCACCTCTGGCAGAACTGAGGCAGAAGCATAGGAAACATTATTCAGTCACAGTATTCTTGGGTCTCAGGGGACTCCCAGTCCATTTTCACATTGTCTTGGTCACAGCTGAACAGATTTCTGACACACTCAACTGATTGCATATAACAGTCCAGAAATATGAATGCATTTTAATATTAAAATAAAAATACAATGATCACAGGTTTCTATACTTCTTCCAGTCCTTAGTAAACTCACGTAAATAAAATATTTGGTAGATTTCCTTAATCTAGGAGGATACTACATTTCCATATTGCAAATTCCCTGGATCTGGGTTGTGAATGGCAGGCTTTGGGTCCCACTGGCATAGTGTTTACAAAGCTGTAAGAAGATGCACATTTGCAATGGCTTAAAAATCTCATTTAGCGAGTTTGTGTCTCATTTTGGACCTGGCTGTACACAGTAGTATTTGGGATCAGCTCCGAAATGATTGCAGAAGGAAGCCCTACAAGATAAAGAAGGCCTCTCTGAGCCCTGTGTGATACAGCTGTACAAGACTCAGTCATGATCTAGGCACCCTGAATGAGAAAGTCCTCACTAAACCCCTCTGACTCAGAAGTGCTAGCATAGAGACCAAACACACAGAATACTTCTAAAGATACTTCTAATGCATGAGACTAAGGGAGACTTCCAGCATCTGGAGGTGTTTGGGTCTCTGCTCCTGGCAAACCTTTGGGTTAAGAACTACAGCTTCTGGGGTGTTAGTGAAGGGCAAGGGGCAGGGGGAGCAGTGGGTGCTACTGGAGAAGGGTATGTGGAAGGACTGTGAGGTGATCAGGAAATACAAGAGACTTACCATGCACGTACATTAAGGGATATTTGATTATCCTGAGAACGTGTGAATGTGGCCACTGAGCAGGCCTAGTGCAATTCAGACAGGTATTAACAGTCAGGCTAAAGTAGGGAATGTGAATTTCCAACAGGGAACACACCTTTCCTTTACAGCAGCTCTTGTCTGTCAATAAAAAGAATCAGCCCAGGCATAACATTAAAAAATGTGTTTATTTATGTTGCTAGTGATATCTCTCCAAGTAACAGATCCCACGTTAGCTTAGCTCAGCCCTGAGAGCTGCTGCTGTCAAAAGCCCTAGTTCTCTCTTATCCACTGCAAATGATGCATTTTTAGGTACTTCAGAGCATACAGACTCCCTGTGCTATGCTAAACTGTAAATAGCAGCTTCTGAGCTTCTCAGGATAAGTAGTTTCTAAATAATCTCACTAACTATTCACTTGAGGGAAAGTTCAGTACAAGTAAATTATTCTTATGTGTTGAATATCCTCTTCAACTGCATGCAGCAAGAGACAAAAAGAATTTATAACTTTCTCCCTTAACCAACTTGTGATATTATAATTATTAAAGGTGTCCATAGGTAAAGACAAAGTGCTTAGCATTGCTAGGATATGTGGACTGCAAATCTATTATTTTACATTTAACTATCTTAGAGTGACTATTCTGTCAAGTGTAGTTTCAAATAATTTTACTGTAAGATAATGCTTTAAGGAGCAGATATAGCTTGCAGTGCTTTAAAATTAGATCATATATTCTGCATAACTGAAATCTGCTCCTTATAGGATGTGCATACACGTGTATGTGTGGGGAAGAAAAAAAAAAAGAGATCCTCTTTTACTACTCTTTTCGTCTGCATTTTTGAATTCCTAAATGGAATTTTATATTAAATGGGAATGGAATGTAGTTAGGAGATTTTGCCGTAGACCACTTACTCCAAAACTCACCCTTTGGTGTCTCCTGTCACAAATCCCTCATCCATTAGTAAGATATTGAGCAGGTGCATACTTCTGCCAAAGAAAACGCACAAAGTTAAACGCATGCTGAAATGTTTTACTAAACCAGTTCCTTTTTACTGACCATGATGGCTTATCTGGAAAACCCTAACTACGTCTTCTAAGCGTTTCTGTTATTCCAAGGGGGTTTCCACACAGCAGGAGGAAAGCTGGGTGATCACGCTGTGCTGCTTTGGCTCCACACAGGTGCTCTGAAGGTCAGCGTTAAAAGCCACCGGATTAAGGGCTTAGTTTTGAAAACAGCTGTAGGAATTAGCACCTTGGAGTTAAAACACTATGGGAAAAAAAGACTGTGGTTACAGAAGATCGTGGTTACAGAAGTACAACCAGCCAGCCACCGCAGTTGTGGGGAGAGAGAAGGTGGCCCAGCTCCCGTTCCGTCGGGGTGCACTCCGTGCCTGGGGCAGGTGAGGAGGGCGAGTGGGGCAGCCCGGGCCCGAGATGCAGAAGGCGCTGCTGTCCATTCCCACCCACACGCCTCCGTCCTGGGCAGCCCGGCTGGGCCCGCGCGTCCCCGGGACAGCCGACGAGCAGCCTGTGCCTCCTCCACCCACCCTAGAAACGCTGGAAGCGAGAGCGCCTTCCCCACAGCGGCACGCAGCCCTGATAGGCATCGGCCCACGCTGCGGATCTAGCTGGAGCTACCTTCCCCCGCAGCGCCCAGCCTCTCCCGCCCCGGCAGCTGAGGGGACGCGGCGCGGGCACTCCGGGTACCCCGGCCCCGCTCCCCCGCCCGCCCCCGGCGCGAGGCGCACTCCCAGCTCCGGCCACCAGGTGTCGCTGCCACGCGCCGCGGGCGACCCCCGGGCCGGGCCCGGCGGAGCCCCCGCGGATTCCGCGACCCCCGAGTGCCGGGAAAGCGGAGCGGCTCCCACCGGGGCGGGCGCCTGTCCCGCCTCCGTCCCGAGCTGAGCCGGCCGCAGGTGAAGCCAGGTGCCTCGACGCCTCTCCGCGGCAGCAGCACCGCCTCCCCTGGCACCGCACGGCGCCGTCCTCCTGCCCCGTGAGTGGCTGCTGGCTGACTGACAGACGAGGCGGCCACATAGGGCGGCCGCTGCCTGGCGTACACCTATAAGGGCCGGCGGTGAGGGGAGCCGCGCGGTGCAGGGCTGCCCGTGGCGGAGCCGCCCGGTGAGCATCCGTCCTCCCACGGCCGGGCGTCTTCGCTCCAGAGCCGAGCGCTGGCGGAGGCGGGCGCCCGCCCGCTGGCTCCCCGGCAGCAGCCCCGCCCGCCGGTGCCCGCAGCAAGTGGCAGTCCCGAGCCGCGGGCCCCCCTCTCCGGCAGCGGCGCCCGAAGGATGCGGAGCAGCGGAGCGCGGGCGGCGGCGGGGCGCCGCGGGGGGACCCGCCGCTGCGCCGGGCGCGGGCGCCGCCGCCCCTGCGCGCTGCGCCGGGCAGGAGCTCAGTGAGCGCGGTGGCCGCGGCGGGAGGAGGCGCAGGCGGGCTCGGCTCTGCTGTCGCCGGAGGGGCTGCGCGCCGCTCCGCGCCGGCGGTGGGGCTGTGCGGAGCCCCGCGCTGGGGAGGTTGCGGGCGACACCGCCACAGGTGACTCGCGGATTGGGGGTCGCGTTCCGCCCCGCTGCCGCTCGGCCGCCTCTGCGCGTTCGCACCCCTTCGCCGCGGCCGCCTGCGCAAAGCCCATCTTCAGCCGCCTCGCCGTGCCGGCGCGACCGGCAGCGCCGGGGGACATGGCTTTTCTCCGGCTCCTTCTCCTCTTGCTCCTCGCCCAGCGCGGGCTGGGGGCTGCCACCGACCAAGGGCAGGCAGTGCGCGGCCGGGAGCGGGCGCTCGGAGGGAAGCAGCCTATTTACAACCACATCAAGAGCCGGGAGCCTCTGCCGGCCCCGCGGAGCCGCTCTACGGAGAGCACCATCTTGGCGCAGCGGCTCGCCGAGGAGGTGCCCCAGGACGTGGCCTCGTTCCTCTACACGGGCGACTCCCGGGAGTTGCGGCGAGCCAACTGCTCCGGGCGGTACGAGCTGGCCAGCCTCGCCGGCAAGTCGCGCTTCACCTCGCACCCCTCCCTGCACGGCGCCCTGGGCACCCTCACCCACGCCACCAACTTACTCAACATGATCCTCCAGAGCAATAAGTCGCGGGAGCAGAGCTTGCAGGAGGACCTGGAGTGGTACCGCGCCTTGATCAGGAGCCTGCTGGAGGAGGACCCCAACATCTCCAGGGCTGCTATTACTTTCAGCACGGAGCCTTCCTCCTCCACACCCCAGGTTTTCCTCCAGGCCAGCAGGAACGAGAGCCAGGTTCTCGTGCAGGACTTGTCCTCCACGGCTCACCACCTGGCCAGTGCCTCTGTGGAAACAGAGTGGTTCCACAGCTTAAAGCGCAAGTGGAGGCCACATCTGCACAGGAAGGTCTTAAACACGGGCCCCAAAACTTTGGAAAACAGTTGGAAGAGGCGGGAGAGCTTCACTGCTGATAAGAACCACATCAGGTGGTCCTCACCATACCTGGAGTGTGAGAATGGGAATTACAAACCCGGCTGGCTAGTGACTCTCTCGGCGGCTTTCTATGGGCTGCGGCCAAACTTCCTGCCCGAGTTCAGGTAAAGAGGAGTGTTGCGCTTCCTTTCTGTCGAGAAGGGGAGGGGGGGAGGCAGGATGGGGGTTTGGTTCTGCCCCCCCTCCTAGGGAAGGGCATTCTGGTCTCTGGGTGACCTGATCCACCCCTGCCGCACGGGGTGCTCAGTCACACCGCAGAGCGACCTCGGGCCTTCCTGTTGAGCTCTACCCTCATGCCTTCGGGAGCTGTTGCTCCCTAAAACAATCGCTGTCGTCTCCCTCTGTAAGACAGCGTTTGTTTCAGCTGCTCCCAGTGGAGCAGGCGTGCATGTGGGTTACGTTCCTGCTGTGCCTGTGGTGGGGAGAGGAGAGCAGCAGTTGCTAGTTGAAGTTTTTCTGTGTCTGCAAGAGGAAAATGCTCACTGAGGCGTCATTTCTTACTGTACTGTGAAATTGCACCTAGCTGGACCCCAGCTATGCTTTTGCCTGCTGGGAAATAACATTGTTGTGCTGGTAAACTGCTCTTTCTGGTCTCCAGGGCACATCCACTGTGGGGTGCTCGAGCCTGGTCAGCAGTCAGTACACTTGTAGGTAAAGTGACTGCAGGTCTGTCATAGTTCATCTGGTTATAACCTGAACTGGCAGTGGGAAAGCTTTCCTTTTACACCATCAGCTTTATATTTGATACCTGGCATATGTAAAGGTTTGCTTATTTTTTTATTGCTTTAATTAGTTTTTCTTGCTTTGCCACTGAACTGCAACCAACAGAGACAGAGATAAAAAAAAGGGTCTTGTGTCTTTGTATTGTGACACCAAGAGGAGATTTGCTCAAAGAATGGGAGTAACCTGTAGAGTTGCCCCTCTCAGGATGAGAGAGGAGCACAGGATTTCTTTCATGCTATGAATTAGTAGTAGGTAAAGATTGATAAGAACGTAGTAGACATCGAAGGGATTTTGCCACACCTAGGTGGCAAGGCAGTAGTGTCTGCAAATGCTGCTTTTCCTGGCTTAGTCTGTAATCCAGTGAGATCAAAGAGATGTGAGTATAGTCATAAATCCTTGAAAAAACATGAAATTTGTTGAATGGATAATGGCTGCTTATTTCTCTGTTGAATTACTTTTTGCCCTGAAATTTTCACACTTGTGGGGATGGTAGGGTTAAGGTAAAATGAGCTCATCTGTGGGCTGTTTGTTGCTGAGTTCCTCTTGAGACCAAAACCCAGGAATAGGTCTACTGTAGAGCTCTTCTGGACCCTGGGGAGTCCAGAGAAGTCAGGAAGCTTGTCAGAGATCATTGAAATGCAATGCTCAACGTTTGATAAACCTCAGGATGTGGATGGAAGTTTATGTAGGCTCATATTCTCTTGTTGGGGATAGTTTTGCAGGACCACTAGGCTGGAGGTGTGGCAGCAGGCACAAACGGGCTCTCTGAGAATATAAATTTTGGTATAAAGCTTAACTCAAAGAAACTTCAATCTTGACGTAATTGAAGAGGAAATAAACCTATGTTTTAAGCAAAAGAATCTAAAGCTCCAATCCCAGCTCTGTGCCAAGATTGTGTGATGCCAGGAAGCATCTCAGGGTGTAGGTTTTCTGCTGTGGTAGCTTTGGTGTGCAGAACATACCAGGTCTGTTTTGGCATAACCCTGGCCAACCACGGCAACCAGTAGATGTCCTCATGGGTGCAGTACAGAGCACTGCCTTCCGTGCCTCATCTTCCCAGCCTCTGTTTGCCATGTGGGGGTCACTTCAGTTGAAGAAATAGAATAACCTGTTTTAACTCTGATACTTCAAAGGGCATCCACTGAGCTCATCTAAGCTTGGAGAACCACTTCTTTATTTAGAAGATCTTGAGATGGAGAATGTTGTGCAAGTTCAAAGTGTTGTGTTGCTGTTATACCAAACAGTTAGGACAAAACTAACAAAGATTTGTTGTATCAACAGAGATGAGTTTGTAATCATTTTTAAAAAATAGGTTATGTTTTTTGCCAAACTATTAAAGAAGCAGGTCAAAGAACTAAAATTATAAGTACATACACATTCTGGCAAGGCTAAAGGATAGTTCTTGTGTTCCTGATTTGAGGTATGCTAGATGAAAAATGGGTTTTAATATAAGATTATTACTTGAGATATTGAGAAAGTAACTTCTCAGCTACACAGAAAATAGTATAGACAAAATATGCTTCCAAGACTTGTGGTTTGTTTCAATGTTTACAGTGTTTCCAATACTTAATAGGTACACAACTTCATTGTGAGTTTTTAAGAGGAAAAAAATGGTTAAAACATGAGCACATAATAGAAAAATGTAAAATCTAGTGTGGCTACTGGAAAATTAGTGTGAATTACTATAAGATGCCTCTTGAAGTAAGCTTTACATCCCTTCACCATCAGTCTTTGAGTGACATAATACTTTGACTTCATGTTCTTATTTAAGGCCCATATGAAAAAAAGTGTTCATTAACCTGCATCTTTTGTGTTGTTTCTCCCGAAAATGTATCTTTGAACCATCTGTTAGAAACATTTTAATAAATCAGTTACCATGCTCCTCCCATTTAGTAGTCTTGCATGATATCATTAATGGTAAGTTAGTGTATACCTCTTTAATATTATTCTAACAGTTTGTGTACTTTCTTTGCTTACATTAGGTTTCAGGCATGGGACAATAGGGTAAGACACATTCAGGAGCATGCTGTATCCATGAAAGAGAGTTCTTTCACATTACAGAAGGAAAAGCCATTGCTCCTTCTTGGTATCTCTTCTGTGGCAGTAACAGATGGGTTCGTTCATGTGGCATAGCAATGGAAGGAGTTTAATGAAGGCAGCACTGATAACTACTGCTGGCTGTGTTCAGTGCATGCTGCTACTGCAGTGCTGTTGTCAATGACGTCCTGGAAGTGCAGCAAAAAGCAGCAAGCTTTGTTCTTAACATTGTGCAGAGTTATAGTGATTTTGGCCTGAGGATGTGAGTGTTACGGGCCAGGGGGCTTCTTGAAAATAGCTCATCTGTCTTCAATTTCACCTCTCCCCTTCCCAAGAGATTACTGCCAAACTGCCCCAAGTGAAGGCCAAGGAGAGAATGTGGTTAAGTTGTTTTGCCAGGGCTAACACTGTAGACGAATACTGAGATTAAGTGGAGAAACCAAAGGTAACTTGATTGTGCTGATAAATGTACCAGAGGCTGTTCAGTTCCAGTGGGGCCACATTAGCCCAGTACAATGTCAAACTAGCAGTGCTGGCTGTCTGTAGCTTCTTAGCAGTGCTTGCTGGTATTTTGTTGCCTGCATTTGCTGGTCTTTCCATCCAAAATACATGGGAAGAACATTACTGTTACCTGCTTATAAGATGCAGTGTAGGCTCTCGTTCAGAAATCAGGATTCACAGAGACTTGAAGTAATTGCTTGATGTTAACCATCCCTCCTGTCTAAACTGATGCCATTTGCATCTTAAATTCACCACTTAATGTGCCTAATCGCTCTACTATGATAGTGCTGCAGGGGGTAGAGCACAGTAGCATCTGTCACAGATCTTCTGTGTCCCTTCTCTGCTACTGTCTATCACATGGTCAGAATGAACCATATTTTATGGCATGTGATGACCCAGCTGTCCTCATTGCAGCCCTACTGAGAAAGTGGAAAAGTGTGAGAAGTTGCATGTTGTAAGTATGATTCCTTTTCTAAAAGTGTTTTCTTGGTGCCTGGAGAAGAAATGAGAGGTCTTCATTGCTCTAGCAGTCCAGGAGACAAGTGGGAACGGTCACTTCATCTAGAAGAAAGATGATTAAATAGTCAGCTAATAGGAACACACAAGTGAAAAAAAGTCCTCCCAGGTTTTCGAGTCAGTCTTCTGTTGTCACAGGCCCACTTAATGTCATTAGTTGACAAATCTCCATCTTTAAGCAGGTGGGTTAACTCTTGACTCTTCAGTTCACCAGCATGCCAGACCAAAGGGTTGGATAACTTCACCTGATTTCTGATCTGAATTTATTCACAGTCAGTTCTCATGCATTTATTCTGGTCCACAACTGTCTTTCATCTGACTTAGTACTCTTAGCTGGTGGTTACTGCCGTGACTTATTTATAGGCAGTGGCCCCTTCTCTACCTCTGTTTACTAGACTGCACAAACTGCCTTTCTTTAGTCTCTGTCATAAGCTCTCTGTTGCCATGGTCCCTCTTCTCAAGTCCTGTTCCAGTGTTTCCTGGACATGCTTAGTCAGATTCATGTGCACTGTTTCAGCCTTGTGCAGTGACATCAATTATCCCCAAACTCTGATGAATGGGTTGCTGCTTTTGCAGTTCAAAATGTTCCCTTGTGTGCTGTTCTCATTTTCTTTAACGTTGTGTTGTAATATGTCTACATTTTGGGAACTGGTCATTGGTTTCACATGATTTCTCATCGTGGAGGTCAGATTGTCTTCAGGATACAAAGAATTGGCTTTCTTTCCCCCTCCCACCATATTCCAGCAAGTTTTTTGCCAAATCCAGCACAGAATTTGCTGTCTTTTTTTAGGGTTTTTAGGGAGAATCCAAAGGAATAATGACTGTTTTGGCAGAAAGGTACTTAATCAGCAAGCTGAGTAAGTTTGGGGTGGCTTTTTTCTTTTTGTTTGTTTTGGGTTTTGTTTTTTAATTTTACTTTATTTTGAATGGAGTCTTGTTCTGGATCATTTACAGGTGACTTCATTCTGAAGTTTGGCCAGATTGTGCTGCATCTTAATATTTTCTGTCTTCTGGAGGTTTGCTGCTTTTCTCAGTTATTGGAAAGATATCCCTTGATGCAAAGATAATCTTTACTGCACAGCTAAATTGAGCTGTTTCTTCCCTAAAGGCAGTGTAATGTAGTGATTTGCACTGTATCATTAACAATTACTTGGACCACTCCAGTGTTAGACTATGATGGGACTCTTAGTTAAGGAAATATTACTAAAGGCAGATTAAACCGTGGAGGTAGAAGTATTTATGACAAATAAGTAATTTCTTAGGGATTATATACATTATATGCTTTATTATTCTGCTAAATATTTCAGAGGTATTAAATTGCTTGGTAAAAAAACCCCAAACAAATGTAGACATGCAAACAGGAATTTTAAAAATGGGTAACTTTTTCTTTTGGACAGGGTTTAATTTCTTCCTTTAGCCCTTTTTTAGTTTCCCCCAATGTCTCTTTAGTCTGAGTACTGAGCTAAGAGAAAATTAATTTTAATTGTTTAAGGAGGCTTTTTAATTTTTTTTTGCCATTATGATGTGATGTTAGTTGCATAATACAGAAAATATTTTAAAATGGTGAGGTTGACATTTTTTATATCATGTCCTAGCCCTTAACATGATTGAAGGTGTGGGTGGATTTAGAACAGGTTTCAAAAATAAAAAGGAATAATTTATTTCCTAGAATTTCTAAAAGTCTTGGATTTATGTTCCTGAAAAGCAGTTAAAACAAAGAAACCTCTTATTATATATAGTGTCTCTTTGTGGAAACCCTCAGGATATTTTAAGTATTCTCTAGGCAATCAATTATGTCCCTGCCAGCATTTTTCATATGAGGTCATAGATAGGGATAGAAAACTGCATGTTGATGAAACATAGGAAAGTAACAATAAATAGGGATTTCTCTTTTAGAACCATGATTCATCTTTCTCCAGTATTGGAGAAACAGAAGTGGGTCTTTGAAGATGTTAAATATGGCCATGAGAGGACTGAAAAACATACTGCATTCATGTCCACAATTATGAAGCATGTGCTAATTTGCAAGAAAAGGAACAATTTTTTGTTTGGGTCAAACTTCTGTTTCCAACTCCTTTGTTCTCCACCCCCGTCCCCCTTGGCTAGACTTCCAGCACAGCAGGTTATCAAAGCTCTTTTGGAGGGGATGGACATGTGGTAGTCCTTACTGAGGTTCGGCTCCAGGACTGTCATCTGTTCTGTTTGTGGGTGTGGGCTGAGATAGAAATCTTCCTAAAGGTAAGGAAAAATGTACTGCTGTGTTAGGTCAAATAAAATGTTTCCATAGCCTTTGCTCCAAAAGCAGCTTCTAGCAGGTACTGAAGGAAAAATGTCAAGTTCTCCTATCCTGGTTATATCAAATTTAACAATGATAAGCCATAAAAATAAACTGTTATTTAGGCTTTATCTGAATGACTGGATAGTAAGTACCTATTAAACTGATCTCCATGATTCTTATCCACATTTTAACACATTTTTGTCTCCTGCAATGTGCTTTTGCATTGTATTCTATGATATATTTATATATTCATCTAATATAGTATCCATCTAATATGGATTCCATAATTTTCTGGTTTTAAATTCACTTCATGAATCTAAATTCATTGGGAGATCCCAGATTCTTGAACAAACACTTTCCAGAGTGTTTTATTGCACTTTTTTCTGTGTCAGCCAGGTTTAGTTGTGGGTTATCTTAAGCGTTTTTATCACTTGCTAACTGGCCACTCGTTTGTGCAATCCAGAAGAGATAGTTATGAAGTCCAGCTTGTCAACTCCCCTGCATGTGAAAGCTGACTTTTGTTTAATTGACTCTTTCAAGAGTGATGAAAATAACTCATTTTGTCAAAAGCTGTCTTTACTCTGAGCTGTTTTTGTAACTTGGTTGTGTATTGTATTAGGGATTCTACTTCAGCCTTCCACTTTCTGAGGTATTTGAAATGGTTTTAATTAGTAGAGCCTATCCTTTTAACATGCTGTTTCTAAAAATACCTTGGTTTTGTCTTTCATTCTTGTGATTTGTATGTTCCTCCTTGACCAGGTTTATGCCTTTCCATTTCCTTTTTTTTTTTTTTTTGAGGTTGTCTTCCACTTACTTTTAAAATGACCTTGTTACCTTTAAATAAATCTTCAGTGTCATAGGATTTGGTATAGTTAGGCTGAGACCATCCCCCCTGTGTAGGATTCTTCTATTTCAAAAGCTCTTTGTGTTCCTAACATATTTTCTTCTATCATGCTCTGTTCCTTGGGACCCTTTCTTTCTACCTGCCTCTTTAACCCCATGGGTGGTAATGGAAACATAAAAAAAAAAAAAGTAACCTGAATTTGGCTCCAAGACCTCTTTTCATAAGGATAATCTAATGTAAGTGGTACTCTACCATCACTGACACCTGGCTTCCTATACAAGGTGATGCTTTGTAGCAGAGTTAAGATGCTAGCAGTGACTTGAGCATCCTCAAGCAAAAAAAAAAAACACAAAAAACAAACAAACAAAACCAACCAAAAACCCCACACCATCCCTGCCCCTCAGAGTATCTAAGCAACTCTCTGACTAAACTGCAGGGGAATCCCCAAGGAGGCAGCGCTGCATGCCATGAATCTGAAGTTAGATTAAAATTTGAAATAATTCTTCAGACAATAGAGAATCCAGCTTTAAGTATTCTGCTCTTGTAGTACTGCTTCAAATGGCCTAGAGGGATTTTTTTTGCAGGTGAATCCTGGTTTATGTGCCCACATTGCTATACCTTACTCCTCAGTTAATTTTATTTTTAGTGAAAGCTGGTTCTCCTATGAAAATGTGTGCTGAAAAGCAGCAGTCATACTAGGGCTGAGGAATTAGGGAAAAGTCTGTCCTGTTAGTAAGGAATTGGTGGTAACTCTGACCAGGCCAAAATCTTGTGTCATGTCCCAGTAGCCTTTTGTGAATCTGGCTGGTTATGCAGGGTAACAACTTCAACAATGTCCAAGTGATGCAAAATCCTACATCTTAACTTTCAAAGGCAACTTTCTGAACCTGCAGAGGCTGCTGTTTGTCAGTTAGACTTACAGCTGAAATTCATTTGCGAATCTGACACCAGGATTATTTTCAGGTGCTCACACATGGGAGCGAGCCTCAAATGTCAGGCAGTAGGCAGTATTTGAAAATTAATATTCTTGGAAGTGGCAAGGTCCAAAATGAGGGTGGTCAGAAAAGACATCTTCCCTGAAAACATTTGCTATGCTGGATATGGTGTGTTTGTCTGGAGGGGTGGGCTACAGTAGGAGGAGTCTCTACAGTGACAGCTCTAGAGAACTGGTTTCTCTTATCTCCTTGTTTTGTGGTAAAGAGGACTTGTGAAGGACAGCACGGAGGGCTGAATGAATATGGCAGCAAGAGTCTAAGCAGGTGTTTAGATGTGGGGGATGGTGCCCATTTTGGTGCGTGGTAGCCATGCCTTACACCTTAATTATGAGTGCTCTCAATGCTTGTGGGCACAAGGGTAAGCGTACAAACTTAGAAGGCAAACTGTGTGTTTAGCTGAGCTGTGGTGACCTCTGTGCCAAAAAAGCTTTTGGAGATCTAGAGCACAAGGATACTGTTTATCACCATTTAAATGTTGGCAGACTATTATTTTGTGCAGTTCTGGCTTAAGCTGACTAGGAGATAAAGAACGTGCGCCTTCTGCTTTTTTATGATGTAACAGTAGAGGCAAAAAAAATTATTCTGTAGATAAGTTTTACAACATGTTGTTACAATGAAATATTATAACTACTGAAACTATCAAGATAGCTAGTAGGTTGGGAAAATAAGCTTAAATCAATTTCTGGCACAGATTTCAAGGCAAACAGCATGCCAACAAACAGTAGTACTGGAAATACAGACAGACATTAAAGCTTCTTAAATCAAACCTCTGACCTGACAGAAAATCCTTGATGACATCATTCTTCAATGATTTTATGTATAATTCAACTAATTCTTTCTTAACTGCATGTTTAACATGGACATGCAATCCTTAGAGATCTCTTTTGTGCTTGTAAGGGCTGTGAAATCGTGGCAGGAAACAAATACCTATTGTTACAAGGAGATTAACAAAATATGCTTACCTGCCAGATGGTCCACAATTCCCAGTAATACTGTTATTAACTTAGGGCTGTGGCTTGGGTTCAGGCAGGCAGCCTTGCCAGTGTGGATGGATGTGTTACTCTGACAAGCTGAGTCTACTCTTACACCCTTGATATCTGTCTTGATTGCTTCCACCAAGATAGCAACACTGCAATTATTCCCAATTAGTTCGATAAATATAACACAGGAGCTGGTCCATATACATTCTAGGAGGATGTGTTCTTCCATATGTTCCATTTTCTGAATGCTGAATCAAAAATAACTGAAGATGTGGGTGGCTAAACAGGCTGTGCCAGCTACTGTATTAATCACAGATGAATTTCAGAAATATATCGTGTACATATTAGTGTACTCTGTGTAACAGCAGCGGGGTGCAAGGCTGAGATGGTGTTTTTAAAATGGCAAAGGGTCTCAAATGAACACAGTAGAAGTCTTGTACTATCATGACACTTTTTGTAAACACCGAATACATGCTTAAAGAAACTTTGCTTTTGAAAGCACTCTATTGTCAGGTAGTTTCAGACCCTGGTACTACTTCAGAGCTGTGGTGTTACTATGAAACACGTATTGCAGAGGTCTGGTGAAAAAAGAGTGATAATACGCACCATGGGGGGAAACTGTTGGAATCCTATGGCAGCTTGTAACTGTTAGGAGAGATTGCTTTCCTGTTCCTGCTTCTGCACTGTCCTGTTTCTTCTTCCTGTAGATTTTCACCCCAGGAGCTCACAAAGCTCTGAGAAAAAGGAAGATCAGAACAACTTAACCATATCAAAAGTTCAGGTTGTGCTACAAAAGACCTGCAGTTGGGAGAAGAATGTAGGTAAAAAAGTTTGCATTGAGTTAATGAAGATTGGGTTTTGTGAAAGACAAACTTTCTTGTAAGAGAAGTTTTAGTACAAGAGAAGTAGAAGGAACATGGATTTAGTTGGAAATGAAACAATTTTATAGTGTTTCTTGAAGAAGTATTATGAAAATCTTTTCAAGCTTGCATGGCTTAGCAGGGAGATCCTGACAAAATTTAAGCATAAATTGAAAGTGCAGGTGGAAGTGGGCCCAGGTAACCTGGGAGGAATGTGGAGACACTGTCTGAGCATGACCCTGATCATGAGTATCTTGTATCAGCAATAGTGTGGCCAGCAGGACCAGGGAAGTGATCATTCCCTGTACTCATCACTGGTATGGTTGTACCTCAAATCCTGTGCTCGGCTTTAGACCCCTCACTTCAGGAAAGCTATTAAAGGGGCTGGAGGAAGTCCAGAGAAGGGCAGTGGAGCTGGTGAAGGGTCTGGAGGACAGGTCCTGTGAGGAACAGCTGAGGGAGCTGTGGGTGTTTATGCTGGAGAAAAGGAGGCTCAGGGGAGACCTTACTGCTCTCTACAACTACATGAAAGGAGGTTGGGGCAAGGTAGGGGTTGGTCTCTTCTCACAAGTGACAAATGATAGGAGAAGGGGAAATGTCTTCAAGTTGTGCCAGAGGAATTTTTCAGTGGATATTAGGAAAACTCACTTCACTGAAAGGATTGTCAAGCTTTGGAACAGGCTGCTGGGGCTGAGTAACCATCCCTGGAGGTATTTAAAAGATGTGGCACTTAAGGACATGGTTTAATGGTGACTTTGGCAGTGCCTGGTTAAAGGTTGGGACTCAATGATCTTTCAGGTCTTTTCCAAGGTCTTTGCTGCTGAATGGAAAAGTATACTTTGTGAGAAAGGATGTTGCAAAGTCCAAAGTACTTTATGTCTCCCAAGAGCTACAGGCTGATCAGTCTCACTTAAGTCCCTGGGAGGGTGATGGAGCAAATCATTGTGAAAACCCCTTCTAGAATACAGGAATAGGAGAAGTGTGATTGGGAATAGTCAGCATGGATTTCTGAGGGGGAAATAGTGTTTAACCAACTCAGCAGCCTTCTAGATGACTGGTGTCCAGTTGGAAGTCAGTCACTGTTGGTATGCTCCTGGTGGGCACCAGTTTGACATGAGTTGCTGATGTGTGCTTGTGGCAAAGAAAGCCAACAGCCTCCTGGACAGTGAGAGAAGGTTTTTCCAATGGGTTAAGGGAAGTGATCTTTCCTCTTTACCCAGCCTGGTGGGGCTCCATCAAGAGTGCTATGTCCACTTCTGGGCTCCTCAGCACAGGAGACAAGGGTGTACTGAAATGAACCTAGTGAAGGGCCACACAATAGTTAAAGGTTGGAGCATCTGACACACAAGAAAGACTGAGTGAGCTGGTACTGTTCAGCCTGGAGAAGAATGGGCTCCAGGGGCATTTTATGTGTGAGTACCCAGTGAAAAAGTGTAAAGGAGAGAGAGACAGACCTTTCTCAGCCTTATTCAATGAAAGGATGGAAAGTGCAAGAGGCACAAACTGAAATACCAGAAATTTCATTTAAGCATCAGAAATCTTTTTTTTTTTTTTTTTGGACACCATGAGTTTAGACAGTCACTAGGTCAAGTTTCCTAGAGATGGTGAAGTCTCCATTACTGAAGGTATAAAAAAAACCCCCCCAGTTTAACAGACTCTGCTTTGAGCTGATTGGATTGATCACAAGAGGCTTCTTCCAGTGATAGCTGCTGTATGAATCTGATTTTCACATCTATTTTTAACAAAGTAATTGTATTAAAGAGCTTTCAAAGGATGTAAGTTCTTTAATCAATTCTGATGTGAAAATTCCAGAAGTATATTCCTTTCTTTCCAGTACGTGGCTCTGAGTGTTAGGATGTTCTCCTGCTTTCTGATGCTTGTCCCATTAGAACATGCCATGAATTCTCCAAATTGCAGCATTTCTCGTACAAGACCATACTGAAATGCTTTCTCAGTGTACTTATTGACCCTAATTTCTCTGGCTTGTGTGTGTTGTCTTTCTAACAATAACCTCTGGTAACTTTTCTTTTGAAAATATTTATAGCCTTCTTTTACTGGCACTTTGCTTATACAGGGCTTGCTTGTGATACCACACAGCAAACTCTTAAAGGTGCTTCTCTTCTGGCAGTGATTAGTTTGTCCTTTATTTGCAGTCTGTATGTCCCTTTGCAGAAGTGTTTGAGGAGGGAAAAGTGAGTTTCCTCTCCTACCGGTTAAAAACAAAATGTACACAAGGGAAAAACTGTCCATGTAAAGGAAATAAAACTTTCTTCCCTTAGGTGCTTCAGGTCTCCCAGGTAAATGAATTGCATTTTTATTAAAGCTGAATCATCACTGCTTTTCCTACTGTATAAACTGATATCTTTGGAGTTGTCAGGATGATGCTAATCCTTGATAGCATTGCCAATGTGACTGATGTATAACATGAATTACAAGAGCAAGAAGTAGTGGTGGTCCTGGTCCTCCTGCCTACTTTGTGCCTGTATGCAGCCATAAGGAGATTATTCACTTGCAGAACAGGTCCTCTCCTCAGCCCACACTAATATTTGTATTAGCTCATAAAGGTCCAGAAAATGGTAGAAACCTACTGGGTGGGATCCACACATGACTAGATGAGTGATCTGTTATCTCTACTGCTATGGGCATCTGAATCAGGCACCTTCTTGCCAGGTTAAGTTTGTAATCCACTGATATCAGCACTTTAAAGAGATAATCTGTGCAGTATAGCAGTTTTTCTTCTTGAGGTTATTGCTCACCTGGAACATGGGAAAAACAGTTCCTTGGGTTAGAAGTGTGGTTTGAGCAGTCCCCGGTGGAACTGCTGTTCAAAACAAGTATACAAAGGCACAAAGCTGTAAACTAAAAATATATCAGAATGTTCCATAAGTGTGTTGTGTGCTATTTTAAATTCAACTTGCTATAACCAGCACTTAAATATTTCAAGTAATTTCTGTATGTGCCCAGCATTAGATTGTTTAGATTCTAATCAGGAGACTGAGTGGGATTAAGCGCTCCTGGACTGTCTAACTTCCTACTGTCTGCTTTATGTAATTTTCTAATGCATTCTTCTGAGTACTTACATGATGTAGTTGTGTTTCTCCATTTACTCTATAGCATGTCTGAAGATGAATGTCCAAATTTAGCTGTTGTGGACTATTGTTGTACTGGGGTTGGATATAAGGGAAGAGTATTGGCCTGGTTTTGATCAAGCTCACTCTTATGCCTGTTCTAATTTTGTTTGTACATATCCTCTCAAATATATGGCTCCGTAGCTATCTTGTTACTATTATTGTGTTATGAGCATTAATTAAGAGGGAACACGCTTGGAGGTGAATGAGATTCTTCTGAGATAGAGGCTGGGCCGTGCCCCTGTTAACTCTCAGCCTGAAAGAAGGGAGATGATGGTGTTTGTAGTTGTGGAAGTCCAGACTGTAGAAATGAAAACACCTGTCCCAAGTGGCTGAAATTATTGACTTGAAAGGAATGGTATTCTAGGTTTAAGAAATTAGCACAGAGCATTCATCCACTATGAATGAGTTTGTGTAATGATTTAGCAACTGGAAGTTGCGTATTGACATTTTTGTCAAGTCTGGACTGCAGCAAAGCAGTCATAGATGACATGCTCTGACAAAATAATGCTATAAATGTCCTAGGTCATTCTGAAGAATATGTGAATCTTTGAAGGCTTTTTATTTTAAGATATAGAACTACAGTCTTGTACCTTTTTTCTTTGATGATTTTCAGGTTTTTAATAAAATAGAGTGTCAGCTTTGAAATTGGCTTGTTAGCTTTTCTTTCAAAAGAATTTTTGAGGTAAACTGTTGATGGTGAACCCTAGAGACTTCTTGGTATAGGACTTACACAATTCAGATGGTCCTTCAAGATGTGTGTGTAGGAAACTTTTTTTTCCTGGCTTCATAGACATCACTTGTGTATTGCTGGCTCTTGCAGATTTCTGATGTTGTATCAGGTTTTATTGCAAGGCCAGCTGGCAGAAGTGTGGGGAGAGGGCTTGGATGCCTGCTGGAGGAGGATGATGAGCTGCAGAGAAGAGGCTTGAATGTCTCTGGGGAGAGTACAAAAAAAGGCTTTTGCCAGTTGTTTTAGCAAATAGGATTCCCTGGAGCAAAGGGGAGAATGTAGGTTTTGCTGGATGTGGGGTGAGGTGCAGTGTCTGGTACCCTGCACTCAGAACTGGCTGGGAAGGTTGCTGGCTTCAGAAAGAGCAATGCAGGTCTTTCACTGTACTTATGTTGGGTCTTTGCTGCATGGAAAAATGTGAAGGGCATTGCATTGTTTGAACATATAACGTGTTCTTAACTGCCACCCTGTTCTTAATATGTTAGATTTACTGAGCTCTTGTCACAGTGCGTCTCAGTAAAGTCTAAAATAAGAATGTGTCTCTGTGACCATGGCTCTGGGAGCACAAAATTTGTCTGGTTTTAGACATTTTATCAAATTCCATATTTAGAAGAAAGATGTAGTTCTGCTTTTCAGGCTTGCAGCATCATAAAAAAGTTTAACCTGTTTCTGTAGTATGTTCAAGGCTGTTTCTCTGTGTTTCCAGAGGTGTTGTCAAAGTTGACATCGATCTGCAGAAGGTGGACATTGACCAGTGTTCGAGCGAGGGATGGTTCTCAGGGACGCACCGGTGTCATCTCAACAATTCTGAGGTATGTGTGTCCCTGAGGGACCTCACTTCAGTAACAAATCGTTACAGAGTAGTGTTCTGTAGTATAAATGTTATTTATTTTATAGACGTTAAATGTGGTTTATAGGACTGAAAAAATCTTTGTGTGAGGTGTTATGGAACATATGCGTTTCACGAATGCCTGCATTTCAGAATTATTGATGTTGAAACAGCAGCAAAGTTATTGTGAAGAGATAAGTTATAGGGAAAAAGATTACCAATGAAACAATTTATGAGGTTCTGCTTTGCAAGTCAAACAATTATTTTGTGCTCAAAATCAAAATAGTATTTTAATGTCAGTGTCGCTTTTGCTTGGACAGCTTTGCAAAATATAGTAGAAGTAGCTGAAATGCTAATGGTAATTATTCAGAAAAACATGGTCATTTGATAGAGTGATACAGAATAACAGGCAGAATTGGATACTGTAATTCCTTCTTAGTAGAAATGCCAACATTTTGACAGAGCTGACTAAAATGTTTGTGCTCAGCTCCTTCCTGCTTCCCCTTTCCTCTGAGGGTCTGTTTCTGGTTCCATCTGTCAGCAAATCATGGATCATTCAGACTGGCCAGTCATATGTGTTCAATGAAACTTTTAAAGAAAATACATTTTGATTTTTTTCTTTTAATTCTGCTGTGTAAAGGTGATTTCAAAGGCACCCATTTGTTTTCTGTGAGAGTAGGTACGTTGTGCACTTCTGTACTTTTAGAAAGGACAATTAAAATTTGGGGAAAGTTGACATTTGTCTACCAGAAGTCAGGAGATGTTTGCCTAATTTTCTGTAAAATGCCAATTTATCAAAGCCAAATCTAAATGTAGAAAAACAGTTGGTTTTGATGAATTCAGCTGCTAACATATTTGAGCAAGAAGAACTCAGAGTTTTTGTAAACATCTTTTTTTTTGGTATTTCTGTCTTTGATTTTTTTCATAAAATAAACTTGAAATGCAAAATGAAGTCTTTGATAAAGACTGATTTAAGACTAAATATTTCTGCAAGTGGAAAAATGTTTTTTCTTTGCCAAGTATTTTTTGGCTTCTGAATTCAAGGGAAAACTTTTAAAATCACTCCTGTTTCTTCCTAGAAGAAAATATAGTTTCCCATGTGATCTGGTAAACCTTGTTTTTTAATATATTCTATGTGATTTTATACTTTGACAAATGCTTCTTCTTCTCCTAATGCCTTATGAGCAAAATATGTCAGCAGAGGGGTGGGATTGTAAGTTGCATTTCTGCAATTGAGAAAAAAACCCCCAGTCCTGGATCTCTTGTGGTTTAGCCCTGGCTGGCAACTAAGTACCACAGAGTTGGTCACTCATTTCTCCTGCCCCCACTGCCATTGGGAGGAGAATTTGGGAAAAAAGATAAAACTGGTGGGTTGAGATAAGAACAGTTTAATAATGGAAACAAAGTAAAATGTAACAATAGTATAGTAATGATAATAAAATATACTACTACTAAAATGATGGAAACAAAAAAAAAAAAATGAAACCCAGGAACAACCATTGATGCACAATATCACCTGCTGACCAATGTCTGTCCTGTCCCCCAGCAGCAAGTGACCCCTCCTGCCCAAGTCTTCCCAGCTTACATGCTGAGCATGATGTTCCATGGTGTGGGATATCCCTTTGGCCAGTTCAGGTCAGCTGTCCTGGCTCTGCTTCCTTCTTGTGCACCTCCTCGCTGGCAGAGCATGGGAAACTGGAAAGTCCTTGACTCAGTGTAAGCATTGCTCAGCACACTGGTGTCTTGGCTGTTGCTATCAAAATTACCCTCCCAGAGATTCCAAAACACAGCACTGTACCAGCTACTGAGAAGAAGCTACCACAGAAGAACCCAGGAAAAGGTCCTGTGTGCTGCTTTTCATACTTGTTTCATTGGAACCCACTGTGTGAAATAAGGGTAACTTACATAGTTGTGCAACAATCTTTTCCACGCAGCTTTGCTTATAAATGCTAATGAAATCATATTCCCTGTGCTCACTCTTATCTACCTAGAGGCAGTTAAACAAATACCTGCTGATGGTTGAATGCCCTGTCCCCATTTACAAAGTCTGTCTCCAGCAGAGTAGGAAGAGAATGGAGATCTCTGGATTTCCAGTTCTGGTTTGGTTAGACCTTCCTTGCTCTCCTTAGTTTTGTTAGGTGACTTGAGTATTTACAGCAACATAGCCTCTGTGCAGACTGTTTGATAAGCCTTTGCCATGGTGAATTTCTGATTTGGCTCTGAAAGTATTTACTGCATAGCCCATACCATGTGGCCAGGGCACCAATACCATTAAACTAAAGGCATAAAGCTCAATATTTCAGAATATTTGAAAATTTTAGAAATACAACTCCCTTCTTCCCTAATGCTGTGAAAACATAGAGAGTGACTTTATGCAAGAACATGAGGAAAAGACCAAGGTTATGGATTAATCAAAATGCTTTTATAGTGGCTAAAATCTACTAGACACATGGCAGACAAATTCTACTTTCTGTGCTGTTCTCAAGCGTTTATTTTCAAAATAAAAATCAGTTGAGGGAGATGGAGGTGCATGACAGTGAATGGAAACATATGGTAAGCCAGTGGTCTGTATGTGCTAGACAGAAAAAAGGGAAGGCATGGATGGGATCCAACTTCCACCAGAAAATAGAGACTGTTGTTGAAAGTATTGTAATTTCACATAGTCTGGCACAGCAGGATTAGGAGATGATGCTAACTGTGGCTTTGTCTTTGGAAGGTCATCAAGAATAACCTGATTGTGATGGAATGGTTTAGTGCTAGTCCTTGCTTGAAAAAAAATATTGTCAAGTTGAGTGATTTAGGAGTATTATGACTCAAATATGCAAAATGCTGAGACATACTAATCTTCCTTAAACTTCCATCTGTCCTTAGGTTAGGTGTTCCTTAGGATTGGTGGCTCTTAAATAACTTGCTTTATGTATGGTGCCCTTGTGTACAAAACAAAAACAAGCAGTAAGAACTTTGGATTCCCCATTTTTAATTCAACTACTTAAATTCCTAATATGTAGTGAGATTTTTTCCTGATTTGTTCTCTTTTGTGGACAGTACACATACATCCCTGATTTGACAGCAGCCTAGATGGACAAGAGTGCTGTCCTTTAACCTCAGGGTAACTGGACACTGCTCAGCCTAATCAGGCAGGAAGTTAGGTGATACTTAACACAGGAAAGCCAAATTTCAGCCATGACTAAAGTCTATTTCAGTTCTTACGTTCTTCTCTTTTTTTTTTTTTTTTTTTAAATAACTGGATCAGTCAAAGAGGCTGATGACCAGGTGTTATTTTTGTGAGAGAGAGCTGCATTCTGCTTCCTGCCTTCTACCTTGCCTCCCAAATAGGCAACAGCTTCCCCAAAAGTTATTGGGCAAGAGATTTGGGTTCTCTGGGGCTGCAACAAATATGACAGGTAGTATCTGCAGAGTTAGAAATAATTAAGTTGGGTAGATCATAAAACGATGCAGACAAGTCTGAAATTAACAAACAGAAAAAGTGTAGTACCCAATAACAAATGCAAAGTAATTTCATTGTACAGGCAGTGCTGTACAATGTACAGTCAAGGCTGGTTATGGGAGTAAGGAAACATGCACTTTTACTCTGTTTGAAACCCTTGAAGGCTTTTATTATATTGGATTTCTTCTCCATAAATGCTGACAGCAGCTGCTGGCGCTTTTAGAAACAACTTTATAGTCCTTGTGGAGACACCAGCAATAATGTCAAGGCTGAGGAGCATCTGAGGAAATCAGCTGGTGTGGCCCCTTGAGCTTGGCCAGATCCTTCCAGCCAGCAGCAGCAGTCTGTGAGCAGTGGCAGCAGACTCCACACTGTTCCCCTGGCCTTAATGAGCCTGCCAACAGCTTGCAATGTGAGGCAGGCTCAGCTGACATCCCTTTGGGTTTCAACAGTATTCCACAAATGACAGCGTGCAAAAATATCTGGAGGAAATGAGGGAAGCAGAGTAAACAAGAAAGCTGCATTGCTGTCTGTGTACAGTGGCTGCATCTCTGTGTTTGTAGAAGGGTGCATAGCCTACTGTGTGTTTATTTATTGTGCACAAACACAAAACCAATTGAGAAGGGGAAACAAATGGGCAGTGCAGCCAAAATCTTTTTTTCCGTTGTTTAGCAAAACATTTGGGACCATCATATTTTATTATACTGCATGCAAGGTTACAAGCAGCTGAACAAGGGGGAGGCAGGGGCCGATTAAAAATAGAATCGTAATGGGGACTGAGTTGGGAGAGAGGAGGGCAAAAACCCAATGCTTTCCAGGTTTTTCAAGCAAATGCTTTTCAGTGCCCTTGTCAGACTGGGAAAAAGCTATTAATGTGCACAGTCTGTGGGAGGGGAACCATGGCAAGAGATTAGCATCTGAAGTCATAACCCACTGGGTCATACTCAGTGTCATTGATTTTGCTTATTACTTGCATGTATTTTCTGTCCTATCCATTAGGAAAAGTGCAGTCAGAATTAGAAAAATTTGAAAGCAAAGCTGTTTGGTGATTCAGTCTGAGTGAATGGGTTTATGGACTATAGTTAGCTTCTAATTTGGAAATAATAATCATTCTTGAAGCTACAGATTGCATCCAACATAGGAAAAGAGCAATACTCAACCAGGGCAGAGAGCATGTCAGGATATATTTTGTACTAAAACAACATCTTTAGTGGTAGAAAACAAATACTAAATGCTGTATCAAATCCTAGGCTAAAGGGGGAATCCAAGGCAGAAAGGGCAGTGGCTCATTTCAGTATGCAGGTAAAGAAAACACAGCCAGCACTCCTTGGATTCAGAAGCAGACAGGTGTATCTGTTCTCTCCAACAGCTCAGGGTATTTGAAGAGCACGCAGTAGACACAAAGAACACTTTGGATGCTATTTTAAAAATAACTTTTGCATCATCTGCGTTCATGGGAAAAGTCCCCTTATGACAGTAAACCAGATCTAATCTGGCACTTCCCCAGACACTGTTACATAAAGTAAGGTGGAGGTTTGTCAGAGTTCTCAGTGATAAACAAGGTGCTGTGAAAACCAACTTTCAGTTTAAGGAAGAGCCAGGTTGCTTAGCTACAGCATCTTTGCTTTAAAGACAAAAAATTTAAATGAGTCTGTGTTTTGCAGGAGCTAATCTTGCTTATCAATGTTTTCTTCAAAGAAGAAAACCTTTGCAAAAATTCCTTTCATCCTGGTTAGCAGTCTTGAGCATTTAAATTCATCTGGGTCAGTTCTATTTGCTTCTGTTTTTCCTTCCCCCAGAGTTAAAACATGAAAAGGGGTAGATGGTTTGCTGAATGATGTTGCCTGTCAAATTAAAGTAGCTGGGAGTTTTCTAGTTTATCTTGCATATGACAGGTGATGGTAGCATTACATCCCTTTCCAGTTCTTTCAGATCTGAGTGCAATTTTTGGATTTTTCTCTGCTGAACAGAGATGTTCAGATGATTCTGTCAGGCATTGCTGATTAGTTGAACTGGTGCTTCTTCCTCCTGTTGTGTTTAGGAAGGGAAGAGGTGAGGCTCAGCAGTTTAGTTGGCAGGTGGAACATGAAGAAAATAAACCTGGTGGGAGCAAAGGGGAAGTTGCAGAGAGGGTGATGGGTGCAGGGAAGAGCTCTTCCCAGGACAGAGATTGAGGAACTGTGGCTGGTGCAAGGACGGAAGATCAGGGTGTATTGGGAGGCACAGAAAACCTTGCAGTGAGGAAGGAGCATGGGGACTACAGGCTGCAGCATTCTCATGGCCAAGCACATGAGCTGAGAGTCCTGATGTGCTCCAGCCAGGGCTCACTCAGGCTGGATCATCTTCAGAATGGGGTTGTGAGTGCATCACAGCATGTACCCACACCATGCTTCAGATACTTCCAGCAAGACTTAAGCATCCTGATATATTTTTGAAACCTGTGTCTGAGCTTCATAGTTTTCTTGGTGATCTTGACTTGTGATAGAATTTTGGTCAAAAATGAAGTCACCCAGACTTGTCTTAGATAAACACACTATTGCTGTCATTGCAAAGGACACAGCTTCCTATGACCTATGCAGACTCTGTTCTTGAGTTAACTATCAGTTTACTCAGGTAATATACTGCAGAGTTGTTTTCATTGTTAAAACAGGAAAATTCTGCTCATGTGTACATACTGCAGTCAATTTTTTTACATGGGAAAAAAACTTCCTTTTTTTCAAGACTTGAGAAAGTTAACCAATAGAAAAAATTATTATCTATCTTACTTTAAAAAAGCTTTTATTAACTGCAGTAACTGTTTTTCCTTGTTTTTTCATACTTTGTCATACTTGCAAAAAAGGCAAGTTAAATTTCATCTAAAGAAGAAAGTTCATTTTTTTTCTGTAATAAATTGAGATTAGCTTGGAAACATATTAAAGATCTCATGAAGAAAAACTGGAGACAATAGCTGCTGAATCTTTATATTCAAAATGATGTACTGAATCGTAGTAATAACCTTAATGAAAAAATAATTTAGCTTTATTTTGAAGCACAATTTTATAACGCTGGACATTCAAATACAGTCATTTTTGTTGGTGACTTCTGGTAGGAGGTAAATGCTGGTTTGCAAATTGAAAAATGACTGCTTTGGGTTATTTATGCTTTTATTTAAATCTCAGTAATTGGTATGACTTTTTCTTCTAGTTTGCATTTGTCAGTACTGTAAACTGATGGTTATCATGGACTGGTTTCCTGGAAATTTCTTAGTCTTTACTAACCTACTTAGAATCATCCTTTGTGTTTCTTTAATACTTTCTTGCCTGTTGCTGTTTGAGATCATGAATATCCTAAGCATCAGTACTAATATGGGAATGCAAAACATTCAGGTTTTGATCTTCAGATTTTTGAGTTTTACTGCCTTTTTGTATTTTGACTATTTTGTGAGCTATTACTGAGTTTCATCCTGCTGCATTTTTTTATTGTTCATCTATAAGGATTTTTTTCTTTTTACTATCACTGAAAAAGTAGTGAAAGGAAATACACTTCTTCCCAACATCCTATGTATATAAACTTCCTAAGACAAAGAAGATATTTATTGTCTTTGGTTATTCCTTAACTTATAAAAGATGGTGATGGAAGGTAGAATTGCTTAGAGGCCAATCAGACAGTTGTTATACTGTGCTGTTTTCTTCTTGCCGCAGGATCAGAATCCCTCTGAAGTTAAATTTGGTCCCCAGATTTACCACGACTATTCTCAAGGCAATCAGTTTTCATTTACTTGCATGAAATAGGTAGTAGGATTTGCTTACTGAGCTCTACTCTTCTTGTCAGAATGTAATAGATACTCTTTTTTCTCAACCAATTCTATCTAAACATTCAAATAATTTTTCCTCTTTCGAATATGGTTGGCTAGGGATAGAAGTATTTGTGAAGTGGTATAACCATGCATTCTAATTTAAGCAAAGTGAGTCCCATATCTTTCATTTTAACCAGTAATAGTGTTACTGTTACATTTTAAAGTAAAACAAACTCAGTTGGCTTGACCTGAGGCTGCAGGGTCGAGCCACTGGGAAGCAGCTTTGTGCAAAACGTTCAGAGGGTCCTGGTGGGCACCACGTTGACCATGAGCCAGCAGTGTGCTCTTGCTGCCAACAGCCTCAGGGGCTGCTTTAGGCAGAGCTTTCTGCCAGCTGGTCGAGGCCTCCTCTGCAGGATTGTGTCCACTTCTGGGCTCCTCAGTCCAAGACATGGATGCTCTGCAGCAAGTCTGGCCACCAAGATCATCAAGTGTTAGGAGTACCTGTTGAATGAGGAGAGGCTGAGTAAGCTGGGACTGTACAGTGTAGAGAAGAGAAGGTTTTGGGGATTTTCTCTACATATAGGAGACAGACAGACTCCTCTCAGGGGCAGTCAATGACAGGGCAAGAGGTAGGGCTTCAGACTGAAGCAGTAAAAAAACCCTTTTTCTTGATTATGCTGTGAGGGCAGTCAGGCGCCAGAGCAGGTTGTCTGTAGATGTGATGGAGTGACCACCACTGGTGATGTTCAGAACCTGAATGTATGTGGCCCTGGGCAACCTGGTTTAGCTGAGCCTGCTCTGAGCAGAGCCTGGGACTGGATGATTTTCAGAGGTGCCTTCCAGGCTCAGCTGCTGTGTGATTCTGTGGTCAGCTGCTCTTTCATCCTTTGCATGGTTCATTTTTCCTGTCTGATTTATGTCCAGAAAACATGGCAACCCTTCTGAGCTTTGCATTTCTACTCTGCTTTATTTTGCTTGTGTCAACTCACTTTCATTGCTAGGTGTTTTTGCTCATCACTTTTTTTTTTAAGACTTCTAATAAGTGTGTGAAGATGTCCATGTAAGTTTTTTGAGAAATCATTTGCTTTGGACACTTTTTCTATAACAAGCTCAACACTTCTTTCTTCTACTACAATAGAGGAAAGGGAATCAGTATATCCAGATTCTTATTTTTTAGATAATAGCTGTAAGAATCTCAACTTATTTACTTTCAAAACTTATCTGAAAGTTGATTTAGTAGAGACAACACTAAATTTTGAATTATGCTGGCTTGCTGCTTGCACAATATTTGAAATATTTTTATCCTTTCATATATATTATCTGAGTATCTAATGGTTAAATCTTTGAGTGGAGGGAAGATCTAAAATACAGATTTGCTGGTGCATTTAATTGGACAATAAGTGCTGCATTATAAATTGGAATTTTTCCAAATAGACTACAAGGTATAGAATACTGTCCTAGAGTTAAAGGGTTGCCAGGGCTGTTTAGTAAATTGTTATAGGTTCTTTTGAAATGAAGATATTCTGATAATTGTTTTTATCCTGAAATGCAGTGAAGCATCACCAGCAGTGCATTTTCCTGAACTGATGTTTTAAGAAAGTGTAATTTTGAAATATGAAAACGTATATTTCAGGTAGCTCCTGCTGTATGATAATGGCAGATGGCTTTGTGATACATTTTGAGCATTTCTAGAAACCTATCTACCAGTCAAAGCCCCACCAAATGCATGTCTTTTTTTCCTCTTGAAAAGTTTAGAAACTTTTGATACCATTTGTCCAGTTCCATCACTAATCATATCTATCTTATGCTGTTGGATATTCATTGTGCTATTTCGGCTCAGCCCAAGCATCTAATCTCCCTTCCAAGAAAGGAAGTCAAAGAAAGCAGCACTCCAGAACTTGAAAATTTTACCAGACATGATAAAACCTCATTACCTTCCAAGATATGGCACAAATTGATTTTAACCATGTGAGAGCAAGTATTTACTCTGTAGAGCTTAAGCTCTGTAATTCACGTTGTTCTACTGCCCTTCAAAGTAAATACTCCATTATACTGGCTGAAGGAGGTATTTCTTAGTAGCTTAGTTATAAAGATTTTTAATATGGATAACTAATATGTGATGCCTCTTTGAAATATCCAAATAAAATGCTACTGCCATCCTGATATGAATATTCATGAATATTTTTGTGAAAAATGAAAGACTGATTTTTTTCTTTTTCTTGGTAGTAGATGAATTTTAATTTTTAAATTTGGGTTTTCTCTGTAATGATGGCTTTCTAAGGAACCACTTTATTGCTACATAGACTGTGAATTATAAAAAGCAATTCTCATGAAGTATTATTCAGTAAGCTACTTAAGGAAGAAATATTTTTGCATGTTTAATGCACATCTCAGTTATGGTTTGTTTCCATAGGTGATTGAGAGTTGCTTTTAATTATGCATAAGTGTATTATTCTAACTGCTTTCTAATGTTGTTTAAAAAAATGGTACATTATAGCAATAATTTTTGTTACAAATGTAACCTAAAAATATTTTCTTTGGTGATTACATGGAGTGACAATTTGCATCTTTGTCATTGTGTTGTACTGCAGTAAATTTAAATGTTTTCCCCATTTGTGTATCTTTCTTGTAACACTGCTAAATGGTGAAAATGTTGAAATTCCTGTAATAATTGAGATGTGTCAACTTTGAAGTCCTTCTCACTGAATTTTCCATAGGCTTTACATTAATTCTGTGTTTAAATTTGTATGTGTGTAACACAAGCAATGACTGCCATGGGTCACAGATGTGGGGAGAGAAAGGGAAGTTGGTGTGGATGGGATGCACTGTGTACATCACTGGAGCCAAATAAACTGTCCCCATAAAATGGGGCCACAACCTTCAAAGAAAACCCTCTCCAGGAAGGAGTGATGGAAGAAGAGGAGGGCTTGAAAAGCATGGATTCTATACAACAACTGTACACTTTGTAGTAAGAGTTACATGAGGACTAACCTTGTTGCCATAAAGAAGGAATACCTCGCTTGTCCATTGTAAATATCAAGAATTGATTGTGCTCTTGGTCTATTCCATTTGCTTTCTCCAAAAATATAAACTGTTAGAACAGTCCTTGTGTTTTGTGAGGGGCTTTTCCCCTATTATTTTTTTGCCTTGGGTAAGTCCCAGATAATTTTGGGTTACAAGTGTGAGAATGTTTGCAATTATCCACTCACATCATCCCTGGCTGTATGACTGTAGCAACAGCTTTGCATTAGGAATTGGTTTTTCAGTCTGCAGCATGCAGACAGTTCTCACTGATATCACTGAAGAACAGAGGCAGTAATCTATGATCAGAGAGGAATGGAGCTGCTGACCTGCTGTTTTGGCCCTCAGAGCTCCAGTTGTGCTTTGTTCTAGGACCAGCATTTTTGAGTGCATCCTCTCAATGCAGAGAGATTTCAGATCCTGGAGGGAGAGTGAAGGCAGGTGGGATAAGTTCTTCCCTCTTGCAGCTAAGGCTAAGCAGCTCACCATTCAGGGGGTCATTTTCTCTATCACCTTTCCAGGTACTATTGATCTTTATGTTCAATTTAACCATCAGTACAAGCAACATGCTCTTAGTAAATACAGTTTTGTGGACATGATCCAAATCGTTAAGATCAGTCTGGTTTCTGGCAGGCCTTTGTTCTGACTTCTGGAGTACCTTTGTGCAGGTTAAAATGAGTCTTTTTCTGCTTCCTCTTTCTAAAAGGATGTTACCAACAATTATTTTTGCCTTTTCATACAGTGTCATAACTGGGACAATCAGACCCTTTTCTTTTTATCTTCTCCCCCTACCACATCCCACACCACATATTGCCTTTTTGGAAAAAAACCAACCCCAAACAACTGTATAAATTTTTCTTGAGTCTGCAGTCTTATTTTAAATTGGAGTCTCTACTTAGCTTAGCCTTGGGTTTGGATTGTGTTCCTTGTTTTGGGAAGTATGCAGATGTAAGTGCTGCTACCTCTGTGCAACTCTGCCTTAAATCTGGTTTTGCTTTTCTCCTCTCTAGGCTGACTACCCACTGAAAGGCTTTGGAGTTGCAGCTTTTCTAAGATTATTTTTTTTGCCTTGATGACTCCGAGTGCAAATGCATAGCAATGCTGGGGGCATTTGCATTGTTAACCAGGAAAATCAAGAACAAATACAGCCCAACTTTTTTTTTTTTTTTTTTCTCTGGTGTTTAAATGCATACTGAAGCCTTCCTGGAAAACCCTTATTAGCCATTCCCATGCCGTTGGAATCCAGACAGAGATAATTTATTTGAATTCGTGTGGTCTGTTATTGTAGGTGGTCATATCATATCATCTAACACTTGCTTTTGTCTTAAAATATACAATAAAGTCTCAGAATGATGAATCATTTCATCATATGTATCTTTGGTCCTGTGCTCCTACTGGGGAGCATCACTGGCCTGGTCACATCTCTTCCTGAAAATAGACTGTAAGAAGAAAAACAACAGCTAGATTTTGGATGTCTGCCTCAGACTGGCAGTTTGGGTTTTACTGAGGAAATGCTACAGACACGAACTGAGTGAGTCTTCTTCAGGATAGATAAAGGAAACATCCCAGCTTTTTAAAACCAGCCTGTACAATTTGCTCATTCACCTCAAATCACCGTGGCCATCTGTAAAGAAAAAGTTCAGAGTCAGAACAATAAGCATTAGAGTAATTTTTTTTTTTTTCCTTTTGCTATTTTTCTCTACTTGTAGGAAGTAGTTCTGCCTTAAACTGCAATTAGCACTGATGTTGTGAGAGTTGACTCAAGAAACTGTTCTCTGACTAACAGGAAAAGGTTATGTATTGGAAGGCTAGTGAGTTGTCAAAACACCTAAAGATATTTAAATTGCTTCAAAAGTGACTGCCAAGTACAATCTCATTTTTAAATTGCCGTCCTTATACAAGAATTAAGTTAATGGCCTACCTTTCAGGGACAGAGGATGACAGGGTAGTTCAACTACTGTTAGATGTATTCATAAATATTTTCACTGAAGTCATGAGAAAGAACTGTTACTTTCCAAGCTTCCTATCCCTTTTCCTTGACTTGAGTACAGTATACTTAGTTACCTTTTCTAGTTTGAGTTACAGTTGCTTTTAGGAACACTTACTTTCGTGACAATAAATGTGTCTGTATTCCTGATGTCTGTGATATAATACCCATCACACTTTTTCCCAGTAAAAGTGGTTTTTTTTAGGCAAGAGTTCTTAACATTTGTTTCCACAGCTTCATAGAAATAGAACAGCTCTGGCACATTACAAAATACGTTCTCATTATCATTTCTCCTGAAGAAACAGTCCCAGGGGCCCTTCCTCTGAAGATTAGATTGTGCCTCAACATTCAGGACCATCAGAACTGAAATCTCAGTTGATGGCATTCTGACAGAGACAAACAGTTCTTTGGGAGAAAGAATAGATAAAACCCCTATTTTGGAGGAGTGCTAAAAAAGATACTCATTTTTGAATGTACATGGAAAGGACTGATGCTCAGTTTGTCAGTACACCCAAGAAAATTCTGACAGAGAAGCCGTGTACTATTGCTTTGTGCAACACAGCTCAGCATCTTCTAGGTCACAATGAGAAGATCCTTTCTTAAGGAAAAAAACCTCCTAAAACTCAAAATTTACAATAATAAGTAAAAGGTGCTTTCATATATAAGAAGTAATGAGGGAAAGAGATTAGCTAAAAAACAAAATAGTATAATGAAATATAAATAACAGGAGCCTCTTACTGCACTAAATAAATCAAATAGGAAAAAAAGCCATTTTATTAAGTTTCAAATATGTAAACTGAGGAAAATGCAGTCCTGTTAATGTAATTGTTTTTATTAAGACCAGTGCTTAATGCTTCACTAAGCATTTTTATTCAGTAGAGCACTCTGTAGAAAGTTGTTACACGCAAGTTAGAACTAACTTTTATTTTAGACTCTGAATTTAGACTTGTATATAAATCTCTATCAGACAGTATTTTTTTTCTATAAGTCCCTGGGTTAAATGTTAATTTTAGACTAGCTAGAATGAAAGTAATGCTGAAATTGTACTGTAATAAGACTTTTTTTGCCCAATAAGTATAGTACTGCCGTTGCAGGAGACAAATATTCCTCAGCAATTTTCAGATAAAGGAGAAAAAGAAGTTGTTCCTATTGTGATGCTGATGAGCACCTGTAAAGTTAAATTTGTTCACACATGATCTCAGGATTTTCAACTATACTATGTGCCCTAAAATCCCACATGAGAGTCACTGTAACAGTTTGGGCAGGCCAGGCAGCCCTGCTCAGCTGCTGAACCAAACCTTCTGAGTTTTGGTGTACTGACTTTAAGCACTATTTGTAGGGCCACAGAAATCTGGCAACTGATAACTTATGTTTTGGAATGAAATGAGGGGAAAAGTATGCTATGGTTGAAGAGTTATGTCTTGGTTTACCTCTTTGTCACTGATGTTTGGCTGTATTTTTTTTATGACAGCAGAGTAGCTTCAGTTGAGAAGCAGAAAAATTCTTTCCCTACTGCAGAGTATTGTAGCATAAAATCAGTGCAGAGGGGCCACAGAGGTAGTTTAAAATATTAAAAAAAGAAAAAAAGAGAAAAAAGTACCCTGTGTACCTGCACAGGACAGGTAGGGCTACTACATGTAAAGTCAACAGAAGCTGGTCTGGTCAGGTGTTTAACTTTTCCTCATTGGAGGGTGCTGCCCATGACTTCAGTTTAGGGCTGAACCTTTCACTACAGAACTTTGCTGTTCAAATGATTGAGCATTATCAAACAGCCTTTGAATTCATAAAGTAGTGACAAAGACATTTGAAAGCATTTAGAAGTTTCTAGAGCTTTCTAAAAGGCTTATTTGGAGAGAAATTACTGTATTAAAAGTTAAAAAAAGTATATTTTGTTCATGGGTAAAAAGACCCTAAACCTATTAAAATAAGCCCTCTGAAATACCTTTGTTCTTTCCCTTGTGCAAATTTTCTCTGCCATTTGAGCACAAACGGACACTTGTCTGCCACCCCCAGCATGAGTGCTTGAGCTTCACTTGTTAAATCAGGCAGAGGTGCCCAGTGATTGGTGTCTCCCAGGGGGCAAAATAGCCCCTGGTGTACCTACAACAGCTGGAAGTTCATTAGTATGCTATAGCATCCTGTGGCCTTTGAAAGGACAGGAGTTTCTGAGGACTTTCTTGGAAGAAGGTGGGAAAATCATTATGTTTTGGTTTTGCTCTGCCTGAGAAGTCAAAGTAGATCAAATAACTCCATTATGCAAACAAGTAAGGGATGCATTATTCATCTCTGTCGCTCCCGCTTCATGCATTTTGTATATGATCTATTTCCTTCCATTTAATGAAGATGATAAAACCCTCTTGGTCCTGCACTAAGTAGCTCTTTTTTTCTTCCTTTCCCCCACTTTTTATTTTTACAGTGTTCTTGCCAGTGCTGTCTGGTAAGAAGTCAAATCAGGGTCAGGGTGTCCAGTTTACCCAAAGTGAAAAGGCTGGACCTACTTTTAATTCAGAACTCCAGCAGTGGACACAATAGTTGAGATTTGTTTTACTGCTACAGTTGGTAATGGATACATAATTGCATGCCTGGATGGAATGAGAAACACTTGATTTGAGAATTAGGCATTCTAAGAAAGAACCCAACTAAATTGCTGTGTGGCTGTGAGCATATCTTGCAGTTTATTTCACATTTCATTCTTACCTTGATGGGAGGAATAACAGAATACTTGAAGATTAATACTGATAGGGTGATAAAGGGTTACATTTTCCCCTTGCTTTCACAGGGTTTACCTGAATGTGACTGCACAGATTCCAAGGAACTGTCGGAGTTAGGCTGTGTATTCATCACCAAGTTTTGTGCTTCTGAGCAATTTCAACCTGAGGCATTGCTCTAGCAACTGGCATGTGTAAGGTGTTTAGTTCCACCAAAAGTTTCAAAACATGACTCAGAGGTTTTTAAAACATAGCTTCTTCCCTTCCTTGCTGTTTTATATTTGTGCCTGCTGCCTAATTTCTGTGTTCACATATTTTGTGCATATTTTCTACACTCTAACTTCTACCCATCCAAACTCAAGATCTCAAAATTAATCTGTGCTCTGGCTTCTTTACATGAGACAAAATCAGGTTTATGTTTGTCCAACCATATTAGTGTATTGTATAGATACCAAGGATTGAATTCAGAAATAAGAATTAAATTCATTTATCCACCTGAAACTAAGTTACTTTGTCTTCAAAAGAACTTGAGGAGCATCTTTCTCTGAGATTGTGTGTGTGTATTACTGCTAAAATTCTGGGGAAAGATTTCCTGAACTTTCTTTGTTATGAGGGTTTATTGCAGGACCAAACTTATGAATAGTTTGAGCAATTCAGTACTGTTTCATACTGATTATTAACTGCAAGTGTGTATCTTTACAATCTCCAGTCCAGTGTTTTAATATTCCAGGTGTTGTTTTTAACTTGCTTTTCTGGAGTATTTTTACGCGTTTTACCAACAGTATTTGTCAATTAATCATTAGGTAACAATACCAGTAAAGAAAGGTAAGTAAACTAATATGGACATGCAGTCTGTGAAGAGGCCACCAGGGCTTACCTGGTATGCTTGACTGTACCAAGATGGAATTTTTATTTATGAACCATTAATATAATTAAATTCCTTGTTTGTTTGTTTTGTTTTTTAAGTTTGTGTATTCCCACCAGAAAATGAGAAAAGGAGGTCAGAAAGCATGACTATAAATACACAAACTATTTTTGGAAGCAGAGCTCAGCTCTTAGGGACTTTGAAAGTTCAGTTCCTTTGTGACAGATAGGTGCTGAGCAGTCTGAATATCCTTTTTCTAAGAGTGTAGTGAAAAATTAAGGAATTGCTTTTCTTGGGAATTTAATTACAATTATCTGTGTTGACTTTAGTGGCTGTAGGGCAGTAAGATCTTAATGACCTTATTTAAAAAAATCCCACCATGTTAGGAAGCAAGGCTTGAAAGCCTTGTTTCAGTATAATAGTGCTAACAACAATACAAGAACCAGCAATAAAGGAGCCAACAATGAGGTTGGTTTTTACCCTCAAATGAAGACTCTGACCCTGAATCTTTTATCCAGTTGGTTCAAGGTCCTAGGTCAGACCTCTTCTGCCCAGAGAAGTTGTGGGTATCCCATCCCTGGAAATGTTCAACATTCCAGGTTGAATGAGTCTCTGAGCAACCTGGTCTAGTGAAAGGTGTCCCTGCCTATGGCAGTGGGACTGGAACAAGATGTTCTTTAAGGTTCCTTCCAGCCCAAAGCTGTTCTATTACTCCATGATGGGGAACACATTAGGAACAGGATAGAAGGACTTAAACCTCAATGGTATTGAAATGCCACCTCAATTTTCAGCACAAGCTTAAGTGCATTCCTGATATGAACTCTGGCTTGGGAGTGACTGAAGAAATGAGGTCAGCACACGGTAAAACTCGTCTTCAATCAGAAAAGTGTGTAAGAGCATCTCTTTGGATTTGTGGGCTACCCATCTTTGCAGTGAATTTTTTATATGCCTTCAGGAGGAGACTTGTAATACTGAAAAGGATTGTTTGATAGGCAAAGGTATTTTCACACTTTAATAAGGATAAAAGTGACAAAAGTTCACCCACAAGACAACTTAGGGAACTTAGCAGCTGCAGATGAGGAGAAGTTGGAGGTGCTTAACGCTTTCTTTGCCTCAGTCTTTAGTGGGAAGATGGCTTGTCCTCGGGACAGCTGTCTTCCTGGGTAGGTAGATGGTGTCAGGGAGCGCAATGGTCCCCCTGTTATCCAGGAGGAGGCAGTCAGAGAAATGCTGAGCTGCTTGGATGTTCATAAATCTCTGGGCCCAGATGGGATCCATCCCAGGGTGAGGAGGGAGCTGGCAGATGAGCTTGCAAAGCCACTCTCCATCATTTACCAACAGTCCTGGCTCACTGATGAGGCTCCAGATGACTGGAAGCCGGCCAATGTGACACCCATCCAAAAAAAGGATGGGAAGGAGGATCCTGCTAGTTATAGGCCAGGTAGCCTGACCTCAGTACCCTGTAAGGTAATGGAGCAGTTTATACTGAGTGTCATCACGCAGCACTTACAGGATGGCCAGGCTATCAGACCCAGCCAGCATGGGTTTAGTAGGTCAAACATAACCCACCTGGTCTCCTTTTATGACCAGATGACCAGACTGGTGGATGCAGGGAAGGCTGTGGATGTTGTCTGTTTGGACTTCAGCAAGGCCTTTGAAACTGTCTCCCACAGCACACTCCTGGAAAAGCTGACAGCCCACAGCTTGGACAGGAGCACTCTGTGCTGGGTTAGGAACTGGCTGGATGGCCGAGCCCAGAGAGTGGTGGGGAACGGTGCTGCATCCAGCTGGGGACAGTCACCAGTGGTGTCCCTCAGGGATCTGTGCTGAGGCCAGCTCTGTTCAATACTTTTATTGACCACATGGATGAGGGTATTGAGTCTTTCATTAGTAAATTTGCAGAGGACACCAAGCTGGGAGCATGTGTGGATCTGTTGGAAGGTAGGAGGGCTCTGCAGAGAGACATTGAATGGTTGGATGGATGGGCAGAGTCCAGTAAGATAAAGTTTAATAAGTGCAAGCGCCAAGTCCTGCATTTTGGCCACAATAACCCCCTGCAATGTTATAGGCTAGGGATGGTGTGGCTGGACAGTGCCCAGGCAGAAAGGGACCTGGGGGCACTGGTGACAGCAGCTGAACATGAGCCAGCAGTGTGCCCTGGTGGCCTGGAAGGCCAATGGCATCCTGGCCTGGATCAGGAGTAGTGTGGCCAGCAGGACCAGGGAGGTCATTCTTCCCCTGTACTCGGCACTGGTGAGGCCACACCTTGAGTGCTGTGTCCACTCTGGCCCCTCAGTTCAGGAAGGACACTGAGTGCTGTGTCCAGCTCTGGCCCCTCAGTTCAGGAAGGACATTGAGTGCTGTGTCCAGCTCTGGCCCCTCAGTTCAGGAAGGACACTGAGTGCTGTGTCCAGCTCTGGCCCCTCAGTTCAGGAAGGACACTGAGTGCTGTGTCCAGCTCTGGCCCCTCAGTTCAGGAAGGACATTGAGTGCTGTGTCCAGCTCTGGCCCCTCAGTTCAGGAAGGACATTGAGTGCTGTGTCCAGCTCTGGGCAGTTCAGGAAGGACATTGAGTGCTGTGTCCAGTTCTGGCCCCTCAGTTCAGGAAGGACATTGAGTGCTGTGTCCAGTTCTGGCCCCTCAGTTCAGGAAGGACATTGAGACGCTTGAGCGCGTCCGGAGGAGGCAACGAGGCTGGTGAGGGGCTTGGAACACAAACCCTGTGAGGAATGACTGAGGGAGCTGGGGTTGCTTAGCCTGGAGAAAAGGAGACTCAGAGGTGACCTTATCACTCTCTACAACTCCTTGAAAGGTGGCTGTAGTCAGGTGGGGGTTGGTCTCTTTCTCCCGACAGCAACTGACAATGAGAGGACACAGTCTTAAGCTGCTCCAAGGGAAATATAGGCTGGATATTAGGAAAAGGTTTTTTACAGCATGAGTGATAATGTACAGGAATGATCTTCCTGGGGAGGTGGTGGAGTCACCATCCCTGGATGTGTTTAAAGAAAGACTGGATGTGGCACTCAGTGCCATGTGTTGAGGTGTGAGGGCATGGGTTGGACTTTATAATCTTGAAGGTCTCTTCCAGCCTAGTGATTCTATGTGATTCTGTGTGTGAACTTTCATTTGCCTAGGCCAGTTAGCAGTAGTAGTGAAGAAAGATAGGTGACACAGAATTTGGGACAGTTTACACCAATTCACACAGGTCTCTATGCTGCCTGGTTAGGCATAGGCAGTTGAGTTGTTCCTGGTCGTGCTGAAGATATGATTTTCTGAGTGTTGCATAAATACATACAGGACACCACACCTCGTAAGTATTGTCCAGAAAGTATGAACACTGTCAAGAGAAAAAAACCTGAGGAAAATACCACAATGGACGGCACAGCCGTGTCTGTGGTAATCAAATGGATTTGTCAGCATTCGTCTCAGTAATTGAACACTAAGTGATTTAATTATGCTTGACAGACACAAAGCAAGCCATTTTTATTTGAAGACTGATAAATGCATACAAAAATGCTGAGAATGCTTATATAGCATCTAGTGAGATGAGACTCCTCAGGAAAGGAAAGGAAAATCATGTTTAGAGTTTGTTTCATGGTGGGGACAATAAGAGAGGTTTGAGGAAATCAGAGATGGGTTGAGCCCTGGGGCTCTCATTTGTTGTCGACTGAGAATCTTTTTAGTCTTTCTTCTCTGGCAAAAATGGTATCTTCTCTACAGAGTAAAAGTCACATTTTTTGACTGGTCAGCATTGTCACAGTAGTAGAACTGATTATTAGTTTTAATAGACCAGAAACAAATACTAGAATTTTCTTACTGATGTGGGTCACTGTCTCTACCATTGCTTGGTAGAAATAGGGAATGATTTTTTCTGTATCCAGAATGATGTGTAAATTGTATCACAGCTTTGTTGTTAGAAGCATGATGAATATAAATTTAATGAAATACAGGAAAATTTCCATTGCATTTTCTGAGAAAGATGCTTATTGCCCTTCCCTATGTTAGTTACACCTCAGTTCACAGGCTAATGGGTTTAGCCAGGTGCTGTTAGAAAAAAGTGCTTTTTAATATAGACTTGGAGAACCTAGGAATCTTGATTTCTTTGTTACACAAGATAGAGTATATTTTAAAACATCAAATTTTATTTAATGAGAAATTATTGAAAGCTATTTTCAAGCTTTTTTTTTTCTTTTATCCTTCCACCTTCAGTCTCACATCTTGGTAGTCTTCTAGTTTCTTAAAATATAGAAACGTTTCAGGCTGAATAGTACTTTTTGAAAGGTCTGGTATTGGCTGATTCCAAGGGATTCGTTGCTGAAAAATGAAAGAAGAATATTTACTGGGTGGTTAACACAGATAAGATGTATTGCCCTCTCTGTCCACAGCTTGTTCTCATTAAGATGACTTGGCTTGTCATTGGATAAATATTCATTTTTCATTAAGGCTTCATACGGGCAAGAAAAAGATCTAGTTTTATGTGTGTCTTTATGGCTTCTAAAATAATTTATTTCTATCTTCTTTTTTAATGAATAGTAATGCTGATTTATTTCTTAGGAGGAATTATTCTTATTGTCACCCTAGTTACAACTAGCCTTACCTATCATGAACATTTAAAACAGACTTATATTTGGAGTCAAAAACCCCTAAGGGGTTCTGCTATCCCTTTCTACAGAAGGAGTAGTCATATTCCAGCAGTCTGCTGTTGCTTTTATTTCAGATTGTTTTCCTCTTGCTCTCAGGAAGGTTTCTGTGGTTGTGTTCACTGTATTATTGTAATAGACTGGAGCTGCTCTTTCACTGTCTCCTACCTTTGCAGGACACAAAGACTGTGAGTATTTCAGGGTGAAGCAAACAGAAATCAAAGGCACCAGCTGAATTACTGAGAGAATTAAGAATCATGGAGTGGTAGCAGGCATAGGGACTGAACAAGAAGCATTCTCATGTTATTACTGAGAGGACCCCAGGCTTTTTTTGTTACATCTTTTGTGAAACAGTTCAGTGCAGTAATTTCCTGAGAAAAGAAGCCAAAACCCAAAACACACTTCTGCAGCACAGGTTCACAGAATCACAGAATATGCTGAGTTGGAAGGGACCTGCAAGGATCATTGAGTCTGACTTTTTCAGCAAGGAATCCCTTGGAATCAGCTAATATCAGACCTTGCAGGAAAGTACTATTCAGCCTAAAATATTTCTATATTTTAAGAAACCAGAAGACTGTCAAGATGTGAGACTGAAGGTAGAATAATAATTTAAAAAAAGCTTGAAAATAGCTTTCAATAATTTCTCATTAAATAAAAGGACCTGAGAGTCCTACCGTGTTCTTGAGAGGGAGATCCCCTTTTGTTTTTAGATTTCAAATGGAAAATTAACTGTTTGGTGGCATGGTAGGTTTTTCAGCAAAAATAAGTCTCTTATTCTGTATTTCCTTTACTGTTGGCTAACTTGTAAGATACTTGGTAATCAAATGAAGTTTGCTTTGTTTGTGAAAATGTGTTTCAATCTAAACTATTCAGCCTTTTTTTATCATGAAGTAGGTCTACACCCATTTTCTGGTGTTCAGTTCATTTTTATGGGTCTTTCTCTGGATTTACTCTAGTGTACCACTGATCATCACAAAATAAATCACACCAAGAACGGGCACACATTCCAGAATGTGCTTCACCATGGCTGAACTCAGAGATGATAATATCCTTACTTCACAATTTGATTTTTTTTTTGGTGGCATTATAGTCAAAGATTATGTTATCTATTAGTATTTCAGGGAACTGGAATGTTTGCCTTTTGGGTTTTTCACATACTTTGACTTTTAAGTGGATCAAAACTTATGAAAGAAAAAATTTTAAAAATTGATTGGTATCCTTGAATGGAGCCTTTAGTGAAATAGAAAATGTTTTTCTAAGTTCTCTATGCATTGATATTTTAACTCTGCTCTTTGCTGCTCTTGAGAAATAAGAATGTGAATTACATGAAAGTATTGTGTTTGAATATCTGTAACTGATATGAAAAAGTAAAAGAAATGGAAATTTGAAGTAAACTGTACTTTCAGATCCATAATGCTCTGGTATTTAGCGAGGATGCTTCCCAAAGCAGGTGGAACCTGCTTGAACCAGCTGTGATTATTTTTTGATTGGCCTGTCACTGCTATGTCTATTACATCTTGCACACTTAAAAAGTATCACTGAAAATAGCAGGCAATGTAATACCAAATGATTTTACTTAAGACCCTTCTGAGGCAATATTCAACAATATAACTTGCCTAGGTATCACTTTTCATTAAAACTTCCCAAATATATTTACTTCACATTGAACTGGATGGTGTCAGCTGTGATGTGTTACTCAGAGTCACTTGTGCCAGTGTTGCATGTCAGGTGTATTGAAGTGAATCTTGGATAAATTACCTGAAATCGATGAAGTTGCCCTGATGCACTGAATTTTGAAGCTTAGGAGGGAGAGGAACCACTGTTTTTGTATCACTTCAGTTAAAAAATTTCATTTGTCTCCATGGCATGTTTGTAATTACTCATTCAATTTCAAAGAGGTTTTTAGAAAGATATTTGGTCATGGTTGAATTTCTTAGAGTCATCTCTTACCAACCATAGGAGGCAACAGGTTGTTTCAAAATTCTTTAACTGGCAAAAGTGATAAACTTATTTACATTTTGAGCTTATGTAACTTCAATTTCTAGTAATTGAAATGACTCAGGACATTTTGTTGGGTAAAGGCAACCAGTAATAGAAGTCTGTCTGGCAGGAAAGTATTTTTGAAAATAATTGATTGTTACTTTATTTTTTAATAAATTAGACTTTAATTATCTCCTAACCTTTAACTCATTCCTGTAGCAGTTTTTGACTTGTTTTATTTGTCCTTATATTTTCTGGTATTTGGATGCTAAGACAAGATGTGACCTTTAAATTATGAATGCTACAATGTGGTATTAATGTTGTCTCTTCCCATCTTGAATATATGTCAGGATTAACTCTGCTGTCCTATCAGTCAAAAGTAATTGGTGATGATTTTTGATCACTGATCTCTAATCATTCAAAAGTCCTTCACTTTCCTTTTGCTGATTTCAGGTTCAGTGGTTAGCAGATTCCTGTGGATTTTCTTCCACAGAAGATCTGAACTTCAGTCATGTTCTATAACATGTTCTGTAACTGCTTTCTCTGACACTCTTTCCTCTGTTTTAGCTCCTTGCTCCTTGGTGTGAAATTCAGATCGCATGCTCTGTGAACCTCCTTAACTGGCTATGAAATTCCTGTTTTTCCTATGTAGTCTTGGTAGCACTTTTTCTTGATTATGCCTTCCTTTTAAACAGAGGTTTTCCAAGTTTCCTGAAGCATCAGGAGGAGTTTGCCATATATTCCTCTTTCGTGAAAGCTTTTTTATATTAACTACTCATGCATTTGCTGCTAGGGGAAGAAGGTGACTGAATTTATTCATTCAAATTGGGTATCCTCAATGTATGACTGAGTTACCTATCCGAGCCTGATTTTAATTTAAATATCAGAAGACTTGAATAAAGCTACCCAGACTGCTGGCCCTGGATTTCTTGCTTCTAAGAGTTAATGCTTCTTGTTCTTCAGACCTGAAGAATTTTCAGTCATCATTTTGGGTAGAATTTTGTCCTGCTTATAAAGGTGGGAAATGTAGCAGAAGGGCAGTGTATCCTATTAGACATGTATTCTTTCCTTTTTAGTTTCAGCAGTAGCCTGGCAGCACCAGCAGCCAGGGCACAGATGAAGCTTCATGCCTGTAGTATCTACATAACATGTCTAGACATCCCTGTCTGGCTAGGACAGTTCTGAAAACAGAATATCCTGGCATCCTAATAGAAATGGTCAGGATGGTTTTGTGCTGTTTCCCAGGGCATGAGATTTTCAAACTACTCCCCCCCACCCTGCTGCCCCCCCTCCAGCTGCAGCTGTAGGAATTAAGTGGTTTCTGGGGCTGGAATGTGAAATGTAATCACTGCTCTGGGTTATGGAACCTGACACAGAACAGGTCCCTGTCACATCTACTAAGCGGCCATAAGGAATACAGGGAAAAAAATTTAAAAAATTGCAAGCAGGTGAAGAAAAAGCACATGTATTTAGTAACAGAAGGAATGACTTTGTATTTCTAAGGCTGTTCACTGAATACTTGAATTGCCTCTAAATATTAGCTGTTGCTGTTCTTTATAAATCTTTCTTGATAAAACTGATTATTGCATGTTCTATGGCCTTTTAAAATTGACAGCATTTAATTTTGAAGACCTACAAATTAATAAGGTCCAGCCAAATGAATGAGTCACTAAAGAGATGCAGCGTTCTGTTCCTGTCTGCTCTGTAGCCATAGCATCACCCTTTTCTTGTGTGTTAGAGACACCCATAGGCACTTCTTCCTCAGTCAGTAATTTGGAGCATTGAGATCACAGTCATTTGCTGAAGCTCCCGTCAGTTTAAGATCAGCAGTGGGAACAATTCGCAGGCTGATTAGGACTAAATCTTTTTTAATTACTTTTCTAGATATCTTGGCCCACACTCCAAACAGAGTAGTTGGATCTCCATTATCCTGAAGATGCTGAGCTGCTTCTGCCCTGGGCTACTCTTGTCACCCAAATGCTTCTCTCTCTCCTCTGTGATACAGTTAAATATTGCCAAAATACTAACCTGGTGGGTCAAAATAAATCTTGTCATAAACATAAATGGAAAAATATATGAAAAATGGTGAATCCTTTACAGTCTGTAGAGCTAGGACAGTTCTTCATCCTGATGTAACTGTTGGCCTGGGAGAAGCAGATCTGCCTCTCTTAGCACAGAAAGGGTAGATCTATGATCCTCAAAAGTGTTCTCAGCTTTTTCAACCAAGTTCTGAGAGTTTACTCTCTTCATGTGTAATATAATATATTTCGCTTTAAATTAGTGACCACTGCCCAGGTAGAACCAGCATTTGGTGAAAAATGGATATTTTCTATGACTGTATTTTTTGGTTATATCTGGAAACTTGCTCATTGATATTTTTAGCCTTTTCTTGTCTATGCACATTTCTGGTTTTTGCTCTATTTTCTTCCCTGTGTCCGAACAGTTTTATTATTTCCTGCTGGCTAATGGCTTCTAGAAGAAATGGCTGCTGCTGTAGTAATGGGTTTTGATAGGCACATTTCAAAACTTCAGGAAAGCAAATACAATCTACTTAGGCTGTCTCTAATGTAACAGAAGATAATTCTGTAGAACAAATGAAAGGCCTTTGGTCTTATGAAATTTTGTTTTGGCTCTTCTGGAGAAATTTTCCTAGAACTGATACTCTGCTATGCTGAGAACAGCAAAACCACTAACTTTATTTATTAATATTCATGTCTGTGATTTCTCTGTTAAAATTGATGCACAAAATCCTTCAAGGCTGATCAGAGTTCAGTGCTGACTTGACTGGGATAAAAAGTTTCAGTTCTTTACCTCTGCTTGGTATAGTACATCTTGTGGGGAAAAGTAGTTTTCTTCTGCCTCCAGCAGTGTTATAAAAAATTGTGAATTGTCCCTTCCTGTTCATTTTCTTGGTGTCTGTTATTTGAAAACATCAGTAATACCTCTAGTGAAGCAGGACTTTGCCAAGCTGGAGAGTCAGTGAAAACACTACTTGGAATACATGTCTGGTGTGGTAAACACCAGCAGAACCCAGTGGATAATGTTTGAAAAGCAGAATGCACAATTTGTCATCAAGCATCTTTCCCAAATTTAATCAGCTACTAAAAAGTAAATAGAAATAATTGAAACTAAATCAAATGGGAGTAAAATCAGAATGAAAAATCTAAAGTTGTCTTTACTTGTTGTTATGAAGTCTGGTTATTTTTACTATTTAAGCATTAAATTGAATTTCATGTTGATGAAACACATGGTGTGAGATGCTCATGAAATTAACAACCAAGTGAGATGGTGAGTAAATAAGAAAGGGAAGAGATCTTGGGTTCCCTGGCAAACATATCTCTGTTCTGTTTTGTATTAGTGTAAACATCACAAATTTTCGTTAGATGGATAGCGTTGAAATTTGTCTTGGGAATGTGCCTGATTTTGACTGAGGGCTGTCTTTAAAACAGGGGATGTGAAAAGGCATGGCTCTGTGTGTATATGTGTACATAACATAGATGTTGAAGATGTGCATTTTATTTTGGAGAAACTGTTGTTTAAGGAAAGGTTAACAGAAAAGGATATTTATTCCTTTCTCCAAACAACAAAACAGACAAATGTAAAAACATTAAAATTTAAAACATGATATGCAGCAAAATCAAAGTGGAGCTTTGTTTTTAAAATAGGTGAATATCTCTTATGTTCAGAGATTTTTTTTTTTAAACAGTTCTATACAGTATGGACTAGGTGTCTACAGGGGATTTTGTATAAGGTTTGTAAGAAGTGCAGGGCTGCACTCCTTGTTGGAATGGGCAGGAATGCTCCTGGTGGCTGATATCTCTCTCCAAGCCCAAAGTGTGCTGTTCCCAAAGTGTGCCATCAGACAGACTGTGCCCTTCCTGGGCTCTCAGGTAACCACTGAACCATGTGTTCATAGCAGTGATTACTTTTAAGCAGAATCTACTGTCTGTCTCCCAGGATGATATGACATTAGTGGATGCCTGTGGTGACAAAAGCTCTGTAATTTTTCTTCTTGTTGTAGGCTGGTTATTTTCTCATTACTTTCAGCTCTCTTCTTTGGGATTAGCTCTATATTAGTTAAAATTTCTTAGTCCATGCTTATTCACCCTCACATATTTGTTTAATTGCCTGCCATGTTCACCTGATAAATGCAGTTGGAAGGAGTTATCTTGTGAAAATATGTTAAGCATTTCTGTTTCTCCTGGGAATATTCTTTCAGCATTTATGTAAAATTCTTGTTAAGTGGCTGGATATAAATACACACTGGAGCATGCACATAACTCCTTTGAATGTGACTAGTTTTATTGATCAGTCTGTTAAGTGTATATAATGTTGCCTCCCATCACTCCCAAAGAGGCTGAGAGACCCAGAAACAATTCAGATTCCTCTCTGGCTGTGACACTTGTGGCAATGACTTGACTTTCTTACAAGAGCCCAGGCAGGCAGAGCCCTGCAATCTCTGCTACTGACTACAATCACAACCACCAGCTTGAATTGTTTGCTGTAGCCTTTTGGATACAGCTCTGTCCCAGTGAAGAGAGGTCTATTTTTTCAGGTTGTTAGGAGAACACCACCCTTCATTGTCCTTCTCTTCCAACGCTGGTTTATTATTGTATGCAGTAAGATCTAGTTTATTTTTTTTTTAGTCCTTCCCCCACAAGTGGAGAATAAGTACCAGAGATATTTTCTCTTTCCATAATAGTGACAGTCTGGGAAGGAAGATACCAAAGGCATCAAGCAGGTGACAAAAAGAAGAGAGAATTCCTTTGTTTGCTGAATAGTTCTGCATGAAATTCCTTGAGAGGGAGCACTGTGGAGGCTAAAAGTTCACATATGTTCAAAAACTGTCTGGACACATGAAGGGAAGTAACATGAAATGGGGATTAAATCGAAGGGGATTATGAAATTCAGCAATGCAGCCTCTTCCCCCTGAGCTGGAAGTTGGGGGAGTGTTGTAGAGGACTGTCAGTGTATATTGTTCCAGTCCATATGGGCTTTCCTACATTTCCTCCTAGCCATGGTACCAGACTGGATGCTGAGTGTCTTGTTGGTCTGATTTAATGACACTGTCCCGTCCTCTTGACAATTTTCTTTAAAGGATACTCATAATAACACCAGGTGAGGTCTCTGGCTGTATAGAACAGAAAGCAGGAGAATTGTTGGCACAGTGTAGCTTTCTGGCTTTATGGAGAAGGAGAAGGATTAAAAACAGTAGTGAATTTCTCTCTTTTTCTTAATTTTCTGAAGTCTCCCCTTGTTCTCTATCACCATACCTTACTGAATCCTAAATCTATCCTTTTTTTTTTTTTTAAGAGATCCTCTTAAAGGCAAATTTTGGATGGGGCACACACAACTGTACAGAGATCTCTTAGAGATGAAAACATAAGAATTCATGTTAAAATTGAAAATCTACACTACAAATCACACAGAAATACATGGGTAGATTAAGAAATTTTATCCTTCTGCTGAGTATGGTTACATTTTATTTTTCTGCTAAGTCTGCTGGATGCATGGTTTTCTTTTGATTGTCAGTGGCTAATAGCTTCTTGAGTTCTGCTAAAGTCAACTTGTGCTGTCCCTCAAGCTAGGAGTGGTTCCTAGTGCATGGCTGGCCAACTGGTCTGCTCATCTGTGCTGCAGATGGTACAGGGTCTTCTGTACAACCCTGGGTTTTCAGGATGAAAAAAAGGAATAGATGACCATTTCTTCTTTTCTCTGCAGTTTTACTGAGCTGCCTGTCCTGAGCTGGTAACTCCTACCAACAAGGGGCCATACTAACCTGTCTGCAGCTCACTGTCTGCAGGTACTCTCTTCTTGGAGCTGAGCAGCACCTCTGCATGATGCAGCTTTCCATGGCAAGCTGTGAGCTTGCTCTTGCCTTTTAGCCTCCACGATTTCAGGGCCATTAAGCCATGAACATGATCCAACAGCAGAATTCCCCCACAGATGCAGCACCCCCAGGAGCCCACACAGCCTCAGCTTTGCTATCCAGCATCTTGGTTTATAGCTCTTTTCTTACCCAGCACATCTCCCAGTGTATCACGTCAGGCAATTGCTGCTTTTCACACTCTACGTGCATATTTGTGCCCAGTGCAAAAATATGGCAAATTTGCCTTTTATTCCTTCATGTTTTGTGAACACTTAAAGCCTGTGGCTGTTTCAAATTATTATGGTATGCAAAAATATATATACTGTCATTCCAGATCTGTTATTTTCAGTTAAAGCAGCAAGTACAGCAATTTAATTGAAAGCATTCTATTTTTTTGTTAGCTTTTCTAGATCTACCTGCTTACTCAACCCTGTCTGTACTACTGGGATCATCATTATTATTTTAACTCATCTATGGATTTCTGCAATACCACAGTCTCCCTTCAGTGTAAAGCAGTTTTGCCAATAGGTATGAAATATCAAGCTGTCTGAGACCTTGCTGAGCTGTCGTAATAACACAGCCAAAAATCCCACTGCCTGATATCCATATGCTCAGCTGGCAACATCCCTCAGTCACTTGAAGTGGTTTCTTTGGGTGAAAACAGTCAAGAGATCATAAGATCTTTGATGATACTTGCAATAATGCCAAAGTGGTGACAAATGCCTTCTCTGGTATGGAGAGATCCTCTGGGTTCTCCTGTGATCTTGGGTTTGCGCTGTGTTTGAAAGGAGACACGGTTTCTCACAGAAGCTTGGATTGGACAGTAACACTATAAAATTCAGAATACCATTCTACACCACCATTGGAACAAGGTCAGATTGTTAAGATCAAAGTATTAAATAAAAAATTCTTGGTGGTTTTTTTTTTGGTTTTTTTTTTTTTTGGTTCTTTTTTTTTTTATAGTCTCTGTGTAGGTACTGAAAAAATAGAGACTTCAAATTTCATGTGTAGTGGGATCACTGGATGATTGCTACAACTTCTGTATTGTTTCTGTGAATTTTTTAAAGGGCTTCTAATCTTTTTTTGGTCAATTTTGAGAATCCTTTTGAGTGAGACAGAAAGTAGGACAATTTTATCTCAGATTTGGATTAGGCCTGAATAGAGCTTTATATTTATCCCCTTTTGCTGCCACTGGAGTGTGATACCACAGAAGGACTGAGTGTGGTCCTTGTTTACTTACTTGCTTTGGTCAAATTTAGCCTTAATGATATTTTTTTCATCACAGTGATTACTGCAGTGTAAAAAGCAATGAGACAAGGAGTGTATTGCAGTTGGTTACAAAGTGCTTTGTGGTGCTGCTACAGAAAGAGCTTTTAGGGTGTACTTGGAAATTCTTATGTAACCTTGTATCATTTATGCCTTTGCCAGAGTATTTACTTACCGTGAATTGTGAGATGTGACCCTTTGATATCTGCTTCTAATCTTGCCTCTTCCCAGTTCAAATATAACTTAAGGATCTAGTATATAACAATTTTCCTAAAAAAAATTAAAGGAGAAGGTTAATGCTTCATAGCCTTTGAAATGTTTTTAAGCTATTCTTGGCTAGTACAAGGATCTGATTTCTATTTCTGGCTGCACTTGAATTATTGGTTGCTAATATTGCATCCAAATTGAAATAAGGGGAAAGGAAAGCAAAAATGATATAAAAATGAAGTTATGTGATTTTAATGTCTGTTGTTGTGCCACTTGCCAGGAATAGAATAAAATGCTTTCTACCATTTGGTAATTGAGAATTGCTGTGTTCCATTAGCACAGCCAGTGTTCTGCTGCTGCTGGCCCATGAGATATTAACTTTCCCAGCCTTGAACAATTTTTTGTGGGGAGCTGTGGAAATTTGAGTTCACCGAATCTTGCAGTGTAACATTTAATCTTTGAGTTCTTCAAAGACATAAAAGTAATATGCTAAAGATTACAAAATCACTTAGTATTCTTCTGTCTCAAAATAATTGCATGTTAATGGTGATAAAAATGAATGTATTAATGCTATTGAAAGAAAATATTGGTGGGTTTTGTTTCCTTTCCCCCATATAATCTAAACCTGATTGTTAATTTACTTAAGGCTATGGCTTGTGCATGTGTGAAATATTTCCTGATTTTGGACTTGGATTAAACCAAAACTGAGAAACATGTTCCTGTCCAAAAACACTGGGAGCTAGAATCAGTCAGGACCTGGTAACTTGATGGAGTATGCCACCTTAAACTTGCTCTGGATGAAGACCAGTCTGTAAAGTGAAATAGTAATTTGGAAAGTCTAGGCCACACCAAACCACATATCAAGGCCTCAGCTGTGGCTCACCAATTTCAAGGTCACAAAGACAAAATACAAATAACTGGTCTGATCACCTGCATAATTCAAAGCACAAAATGTCACTCAGTAATTCCTGCTGTGGAGGAAATTCATCTGTTCTAAGATGTAAGTAAAAGCTGTCAAGTCTGATAAATTGTAACCGAACTCAGTATCTTTGAGAGAAACCTACCACTTGAAATTAAAGACTAATCGTGGAGAAATTCCTTAGTTCCTTTGGTAATCACTTTGTTACTCATGGCTGTGACTAGCTCATGCTCTGCTGTTGGGCTGAAGGAAGGAGTTGTTTGAGTGGATTAAATGTGTGCTAATGCTGTCCTTTGTCCATTTCTGCCTTTCTCCTCAGTTTTTTCAAACTGTAATTCTCAGCTTGGTGAAAAATGTGCATAGTGATGTGAAATGGCTAAAGCAGACTGAAGACTAGCAGGAAATAAAATTACCAGAGAAAAGACTTAGAAAGGAGAGAATATCAACCATGGAAAGCACCTCATCCTGTAATATAGTGAATATTGCAACTCCTTTGCCAATGGGCAGAAGTGATGTGTATCAACTGAGATAATTACACAGTGGTGTTGAAATCACCAAAGTTGTTTAAGTTTGATTGAGAACAGAATTTGGCCATTTACGATCTATTTTTAGCATATTACTCATATAAAAACACAAAGATGGGTTTAGTTTTTTGAACAGATGTCCTTAATGGTTTTTTTTTGAGCAGTCCTATCCAAATGTTCTGGAACTTCTGCTCATCATGCAGAGTATTTCTTGAAGCTCTAATTGCAACACTCTTGGATAGGGAGAAGGATGTTAGGTCTTGCAATGCAAGTGTGAATTCAGGACTGCACAACCAACCTGTGTTTTGAACTGGGAATTGTGGACAAGGTGATAGGAAGTTATCTCGCTTATCTCTTTATTGATTCAGGAAGGCTTAGCAAGACAGGATTTTGAAAGACACATCTCTGACTTTTGAATTTAACAGGACTCTTCCTTGTCTGCTGTGCTTAGTTATTTTTACTTTCTCACTAATTCTCACCTGACCTTTTGGTAACTCTTCTGTTAACACACTGTTAATTTCTGGATACTGAGCTCGAGATTGTTTCACAATAGAAAATACTTTGGGAGGGGTTGTTTTTCCTAATGTCACCCATCTCTCTTACACTTTTCTCCCTCTGAAAATCTGATTACAAATGAATGATCGTGCTATAATTCCAGCCTGCAATATGGTGACACCATTTTTGGTATAGCCAACTACTTTGTCAGAATTAAAAAAACTGTAAAGTGGTTTTATAGAGATAATTTCTGAATATGACATACTGCAGGTTTCCATAGATTCTTCCAGTTGTGGTGCAGCACAACATCTATTTTGTTATAGATATATTCAAATATGCTCCTTTATCCACATAATTTTACATTATGTTTCAGCTGGCTGCGTAAACAAGAAAAATCACAATATAATCTAATTCTGCATATTTTTTGTGGTAAGGAACATAGTACAAAAGGTATTACTTTTAATTTTCTTCAGAACGTGTTTACAATTATCTGTGTTTTATGTATACAACCACTGTACATACTGTTGTGTTCTGAGCTGTGTTCTTAAGCAGTGAAAACCATTTACAATTTCCTTTTATTTCCAATTTAACTAGTACCACTGGTCTGGTACCTTAAGGTGTAGACAGATGTCTCTAGCAGTATTTATTTATTTATATTCAAACATAATGCCAACAGTTGTGAGTTGAGTTTTGTCAGCAGTGTTGTTTTGGAGAATTTAGATGGGTTATCCTGATCCCTGAATGCAAGGGGGATCTTTAGCATCCGTGTGCTCAGCAGCCAGGGATAGGCAGAAGGGACTTAGTTTTATCCTCTTATCAAGGCTATAAATAGCTTTATAATTAAAACATAGAGCCTTTGTGAGTTGAGGTTTTGAAGTAATTTCAGTGTTGAATAGAATTGATGCCTTATCATTAGACACACGGTCTGCTAATTATGTCTGATTTGGGCTGTGCCTGGAGTCTCCTGTAAGTGAGGACCTGAAATTTGGCCTTGGTTTTATGGAGGTTGTAGATTAATAGTGGCATTAGCACTGCTGTGCAGCAGCTCCCATTTCTGTTGTTGATGTAACTCAGGATCTTATCAATTGCCTGCAGAAGCATCTTGTAAAGGTGGGGTGTGATGCAGGGGATAATGAGTGTCTGTCCTCACTGTTCACTCGGCATCTTTGAGTGAGTTTTTGCAGAGGGAATAACAAGAGCGAAGGAAAGAGCAAAGTTTCTTGCACTGGGAGGTCAGAGGGCTCACAGATTGAGCCAAGAGTATGGACAAGCCTGAGCCTAATCCAGGTTTTAGCTCCTGAAGCTGCTGAAGTTGTTTATCGGTTCTCCTTAAGAATATGTGTGTACTTGCCGAGGTGTAAGTGTGTTTTCTAAGCTATGGTGACTCCACTGTTCTGCATCCCAGCTTTACTTTGCAACAGCTCCTGAAGTCTCACAGAAGTTATTCTGGCTGGTGGGGGAAATAATAGCAAGGGGACATGCAGTGACACTGAAGATGCTTAAATATAAAAGAGCACTCAAATTAGGGAAGAGCCACGCTGGCTCAGGAAATTGTGCTTTCTTGGAGCAGCCTGGAGTTCAGTCCTGGCTGTGCTGCCTGACTGCTCTGCAGAGAGCATGGGCAGATGGCTCTGCCTCTACTGCTGCTTGAATCTTTTCCACATGGTTTGCACACTGGCTGAGAACAGCACCATTGCACCCTGCTTCAGCGTGCCCCCATCACACTGCCTTTGACTCCAGCACTACAGTCAGGGAACCAGGGATTAATGAGAAAAAGTCTTTGAATGTCTTAAGGAGTTATCATGCAAACCTGGGTGGATGTGCAGGTGCACACTGGCACTCTGCACTGCTGGAGCACCACGTTTCCCAGCCCGTTTAAAGATGGTATCTCTGTGCTGCACTGCGTCCTGCAGCATCAACACACCCACTGGCTCCTGCTGTTTGACTCCTCCTGGGCTCAAGGAAATGGGACTTTTATAAATATAAACACACTTGTGTCAGAGGAGTCTGTGCATTTCTAATCAATTGTTTCTCTTTCTGCAGACAGCCCTCAAGCCAGTGATTCTAGTAATGTGTATCAGAAAAAGTTGCAGTATCATGCAGTCACATATATACACACAGATTAGCAAGTCACTCCAGCTGGTTTTGTACTTCTGTTTTATGCTTTTTCTCCTAAGCTGCCTTTTCTTGCTGCTTCAAGATAAGTGCTCTGTGGTCTGACCTCAAGCTTGTTTCTAAGAGGTAACCAAAAAATATGGAAAACTGGGAGAACTGAAGGGCAATATGTCTGTGTCAACTGAAGCAGAAAATCTGCAAGAAGATGGTCCGAAAATTTCTGTTAGCCAGTGGAAATTTTGCTGAATCATGCCTGCCACAGATCTCCTAATGAAGAAGAGTCAAGGAGACCGTATGGATGTTTTGGCTGTCCAGAGGGACCAGGGGGCTTGGCTTCCACCACATGACCTGCTTCTGGAGAGAGCTGGCACTCGGTGTGTTTGTAACAGGGCCTTTTCAAGTGGAGCTAGCTGAGGCACCCTGGAATCAGAACGCACACAGGAGCAGGCTGCTGGAGAAAATGTTACCAAGATCTACAAATACCTTTGAGGTAGCAATGGAAATGTCAGAGGAGAGCTTTACTCCACCTGCATCTATAGGAAGGCAAATAATTATCTGAATTTAAGTCCAGGGAATGGCAGATGTTTCCTAGCAAACCTATGTATGGTAGACTGAAGCACTGTACCCAGTGCTTCACCTGTAGCCCCCAGCCTTCTGTGTGTCCCTGCTGTTGGAGACTTACACTCCTGCCACAGGGTGCTGCCAAGAGGTTGTGGGCAGGTGCATTCCCTGCATCATCCTGAGCTTTAATGCAAACCCACCTTTACCAGGTGATGATGAAAAGGCCATCAGTGATTCAGCTGTGTCTGAGGCAGAATGAACAGCCAGCATGGCAATGTCCTCAGCAGCTGGAGCCAGCCCTGCTGATTGTCAGATAAATAGTCAAGATCATTAACAACAGGTAAGTTCTCCAGGGAACATCTGCAAAACCTGTCTGTTCAGTACATTTATGTGCCTCCTTTCCTTGTGAAGTATCTGCACACTGCCAGCCTTTTACACAGCCCTCTGTGTGACTGCCCATGCTTTAGGCACCTGCTGTTAGCTGTGCCTCCAAATGTTGATGTGGTCTCAGACAAATGTCAGAATTATGGTGGGGTAACAGACTGCTGCTTTTTATTTGAGGCACTGTGACTATCAGCCTGATAGACTCCCAGAGTGATTCACACTGGAAGGCCCTCAGAAGTTCATTTAGATATTTCCAGTCTTCCCAAGTAAAATGTATTAATGTTAACCTTTTTGCTGAGGTTTTAAGTGAAGCTGCATTGCTTCATAACTTTAAGTCAAATGTGGGGAATTGAAACAGAAAAAGAAATTTAGGGGAATGGGAAGCAGGTTTAAAATAAAGTATATAGAGACAGTCACTGATTAGTCTAGTCCATGAGACAGTGTGCTTAAAGAACATTGCCAGAACAAAACAAGCCATGGGTAAGATGGTCAATTTGAAGGAAGAAAAATCAGATTTCTAGTGCCAAATCTGGCAGCAAGGGCTGAATCTTGAAGAATAGAGAGACTCTAACACTAGAAGCAGTCAAAGGGCAGTTTAATCAACAGCAGTGCAGACCCTGTGGGCAGCAGTAAAAAAATGAATGAGACCATCTTCACATTGTTTAGAAAAGGAAACTGTTGCACGTTGTGGTTCACATAGTCTGGACCACATATGGTCCATAGATGGGAAGTAGCAGGACTTCTGCCATCACATTTGCGTTGTGACTTTAAATCTTTGCACAGTTTCTGATAAGTAGACTTGTAATTTCTAGTTTATATGTAAATTATGATAAGCAGGCTTGTAAATTCATGCTGTTTCAGATTATCCTGTCTGATACTTTTACTACCACTGTGTGAAGCCCAGTGAATAAATACCTAACCATGCTGACATCTAAAACCACTGAAATTTGTTAATAAATGTGCCATATTTATCCACTTCTGCTGACAGTTTTAATGAACTGTAGGTCTTAGAAGTTTTATTTTCCCTGTGGTCATTCATGAAATCATTATTGAAGCCCCAATGGAGTCAAGCAACCAAGCACTTTAATAGAAAACCTAACTCCATTTAATTTCCCATGACAAGAAAAGGAGGAAGCTATGTATTAAATGGAAGAGCTAATAAATGTGGCAAGTCACCATGTAACTTGTGGGTTTCTTTTCTTCCATATATACATATACGTGCTGTCTCTTTACTTTTTGATGATTTAATTCCACATCACTCCTTGCTCCTCCCCTCCCCAGTTCAGTCTGCCCTATGGGAAGCTCCTCTCGAAGTTACATATTTGGAAAAGTAGGACAATTTCAATTCTTCCTCCCAGAAAGGTGCCTTCTTCTCAGGCTTCTGAGTCATCATGGCTGTGACTCACATGGTTTGCTTTCATGAAGATGAGTCACTCCAAATTTGCTGGCATTAAGACTGTCCTACTCTCTATCAGTGTGTTATCTGCTGTACACTGGAAACGTTCTGAAGCACAGAGTTTGAAGTAAGCAATAGTGAGGGGTAAAAAATAAGAGGGAAAATATTCAAGTGATAGTTTGATTTATCTTCTTGGGGAAGACAGGAAGCGGAAGAAGATGATGGGGATAAAGTATAGATTATTCTGGTGACATTAGCTGATATTCTTCCTTGGACTGCCAAGTTCTGTGGACAACAGTTCAGGAGATTGTTAAAGAGAAATTCTTTGCAAGTTAACTGTGAGAAGGAGAAAGGAAAATCTTTAAGAGGCTGAAATAGCTGATGTCTGAAAGTAAGAAGCGTTTCTATCTTCCAATAGCTGTAGGAAGCATATCAGCAGGGATAGCAAAAGCCAAAGTGGGATAATGATCATGTGCTGTACAAACTACAAAAGTAAATATTTACCTTTTTTACTCTTCAAAGGACCCAGAGGAGTGGTAACAGCAAAAATGGGTTTGCTTTGATCATGTGACCACAGACATGCACTCTGAAAAGGCTCCCCAGAGGCTGGGCAGGTTGTCTCTTTGAATTTTCCCCCACTTGGCTTTTTCTCTCCTCTGTCCTTTCCTTGAATGTGCTGAAGAGCTTCAGGATCCTGCAAAGCAAACTGAAGTAAAGCTGAGGAATCTTGGGTGGCTGAGCTCTACTTCAGCACTGGGAGTTGGGAGGTCAGAAGATGCAGCAGAAAGGGCACTGGGTTAGGAGGCAGATTTAGATTCAGTTCCCTATTGTATGGCTTCTGGCAAGTCAGTGAAGGCAGAAAAGAGGTTTCTTTCTGTCATGCTGAGCGCCCCCCAGCATTATGGGCAACCTTTTTTTTATATTTTCCCATGGAACCTCACCATGCCCCACTCTTCTAATTTAAAACACATCTGGAGGAACAGTTCCAGCTAGTATCCTCGTGCTGCAATAGCTCAGTAATTAAAGCTCTCGGACAAGAAGAAGGAGACTAGATTCCAATATTATTCTTTCTGAGTTAAAGTAAAACCACTAGATCAGAGGAGTAGCATGCTACCTGGCTACTGCTGTTCTTAGGTGGGACACTAACCTTCCTCTTGTGGACTTGCGTAACCAAGGAACCAAGATGAATCAGATGGGAGAAAAGGGTTGTGGAAAGCTCTGTTCTGGAGCCAGATGGTCAGAGACCTGACTAGATCTGAAGGAAACTTGTCCTCTTGCATATGTAATTTCTGGGTCTTGTACAATGACTCTTTAATTGTGTTTAATAAAACTTCAGCTACATGGCTGAGGAGCAGTTACCTCCTCCTGCCCTTCATCTCCTGTCACATGTGCAGAGTCTGGTGATTAATGCTTTTTCTTGGGATTTACGTGGTGAGGGTTGAACTATGTTCAGACAAGAGGAACCTAGATCTATGTCTTTCTGTGTCCTATGCAACTGCTCTATTCCAAAAACAACTAGAAAAATGGTGGGGGGTGGCAGGATGCTCAACTAGGCAAGTGCAGCAGCTGCCTTGGGCAGGGACCTGCTCCTGTCAGCACCAACATGCCTGCCAGGTACAGCTGCAGCAAGGTCAGGAGTACTTGAGTTCTGCACCTTCCTCAGGTGTCAGCATCTGTTCAAAGAGTGTAAAAGCCTGGTGAGCACTTGTTAAGGGACACTGTCAACAGACCAAGGGCCCTCGGTACTTTATGACCCAAGTTCCGACTTTTGCAGGGGATGGGTGGGTGGGTCATTAAGGTTATTAGTGGAGTGAGTGGTAAGACTGAAGTGGTAATGACTGACTGCCATTTTTGGATGTTGTCCTGAGTGGACTGAGGTAGTGGATACTCGGAGCTGAAGGCTGGGGAAGGTTATTGTCACCGAGATCAAAAAGTTTTCAGACTTAAACAAGATGCTTGAGCTTCCCTGCAGTATTATCTTTTCTTTAGAGCAATCTCTTCAGAAGATAGCAACAGTGGAACAAAGAAAGATCTTTGCTTGGGAATGTTTATTCAAAAATAGCAAAACATTTAAAGTAATTTGAAAAATTGCATCATTTTAATTATGTAACAGAGTTTGAATAATTCTTTCTACTATGTACTTGTTTTGTCATGGTCATGTTTTAGAAGGGGCTTCAACGACTTTATGGAAGATAACTTGAAGGAATTCAGTTTATACTGAATTAAAGTTTGTTCTTTGTTGCAACATGCATTTTTGTAGTTATTAGACTTAACATCCAACACTTCCAAATGCATGCTGAATTCGAGTCAAACCAGTTGATAGTGTCTCTTTAAATTTATTGCAGTGCTTTCATCAAGCTAACTAGCACAATAGTCAGTGCCATGAAGAAGCTTAAAACATGCATATTTTATGAGTATTTCAGAGAACTGCCACACAAAAAGAGAAGTAGGGTATGTCTACAGCACTATCACTTCACCTATTGTAATGTTGTCAAGGTTCTTTTTTAGATTAAAGGAAAACTGCAGTGTATGATCACTGCAGAGCAGGGTCAGAGATCATAAGAAGAGAAAGGAAAACAATGGCTTGTGTCTGAGGGCACTTTCTTCTTGTCACCTTGGTGCATGCTGTCTGATCATCAAACTGTTCAGAGCTTCATTCAAAGATTATTGTTGCAGTCATTAGGAGCATATTAACACCCAACATTTGTTTCTGGGTTTTGGTGTTTTTTTGTTGTTTTTTTTTTTTCCTAAATGGTTTGAATTGTTGGCTGGGTGTTTTTTGTTAACTCTGAAGGCTTGTGACAGCTGGGAACCACACAGGATTCATAAGATATATATAGCATCCTTTACTCAGTTTCTATGAATCCCTGTGAAAACAGCTTTTCCCTTTAATGAGAATGAAGGGAAAGGCTGGCTAGAATGAAATGCAGTAGTTGCCTATTTAAAAATAAACCAGCACAGTGTGCATCCTAGAATATTTACAGGTTAATTCAACTATAAAACACTACTGGGAATAGTAGCTTAGATCTAGCATTACACAAGTAAAACCAAGTGTGCAACACACCTTGTGTTTGCTAGGCCATGCAGAAATATGTGGAGCAGTATTATTACATATAAATGTGTAGGAAGAGCTGCAGCTGTTTTTATCCATTGGCAAAGGAGGCAGCCAGGGACAGGGGTGACCTCCACACAAGATGTAGCTGGTGTGTGCAGAGTGCTTTGGGACCATGTGGCTGTGCAGGGAAGCCAGCAGAGCTTGTTCCTGCTGCCAGGGCTGAGTGGTGTCAGGGTCTGTGGGACTTGTGTGGCTGGGAGGGTGAATGGGCACCTGGAGGGTCCATGAGGATGGTGCTCCATGTGCAGGATGCTCCTGGTCTGTGAAAAGCTGCAGGCTGCTGAGCACTCTTGCCTAACGTTAATATTTCAGATTTCTCATGGGGTGACCTTTGAAGGAGTATTTACACAGAAGTTTTAGAGGCACTAATAAGATAGCTCTCCCTGGAATTATTTTCTATTTTTTATTCATCGGCTTTGTTTGTATGCCATCTTTTCTTGTTCGTGCTCCTGACTGGCTGATCATACCATGTGTGATTATCAGACTGTCTCAGCTGGCTTCCCTCACAGCAGCAAAAATACGTGATTCCAATGGCATCTGCTGGGTACTTATTTCTTTCTTCCAATCTCTGCTGCTTGGTTTGACCAAAATCCTTTGTGTGCAGGCTTTAGCCAATCTCTGCCTCTTGGAAAACTCTTATTTTCCACATCTTGATAGGATAGCTGTTGGGAGGACTCAGGAGGAGTGCCCTGAGCTGCACACCTTCTTTGCAGCAGCTGTTGAGACAGGGCATGAACTATCCCTGGCTATGATGGGGTTCAACCAAACAGACCTCAGTAGAAGAAGTCACGTTCTTAATACTTCAGACACCTTACATGCAGCCAGGAGCCTGACTTCCTGCACAGGGCATGTGAGCCTGGGCTTTGTGCTCTGGATGTGCAGAGCCTTGGATCAGCTCACTGGCAGGGTGAGCTCAAGTCTGCCAGATTGACTGCAGTACCCTTTGCAGCAGGGGCTGGAACAGGACCTTGTTCTTCATAGTTATCTGAATCATGAAATCATCCTGCAAACGCTCTAATGTTTGCCTCATTTTCAGCGTCCTGCTCAACTACAGCAGCAAATGAAGCAAAGGTTACTCAAAAAGCAGGCACTGTCAGCACTGAGATTTGTCCCAAATCCAGGTCTAGCCTGTGTCCTGAATGAGGAAGAGGCAACAGCCTCGGACAATTACAGAAACTATTGTGTGATTCTTTTGCTTGTCTCAGTGTTTGCTGGGCCATCCTAAATTTCTCTCCTTGTTTCTGCTGTGAGATAAATTAGTCCTATAAGGGTTGCAGAAATATGAATTTCTGATCACATATTCTACCTCCACTCCTTTCAGTGGGGAGGAGGTAGAAGACGTGATCAGACAAGCCATCCTAGAAAATCTAGTGCTATCTGAAAAAATAAATTAAAAGAAGTCTAGATAATTTAGTTGGGAATGGCAACAGGATACCGCTGGATGTGTTTTGTAATGGAACAATCAGTCACGGAATTCAGAGCAAGTAGATGTGTAATATTTATGGTTTATAACTTGAGAAAATGGTGGGAAAAGGAGCCAGTGCAGGGCATTCAGAAATGCAGCTAAAGGCAGGGCCATGAAAGGATGGTCCAGGGAGTCTGCAATGGAGACCAAGGCTGCTATGTCCCCAGGAGTGTCACAAGATGGTCATCAGGAATGGTCCTCACCTGCTGGCATGGTGTACATCTTGGTGAGCTGTGTTGGAAAAATCAGAAAACAAAGAGAGTCAGAAGAGGGAAGCGAGGCTGCAGTTTGTTTTCCCCAGCTTTCCCGGGAGCAACCTTTCTGACTGGTGTCCCCCATACAGGAACTGTGACTGAGCAAGGGGGCTCCTGGGAGCCATGGTGCGAGGCAGGGCTGGGACACCCAGGGAGCAGCTGCTCCTTCCCGTCAGTCAGAAGCTGCAGCAGAGCTGGTCAGAGCTGGGGGCAAACTGCTCACAGTTCATGCTGTAATCCCTGGAAGTGTCAGGTATCTATTGTGTCTGAGACAGACCCATGCCTTCTGCAAGTAAGGCATCCAAAGTATGGGAAGATGATTTTTTTTAGTCTAAAAGACAGCAGGGAGACCAATGATCTCTCATATTTCCGTGGCCTGGTTTCCACACTCCAGGATCACTGGTTTATAAACATAATGCTACTCCTGGCACTCTAATAATACAGTTGGTAGAATTATGTGTTATACATCTCTGAGTGAGATGACATGCTTTGCATCATTTGAATGAGCAGAGTTTCTCTGAAAGCTTTCTAAGGTGGTGGTCTTGTTGCTGCCACAAATTACTCAAATGGCAGGAGACAAACCCCAGCATAACTGTGAAGCATTGAATAGGTAATACTGGATTTCAATTTTATGGTGAATAACAGGATGGGTAACAGCTTCTAATGTAGTATGAGTATGCCAATAATGATAGAAATGATCCTGGGGCTGATTGAAATTATTCCCATATGGTCTGGGAAAGATTTGTGGTATCTATAAATATGCAATTAATCTTGTGAGGGAAGGAAAAAAGAAAAATAAAAGAAGGAAACTACCACTACTAGAGTAACCTTAGTCTAGCAGTCTAAAGGACTGATGAAATGGGAAAGGAGTAAACAACAAACAGCAAAGATGTCATGCAACCAATTATCTAGCAAGGCAAAAAGAAACCAGGATGCTATGAACTATTTTTCTGCAGAAATCTGTAATATCTTCAGGTTGATATTGGTTTAAAGCTTGTTTCAAATGCTATAATAAAGCAAGAGGGGTTTTATTACTAACTTTGACTGTATTTGACCTAAATTCTTTATTGCACAATTTTATTTTATTTTATGCATACTAGTTAGAACTGAAAAAAAAAAATCTGTACAGGTTTGTTTTAGAAATTGACTTTGTAGATATTGTTTTTTTCTTGGTTTTCTCCACAATGTAATATTCCAAATTCAAACAATCTCTGTTGTTTTTCTTGGAACATATTTACAAATATGCAGCTATTAGGCATTTGTCGTTTGGTTTTCATTGTTTGCACTGTTATTTCCTTTGGTAAACGGTTTAGCTGTTTATATGTGGGAGTTTAAATAATGGAATATTCATTGAAACTTTTAATCATTCCACAGTATTATGTGAAAAATACTATGAAAATATATCAAATTGCCATTTAATGATTTATATCTTCTTATGAATGATAAAGATAATGTATATTTGGAATGATAACCATTTATGTTGGTAGAGAGTTAAAGAAAGAATGACTTCTTATTTACGAGAACACTACAGTGGTCCTAATATAAGAATTTTATTCTAAATAAGTGCTTTTTTTGAAGTGCACAACTGAAAATGAAGAAGGTATATAAGATTTAAATCCTCTTAAATAGTCACTTCTAGAGATGTATCAGCATTGTGTGCTTTCAGTCCACATCCACTGAGAAATTAAATGAAAAATCTTGTCATTCCCAGACAAAAAAAATCCTCAGTTTAGATGAAAGAGTAAATACATGTCTGCTAATTAGAAATCTTATTAGAGTGTTATTAGAATTTCCCAATACACCAAAAAGCAAATCTTAAGTTCAAACAGAAAGCTAAGCACAAATGCAAATGCATTACCCGAATCTTCACTGGAAGGAGTAGCAGCACACAAATCAAAGACATTTTTATCTGTCAGTAAGGATAATGGCAAAACCCAATAGTGATTTCAGTCAACCTTGAACTTCATTTTATTTTTTTAAATTATAAAATTACCTTAGTGAATTGACACTTCAATTCCTATGTTTTCTTGCTATTCATGTGTTTCTGTTCTGACATTGAAACTCTTCCTTAGTGAAAGCGTCTAATAATTGTTAAAACCCTGGAGACTTACTAAGAGAAAAAGAAAATAGATGTTGCTGTGTCCTAGACTCTGACTTCTATTTCTCCTAGAAGTCTTTTGACACCATTGTTGTAGTGCTTAGAGAACAGCAAAGCAGTGTTCCTCATATGTGGGAGAAAGAATATAGGTTTCTTGCTGTGTGCTTGCTTTTAAGCATAGCAAACCAGAATGTCTTGAATTGAATCCACCAGGAAAACGAGACTAGAAAGTACATTTTTTTGTTCATAAGCTTTTCTCTGTAGGCCATTCTCCTATTATATCCATAAAGTTGAATCTGCAGCCTTGGTGAGATTGAGGACAGTCTGATTAACAATGTCTCAACAAGGTGCAGTAGTCCCCCAGCTGTGAGGAAATTTCCAGTGATTCTCAAGTTGGTATGATGCAGGTCAAAGCTGCTCAGCTTGCTGTCAAGGCTGCAAAGGTGGTAGATGATGAATCAAATGCTAATGTGTTTTTTGGCTGGGAGTAGGACAGTGGTCCTTACCAAAGTGTTTAGGCTGCTTTGTATTATCTTTGGACACTTGGATTTTAGGACAAATTCTTTTATACTGCAGATGAGTGACCTTCCCTGGTTGGGAAGGGTTCGTGAAAAAACAATTATGGCAATTATTAATGCTTTTTTTTTTTTGGAAGGTTAGAGTATCTGATGATGAGGCTGTTGGATAGATTTTGCTCAGGACGCTGGTTTCTGCTGCTGATAATCAAATTAATTAATGATCGATAAGCAATTTGGATTGTATAATGATCCTTGCTTCATTGCTACTTTGAAATACTTGGAGATTATATTATATTCCCCTTGCTCAGAAAGCAAGTTTTGGGCAGTTCTCTGTCTTTTCAAGATACCATCAATCAGCCCATCTACTTTCTGTTGTTGGGTACTTGCAGCAGCTATATAGTGTGCTAATGTAATGACTTTTATCTGATGTACTTCACTCAAAGGGTGGTGCTGGACACAGGAGACATGCTCTTGATTAGCTGTAGTGACATGACCCAGTCTGCAGCCAGGGCAGTGCTTCTGCAAAATGTGGAAGCTGTGGCAGAGAGAATTTTAAGAAAAAGAATAGGTTGTTTTTTTTTTTTTTCTGATGATCACTTTTAACTGATAAAATGTCAAACATATAGGAAACTTCCATATTTCTGCAGTCTCTTTTCTATCCAGGTCACACAGTTGAAGTGATTGCAGAAATCTACAAGCTCAACAGTACAGAGGTGCTGAAATAGAGCCCTCTGCAATGGTCAGTGCAGCCCTGGGATAGATAGAACCAGACTTTGTCAAATTTGTTAAAAATTTGTCAACAAATTCCAGTATCGCAAACTTACTAAACTGGAAGTCTGCTTGGAAGCGTTCCAGAGGTCAGCCATCCAGGTTGAGTTGGGACAGTCTCATAGCTCAGTGAGTAATAAGCACAACAGCCTAGGTCTGTGAGTGACAGGAGTGGGGGGAGACTGTGTTACTGTTGGATGTGTTTCTATTGTAATTTTAGCCTGGATTCCCGTGGAAAAGATATATTCACCAACCACGTTGTGTGACTGTCAGGTCATCTCACAGAAAATTTTGAGCCGTTTGTCAGTATGACAGTGAAGTCACAAATATGTTCTTGTCTTGTGTGTTTTATGAGGAGAAAGGAGTGGAGGAAAGGGGCAGTGCTCCATCAGGTGAAAGATGTGTGGTGACTTCATGTGTTTCAGGCAGGAGATGTTGTCAGAGTCCCAGCCACGTGAGATGATTGAAGTAGAGCTCACAATCAAAGATGAGGTACATCTGTTAAGAAACTAGACTTCCTTCATCATACTGACTGTAGAGATTTTTTTTGTATGGTGACAATGGCATCCAGAGTAGCAGGAGAGATGTTAAATCCTATTGCCAAGCACCCTCTATGTAGTCTAAGGTTTAAAAGTGGGGACTCTTTATATTCTGTCAATACTATGAAACACTGCACAGCCTGGACAGACATTTTTCAGAAAACTAATTTCTAACAAAATTCAAGGGACAAAGCTTTGTCCCAGCCCATGAGCTTGCTGAATTCTTGCCTACTAACCACAAAAGGTACCTCTGCAGATTGCTTTGATGCAGCTCTGTTCCTCTGTGGCCTTTTCATGGTTTGCTATTCCTATAGCACACAAATGGGTAGTAAAGTGTTACACAAAGCAGCATTTCACTTGTCAGCTGCACCCCTGCTGTTGATGCTTCCCTCTAGGGAGCCATTGAGTTAAATGCTGCCTAGTCAGCTGGATGTATTTTTCTTCTCTCCCATGCAATGACTTCACCTCATTACCTCCTAGGTGAAACTGGATCTGTCTGCATCAGCAACCTGCTTCTGATTTCAAAGAACGAGTTAGAATTTATGACTTGACTGTGTGAGGCAAGGACTTTGGAGCATTAGTCTATTTTAAATCTATTAGACCAACTTTCTGTTCCAATCACTGCTTCTGGAATTAATTGCTGGACTTTCTTGGTAGTTTTGTTTTCAAGTACCACAGTAAAAAGTTAGAAAATACAGGAAAGGAAAGGAGGGCAACACTACAGAAGAAAATTTAAACTTTTCCCTGTGACTCCTGAGAAATGGCACAGTAGTCTTAGATGTAATGTTCAAATAGTTCTTGTAGATCTCCATTTAGCAGTTTCAAAAGTGTATTGGTAAAAATTGAAGTATGCAGAACATAAAAGTGCAGTAGGAGAAGAAGGGGGAATCATACTGGTTTGTTTGCTTCTCTGCTCTAGCACCTTAGATAACACAGGCTGAATGCTTTAAATTGTCTTTGTAAGATATGTTTGAAAATTCTAAAGCAGTTATTTAAAAAGATGTAAATCCTTTCATTTCTATGGAGATGAGCAGTAACAAATAATTATAAGTGTAAGCTAGGAACCAGTGTATCTGCAGTTAAAAGCCTGTGCTCTCCCAGAGTGTCTACATTTCCAGAGTGCCTGAATCCAGGCTGCCCAGTGTGAGATTCCTTGGCATTCATCTCCTAGTAGGCTAATCCTACACTTAGCTTTTAAGAAGAAATCTTGTTCGTTCATTTGCCCTCAGCATTCAACATAACCTATTTAATGCAGAGGCAATGGCTAAAATAAAAAATAACACACTCAGCTGGTTCCATTACTGTAAAAGCCAGTGTAGAAACTGAAGAAGTTGGATCACATGGAGCAATTTCACATGTATTTACGGCAGCTGCAAGCAAAGAATGAGTGGACTGGAAAAACCTTCTCAGATCCTGTCCCCAGGTGTTGTTTCATACTTGTGCATGTGGTGCTATTTGCAGCACTGTTTCTTACAGAGCCCAGGTGGGAGAAGCACTTCCCACAGAGCCCCTGGGAGCACTTAGTGTGGTGGTGCTCTAGCAGCCTGCATGCCTTGTTTCTATTTCCCTTGGAGCTTACCAGCTCTCCATTAGCAACTGCTCTGATGACACCAAACTGCTCTGTGATACAGGTCTCTGGAGACAAAGTGCCTGGGGAAGTGGACAGAAGTTGTTGGGGTTGTAGGGAGCTGGTTCATCCTGCCTGAGGATGCCCAACTTCTCCAGCCAATGTAAAGATGCCTTCTGAGTTGCTATTCTTTTTAGACTGCGTAGTTTCTTTGCAAAATAGCTCACATAAACCTCTGCTTGATGACTTCTTAACTCTTAAGCAGTTCATGTGACCTGTGTTATTGGGAAGAACAGTGTGTTTGAGTTTGTCCTTCATTCATTAATCAAAAGTGGCAATCATATCAAACTGATCTTACAATAGAATTGAAAAGAAGGGAATAGTCAGAAGCAGAAAAAAATTCTGAAGGAAATTAAAAAATGGAAGAAAAAGATTAGCAGAGTAATTTCTGCAGATGCAGCTCAGGACTGCGAAGATGCCTCTTTCTGAAAGGCAAGTGCTCTAGAAGGCAGACAGGAGAAGATGCAGCACTAAGTGAATTCCCAGGCAAAAGCCTGGGAAGGGCGTATCCCAGAGCTCAGAAATTCTGATACTGACTGCTTCTGCTATCCTGCTGCCTTGTCCCTGCTTCTTTCTCCAGGCTGTGAGTTCCTTGGGCAGGGATCATGTGTCTCTGCCATCCAGTGCTCTCGTGAGTGCTATAAAATATTTCAGTGCTCGGGTGAAATATGAAAACTGAGAGGGCACCTTGAGGAGGGAAGTGTGTGATAAAAAATGTAACAGGGTTTTTTGGTGTGAGGAAATGGGACACTTCAACTATACCCTACTAAGTGTCACTTAATAAATTACTTAGAGTGCTGCCATGAGGTGTAAATGGATTAGCTGCCTGGTAGCTAAAGGGTGCATTTAAGAGATGAGGTGCCTTTTCTAAGGCACGTTCAGACACTTGAACTAAAATGCCCAGAGATCATTATTTTACTTTGCTCTACTGAATCTACTGAGACAAACTACTCCCAGAATAATTCTGAGTGCTGGAGCAGTTTCTGGGGATGGGAGATGCAAGTTTGGGTCCTTCAACACAAGAGAAGGACCTGCACCTGGGACGCCTACAGTCCAATGGCAGGTGTAGGTTCTCCTGGTTTTTCAGTGCCCAGTTGGAAATGACCAGTTCTGCAACCATTATTGAATTGGTGTTTTAATCATACAAAATTTAAGCTCTCCCTTTCCTCAGCAGTATTTTTTCACTGGAGTGGATTCAGACAGTTAAATAATTTAAATATGACCCAGACAATTCTTATTTTGCAGATAACAGTTGAAAAGTATTTGCTCAGCCCTAAGCTAAGGTAGTGCTAGAGCTTTCCTTCAGCCCATATCTCATAGCTGTAAGTTACAAAACTGGAATGATCCCCATTTTTCAATGGAGGCCCTGGTTCTGCTCTCCTCAGTTGGTAGAATTCAAGTATTTGTGATACATCCCTCACATTACATAGTTTTGTTTGGGAAAAATTGGTGTCACAGCTGCATTGCTGCCATCAGCACTCGCAGGCAGATCTGGTGCACATCCATGGGATTTGGCATGAACCAGCCAAGCACGACAGGAGGTGTGGGAAGGGTCTTCAGTTTGATCTGCTGATTAGGATGACTGCAGGAAATGTGTGTGGATAGCTGCAGAGATGGTCCTTTCCTCCTAAGGAAGGATGGCTGTGGTCCCTGTGGCAGCTGGGTGTGAGGGCAGGCGCCCAAACCCTCCGTCAGCAGGAGGGGAGGGGGAGCACAGGGGAGGTCAGGAACATCTGTGCTGTTGGCTTCCCCTGTACAGGCTTAACTTCTCTTTGGAGCTGAGCATTTTCCTCTTGCTCTTGTTGGAATAAATAGTACTCACAAAAATCTCCCAGGCATGTTTTTTAGGAAGAATTCTCTCTGGTTAAACTGGGGAGGACCATCGACCACAGCCTTTGCCCCTGGGTGGGACTGATGCTTTCAGACCACTTACTACCTCCTTGTGATCCACATTAAATAGGGCAGAAAGTAACATAGTGCTGTGCTAGGTATTTTTTGGCAGAAAAAATTGTGATTTGCTGATGGCCTTTCCCCAGTTAAATGCTGTTCAACTACATTCTTGTAATTAATATTTAATCAGACACTAATAGTACTTTATGCAGAATTCAGATGTGCTGGTGAGACCTTGCTGCATCTCAGAGCTTAGAGCTGTGCTGCTTAGAGAACAGTTGTGTCTATATTTTAAAATGGTACATTGACAGAAAGCTCTGCTTGCATCTCTGCAGTCAGCTAGAGGAAATGTATCATAACCTAGGTAAACATGACTGCAGTTTGCTTCTCTCTATGAAATTTAATAACACTGACAGAAAAATAAGAGCTTTGGGGGCTAACAGTTCCTTCAGAAGACTGGACAGTACGTTTAGAAAAATAAAATGATTATTGGGGTGGAACCACCATTTACTATTTTGTTTGGTTTGTTTACAGTTGGTTACTGAAAATTCTGAAAATTTTACCTACAAAATTGAAATTTAATAAAAATTACAGTAAGTTTTCCTTTCTTTCCACTCCATTCTGACCATCAGATCTCTTAACTGTGCTAATGGGCAATGTGGCTTGATCTCTTGCTTTCTTGGGAATAAAACTTTGAGGTTTTCTGTTTGGCAGTGTAGTCCAAAGTCAAGCTATGATTGAAATAGTCAGTGAAATCAAACTGAAAGCTACATGTGTACAATTAAGAATAATAATGGGGAAAATCAATCTTCCTGGTGAAGTGAGTGTTGACATAGTAGATACTGCCTTTCAGGTTTGAATGAGACTGCTTATAATGTTTTTCTTTAGTTGTCATTCAAAGCAATGTTAATTACACTGAGGGGTTTCCCCAATGACATGTTTGTTGAGCTCTGTGTAAGTGACAAGATGATTATGTCTAAATGATTGGTAAATGTTTTGGCTTTGAGGGCTTAAATATTTATATAAATGATTCCTCCAAATTCTGAGAAATGCTTGCCATCTTCAAAGGATAACAGCTTTGTTATGCACCTTATTTTAGGGCTATATTTTATGTCTTGCTCATTTTGGTAGTCTCTTACACCAGCAAAGCAGCTATGAGAATCCAAGAGGTTATTCCAGCATAAGAAGCAAATCAGGATAGGGAAGGTGGCAGACTCTCCCATGCAAAGAAGGAATTTCTGTTGTAGCCATAAGACATATGGAGCCATGACACCTACTTGTCTTAGAGCAAATGAGGAGAAAATCTATCTGAAGTTAGTGTCTTCAAGTGCAGAGTGCTTCTTACCTCTGAGAAAGGGCTTTAATAGAATTCTGTGAAGTTATTTCAAAGGTTGAAATTGTGAATCCTGACTGAAATCTGAAATGTGATCTTAATATGAAGAATATTCTAATAATTTTCATTTCTAATGAGCTGCTGATACATCCAGTTATGGAGATGTGTAAGGAATATGAGTTCCAGGGTGACTGCCTAAAAATGTTTAGTGATTTTTCCCCCAGTTTTTGTATAAATTAAGAAGCATGTCTTGGACTGAATTGAAAAGTGGAACAAAGGACTATGTGTAGTGGGAAGGAGAAAGAGTTTTAACTGGCACAGTTTCAGGTTGTGCAGATAAGGAAACCTCCCAAGGCAGCAAATGGGCTGCAGACAGGAGGGGGAGAGGGCAAACCCAACCTTGCTTTGAGAAAGATGGCATTTCCAGTCCAGCAGACAGCTCTCATGAAAAATGAGTTAGGGCATGAAAAGCATGCTGGATTTGCACAGTAAAGGGAGAGGATGCTGTCTGTAGAGAGATCTGGGTGATGACTGAAATGGGAAATTCTCACAGCTCAGGTGAGTGTTACTGCTGTGTAAAAAACAGCTAATTTACTGACAGGGAAAAGGTGCCTCTGGGCTGTCACTTCTGCCAGTGAAACTGCTTTTTCAGACAAAGGATTTTGCAACTTAATAGCTGTTTTGGTTGCCTAATAAAATGAGAGTCAGGCATAGCATAAAAGGCAGCAACCAGAAACTGATGTGCAGAAAGTTCCACCTGAATATGAGAAGAACTTTGCTGTGTGATGACCATGCACTGGGACAGGCTGCCTAGGGAGGGTGTGGAGTCTCCCTCACTGGAGATACTCAAGAAGCATCTGGTCAGAGCCCCAATTAATGTGCTCTAGGGGAACCTGCTTAAGCAGAGAGGTTGGACCAGGGACTTCCAGTGGCCCCCTCCAAACTTAACCATTCTGTGATTGTGTTCTGAGCCAGCTTTTGCTGTAGTCTCAAGTGATGCTATAAATAAATATTCCAAAGGATCTTTGGTTGTCATGGAAAGCACTCATAGAATTGTATAGCTCTCTTCCTCCCTCAAAGATCCCACAATCCACTTTGTTGGGTTCAAGAATAGCTCAGGGATTTTTTTTCCCACCTGCTAACACTGAAATCCAGCTGTTTCAATGATAAAACTTGGCAATTGGTTGGCACCTCAAGGCGAGTTTGCAGTTTACAACAAGGAGAGGGACTTGCTCAAGCTGTGGATTGAAAAGGAAGATTTTGGCATTAGGAAATGTTTTAGGAAAGTATTAATTGATAAAGCTGGACTTTGGTGGGGACTTGGGAAGTCTTGTGGTTTAATGAGTGTTTATTGTTAATTGGCAGTAGTAGCAGGGCTGCCCTACTTTCTCATCCCTCTGGAATCTGCTGGAATCTGGTATCAAAGGTGGCACTTAATGCTGAGGTGATCTTCATTCTTTAGGTTTCATAACTTCTTACTAGTCTCAACAAATGAGTTTATATTAAAGAAATTGAGTATGAATTAAAGTATAAAAGCAGAAGAAGACAAAGTGGGTTTGATTCAAGCACTGTTAAACAAGGAATTTCAGTGAGGTGATTGGAAGCACTGGAGTCACTGGAATTTTGGTTTATTTAAAATAAGGGCAAATGAGAATAGAATTCGATCCTTCTCATTTTGTCTTTCAAGTGTCTGTTACAATAAACTTCATGTGACAAAGACTGTATATGTCTTTTGTTCTGTGCAGCTCTATGCATATTACTGTGATTCTGAAAAGAGCCACTAATAATTTCCTGGAGAATTGTCCTTTATGATGAACTGCTGTGTATTTGCAGCTGCTTTTGATATGGCACTAAAAGCTGGTTTGCCTTTCAAATATGTTTCCTCACTACTAGTTTGGGGTTCAGCAGCACAGGATAAATGGCTTTGTTTGCAAGAAATATGAGGGAGGAAGATTCTAGATGGGGTTCTTTTTTAATGTTAACTTTATATGGTTGGTAATCATGGATTTATATAATTCATATTTATTATTGTAAATTAACAGTAATTTTTACTTTTATTACTAAGATATTAGTACAAGATGAGATTTTTTTTTCCACTCTCTGTGTATTTATTTTGGAGTTTTATAATAGGAGTTAATTAGGAGATGTGGCTGAGGAGCCTGTGGCATATTTCTAGGGAGAAAGTTTTAAGAACGCTAATAGTTTGTATGGATATCCTGGTACAATTTTGTAAAGTGCTAAAGAGTGCAGGTGAAGGTCGTTTCTGTGTTAAATCACTTGTCTTGTAGCTGGAAAGTGTAAGAGAGAAAGCCTGATGGATGCAGTATATCCAGCCCCACCCCTCTCCTGTCTCACATGTGACAGCTGGGGGCAGATGAAGGGGCACTGGCACTCACCTGGCTGCTGCTGCAGGGATGTGTTCTGTAGGTGGGGGTGTTTAGTGCCCACTCACTTCTTTCCATTTGGTCCTTACACAGGGAACTTTGTGTTCACAGAACTAATCACTCTACCACAAGCCTATAAAAATGGTGGATTGTAATTTGAAAAGTAACCAAATGCTGAGTGCATCCTTTGCTTTAGTTTGAATATACCTAAACTAAACCTATTCAAACTAAACCTTTGCTTTAGTTTGAATATAATTAATGTTAGTGTCTATAACTTGCTCTGTCAGTACCAACATCACTACCACATTAAGTGTTTGGGGGATTTTTTTTGGAAGTCAGAGTAATTATAAGCAGCATAAGAGTCTCAAAAGATGGCAAAACCCAAGTACAATTTAGCTTGTCAGGTGACTTTCTGTATGTCACAGGAATACTTTAAAAGTATTTTCATCAGAGTGAGCAAGTTACTGTTTTTTAGAGCAAGAAAGCTTTCTTCTTTTTTTTTATTTTTATTTTTTTCCCTATTTCCCTATGGATATAATGCTAACTAAACAGCCTGGTATATATACCAAAACATTTCTCATGGTACAAAGCTGTATGAAATTCCTAATACTGAGATGTCTTGAGAATTTGAAAGTGGGATCAAAAAAAGAAAGTTCCACACCCCAGAGAAGTCCATAGATAAGGAAAAGATGTACCATCTACAAGACAAGTGAGAAAGAAGCCTGTAAATAAGCAGAGGAAACATTTTCCTGGTGAGAGATAAGTAAGGATTGTTAGTAGGTAGGTCACAGTGAGAGTCTGTGGAAGCATTTATCCTGGAGTGACCATGCCTGTGAACTTCTGAACATTTTGAACCTTACCAAGAACTTCTGAACTTGACCTGGAAGCTTGGAGGCTCTGCAGGTCTGTGGGGCTCTCATGCTGCCAACAGAGAACACTGCCTTTTCCTCTGATGTTTCTGAATTTTTTGAGCTTTCAAAACATTGCCTCTGGGTTTTAGGGTTTTCATTACATATTCTGACTCACTGAAAGGTTGACGTGACAGAGAGTAGGATTTCACCATAAGCTTCTGCCATGGTCCATTGGCAGTTTTGTAATTCTATAATACAATGAATGCAATCCTATAATAAGATAACCGCAGTGGAACTTTTGGATATAGTTATCATATTATGGGATTGTATTCACTATATTATAGAATTACAACTTTAGCATATAGAATTCAGAAGCTTCCTGGAATCTGTGAAGCAATAACAGTACTTTTTGAGAGTTTGCTCAGACTCAAGAAAATTCCTTAGAAACTCATGTCTACAAACTTTGCTGGTTTATAATTTGCTTACCATGCAGAAACATGTTAATGCAATTTACCTGGTGGTTTGTGCTTGTTTGTTTTGTTTTAGTAAAATTAATGGTTGAGATGGAATTTTTCAAGTCTCGGGATAGACATCTGGAAGACCCAGTTTGTGTCCTATTTGCACTTTTAGGAGATTGGGAAAAATACTGATTGATGTATTGGAACTGGAAATGCTCTTCAGACTAAATGAGCTGCTTCCTGGACTTGTGTCTTGCTTCATAAGAGTTTGAAATACGAGCCTGTTGGAGTGAGGCAAATGGGGAGTCTGTGCTGTTCCTGTGGATGAGGTGGGAGGCTTTTCTGGGGAAGTGGGTCACAAGTCCCATGTCCTTAGCAATGTGCTGTGTTTTGCAGAATGAGAGATGAAAGGACAGAGAGGGGAAAGCAGTAACAGAAAACATAGTAGTAAGGTAATTTTGCAAGCTTCTGTGCTATAATATTCTTGTTCTGGAATTGTGAACCCCAGAAACTGCGAGTATTATTTATTTATAAATATGAAACAAAATCCAATGCCTTTAAATGCCTGCAGGTTAATGAAGCTACTTACTAACCAAAAATTGAAGCTACTAACCAAAAATTTCTCTCTTAATCTGTAAGTTGTTTCCTCTTCCACTGTGAACTGTATAACACTGACATGTTACCAGCTAAAATCTATGGATGTGAGAAAGGACCTGGTTCCTCCTTGATTTGTCCTGGCAGTAACTTTATAGGTCTCCAGGATTTTTCTAGTGGATAGAAGTGGTAACTCTTGCCACATCTTCAAGTTATTTCAAAGTGAGAGTTAAATAGTAATGATAGAGAGTGGGTGCCTGTGTGTATGCGCCTGTGTCACATTAAGGCTGGCAGGTCTTTGGTGCTATTTCTGTAGTGGCTTCCAATAAAAATGGGTTTGCTCTGTCAGATGGAAAGTAAACTTGACATTTTGTTCAGTCTGAGGCAAACTCTTCTAAGCATTCTATTGTCTGCTGAGGTTTATATGTCTACAGTGTACTGCTACCAGATGCTGTTCCGCCATTTCTGAGAGCTCTGAAAAGAAGAGGGACATTTCTATAATTAATAATGGAAAACAATTTCACTTTTAATTTTAATGATGTCAGAAAAGATCCAGTCCATCATGCTTTGTGAATCAGCTCCTGGCAGCTGCTGAATAATAGAGAGAAGGCTCCAGCTTGCTTTCTCTCCAGATGATGTACCACATTACTTGTTATTCATTAAGCCCTGTTTTCATGCACATTCATTAAATAGAATTGGTGAGTGATAGGTTCTGTACTGCCTGAAGGCCACCTTGATTCCTGAGTTTTAGTGTTACTCTTCTGTCACTGTATACTTACCAGTGCTTGAGGAACAAATAATTACAATGCAAGTAAACTTGCTGAATGTTCTGACATTCTTAATGATTCCTAGGAAATTGGCTTCCAAATTTGCAGTCACGTGTGTTTGAAATAGTGTTATCAGTAGTTACCCTGCCAGGAGAAGGAATACAAAGTTCCAGAGTTTCTGGTTCCAGAGATTGATGCTTTGCTTTAGCTTCGTGCTGCAAGCCGGAACATCATCGTGCATCTCTGTGGTGTGGCCATCTGCTGTTTGGGTTAGCAGGGAACTCATTTTGGAATTGGGCAATCTGTCCCAAGGTTTGGGACCTTGGCTCAAAAACAGGGTATTGCTAAACCAAGGGAAAGCAGCATACTGAACAAATTGGAAAAAAAAAAAAAAAAGTATATTTCATCCTTCCAGCCTACGTTTGAACTTAACCATAATTTTGGAATATGTAGTGTTATACATCTCAAAAGATTGTTCCAATGTGGCTGTACTTCTGTGGTAAAGATTAGTTATACTATAGACTCATACAAGAAGAAAGCTGTCCTTGTTGGAGCTCTCACAATGCAGGAATCTATATTTCATATTTATACAAAGATCTCACAAAAGAGGAGGGCTGCTACCAAGATTTTAAGCCACCTTGGCGCACTTATGAGTCTGGACTGTTCCGTGGATTCGCTGGCATAACACTGTCCCAAAACCCCTGCAGGGCTCTGGGACCAGTTCAGCTGTGGGTGATGTGCTCCAGCAGATATCCACTTAGAATTCTTGTAGACATGGGAGGACTCTGTGACACAGGGACTCCCTGTTGGAGACAGGACAAGGGAATATTTCCATTCCTAAAGGCAGCTGGCCACAACCCTTATTTGTAGTCTGAGTGCTCTTTACAGGGCTGTGTGAAAGCTCATGTGGCACTGTGACCTTCAGAGAGTAACTTTGCAGTGTGTGGCTTTCCTAATGTTAAATGGAGGAAGGTTGTAGCCTTGTATGAAGGAGGAGCTCAGCTTGGGCAGGAAATGCCAGTCAAGCAAAACAGGGAAAAGTGTCTTTCAGTCACCAGGGCACAGGAATAGCCTGCTGGAATAAGTGCAAACCTGAAGGAAAAAAAAAAAAAAAAAGATGGGCAGAGAGAAACATCATTAAATATCAAAAGCAGCCATTTAGAATGAATCTTCTAAGGAATTTACATTCATGGCCAAACTCTCCAGCTCCAGAAGGCAATGGAGGAGTGAGATATGAGTCATCAAGGCTACATTTGCTTTGAAAGAAAGTAACAATCTAGATTTGAAATAAGTGAAGCAGAAGAATAGAGGAAATGTTTTCTGTCTAGAATTTCTGTCTAGAATATGGTGGCTTCATGTATGGGACTTGACCACCAACCCTCTGCCTGGCCTTAGACCTAGAATTGAGGACTTGCTTATGGAACAGTTACTACTCAAAATTAGGACATTTTTCATCAAATCTGATAAAGATTGCAGGAAAAAAGAAAATATTCAGAACAAAAAGCAGGATTTCATTTTCCTGGCTGATCTCCAAGGTGTCCTGGATGAGAAGCAGTAAGCAACTAGACAGGTATTTTTTATCAAGTGTATTGCTGTTTCATATTAGGTTGTTACAACATTTTATTTCTGATTTGTTGCCCAAAAGTTTCTGTATTGCCCAAAGCATTTTTAAAAACTCTTGTGCTTGCCTAGTGCTGAAGAAGAGGTGGAATGAGCTATCAAATAGCTCATATTGTGAGCTATTTAGGCAAATAGTGGGTGCTCTGTTTTCATGGTGCTAGTGGGACATGCAGCACCTCTGTGGGACTTGTGCCTCGTAATGAGTGAGTGTGCAGCTCCAGGCTGTGGAGATCAGTGTGAAGCTGTTGCTGTTGAGTAGTGGGATTTGGGGAGGATTTTTTTTTTTTTTCTGACAGCAACAATATGGTGCTTCTTCTCACTGTGGGATTGAAAGCAATCAAGAAGAATCTGTAATTTAACAGAGCTCAGATCATGGTTAAACCCAGAAACTTAAGTTCTGAGGGACATTCCAATCCTGAGGCTGACAAGTAGAAAAACACAAATTCTGATAGTATCTTGTACATAAGATTAGTTGGCACATTGTCAAACTGTAGAGGCTACAGTCCAGAGTGATGCAAAATTAATGAAAGGATATTGATCAAGTTTTGGACAGAGTGAGTGCTCTGCTGCAGGACTTGACTGTCTTTTCAAATTAAAGAATTTTATACATTTAAAATGCATGCTGCTGCTGGACAGAACATAGCTGAGTGTTTAGTTTTACCAATGACCACCAAATAGACAGAAAAACTCACGTAATTGACTATGTCAGACTCTGTTTTGTGGTAGAAGATGTGGTGCCTTCATGTAAGTACTAATGAGGTACTAAGTTAAGTATTTTCTTAAATTTCTGTCTAACGTAACATCAATATAAAAGGGAAAGAATGCTGTAAAATTGAACAAATCTATTAAAATTTGAGCTTCTGTATAGCTGTCTTCTCGACCATGTTTCACACAAATCCTCAAGTAGAATTTCAGTAAGAAATAATTTTGTAACTAGGAGCATAACTTATTCAACTTCACCCAGTTGGACTCAGCTCAAGACTCCTGGCAGTCTTGAGTAGTCAAAACCTCTGGAAAAATAGGATGAGTCCTAAAGATGGGCTGAATACCAAGGAACTGGAATGTCAGATTATTATAGCCTGGTTTCCTAATGTACTTTCTTATCACAGATCACAGAATGGGTCAGGTTGGAAGGGACCACAGTAAATTATCTGGTCCAAACTCCCTGCTCAAGCCAGGTTATTCTAGAGCACATTGCACAGGATTGTGTCCAGATGATTCTTGAGGACTTGCCCTTGTTGAATTTCAGTCAGGTCTTCTCTGTCCATCTCTCCAACCTGTCAAGGTCCCTCTGAAGGGCTGCACAGCCCTCTGGGGTACTGGCCACTGTTCCCAGCTTTGTGTTGACAGTGAACTTGCTGAGGAGGCCTCTGCCCCTTCATCCAAGCCTTGATGAATAAACTAAACAATACTGGACCTGGTATTGAATTCTGGGAGACCCCACTAGTGACAGGCCTCCCGCTACACCCTGTGCCACTGATTATCACCCTCTGGGATCTGGAGTTCAGCCAGTTCTCAATCCACCTCATTGTGCACTCATCCAGCCCACACTTGCTGAGTTTGTCTATGAGGATGTCATGTCACTGAGGATGTCTGAGACAGCACCAATGCCAGCTAAAACTTTCCTTGTGAATGTGGCATGTTCAAAGAGCATTCTCTGGTCTCTAATAAAAGGCATGTCCTTGTGATGTAGTCTCCCCTCAGCAGGACACTCAGAGGGTATCTCTTCTCTAGCAGGATGTTCATTTCATGAAGCTTGTGGGAACTTAGCAAGTTTCTGACCCCTGCTGCACTGCCTGGAACCAGGCAGTATGTCCACAAAGTGGGCTGGGAAAACGGACACAAACTGTTGCAGATTTTTTCAGTGTGGTTGCATGTCTTGCAACTGTGTGGAATCAGCCTAAAAATCATGTTTTAGGAATAAAGAAGTAATTACATGAATGGTTGCTAGGAAATGCAGTAGAAGTGACAGATACATCTGCTGGCTAGAAAATATTGGCTTAGCAATGTTGTCCACATTAACTTATTAAAATATCATGCACGGTTTTCCACCATTTAATTCCCCTCTTTGAATTATGTGTCTAAATTACCTACTGATTATAGCAGCTATTTGTTAGCTTTGGGATGAACCATGGGGAATTTTTTCCCTTTCCTGCTAGCAGGGCCAGCAGGCTGTCTATGCTGGAAGCACTTCAGCAGTCAGATTCTTTCCAAAGAATGGTGCAGTCTCCTACATGTTTGGCTGTGCCCTTCTGTGAGATGAGCTGTGCAATTCCTGTGGACCCCCATCCTCTGTTACTCTTTCCTATCCTGAATATGTTTTTTGTGCTTAAGAACCTCAATTGTCTTGATGAGTTACTGGGTCGGATTGGCTGTTCTAATATTTACTATTGGCCTTTAGAAGAGAATGTGGAAGTCTGGTTTTAGTACTGTAAATAAATGTTTTTAATAAAGTTTATAGATGTGCAGAATGGATTTCAGAATGGAACTAGTTTACATTGTCATAGGGCCACTAATTGCATTTATTGGCAGAGATGGACCAACTGAAAATTTGGTAAAAAAATTGACATTGATAAGTAATACAAAGCTAGGGGTTTCTGCATTTCCTAAAACATTGCATCTTTTGTAGAGATCAGGCATAGATACAGCTTTCCTCCCTGCTCCCCTCCCCAAATGATTTCGGAAATGACTCACATCCTTGCAGATATTGGCAAGCTTTCTTAATCCCCTGTCTCACTGTGTGGCTCATCCTCCAGGCAAACTTTGCAACAGTTGCTGCCAAGCTACAGATGAATGCAGAAGTAGCTGGCAGAACCAGACATTCACAGGTGAAGGACCTTTGTGTGTTTGGGCATAATACTTGCTGGCTTCTGGAAGGTCTTCTGCTGATGATGTTTGATATTTCCAGTATCGCCCATGTGCAGAGCCTGCAATTACACTAGTGACAGGAAGAAAGAGTTAGACAGTATGAAGAGAATTCTCTCTTAGTTAAGACACTGAGGAGGTGAACTAAACTTCGCTTAAATGAAGTTTAAACCTGTGCTAATGGTGAAAAATGTCTTAACTCATC